>JALJCO010012253.1:0-1200000 GCA_023101725.1 Atherinomorus stipes | reverse complement strand
AGGACTGGAGTCACACAAAACATCCACTTATGAACCAAAACGAATAATCATAACTCAAACTTTATGGGATTTTTAAAAAGTCTTTGGAAATCAAAACATTTAGTCTGAGCAGTAGCCTGCAGTCAAGAGTAAACATGAATGCTACAGCGGGACTCAGTTTATTAACTTCTTAGACTCCTGCAGCAGATACAGTATGTGGTTTTCATTTAAGTGAGTGCATGCATTTAATCGGTATTCATTTTAGATCTTAAAATAATTCTATGCATATTCCAACTTATAGACCAGGGATCCGCAGGTGACCGTATAGTTGGAGCCTCCTGCATGTTTCCTGTTTAGAGTTAAATCTATGTGACTTGTGATAAGGAAGGAAATGGTCATAGTCTATGAAGTATAGCAGTTTTAGCGTGTAGGGCGCCAGAAAAGACAGCAGCAAAGACTCTAAATTTTCTTCAACGTTAAACTGAGATTAAATGCAAGCAATGACTAACCTGCAGCGTACATGACTGCAAGCATGATGGAGGAAATCCATGCGATCTGACTGTAGGAGGCATTGAAGATGATCTGGATATCTTTGAAGAAGACTGTGATGGCTTTGGGGAAGGCGTAGGAGAAACCGATGGAGATGAAAGATCCCAGCACCACAGCCCACCCCCACCCGCCGTCCGGTGGGGGCACAGCGGGAGGACTTGTGGCTGGGGGTGGCATCTCTGGCCCACCTCAACACTGTTAACTGCAATGACAAATGAAAGAAAAAAAAGGATAGGAAATTAATACTCATAGAGGAGAGAACTTGCATAATGTTTGCTCTTTTTCTCCTGTTCACTCCTAATGTTTAGAAATCTTTAAAGTTAGAGCGAATTAAGCTGAGAAAGTGTTTATAGGAAAATGTCACAGATCATTAGTGAATCTGTATGGATGCACCACCAGCTTCAGCTCATATTGACAGTACACACACAGCTGTGTGAATATAAAACTTTGTCCTTTGTGTCATTTAGGTGCAACCCAGTAAAGTGGTACATGAAGACATCCTGGCAGAGTGTGTGCAAACACACAATTACACACATAATACAACCTATTTAAGAGGGCTGGCCCTCACTGCAGGCGAAGCTAGACCCGCCCCGCCCAGCGTTCACCTTGAGCCCGCACCCCCTGCTCCCAGGTGGTAATGGAAAACAGGCAGAGGCAGTCAAGTGACAGAAACTAGTGACAGCTTACAATCAGGTGGTGTGTGTGTACAAAGTAAACACACCGTAATTACATTAAAAAGAATGCACACTCAGCAGCACCAACACCCACATTACAGGCTTGAGTGTAGGAACCTGCAACCTTTGGAGACATGTAATACTAAAATACTGGAGAGCAATTCAAAGCAAACAAACTGAGGTTCCTTAAATGTTCAAGGAATGTTGCATTTAGGTTGTTTTGTGTTCTTTTGATGTTAATATGACATTACTTTGAAATCACTGGCCCTGAGGAAAACTCGGGACTTGGGTGATCATTTGCTATGTTGCTATGCAAAAGGGATCTTTTGCATGTCAAATATTGATTTTTGCAGCAAATGTTCTGTTACAACTAAAATATCTGTATTTTGAGTAGAAAATCTCTCCATGCAATAATGCAAATCTTCATCTACCTAACTGAATTTTTACAAGAAAAGCACACATGAATGGACAAATGAAATGTGAAAATTAAAAACAAAATTCCAAATGCAATGTTATTTTTTTCATACTGCTATTACAGGGTGTATGACTTGATACTTACAAAAAAACACATCAAACTGGCCTGGTGAATAAAAATATAATCCTGAGTATGCAGCCCTTGTGTTGCCCCTTTAATCAAAGTTAGAGATTACGGCTTTTTCCAGAGTTCCACACAGTGAATCTAATCCACGCTAATCAGATTACAGGCTGTCCAAAGCAGCACTCGGTGGAGATACTGGTTTTGATTGATTGAACGTGACGACAATACACGATGGATCGTCAGAACCCATAAGAAGCTTAAGTTGATGGGTTCAAATATGAAGCTCCAAATAGATGGACCATAAAAGAGCAGAGACTGAATTTAAAAAAAAAAAATAGGGGGAAACGTCCAGCTTTACAGAGCTGGTTTATCATCAGCCATATAAGTACATAAGAAGTCAAGCAAAGCAAAGTCACTGCCCAGTCATTACAATGTCAACACTTCCCTCTTTTAATTTCCAAGTCCAGTTTCTCCTCATGTGCCATTTCTCCTGTGTCCTTCGCCTGACGCCTGACAGATGAGTGATGGCCAGGCTGCGTTCAAAGCCGATAGTTTATAAAAACACTGCAAAGAAGCAACTTAGCTGAGCTGTAGTGACAACAGACCTGAAAGTGTGACCTAGTCCCACAAGAAAGAGCTTCCTATAACTCGAAAGACCATTTCTGGTAGAATATACTCCAAGTGAAACAAAAGTTGAGGTGATAATAAAACTTCAGGGTCAATGTGGGGATTACTTTGTCAGAATTTCCACCATATACAGGTCAAAGTCCAGCAGCTCCAGCACTTTATGGCAGCATGACTTAATCCCAGCACCTATGGATCAGTACCCTTGGTATGTGGGCATGTCATATAGCAATCAATAGAAGTTATCTAACTGTTGTAAAATTAAGTGAATAATTAAAGGCTTGACTATGAGAGGACACCTCACAGCTTGAGTTAGATCTAATTCGACAATTGATTCAGGCACAATGTGTGAAGGTCACCTGCATCTTTGCCAGCATTTGCAATTGTATAGTATAGTTTATCCAATATTTTGGCAAAATGTATCAGTATAAATACCAGTATTGATGACACCCAAATGATAATCGTGTCTAAGCAGGAGTCTTCTTCTCTGAATAATCACCTATTTCATGCAGGACAAGCCAGTATTTGCTAAGATACTTCAGTGTGGACCAAAAAAGAAGACTAATTAACTAATGCTAATTAAACATCAATGAACTTGATCAACACAATCAAACAAATCTCAACACAAAATTCTTTTCTGCATGCATCTGAGGTGGCAGACTGGTTTCCCCAGACATGAGACAATAAACCATAATCATGTTTCAATAATCAAATCATCCAATCTACAAAAGGTCAACTGACCTAAGTAACCGTTTAATAACAATATGACACCATCTCCCAGTGTGTGCATGTGTGGGTGCCTCCATTAAAGGCACAACTTAATACTCGGACAAAAAGCCTACTAGACCTGTCTTTGTAGAAAAGACCATCACAGAGTATCAGGTTTAATTAACAATAAGGGGCCATAGCTGAGAGAGCAGTGTCGCATTTCAGGTCAGCCTCTGGAAAGCAGGAATGGATATGTTTGACTATTGTGCTGAGGAACTAAAAGAAAACACTAGTCATGCATGCAGAGATTAAAAGTCACTGGGTTTCAGAAGCTTGTGTTTGGATTTACTGTTTCCCACCATTTTGGTCGTTTCTGGAGCAACGAAATACAACTTTGTTCAAATAGAGAAGCCTGCACGGATCTGAGTAGAGAAAACAATAACACACCGGAACATGGCAAAACATACGGTTGTTATGCTGGCGTGAAGATATACATACACAAGTACTTATCCTACTGCATGAGATCTCTTGTAAACCAGCAATTTTTGGTTGATATTTGTTATTTCATTTGAACCCTACATTTCTGGGAAGTAACAGACTGTTTATTAGCACTTCTGTCTGTTCCTTGTTAATAAAACTGTGTGCATGGTGCTGTCTAATCTCAGTGGGTACATTGCTACAGTGTTTGTAAGTGCAAAATACACTAATGCATTTGTAATGATAATTCTAGCTCCTCTAATCAGTGAACAAATCACTCTGGTTTTCAGTAATGACTCAGGAAAACCATTAACTGCCAGGCAGCTATCACATGATTTCTGCCTGTCTATGTAAATAACAATGTGTTCCAGTTGTCTCAGAACTCATTTTTTCAGAGGTAATTTTGGGTGGAAGTGATGTTGTGAACTCGTTTTTTCCAAGCTGTGAGCTCGTGAACTCGTAATTTGCAGAGGTCTACCCCAAGATGGTAGATTTCAAGATGGCTGCGTCCAGTACGATTGTTGTGTTTGTTAAACTGCTATATAAGATGTTTTCTGTTCATAAATTTTTGGAGCCAAAGATGAATGCATCTGGGTAAAAAACTGGAACTGGAACGACGCACTTTGAAACCTTAAAAGACTCTTTGAGGTAAACTTTATAGTTAAGTACAAAATCATCTTTATAGCAACTGGAATATTGATCAGAGTGGTACCTTATTTACTTGCTGAAAAAAAAATGAACAGAGTTAAGATTTAAAGCAACCCCCAATCTTGCATTTCAGAAATTATTTGAATATCAACAGTCCCACCTCACTCCAAAGACCTACCTCCCATTCCTTTTATCTCCGAATGTGGAAGCAAAAGTCTGACAGGCAGGTCCCTCAGCCATTCCTAGGCTGGGGTCACACTGCAAGGATAGGTTGGAGTTTTCTTGAAAATTAAGAGACCGGAATATTATTTTATTTTGATTAATGGTGGGTCTGTCTAAGGGCGCATTCAGGAAGCATAGTCCGCGAGTCTTGGTCCGTTTGGGGACTCGGTTCGGCTGGGGGCAGGGGTGGTCTTCCGGACTGAGATTGCATTCACATTGCACCAAGTCAAACAAGCCAAACGGGCCAAGAGTCCCAGGTGGTGCTGCATTCGAATTCACCGTAGTCGAGGACAAGACGCACAAACTAGAAGGTTCTCACAACTTCTGTTTCGTCCACAAAATGACATTATTTTTGTACGAGGAGCTGGATATGCTAAATCTGACTCCACCAGATGGATTTGCTCCGCATATCCATCTGGGAACCAACCATTAGAGTAGTTTTGGGAAGGGGCAAAAATACTGGTTAGCTGATTGAATAAGGCATCTGTCTATCATCGCCTATGTTGGTGATAGACGTGCCAAATCAACCAATCAGATCAACAAAGCATATGACCTACTAACAAAGGGACGACGAAAACACGAGCAAAAACATCTTTTCCTTTAAGAAAAGCCACCAGAGCAGTGTTTTGCTCCCCTTTCAGTGAAAAAATGCTCTGTAATTCCGATAAAATTTGAGCGATAGCCACGCCGACACTAGTTTCATTTGCTGAAGCCGCCATGTTGTTTAGACTGAACTGTCGCTTCTCGTTGCATCACACATCAACCCGCCTCAAAGCCAACACTGATTGGACATTCGTTTGTGAACTACTCCAAATTCTCTTCTATGGAAAGTAGCCAGACTGATCTGCGAGTGAAAACCTGAAGCTCGCGAGATCAGGATGGTCTCATGAGGCTAGGATATGCTTTCATCAGACCAAATATCGATTAAAACTTTTACTTCCTCGTAACTCCACGTCTGACCACGAGCCATCTTTATAAGTACTGCAGTCCCACACGTGTATTTGTTGTCGTAGCGTTTACCCACGTTGCCCAACGTGGGTAAAGGCATTACCTACAATGCCAATGCAATTTGTAGCCCACTTCCTGTCTTTGGTTTGCTTGAATCGGACCGAGACCTGCGTTTGTAGGCGGGCCGAGTCCGGTTGCTTGTCCTGGATCAGAGTCCATTTGCGCATTCACAACTCCCCCAAACGAAGCGGACTTTCCAAGCAAACGGACTCTGATTCGAATCAAAAAAGCTTTGTGAATGTGCCCTTATAATTCAGAGTTCCATTACCTCATCCATAGCATCTTACCCTATTCGAAAAATAGTGCAACAATGCAACATCGATAAGGGTTGCTTTTAAGCAACGCAACTTAACTTTGGTAGATTTTTGTACTCTGGCGCTCCTTACAGCTAATTCAGCATCTCGTCTCTTCTCTGAACTCTCATCAGCCAGCAAGTCAGTCCAATGTTGACTCCTTATATCTTGCTGTCACTTTCTTTTTTTTTTTCGTATCCTTGCTTCTTCTGATGTCCTTGTTCATTTCTTTGCTGAATCAGTTATAGTGTGTGTTCCGAACAACAAATGCGTTGGTATCCAGTTACTGTGTTGTGTTATAGTACTGTAAAGCTAAATGCAGCCATCACAAGATGCCATAGGATAAACAAAAAAGCTCTGAAGTGCAATTTCTTCGCCTCAGGACGCTGCAGACCAATTCTTTCCTTGAATTGCCACAATACAGGATGTTCACCCACGAGAATAAAGTTCAAATTCTATTCAAGTCAGAGTTAGGGAGCAAGATGGCATTATTGTTCAACTTAAAAATAAAACTATATACAGCTTTTTAACATTGACGATATGCCTCTTGAGCTCAGTTAAAATCCAGTAGAGCTGAAATATCCAGCAGCTTGAGTTAAATGCCATCCACAGAAACATGTAATATAAGTCCTGACAGACTCTACAAAGGAAAACTTGACCTCCACAGTCAGCAGTTACCAACATGAACATCACTCCCCCACCCACTCCATCCAAGTCTCATGCTGCGACTTAGTTATGGCAAAGCAAGATTAGCGCTAAGGTTACCTCAGAGAAACACAACTCACTTTGTTCTGGGAGCAGTTCATCATTAACGTAATCAGCAACCCTCTAAAGGATGTCTAAGTCAGCATTTACATTAATACTGAACATGACAGCGCTAGAATGTCTCTAACGTGATCAGGTAAGCACACATATTGTAACTGTAATCAACAAGCAGCAGAAATGCCACAGAAACAACAGCTCCTTTTGAAAGCTGCTAACAGGCTCAAAAGGCCATCAGGCAGGGGGTCTTCCCAAAAAACTACACTAATGCTATAATACCCTCTCTACTAAACTCTCTGTCTCTGCACTTTGAAGTCCTTGAGCTAATTCCTAAGGATGAGCCTTGATTAAATAAGTCCACTTCACTTTTCCTTGTGGACTGACAACGCCCACATCCAACAGCCAATCCAAAGCTCCTTCCCTGCCACACACCTCCAGGCCTCTAATAAAGGTCAGAGGCTTGTAGCACCATTCCCCCTCTCTGTTGAAGCATTTGTTTAAGGATTTACTGAAACAATTATGGGTGTGCTAGAGTGTTTAAGCGTAAGTGATATGTGTATATGCTCCTAATATGGAAGACAATGCTTCATTGTGTATCAAGCTGTGTTTCTACACAACAAGCTGATGTCAACAGCAATCTTCCCCCAGTAAACCTGGAGAAAGGACGTGATCTTGAAATCTGATACAAGTTGTGTGAAACAAAGCTCACATTTTGCACAGGAGCACAACGTTGTCTGTGTCGTATTCTACTCTCAACTCCCTACAATCATCACAACAACTAATGTCTAACATTTAGCAGGATCCATTGGAAGAAATTCAATGCATACCGAAAATGTATTTTATAAAGTTAAAAAAGTTCCTGTTTTTACTGTTAAAAAAGTTACTGGACTGTTGATTTTTGTTTGTTTGTTTCCTCAGATATGTAGAAAGCATTAGTCCGTTACCTCACACCATGTTTCCAGGAATGTCACAATTATAGATTTTCTTGATCTTAATTATTGTCAAGAAAATAATAATGATTTTATGATTCTCACAATTATTATGCATTAATTCATTTCACAACACTATGAATGTTATATCAAATGAATAATCTTTTTAGATCTTTATGTTTGATTTATTTCTTTTGATGCAAACTTTTTAAAATACTGTAGTATAAAAATTCTTATTCCAACTAAATCCCCTCTGCTCTGTACACAATAACTAATACTATTAATTTGGTTGAAACGCTGAAAATAAACCTGTTCATCATTTTAAACATAAATAACACTGAAAAAGAAAAAATAAAGAAACAAGACCGTGCAGTGAAAAATCCACCAATAAAAACTTTTCTGTTTTTTCTCATCAGTAAAATTTAACATTCACTGAATGCTTCTAAATTCTGTGTCACAATGCGCTGTAATTCCAACCTGAGTCGTATAATTAGAAAATTGCAAATGTTTCCTGTTTCTCTGTCCATGTACCACCTTCTTCTGTTATTTCCAGGTCAAACAGAATCTGTGATTCATAGAATCATATGCCCCGTTTCCACCCGCGGGTCTGGGTCGGGTCAGGTCAGGCCAGGCCGGATCGGGTGGGTTTTGGTACGGATGTGTTGATTTCACGCTGCGTCCCCACAGCAACCTGTACCCTCTCTGGAGGTGCTGGACAGCGCTACTACGTGATCGCGTGACATCATCGCTGTGCAACGCTGTTTAACCAAAACACCGCGGCACACATGACAGAAACAAAAAAGAAGTCACCCCGGCTTTGTTTTTACGCTTGGTCACGCTGGAAGTGGGATTTTTCAACAAATAAATGTCTTGCTTTGTGTTAGCTCCACCTCTTTGGTCCGGATCGGTTAGATCAGTACCCCTACCGAAGGGTGCCAAAAAAGTAGGCCGGGTCGGGTCGGATATAAGGGTACCCGTCCCAGTTTTTATCTGTGGAGACGCAAAAAAACGTGGACCGATCCGGCCCGACCCGACCCAGACCCGCTGGTGGAAACGGGGCTTATAGTGCACCTAAGCCAATCTGAGTCCTGTTGAATGAATAGATGTAGACTTTATTCAGTACTTAAATACATTGTTAATTGAATATTTCATTTAGTACAATATTAATGGGACAAAAACAAGCAAAAATACTTTAAAAGCCTGATTTTAGATGTTCTATCACAAAAAATGTTTTTTCCAAATTCATGTCAACATACAGAAAGACTAAAAATGGCTTTTGCCTTTTTAGAAGTTTGGATAAGTAAGGTGAGGGATTTTTAGAGGGTTGCAGTCCACAACTTTGCTTCTGGATGTGTCTAAATCCTACAAGTGAGGCATCATCACCCAGATGACCAGAAATTATATATATGTATATACTGTATGTCAGACATAAGAAAAGAGGCCATTGCTTCCCTCAGAAGCAAACAGTGTGGACAATGTCAACCGTAGTGTTCAGGCTACCAACAATCACACAAGCCATAGGCCAAAAACCTTTCTATAATTTACTTTCTGTCATTCTAAAGAACTAAGACTTACATTTCAGAAACAGGCTTATTAGCTTAGTAGAGAAGACTCTTTTCTCTGTGTGGTAAACAAGTAACAGACGTTAAGCCAGTTGGCTAACTCCAGGAAGCAGCTGCACCTGGTCAAGATAACGTCAAACACATCCTCTCATAAAACTACACAGTGCTGTTTTAACACTTCACTCTGTGTCCAAATTAAACAAAGCAGATAATACATGTGAATTCAAGGAAATGAAACAACAGATGTCCTCTGCTCAACCGTTTTAGCACTTATGCATCCTATAATTGCAACCTTATTTGGCCACAGGGGTCGCTGCTAAGTTGCTCGACAAACGAAAGAGTGATGCTCTGCCGGAGCAAACTAGTTGAAAGAGAGGTAAAAACAACAGGTTGTATTTTGGTCATACTTCAGAGAATGACCTACAGCCTTAATATAAGCCTGTGTGGTATAAAACCAGAGGCCAAATAAGCAGCTATGCTGTGACACACTTTCCACTACAATGTGCCATGTGAAGCTATTTTTACAACTCAGCTGATGAGAACTGCATTCTGACAAACCTTCTGTGTTGGAAAATAAACAATCCTCATTTCACCGTTTGATAATAAACTTAATAAGACACACTGAGCTGTAGAAACGTTGGAAAAAACTAAAGCTGAAAAAGTGATGCAACAGCACGCAGAGTACTGATTCCCCAGCGCTGCAGCGTAATCATATGATGCTGCTGATGTAAGGACAGGGACCGGATGAAGCCAGTCTTAATTCCCCGGGCCTGCATGGGCTAAACCAGGCGCTCAAAGTAGCTGCATAATGTACACATACACAATAATATGTCAATAGTATTCATTTCCCACCGGGAGTTAATCGAAAGCCGGAGGACACAAATTTCCACTTCTTCTAAAAGCTCTTGAACGCATCGTAAAATGTCTTCAGTCATCCAACAAGGACACAGAACCGGACTCCAGCGTTACTCTTAATTTACAGTGTACTTGCGGACAATCGTCGCACAAACGCATCCCTGCGTTAAGAAAATAAACACAGTTCAGTTAATCCTGATCAGCAGCGGCGGCGCCTCTTTCAGCTCCGCCAGCGTCAAACAAGCTTTTACTATAGCCTGTTTATTTATTTATTTATTTACCTTTGGGGGAAATGAGACGTCCGTGTGTGTCCTGCGCAGGCTGCCGGCTCGGTGACCTTGGAGTGGAAAGATGCGTGTGTCCGTGGAGTGAATGGCTGTATTTGAATTTCCTGAGTGGTGAGCCGCTCAGGCGCGGAGACACGGAGGTGCTGCGCGCGGCAGAGGGCGGCGCTGCTTGCCTCCGTCTCTATTTTAGACCAGAGAGCAGCTCAGCACCGGATTGCCTCAGCCTGTGCAGTAGCCTATACATAAATTATTCCTCCACCCTGCGCGTGGGTATTGTAGTGTAGAGCCGGAAGAAACAGAGAGCCACGCAACGGAATTTGTCAGTCAAAACACCCATTGTTCAGCCTCAGAAAAATCAAATTACAGAGTTTCATCTTTTAAGTTTAATCCTAACCAGGTGTTTTCAAATAAGACACGTTGGGTCAGAAGGGCGGGGGCTTTACTTGGCATAAGGTTGTACCAGGGCAAAGTGTGGTGTTTATTCAGTTTCAATAGGCCTATGCGTAGGTAGCCTACTGTAAACAACAGAAAATGAAAGGCACGTTAAATGTGATAAAGTGAGTAAAATAGTACTCTGGTGTGAAAACAAACATGGCAAGTACACAATTCTGCACCGCCAACAAAATATTGAGCAAAAAGAAGAAGAAAAAACGTGTCAAAACCAGTAGACTGGCCGTTCCTGCAATATTGATACCCACGAAATAACAATGCTGTACAATCGATTTACATATTAAAACACCAATAATTTAGTAGACAGGAACACAGTAGAAAGTAACTAATATCAAGATCTTGTATTAGTTGGAACTACTTTTCCTGCCATATTTATCTAATTTTGTACGGTGTAGGACAAAGACTATACTTGCAAAGGCATAGCATTAATTTCTGAGGACATTCATGCACACGCAAATGCAAAATATGCGAGGCAGCCATGATAACCACACTTGCGTGTAATTAAAGGGAGTTTATTTCCAGTTTAAGCAGGTGTGCTGCAGACTCCAGTCCAGTTGAGCCAGTTGATAACAATGGCTGAAGGCAAACACAGTCATGTGTCAAGCAGTTTCAGCACCTCAAACAGCAACAATGCGATATGTTGTGTGTGCAGGAAGACTTTACCATAAACTTCATCAAAGAATCGAGAATCAGCCATAAACATCCACACAGCACAGGAACAGGTTTTTCTAGGGTGAGACAAACATCCCTCTCGGAGTCCTTTGGTGGGGGGCTTCTGTGTTGGGGATGGGCTGAACTCCTGCATGCAGCACTGAGGAGTAAGGACACTACGTACTTTCACATCTGAATCTCTAAAGGCCGCCAATAGCTCCAGAAAAAGTTCTGTTTGAACTTTTCTGAATTCTTGAACTCTTTCAAGAGATTATAGAGGGGTGGGGGTATTACTTTAGGTGTTATGAGATTTTTGAGGCAGGGACTGTGATGGATGTGTTGTATCCTCTAAGTAGTCAGTTCATGGCCTCTTTCTTTTCCCCTCTCTCTGATAGCTTTTCACTTTGCTTTTGCAAAAAAAGTTATGATACCCACCTCAGCCATTATAATGGTTTGAATACAATAAATAAGTGCATCTGTTAGCTTAGCTTGCTGGTAAATGTGCAGACCTGGAGAATAAACATTAAGCATCCACCATCATCATCTGAGTTTAACCTTTAGTTCACCTCTGACCCTAGCTTTTTTATCATGCTGTGAACAAAAAGCTACGATCACTAACATGCATCTTAACTGTGTGTCACACTTCAAACATGTGCTCAGATACATTGGACTACTACATGCACCAACTAGCATACAGTAGTCCATGATGAGCAACACTCCACAGACTCACAGAGCTTCTCTTCAGCTTGTATTTGGAGTTAAACACTCCCAGATGTGTTTTCCATGCTGTGCAGCACACCATGTACCAATATTTTCTGTTGCATGTGCCTCACAGTTGTGTATCAGCTGCACAGACTCAGCTTGCCTTTTCTGAAGGGCTCAGCTTGTGTATTGTTGTTTTTGTACAGATCGTTGATTGTTTGTGTTGGTAAATCATTAATATTATCATTATTATACTGTATTAAATTATCCCATTCTGCATGCTTGTTGAGACTCTTTGAGATTTTATTACGCAGGTGGTCAATAGCGAGACCTATGGATTTAATTTTACACAGTATCTACTTTATATGGGACTGAGGTTTTTGAGGATGAAACTGGTTTGAATTGAGGCTGAATGAGATTAAATTAAAACAGTTTAGATGTTAGTCAAAGCTTCCACAGGCATATTTCCTTTATAAATAAACTTTTAACTCTTCAGCGTTATGATAATATCTTCTCAGTCTCCTTTGCATGAACGAAGCTGCTGTTAACAACAGCCAACTCAATCTGGGTCATCTGTGCCCAATCCATGAGATTAATGTGATCACAGGAAAGCTTGTGCACATGGTGACACTAACTCTACAAATGTAAACAAGTTTGAGAGCAAATGACTCCAAAAGCCAAACAGTGTATAAACTGTGAATAACACAGCCAATAATAAAATTATCACAAATAATGCTGTTACAATAATGTGGTGGCTTTTCCTGATCATTACCTCTGATTTTGAATCAATATTGAACTGAAACCAACACAAATTTAAGAGACTGAAAGTGAAATGGTTCATTTGAAGCATTAAAGTGCATCATTAGGTTTTAAATGGATTTTCTTTTTCATGTAAACAGTTTGAACCACATCTTTCCAACTTTTTCCTTAGGGCATCTCCTATTTTAAGGCTGCTTTGTGCTGTTATTTGATTTAATCAATAATTTTTAAATAGATGAGTAAGCCAAAATGAAAGAGAAATATTCTGCAACATTATCTCAGGAGAGACTGGCTATCAAGTTGACCCAAATAAATTCTTATCATTAGGCATTTTAGCATTGCTATTTTTAAGATTGTATTAAGAAACCTCCGCGGGAAAAGATTGCCTAAAGCTTGGACCTCACTCAGTAATAACTTGAGCATTTTTTAGGGTATTAAAAAAAACAAAAACAAACAACAAAAAAAAAAAACTAATTGTCATCAAGGCTAAATTAAATTTTCCTGCACTTATGTTTTTCCAGCATTTATAAGGTAAAGTTAGGTAAAAATTTTCATGTAGCTCAGGATTGACAGAATAAATAAAAATAGCCTAAATCAAGGTCAGCATAAACTTTATTGTCCTACCAGGTGGGAAATTTGTCTTGGGCTAACCACCATTGCTGCAACCATTAAAGATAGATAAATAGATCAATTAATTAATTAATTTAAAAAATTAAAAATTTTGAAAAATAAAAACACACCCATATAAACATACAGTATATAATCATCGCTAAGCAGTTCTGTGCAAAGACATGAATCCACTTAATCACCAGCTTTAAAGGGGAAGTTTAGAATTTTTGACATAGGGCCTCATCTACAAGTGAGCCAGAATACTACTTATCACTGAAGACGGTTTCAACATATTTCATCCTGTTATTCTAGTTCCAGGAGGTTGCTGATGCTAATGCTAGTGGAAGTCAATAGGAATCTGCTAGCCTGTCATTAAAACCAATCTTATCCACTCCACAGAACATCCGAGGCAAATCAGCAAGATTATCTGTGTAAATGTGCCGTGTTAAACTAGTAAACTTGTGTTAAAAAAGTAAAACTAGCCTTGTATAACAGATTTTGCATTACATATTGAGGAACTAGTTTCTTGCCAGCTTACTACCTTTGCCAGTGTATTCTGGTTCATAGAGACATGGTGACAGTTTGATGAAAAAAGTTCGAAATCACCTTCAAAATCTGACATATCCTCATGCCTTTCAGACGTGGCCGTATTTTAGACTTTATATTTGTGTCATCAAATTCCTTCATGCACGTAGCAGCAGATGACATCACTCTGCTGCCAAATACAGGAAGTAAAACTTTGTAAAATGTCTCAGCAGCAACAATCAAAATACAACGAAATGCAGGTTAGTTTTATTTGTAACATTATTCTGTTGACACGGCATTTACACAGATAGTCTGAAGTTAAAATGATTTGCCTCGAATGTTCTGTGGAGTGGATAAGATTGTTATTAATGACAGGCTAGCAGATTCCTATTGACTTGCACTAGCATTAGCACTGGCGACCCACTGGAACTAGAATAACGGAATGAAATTTGTTGAAACCGTCTTCAGTGATAAGCAGCATTCTGGCTCACTTGTAAATGAGGTCCTATGTCAAAAATCCTGAACTTCCCCTTTAACTGCTAATTATCTGCTCTCGTTTAAGAGCTTGATGGACAATGAGTACAGAAAACTAATGAAGGACGGAAATTTATTGCTCAAGAAAGCTCTGAAATCTGGCTTGACCACAGATAGGCAGAATTTAACCACGGCCAGAAACAAAGTAGTAAGTGTAGTTTGTAAAGCCAAGGCAAATTTTTTCATCAGAATTATAAATAATGCAAGAGGAAACAGCAAGGTGATCTGGAAACATATTAATAGACTGACAGGGAAACAACACAGGGACCTTGCTGATAAAATTGAAATTAAAATAAATTACACCATTGTGCTGTGACAGACGGCCGACCTGTCCATGGTTAAACCTGCCTCTTGCCTGATAATAACTGGGATAGACTCCAGCAATCCCCGCGACCCTGAACTAGATAAGCGGTACCAAAAATGACTGACTGACTGGCACCTTTGTGCAAAATCCCCACACCATTGCAACTGAAATGAATAAATATTTTTTTGACTCTATCAGACAGATAGCTCAACAATTTACTCGACCTAACTGTATCTTTTTTTCAGTCGATTCTTCTCATGCTGTTTTCAGGATCAAGGTAATATTAGAAGGAGAGGTGTCTAGGATTATCAATTCGCTCAACAACACAAAAGAAAAGGATGTTTATGGTCTTAATACTCATTTTCTTAAACTACAGAGATGCATTAATCCCACTTGTAACTCATTTAATAAATTTATCAATGCTGGACTTAATGAAGCACAGAGGACCAACATCAGCAGCTGACATGGATCCCCAGGTCATCACAGACTGGGGAAACTTAACAGTGACCATCTTCTCCAGGCTGCTGTCAGCCCTCCGGCTTATACACCCTTTTCTTCCACACTTCTTCCTTCCACTTAACTGTCCATTAATGTGCTTTGAGACAGCACTCTGAGAACACCCAGCTTCTTTTGCTATCACTTTTTGTGTCTTTCCCACCTTGTGCAGGGAGTGGTTTTCGTCGTGCAGATGATGGTTTTCTGCACAATTGCCAGATCAGCAGTCTTCCCCATGATTGTTCTTCTAAATTCTTCTAAACCAAGACATGGACTTTTTTAAAGGCTCAGGGCACTTATGCAGATGTTTTGGATTACTTCCCTGATTAGACTGTGACAGTCTGAGCCTACAATACTGGAGCTTTTCACAGTATTCTAATTTTTTGAGTTTTTGAATTTGAGGCTTTCTTAAGCTGCAAGTCCCAATAAGCAACATCCAAAAAAATAAAAGCTTGAAATAGATTGATTTGCATATTATTTATCTATACAATATGTAAATTTCCCCTTTTAAGTTGAATTACAGAAATACAAGAACTTTTTCAGGATATTCAAATTTTTGGGTCGTACCCGTATTCAAATGCATGCGGATGACGCTGTTATTGTTACTCACGCCAGAAATCCACAAAAAGCCTCCCAATTGTTGACAGCAGCCATGACCAATGTGCAGAACTGGGTCAGGAATTCCCATTTAAAGCTCAATGCAAAAAAAAAAAAAAAAAACTGTCTGCATGGTGTTTACCAAAAGAGTAATCGAACTTGAAAGATCAAATATTTTCCTTGAAGAACTTGACATTGTCAAAAAATTCAAGTATCTTGGGCTAACTCTGGACACAACTTTGATTTTTAAAGACAACATTAAACGACAAAAAAAAAAAAAAAAAAAAAAAAAAAACAGTCAATTTCAGCGTGAAAAATTTTAAACAAATTAGACCTTTTTCGTCCCTTCATGCTGCCAAGATGTTTCTGCACTCAATGATTTTTTTTCTCACATTGAGTACTGTGTAACCTCTTGGTCACTTACAACGCTCAAACCCATAAAATCCCTTTTTAAGAAAGCCATAAAAATCCTTGATAAAAAAAATCATTTAGTTTCCACCACTGCATTGTTTTAGATAAATATAAATTTCTTAATTTTGATAACTTTGTTAACTTAAAGAATGCTTGCTTGATTTATAAGGTGTCACATGGACTGGCCCCTCCTCCCCTGACAAACTTTATTAAATCTCGGTCTGCCAGTAAAATGGCCACTAAGGCTGGGGGGCTGTGAAGTGCTATGCAGGCGCACTGCTTTTGAACGGAACATTTGCAATCAGTGGTGCTAAATATTGGAACAGCTTAGCACGCGACATAAGAAACTCAGAATCATATAACAAATCACAACTGAAAGATTGGATGAAGGAAAACCAAACCTGTGACCATCAGTAGACTGTCTTCATAATAACACTATCTGTGTGTGTTGTTTGTATCTTCTCTTTATTTGCCTGTGCATGTGTGTACGTGTGTGTGTGCGTGGCGCGTATGTGTGTGCATACACGTGCATATGTACGTTTACATGTATATGTTCACGTATAAACATCTATGTTTTTTAAACAATCAGTTAATCTAACTGATCTTTTGGCTGTCTCAACCAGAAGATTGGTCAGACATAATCACCAACCAGATTGGTAAAACTGAATCAATTGTTTGGTTGTTTCAACCAATCTGATTTTAGGATGTGGGATGCGTCGCTTGAAATCTTAACAGCCTGATTCAGCATAGTCTGTTCAAAGATACTCTGTAGGGGAACACCCAATGGGAGTTACATGTATACATCCCCCTGGACTGGACAGGGAGCCCGCAGCATGCACCCTGCCTGTCTCTTGCCTCGTAGCTGCTAGAGTCAGCCACGGGATCTTTACATCAGCAGTTCTTTAAACTAATTTAGATCCTGTAATTGCAAATACCACAGTAATCAGCTAATACTCCAGAATCATGCAAACCAACTGCCATTTTTGTTTGTGCTGCAGGTAAATTTAGACATATAATATTTTTACATCAGACATGAGGCTTTTGTGCATGTGCATCAAGACAGGATACATTGTACAGTATGTTATTCGACATTGATGTATTCAGTCACTCCTTTTATGATGTCATGTAAGCATCCTGTAAGCAGCATGCAACTTATGTCTTTTTTATTATTTTATAGAAACATTAAATGAGTTTAGATGACGCCTTTGTATTGTGTGGAGCCTCCCATTGTTCCCAGTTCCCCTTTGATATTTTCTTTTTTTTTTTTTTGGCAGTCTCAGGAGGTCCTGATCTGCCTGCACAGGGAGTGCTGTTGTTCACAACAGCTTTCAAATCCTAAAGTCACATTGGAAATCAAATCCAGATCCATTTTCCTTCTTAACTAGAGATGATAGCCATGAAAACATTTTAGTCCATGATATTTGAGCTCTCAAATACTCAAAATATAATGGATAGTGAAGCTTGGTTGAGCTGATGGAATGGCTCTTGGTGGGTGCTGGAAAATTTCCTTTAAACTGCTTTCTCACTGAAATTAGCAGGTCAATATGGGTTTTTCAAACCCTGGTTGACCCTCTTTACAATTGGCATTTGGCTACTTTCCCACTGGCAAAATAACCAGGGTGTGATCCCATGCTGGCAAGCTGTGTGGCCTCTGTCATCACTGCTGCGTGTCTGGTGACGCCATCATGCTGGGTTCAAGTTGATGATGTCATCGGTGCAACAGAAATCAGGAAAATAAACAATGGAGAGCGAGTCAGGCCGTAGTCAGTGTCCTTTTCTACCGCAGATGAAACGTAGGCGACGAGAATTTGTGGCCAAAGCAGAGTTGTTTTGGTACATTATACGAGACGCAACTGGTGCAATGTCATGATGTAGGCACGTACTGCCCAACGTGATGACATAAATTCGCAGCTCAACTGAGAAGGTCCCACGTCCAGCTGGCAGGATGAGGTGGAGTTGGATATTATGCTGCATTCCATTTGAACTCAGAAGTCGGAAATTCACAGTTCTGTGAGGCCCCCCAGGTGGGATTTCCAACTCGGAAAGTTGGGAGAATCCTCACCACCTCCAAGTACAGATTTAAAGATGGCCGTGCCCACTGTTAGCAGTAGCTAGCAGAAGCTTCTGTAATGTTACATTTATTTGCACTTATGACTAATTTTTGTTGCTCTAAATCATTCATACACAAATTATTGGTTAGATGTAGGGGGAAGCTGCTGTAGTGTAATTCACATTTTTCATGTGGTATATGTGAACTACAACATCAGCTGTGCTAACAACGGCTTCATTAATCAGAACGGCTACTAATAATAGCTAATAATAATATTAATGGATTAGATTTATATCACACTCTTTCTTGCAGGGCACTCAAAGCGGATCCATTATTCATTCACTCCTCATTCATACTTGGTAATGGTACGTATGTAGCCACAGCTACGGCCCTTCTGACCACCACTGGAACATTCACATTCACGAGGCCCTCACTGGAAGCAAGGAGGGTTAAGTGTCTTGCCAAGGACACGACAACAGATGGTTGGGGGATCGGGATTTGAACCGCTGATCCTTCGATCATTGGCCAACCTGCTCGACCTCCTGAGCCATTGCCGCCCAATAGCTTCAGGAAACACGTTGTTTTTCTGACCAGTGAACCGGAATGCAGTTTGGTCAGGTGTGATGTCATTCCCAGTTCTGATGTAAATGGAAATTCACCATTAGGTGGGGTTGGACGTCTGACTCCACATTACTGTTTTGAGTCATTTATTCTAACTGTTCTTTCTATCCCTAAGCCCTAACCCTAACCAACCTATCTGGCCACGCCCATCAGATGTCCAACACCACCTGTTTGACGCAGGTCGACGTGGGTCTGTGAGCCTTTCCCACTGCCACTAAAAACCGATTGTTCTTGGGTATTTTGGTCAGTTGGGAAGGGGTACTATTTTCTAATCCAAAACTTGACAGGTATGACAGGTACCAACCGATCGGCCTCTCCACACTAACCTCTGTCTTTTCTTGGCTACTCCATTAAAAACTTCATAGATACGCCGCTGTAAACAGTTAATTTGACAAAAGTGTGCAAGTCTCTCATGCAATATACAGATATTTATTGAGTCAAGTGTGTTGTTTTTGGGGGGGACGTAGTGTCTTGCTGTCAACCTCAGTGATGTTTCCAACTGAAGCTGCATTCTATCTGGATTCTGTTCAGCTCTGTGGTCTAATTTAATTTTAATGAATATAGAAAAGTGAGGGCTCAGAAATGGTTTGAAACAGCTGTTTCTGCTTGTTGTTGTTTTTTTTTTATTATTATTAGTTCTTTTTTTCAAAGGGGTTGGGGTTATTTGTTCTTGTTTTTAAACTGAAAACTGCATTTTTTCTGTCATCATTGTCATGCTCATCATACTGTAATCATTGCTAACTGTATGACGTGATTTAGCCTCCATGTATGCAAATGACCCACCATGCATAGTTTATTATTAATGACTGTCCTATTTGCAGGCAAGTATTGAGGCTTTTTCAGATGGAATTATACTGGACACCTGGAGGGTTCTCATTCCATCTTGATCTAAGTAATTTAGCACCTATTTATACTTTTGTTTGCCTTTGCACTTCAGTTGTTGACCTTTTCAACCTTTTTCTTTCCTTTTTTTTTTCCATGTGTGATGTAAGCTGCTGATTTTGTCCAAGCCTGATAAATATTTTAAATCAAGTGGATAGCTGGGAGTTTGTACACCGTTTATTTCAGAGAAGTGACAGCTGGATGCACTATGAGAGGAATGTATATCAACAGCAGCAGTCTGTTTTGAAGGGAAACTTAGGATCCTGACATCCATGTGGACAATACTCGGACACCAACCCACACCATGATCATGATACCCCTCCTCATTCCCTCTTTATGATTGTAAAATTTCCTGAAGGCAGCAGATGCTTTCATCTAAATAACTGGTCCTACCCATACTCCTGAATTTGTTTAAAGTTACTTTGAGGAAAATAATAAAGGCCTCAAGGTATTGTTTTGGCCTCTGAATTCTTCAGATCTCAAGCCTATCGAGCATTTGTGGAATGTCCAAGAAAAACAAGTCTGATCCTTGAAGGCCCCACCTCACAACTTACAGGACTTTAAAAATCTTTAATCTATTGTGAGCTATAAAATTCCATTTACAAAAATCTAATGAGCTTGTTGGGAAGCATATTCAGGCTTATAACCAAATGTTAATCCACTAAATTGAATCATTTTGACCCCAAAACATTACGTATAAAAAAGTGAATCTGCTGGTTGCTGCAGTGTCGATCTAAAGTCACTGAGGCGGAAAGAGTGCATTTGGAGCACAGTTTGGGTTGATACATATTTAATGTTCTTGTGAGTTTTTCTTGCAGAATAACAGTAAATGGAATGACTCACAATAAGTAACAGCTTCTATGCAACCAAATCTCACAAAACAGTTGGAAAAGATTGTCTCTACATTTTGTGAAATTATTATAAAATGACTGCTGCATCACACAGCTTCTGTCAAAACTGGCTCTCAGATAATGTTGCATGAAAACATTCCTTCTCTGGAATATTTGTGGCTCAGTACCACCCACTTGGCTAAATATGCTTTACTTTCTATAAACTTATCACAAAAAGTAAGGATATTTTGATTGGGTTGATTATTACTCCCCATAATAATTGGTCTTATATAATACATGTATGTTGTTAGAAAGCCTGGTTATTCACCTTAAAAATATCTTATAACTTCTGTGGAATGAGCCACACAGCTAAATGTATGGATAGTGTGCTCCAAAAGTTTACTTAAATCCCCACAATATTATTTGTTGGTGTTCAGTCTTGTTTTGCGATTCTTGGTGGATTGGATGTTCTCACTCTCCCTCAGTAAAAAGGAAAAACACAACACATATTGGCCATTTTTACACTTAAATAATTTTAAAATCAGAAATTTCATGTGGAGGATCATGCAGCCACAACAGCTCAGCACCTGCTGTGGGATGGCATCCCATCTCTCAAGTTGTTGGAGATTTTACCATTTGGGTTAAAATCTGGAATCAGAGCAAGTCATTCCATCCTCTCCTCTCCTAAACACTGGAAATACTCTGTGATGATTCATGGTCATATTGGTGTCAATAAGGTGCCAGTCATTCATCTGTGACTGGAGCACACCTGGCAGCACTGGAAACTTGAAATGACAGTGAATACCAAGAGAGACAGACGAACGTAAGGACAGGGAGTTTATCTAAAGAAGAAACAACTGTATTGCAGAGGTAAGAAGTTCTAGAAATAAAACTTTACCGAGGAACTAAAAGCAGGTCAAGGACACCAGTCAGATGGACAAACAGGATGAAAATCAAGACAGGAATGGCAAACAATAAATTGGCAAATAACAAAGGAAACCAGGTAGATTAAAACAGAGGTACTAATGATTAATGAGGAACAAACAGATCAGTTGGCTGAGAACCCGAGGCCTGCATTACAAAGCTGGATTTTCTTTTATCGAGGTAACTTTAAGGTCAACCCTAGGTTTTCCATCCGACCCTGGTTAACTTCTACTGCAGTAAATCCCTATGGTAACATGCACTGAATGGCTGACCTGCTCTGGAGCAGGTTACGTTCGAGATAAGAGCTCAACGAGTATAAAAGCATGACCTCCTGACCAATCACCTTTCTTGGAAAATGAACTGCCAATTCTGAGATCACAGATAGCATCCTTTAAGAAAGATAGAGGTTTTCATCAGATGGACTGAGCTGCATTTGTTAACTGATGAAGTCATACAGACGCAGGCATGAAAAAGTTCCTCCTTTTTCTGCCAGAAGTGGTGCAGTAATAGTGCACCATTACTGCACTATCACTGGCTGAACGATTTGTCCTGCGAATACGTCATCACGCACGGTGTCCAAACTTGGCATGTGGAAACGTCCTTGTTCCAGGCGTTTATTTATGCTCTGAAATCGTTTCCCCAGGGCACACAGGCGTTTCTCTGTGTGACTGAGTTAGCAGTCGCTGGTAAGTGGCTGGTAAGTGGCTGGTAAGTGGCTAGCAATCGGCAGAGAGGAGAACTTTTTCATGCCCGCATCTGTATGTTGCAAACTTAAAGCCTTGAAGTGTGTTTTTTGTACAGTATATGTTGACTTGTTCCTAAGTCAGTTTATCTCCACTATGCATCTTAAATAATGCGGTTAATAATAACGCTCATACATAGCAGAACTGCAGAAACATGAAGGTATGGAATGCCTTATGCCACCACGATGGGGAATTAATATTCCAACAGAAAACACGCTCACACGGGAAGATGAGCCTCAAAGGAAGTAAATGGTAAATCTAAAAAAAAAAG
The DNA here is from genome assembly GCA_023101725.1 of Atherinomorus stipes. Taxonomy (NCBI): domain Eukaryota; kingdom Metazoa; phylum Chordata; class Actinopteri; order Atheriniformes; family Atherinidae; genus Atherinomorus; species Atherinomorus stipes. Next base: position 1,177,527 of record JALJCO010012253.1, on the reverse strand, counting down.
GAAGAATGCTGCAGGACACTGCCCAAAATGGCCATGTTGTAATAAAGTGAAATAAAGTGGTCACAGTGCTGTCCAATTATACTGCTGATAAATTAATTTAGTATAATCTCATGAATTTACGCATCAACAGAGTCGGCAGTTATCTGCTAGCATTCCTTCCTGGCTGTTGATGCAGTTTTCTTCTCCTCCATGGTAAAATGGGCTGCTTTGCTGAGTTTCCCGTGTATGTAATTTGTCTGACACCACCTTTTTTTTATGAAAGCACACTGATAAAGATTGGAAAACCCTAGATTCAATCACTAAGTTGATAATTTGCATCACTGGTTATCAGCATTACAAATGTCTGAGAAAATTAACCCAGGTAATGGAGAGATATCCTGGGTAAGTTAATCCAGTTTTATCGTACAATTCCGCCAATTATTTGAACTTGATTCCTTCATGTTACCTCAACATGAATTAATTAGGTAAATACTGATTTGTAAGGTTTTAAGTCAAAAGTACATAATTAATTATGTACATCTTGTTAACATATCTTATTTAAGTAGAAGCTATATGTTAGATTTGAGGAACTTTAATAACAGGCAGAATCATTTCTTTCAGTGCAGGTGTGACTGGAAAGCAGGAAATATGCACACATAATAACACAACGGAATGAACTAATTTTAATAAAGGAACCTTTTTTTTTTAGCATGTAAGCTTACCTGTAACTCAGGAAGCAAAACTAACACACTGAGAACTAGGGATGTATACCGAGTACCGGTATCGTTTGGTACCGGTTCCTAATCTTAACGATACCAGGGTACCGTTAAGAATCTGGACAAACGATACTCTTATTGATACTTTTTGTACATCTACCTAATCATTGAGTTATCATTACACAGTCAAATAGTCACAGTGATGGAATAAGACAGACACAGTTCCCTTATTCTCCCAGCTGTCCTTCACCCACTTTTATGTCCAGGCTTCCTCAACATCATCTGAACAAATCTTCTCCACCAATGGATCTTTTAACAACTTGTAATGTCTTTATTATTTACTCTAAATTATGTTATAGTATCAATAAGAGAATCGATAAATACCGGTATCGATAAGGAGTATCGATATTGGTATCGGTATTGATAAAATCATAACGATATACATCCCTACTGAGAACTTATCCTGAAACTACAAACCATCAAACAAATCAAAGAAATCAAACAAGAACACAGAAGATGAGTTTCTGTTTCACAGAAAAACAGTTTTCTGTTTCATAACTATTTTGGGACCAGGCTGGCCCATGTGCCAGAAGGTTGTAGCATGTTTATATTATTAACATATTAATTTAATCCACTAGGGATTACAGCAAAACTCCTTGATACCAGTTTGTTTAGGGCATCTTTTGCTTTTTTAAAAACAAATTAATCTTCCTTGTGTTTCAAGATTCCCACGTTTTCTCTACACAGTTTCTTTTAAAGGAATCGTCTCGCTTTTCCATCAGATTCTCTGCCGCCAATTCCCATTAAGCTTCTTAGTGCCTTACTAGGTGCTACTTTCATCTCAATAAAAGCACGTGCTGTAGTTTGTGGGAATTCATGTGATCCTCGCTGTTTGAAACCGTAACAATAAGCTTTCCCGTTTGTAGCTGAAAACACAAACATGGGAGCTTAGATTATGGAGGGAAGGCGCTCCCAAAATCCAAACAGAAACTTTAGCCAAGCTCTCACTGTTGAGGTGGAGGTGTGGTTCACAGGGGACGCCAGGGGGATTACAAAACATTCTTATTGTTTTATAAGGATACCTTTCACCTTTGCCATACAATTCTTCTTACCAACCAAACCATCAGAGAAATATATGAGGATATCTGTGCAGCATGACAATGAACTCAGCATACTTAATATAATGGTGCATATCGAAGGCTCAGTATTTCCCTCCATCTGATATCCAAACACTTGAAGCTTGTGGAATGCATTTTGCAAAAGTTGCCCAATCCAGTTCACAACAAAAACAGACACTGAATCCAAACTAATCCACAACAAGTGATTACATATTTGTTCTGGAGGAAAATTAAGCAGCCACATGCGTTGCAGTAACAGATGAGTTTACTGGTCAGCTGCTGTGAGGACGTCTGAGGGGGAAACAATGAAAACATGTAAACTTGTAGGTCACTTTGTTCCAGGTTCAAATGCTTTTTAACACAAATATGGAATCAGCTAACCCCACTGAAGCAACTCGATGCATTTAGGCATGTAGACAGGATCAATATGGCATGCTGAAGTTCAAACCCAGCATCAGATTTGGAAAGAAAGCAGGATTTAAGGGTCTTTGAATGCAGCGTGGTCATTCGTGCCAGATAGGCTGTAACATGTAAATAGTAGGGTCAGAATTTGTGTTAAACAACATGAAAGCAATGATCCACCCTGCTTTGTATCAGCTGTTCAGGCTGCTGGTGGTGTTGATGAGGGGGGTATTTTCTTGGCACACTTTGGGCTCCTCAGCACCATGTCACATCACTCAAATTATGTTGAACTGGTTTCTTGAGTGTTCAAGTGTCTTGAGTTGGTTCTCCATTATCAACAGATCTCAATCTAGCATTTGTAATATGACAAGGAGATTCTCATCATGGATGTGCAGCTGACAAATCTAGAGCAACTATGTGATGCTATCATGTCAATATGAAGCAAAATCTTTGAAGAATGTTTCTAACACTTTGTTAAATTTTTGCCATGAAGAATTGAGTTAGTTCTGAAGGCAAAAGGGGTCCAACCCAGTAGATTTAAATGGCAAATGAATGCCGATGTTTTTGTTGTTGTTGTTGTTTTTATATTCATATTTTTATATTTAAAACAACTACAGTCGGAACAAAGTGCTGTACACACTCACTGTTGAGGTGGAGGTGTTTCAAAAGGATTCACAGAAGTCTGATATGCACATAAGGGTTAAGGCCATACAACCAATATCAAATGGCTGTGAGCTTTAACCCTGAAGCCTTAAATCCTGATCCTTAGATGAATATATCTGCAACAGAGCCAGAAATACTCATATACTATAAACAAATCAACAACCATAAATGCAAATTAACAATTATATGAAAAGTAGCTCATCTTTGATTAACCGACGTGCACTTCTGTTGTCTGAAAGGTCTAAAGTTAAACAAAAATTATTTTTGAAAATCATGGCTGCCACGTTTTCTGGGCTGAACTGGGAAGGGAACATCTGGCTTTTTATGAGAAAATGGTGCCAAAGCCACCAACATGGGGAGGGAGGGGGGGCATTAATGCACATGGTGTGGATAACTTGCACATCTGTGAAAAAGCCATTAATACTAAACAATATATACAAGTTTAGAGTCAACATATGCTCCAATCTTTGCATCATATTATGGGCTTGATCAAATAGTTGAGTTAAACATGCCAATCCCATTTCTGGAAACTTTTATTTATATTGATTAAAGGAGTAACTGCTTAAATAAAGGCAGTTGTCTTCCAGGAAGCCACATGTACAGTTAAATTACAGTTTTTTTGTGTGACAATCATCCTCTTGCAGTGTTTCATTAACACATTAAATATGCAAAAATGTATCTCTCATGTTTATTTTCATATTTTGCCCTGCATACCCTCATTATAACCAGTATCAAGCTGTTAGTGCTTTTTGACATTTAAGATGACCTTTCCGTTTTCAGAGCTCCGTAGAACAAGTTCATGAAATGGACAAGAACCTGAAATATATCGCCAGCAGAGGGTGGTGTGGTAACTCAATAGAGTTTTTTTTTGTCCTTCCAGTACAAAAGATTTTTTTTCAAGTCACATTCAGGGTTTTGTTGGTTTTGTTTGTTTGTTTTTATCATTAAAGCTTCACATATCAGCTTGTAAGATTATTTCATCACTCCATCAGACATCTATACATGTGATGGTAACTGAAGATTGAAATCATTCAATGAAAAGCTGAAGAAATGTGCAACCTTTCAGCTCTGTTAAAGAGTCCACACACCCAGACACACACACACACACACACATTTGTTTTTATATCCCCGTGGGGTACATCCATCGACGTAATGCATTCCCTAGCCCATTACCCTAAACCTAACGCCCATAACTGATTGCCTAAACCTAACCCTTGTCCTAACCCTAACCAAAACTTAATTGTAACTTATTCTCTAAAACCTAATCTTGACCCTCAAAACAGGGTTTGGACCCGTGGAGAATGGGAAAATGTCCCCACGAGGGCAAGACGTCCCCACGGTGATGGTAAAAATCCAGAACATGGTACCCACAATGTTGCAAATACGCGCCCACACACACACACACAAAAGGAAAAAAAAAAACTGCTGAAATAAACAAGAAAAACATTGCACTTGTCAACCAAACTGCAGCCCAAAAAAATCAAAGATTTTAGGTTGAGTCAATGATTTTGTGTCTGATGTGTCTCTGCACTGACATACATATCAACAAAGTAAAGATTAGGAAAAAATGAGAGAAAAGGTTCTTTTGTGGTATCTTTGAACATGTGTTTTTGTGAGACAGCCTTAGCACCTTAGTATTGTATTCCAATGACAATGTTGTTTTCTTTATCTTTTGTTCAGTTTGGTTTGGTTTTGCCATGTTTTCTGTTCTCTGAACAGAAATCACAAATTTTCCCAAAATGGGAGCATTTGTATCACCCAGCAGAAGTTGTGAGAGTGCACTGATAACAGAAAGTGCACAGAGAAGCTCCTGATGTCCTTTTAGGTCTTTGGACCAGCATGTAAAACATTTCTTATGGATGTGCTTCCTTATATAATATACCTTATATAATATATTTGAATCTACAGCGATAAGGCAATTATTGACTTTAACCAGGTAAATTTAACCAAACAGCAGGGGAAGTAAAAACAGCAACTAAAAAAAGTTAAATTCAAACCTAAAAAAAAGAGTATTGGGTCAGATTAGAAATTAGCTTGGGGCTCACTGAAAATAGTTATGTAACTATGAGACAAAAATCGGATTTTATTTATATGTTTTTTTATTGTCTTTTAAAGCTGCTAATCACTGCTTTTGTCAGAGTTTAACAGAGTGTACAAACTCTTTTTTTTACATGTTTTTTATATTCATTTGTGTGGAGAAAAAGAGGGGTGGGGGGTGGGGGGCAAGTATTCCTCATTGTATGCAATAAGCAAATATCTCTTTTAAAAACCAAGTCATTGAAAAACATAAGGAGAGCAATGGTCTCTTAAACATGTAAAGATATCTGCACGAAGAAGTAAATAAATCATGGAAATGTCTTGGATCTGTATTATCATGGTGATGTCTAGAAAATGAATTCCTCTATCACCTTCACCCCTAGAGGTCAGTGGATACCAGATAACTTCTGCACACAAGAGGAGCAGCTCTGATCCTTCACATCATCACTTCACTTCTCACATCATAATTTCTCATCTCTGCTGGGCAGTGTTTGAGCTTACAGCCTGCTCTCTTGATTTAAAGCTGCATTTAAACCCTGCAGACCTGTGTGAGTGATGAGACCACCGAAGGAAGAGTATGGTTCTTTCCACACCTTGGTGTTTACTTTTCCTGTCAGCTTGTTTCCACAAAAGCATTGAGAACCCCGACTGTTTGGGTCAGAGAAGCTGCAGCTGGAGGGAGGGTCCCATCCTCACCTCAACACCTCCCTCTAGGGTGGGAGTGAGGGAGGGTGGATACTGCCCAACCCCCCCACCCCCCACCTGTGTCACTCTTTCCTGACCATTTGGTTTATCATTGTGTGCAAATAAAGTAAAACAGGTATCATCAGTTAATTAAAAGTTCATCCAGCTCTGCCATTATCCCTTCCTCTCTAATGGGGGTTTAATATACAACCCATAATGATGTCTTGTAAATTACTGCCTCCAAAGGGCAACAGGAGGGAATGTTTCACAATTAAAACAGTCAAAATAGAGTTCTTGAATAAGACATAAAATCTTCGGTATATATACTCTTGGTCTGATACTGTGTGTGTCACAGTTCCACAGGACAAAAAGCCCTAGCTAAGATTCCATTTTAAAAATGAATGAGATTTTTTTATTTTTCTGGTCATTGACCAGGTATCTCCAGCTGCTCCAGAAACAAAAGGCTTGAATAATGTGCATTGTAAGTCAGCAAACAAAAGGTTAGGCTGGAAAAACAGAGGAGGTGAGAAGAGGATTGCATGGCATTCAGGAGGTGGCCAGCAGGAGGTTTGTGGGGGACAAAGGTTGGGGTGGGAGTGTTGGATTAGAGGGGAGCTTCCTGTGGAGCTGTGAAGATTCACTGTCTCCCTCCTGTTTTCTACAATTCACAGCATGCAATGCTGAATTTAAGTGGATTTGACAATTATAGATGGTATACAATCAACAAACAACAACTTAAAGTAATTTTAAAGATGGATCTTTTGGATGTAGTTGTTCCAAGAGTTGTTAACAAATTTGTAAATGTTAGAAAAACTGTTTTCACCTTTTTGATTTGAGGCTTGAAGCGGCTTGGTGGCAGTTTTCTGTCCAAACAGTCTTACTGAAACTGAAAACATATGTCCCCTGAAGGCTCTCACTTACTTATCTCCCATCAGATATGCTTACTTCCTCTTTTCTATTCAAAATGAGTCACTTATTAACAGTGCATTGTTTTCAGCGGTGACCCTTTTAACCCATCACTGACCTGACAGCCACCAGGTTTATCTAACTACTTTGTTTGAAATGCAAATGTGATGAGTTGAGCAAACAGTCGTGTCACTGCAGCTGCAGCTAAAGGTGTTCCTTGTTCAGCTCTGGCCAACAAATGAAGAGGGTCATAAATTTTCGATCATTTGTTGACTTTTACTAACAGGTTTTAATGAGTTGTTTGGCCCCGAGGCTGTCACTGAACAAATGGGACCCCAGTTTTATGGCCCTTTGTGCTTTTAATATTACTTTGTTTGCCCTTTTCTTTTATCTGCCGCAGCTTTTCTTTTAGTCAGCATCTTCTCAGCTTCAGAAACATGATCTTGCGACTGACTGAGAGCCTGTTTAGGATGCAAATCTCTGCTTGCCCAATGTCATCTGATATGGGATCAAGGCTGTTGAACCTCTATTGAATAAGGTGGGCATAGGGAACAGATGAATGAATGGAAAATATCTTAATGAAGCTGCCTGATCCCCTGGTTTAAAATAGTTACTATACTGAAAGCATTCGGCTTTCTCAAGGTTTTTTTTATCTGCTTATTTGGTGGTTTATTGATACTCATGGTGATTCACAAGCACAACCTAAAGAAGTTGATGAAGCCTTCAGACTACCCCCCCACTGCACTCCTTCCAACTATTTTAACAGCTGGGATCACAGCTCTATCACTGCTCTGGACCCACCACGGATTCTTCTTGGTGGGAGGGGTAAGTGAGGTGAATGAAAGTGGGGAGTCCTGGGGTTGGAGTGCTTGGCAGGGAGGAGATCTGTGATTACTGCCTTGCTTGGCAGAAGGAATCAGATGGACAGATTTGCATTACTCTGACAATTTAAGTGTCATCTTTCAAGTTTAAATTTGATTCAAAGAGCAAAAGTGCCCTGAGACAAGTAAAAACCGGCAAATGTGTTTCTGAATGAGTTTCTGAGGACACAAAAGTGATATCTCAAGGAGGGAGCTCTTAACTAATACTAAGTCAACGAACTCAAGTGGACCGTTTCAGGGTCTGCCTTTTCACAAGTGTCAACAGCTACTTCACTGTCAGATCAGCTGCCTCTTTAAAATTTCCCATTTTAAACAGTTTCCCCCCTTTTAATAAATTCTGGTGAAAGGTAGGTGTATCTGACAAGAACATTTCTAAATATTTGAAGAATGGGGAATTACAATATTTGTAGACTTCCCTTTGGTTTGTTTCACTGGCATGTTAATCTGAATAAAGGCAACCGAAAATAGCTTGAAACACACAGCAGAAAATAGTGAGTGTTTTTTATTTCAACTTTTTACAACAGCAAAAAAACAGAAATTCTACATTAATCACATTAACCACTAAATTATATGTGAATTTTATCCTATTGTTTAATTTGAAGGCCATTTGTTGCTCAAAAGACCTGAAGCACATTTAACAGGTTTAAACTGTTTAGTTTCGGTGAATATGAGTGAACGGTTTTTCAATACGTCATACAGATATTAACAGTTGTTGGGAAATTTTACAGAGGCAGCTGATCAATTGCACGTTAGCATTTGTTGTGTGTTTTGCAGAAGTTTACTGAATTGATTTATCAAAGTGTTTTCTTAAAATACAAAGTTGTTTTTCACCATAAAACTATGGTGTCATGATGGATGCATTTGAAGAGGAACAGACAATTTAATGCCTTCAGTTTGGATATGTACAAGATATCTTCTCCCTCTTTGTTAAGGCTCCCTGCAGCACATTTAACACAACTTTTACATGAAAAATAACATAAGCAACTCAAACTTAAATTCATGGTCAGCAGCAACTGTATATTTCCCATTGATCATGCCAGTAAGCTATGACAACATGTCTGTGTGTTGCTGTGGTGATAACCGTGCGTTCCGAGATGATTTGACTAATTTAGTATTTTTGGCTGGACCACCAGGGTTAGCCCCACACATCACTGAGAACAAGCTGCCAGCTGTCTGACAGACAGCTGAGATATATCAACATAATCCTATCTTGTAAGTTGATGCAATCAGCTTCAGACCCTCTGTGTGAGACATTACAGTTGCTAAAAGTGTGTTACTATAAACCAGGATGTGAACTCAGGTCTTGGGTTCCCATCAATGACAAACAGAACCTGTTTAAATAAAAAAAACCTGCAACTTCTGCAGGGGCCTTTGAAGCTGTTATCAGTGCAAGTTTCTGTTTTTGGCTAGTCTAAAGACCTTAAATATGGTCTTTTTTTGCAGATATAATCAGCACTGCTTCTGGATCTGCTTGGAAGACAAACATTAAAAGCATATTGATCCTTTGGGTGTGCCAGTTATAGTTTTCAGGGCTTTTGTACTATATTAGGCTAGTAAGCACCTTGAATGCATGATGCTCAAATCTTGTAATAATGGTATCTCTCCAAAGTGCCTGGTCAGTATGTTTATTCACTAGAAAAACACATAAAAACTAATTAAATTGAGCAGCAGTGCTCTGTGAAGTAAATGTCAGTGAAGGAAAGCAGTGCAAAAGGTTGATTTGGAAGTTAAATTGGTTATTGAGCTAACTTGACTGCATCTTGGTCATGTTTGAGCATGCAGGAGCATCAACTAAAAAACCATGGCAGTCTAATAAGAGCTACGGAATTCAGGACAAATGGGGAGCACATTAGCAACAATTGCAGCTCAGGGTGAAAGATAATTACAATCAATACTGACCTCAAGCTAAAAACCTATATACTATGTCCTTGAACCTGAGGTGAATGCATCTGCTCTGTGTTTTTTTCACGTTTCAATAACTGGTATTGATGTCGGTAATGATTCCCATGTTAGGAGAGAAATTTCCCTTCACACTGGTGTCAAGAGCAAGATAATAAGGTTTACGATTAGGAACCTACTCAAACGCAAAGCTGTTGCTTGACACTGGAGTCTTGAGAGGGTGAATGATGGGGTGAAAGGACATATGTTGGCAAATCATACAGCCATCAGTCTTGGCCACCACACTCCATGCCAAAGTCAGTTGTCTCATTAATTATAAGAGGCAGGCATCCTAACTGAGCTCCACACACTGCCTCATTTATTCCCGCTGACCTGTTCACACAGCAGACATTTTGTTTTGGGCTCTGAGACTTGTAATTGGCAGTGGCCACACAACGCAGACCTTTACATGGGCCACTTTGGAGGCTCTCAGCCACCCGTCAACATCAACCTCACACAGGCTCGGCCTTGACAACACATGCACTGTTCTGACGCTTAAATGCTCCTGTGTTGGGAAGAAAAAGCGTGAATATGGTTTTGCCTCTGGAATGAGCCTTACGTTCCAAAGATCCTCTCCTCAAATGCAATACAAGTAAATGACTCATAGCTGTGGAGTAATACTGACTCCTTCAGTCCTCTGCAGAGCTGATAAGGATGTAGGATTTCTGCTGTTTGAACACCTGACTTGACACATGTAGCCCTTCCTATCCTGCTTTAAGAGGATGGGCCCTAGGTTCGTTTCAGGTATACTCTCGTATGTATGTGTGATATTTGAGATCAAATAATTGGGTCACTAAGCACCTTAAACCATAACAAGGAATGAGACAGTTGCTGAGATGAAAATAAATAACTGACCACTTGTTACTGAAAAATACAACAGAAACCTTTGTATAAAAATAGTAAGTTCCCACTTTAATTACATAAAATAATTGTAAACAAAATCAGACTAAATTTAAGTAAATGTAATTACCCTTTTGGTAGAAGGCTAGCACCAGTATAAACCACAGCTCAATAGTCAGTGTTTTTCTTCACCAAAATAAACATTTCACACAATCAGTGTTTCTCTTGATCAAAATAAAGCCGGCACCCCTTATAAATTAAAGAAAAAAAAAACAAACGTTGCAGGCCTGAGTCGTGGCTCGGGATCGTTGGAACCCAAAACTTACTGGTTCAATCTCTCAGCAGAGTAAAATAAAATAAAGCAGAGTACCTTTTCCCCAAAGCAATGATCCAGGCAGATCACCTCAGTTCAGATGAGAAGGAGGGGGCGCCCACGGGTGTCCACCTGATATCCACACGATCTCCGAGGGTTTTCCAGCGTTGCCAGAGGAACTCTGAGCATCCCTGGTAGCTCAGAGCGCTATCTGGTGATGGTTTCCAGCGTTGCCAGAGGAACTCTGAGCATCCCTGGTAGCTCAGAGCGCTATCTGGTGATGTCCTCTCGTTTCCAGGCCGGGAACTGACGAACAGCTACGTGGCTAGCTGTGTTAGCTAACAGCTGCATGCACACAGTCCGATCACGTTTCTCTTAGCTTTTAGCCTGCACTAAGCTAGCGAGGCAGTCTCTGAGCGTAGCTGACAGTAACAAACTTCGTGCTGAAATTAACTGTCACTCACAACTATAACTTGTCTCTTGCAAGATTATCAGGCTGACAATCTAAGGTACAAGTATTAGAAAGTTCAGCAATACAAGCTGTAAACTCACAAACGAACTGCTCCCTCCACTCTCTGGCATGCGCTTTTTTTTTCTTTTTCCTCTCCACGTCACCCCGTCTCCCTCCGACGTAAGGTCACATGACCAAGACAACCTGGTTTTAACAGAATTACTTTTCTCTAAAATAAAATGTTTTCTCCCTTTTGTTTTTAGACCATGAAATAAAACATTATGTCTTACAAACACATTTCAACATGAATTTGACCATTTTTAAACACAATGAAAATGTCAGATTATTATAACCACCTCTGAACATGTTTTTTGTCTTGTTTTTAATCAGCCATGAACTTTTTATAATCTAAATGTGTTTTAACATATTACCAGGGTTACACCCTCCCCCTTCTAACAGTCTGGTGTCCTCAACAGACAAACATAATACAAACTATGTTAGGAGAAAGGTAGATATAACAACAGCTGATCACAGTTTAACTCTGTCCAATCTTAATAACAACACCTCTGTGTATGATAGTGATTGGCTGATCTTTGGCTTTACCTGGCTCATCATAGGTTAGCCTCACAACTGGTTTGACTGTTCTCTTTGAGCGAGTTTCATGTTTATTAACCAACTGCTCTTGTGTTTCATCAGTATCTACTTCTGCTGCAGACCTGTGAGCAGTGTCATCTTGACTTTCATTTGGTTCAGATTCTGGCTCTTCTGAGCTCTCTTGTTCAGTCTCTTTCTGATCCCCATCATTTTCAGGAGCAGCCTCCAGACTGGGTCCCTGCTCCACATCCTCAGCCTCCCCAGAGCTCTCCTCTGAAAGAGGGGGATTCACGTTCTCCTGCATGATCTCTGAAACTGGAGTAGTCAGTCTGGTTCTGGGAGTTTCTCTGAGCTTATAATATGTCCTTGTTGGTCTGTAAAACTCTGAGTCAGAAGAAGAATCTGTGCTGAATGGCTCTGGAGGGACTGTCTGAATGTCTGGTAAGGTCAAGGTCTGCTTTCTGGAAGTCTCAGTTCTCGTTCTAGCCCTGACGCATGAATTAGGCTTCACCCCTGTCTGTGGCAGTCTCACGAGCTGTCCTATGGGCAGAATATGATCTCTGTGAAGCGTCTTAACACTTCCCTTTCCATTTTCAGGTCTGAGCTTATACACGGGAAGATTTGGCATCTTTCCAACAACAAGGTAAGGAGTAGGACTCCAACGTGTTTGCAGCTTGTGTTTGCCTTTCAGACCCAAGTTCCTGATTAACACTCTGTCACCGACCTCCAAGGACTGAAAACTAACTCTCTTGTCGTACGACTTCTTGTTCCTTTGGTGAGGTTTGTCTGCAGTTTCAGAGGCCAGTTGATAGGCATTTTGCAAGTCCTCTTTCAACTTTGCCACGTAGCGGGAATGACTGTCTGCTTTCCCGTCAGCAGCTGTCCCAAAGCACAAGTCCACTGGAAGTTTGGCTTCCCGACCAAACATCAAGTAATACGGTGAATATCCTGTGGAATCACACTTGGTACTGTTGTAGGCATGGACTAAATAGGGTACATGTTGGCTCCACTGATGCTTCTTGTCGGGTGGCAGTGTTCCTAACATGGAGAGCAAGGTCCGGTTGAACCTTTCAGGCTGGGGATCTCCTTGTGGGTGGTAAGGAGAAGTACGGGACTTCCTAATCCCCATCATCTTTAACAGATCTTGGATCAGCCGACTTTCGAAATCCCGTCCCTGATCCGAATGGATCCTAGTCGGTAGGCCATAATGCACAAAGAACTTGTCCACTAAGATCTTGGCCACCGTTTGAGCCTTCTGGTTCTTTGTGGGGAAAGCTTGTGCATAGCGTGTAAAGTGATCAGTCACCACTAATACACTGCTCATCCCTTTTGAGTCTGCTTCCATCGAGAGAAAATCTATACACACCAGATCCATCGGTCCCCTGCTGGTGATCTGGTGTAAGGGAGCTGTTCTTTGATTAGGGAACTTGCGTGTAATGCATTCTCCACAGTTCTTAATGTACTGCTCGACATCTTTGGCCATCTTCGGCCAGAAGAATCTCCGTCTCAGCAGGTCAGTTATTCTTTCGATTCCAAGATGCCCTGAATCATCATGTAGTGCCTTTAGAACGGTGTCACGATACTCAGTTGGTAGGAGGAGCTGATTGACCGTCTCCTCGGAAGGCAACTTGGACTGGCGATAGAGAAGACCAGCTTTCAAACTCAGTTTGTCCTTCTCTCTTTTCAGCTGGGAAAACTCTGGATCACTGTCAGCATGTTCTGGCCATTTATGCTGCTGAACAGCCTGGAATGCAGGTCCAATAACTGGATCATCTTTTTGTGCGAGTGCTAGCTCATCCTTTGATATGTGTCTCAAAGCCTCCAGCTCCATGTGCATTGGGAATGAATAGATGTTAGGAATGCATTCTGGAGGAGCTCCGAGCTGATCCACGTAGCGGACTGAACTGCCTGATGTTGGCATGCTTACTCTTTGACAGATGGACTTCACTCCGTCCTGTGATATGGTCTCCCAATCCAGGTAAGGATCATCCTCCGGAAAGTTTCGGGAAAGAAGGTCAGCATCTATGTTGTGCTTTCCTGGTCTGTACTGCACACCAAAGTCGTAAGTAGATAAAGCAGCAAGCCATCTGTGTCCCACTGCATTCAGCTTAGCAGTTGAGAGCACGTATGTCAGAGGGTTATTGTCTGTTCGTACTGTAAACCGGGCTCCATACAGGTAATCATGGAACCGGTCCACGACCGCCCACTTCAGTGACAAAAACTCCAACTGGTGGATGGGATACCGTTTCTCTGACTGACTCAACTTTCTGCTTGCGAACGCCACTGGTCTCAAACCCTCAGAATGCTGCTGATAGAGGACTGAGCCAACTCCCTTTAAGCTAGCATCCACATGGAGGATGTAGGGTTTCTCTGGGTCTGCAAATGCTAGCACTGGAGCATGGGTTAGGCAGTAGATGACCTGGTGGAAAGCATCTGTGCAGGACTTATCCCATCTTTTACCAAATGGCTCGGACTCTTTCAGATAGCTCTTAGAGGGATCTTTGCTTTGCTTTCTACTCTTTTGTTTGGGAGCATAGCCTTTTGTTAGTTCTGTCAAGGGTCGCACTATGGAAGCATAATTGGCTATGAATCGCCTGTAATACCCGCAAAATCCCAAAAAAGATCTCAGGGTCTTTAGATCAGTGGGCTGGGGCCAGTTGGTAACTGCTTCGATCTTTGCTGGATCAGGCGAGACACCTTCTGCTGAAACAATGTGCCCAAGGTACTTTACCTTTGACTGGCAAAATTGACACTTGTCTAGTGAGAGCTTCAGCCCAGCCTCTCCCAGTCTGTCGAGCACCTTAAGCAGCCTTTCCTCATGTTCTTCTAAGGACTTTCCAAAGACGATTATGTCATCCAGGTAAACAAGAACCTGCAGAAGGTTCATGTCACCGACAGTTTTCTCCATCAATCTTTGGAAAGTGGCTGGGGCTCCAGTTATTCCCTGTGGCATTCTTTCAAACTGGAAGAACCCCAGTGGACAAATGAATGCCGTCTTCTCCTTATCTTCTTCAGCCATAGGTATCTGATAATAGCCACTTCTCAAGTCCAACACTGAGAACCATTTGCTGCCAGACAAGGAGTCCAGTGCGTCATCAATACAAGGGGTGGTATATTGATCTGGTATTGTACGGCTATTCAGTAACCTGTAGTCAATGCACATACGTATGGTGCCATTTTTCTTTCTGACAATGACAATCGGTGATGCATAAGGGCTGCGAGACTCTTTGATGATGCCTGCACGTGTGAGCTCTTGCAGATGTTTCCTTACATCATCAATGTCAGCAGGAGTCAAACGTCTGGACCGCTGCCTGAATGGTCTGGAGTCTGACAGACGAATGGTGTGTTCTACCCCTTTAGCTTCTCCAACATCCCACTCATCCATGGAGAACACATGTGAGCACTGGGACAGCTTCTGGCGGAGTCTATCTTTCCACTCCTCTGTTACAGGGGAATCTCCAAAGTTAATCAGAGTTGTGTCAAAATCTGTAGCAGTTGTCTTTTGCAAAGGGACAGTACTGACGCTCTCAGTGAGATACATGTGCCCAATGACTGTGCCCTCTGGAATAATTGTCTCTCTAAGGGACTGATTTTGGACTAGAATCCGAAAGTTGCTAACATTTACTGCATTGCCAGGCACGACCATAGGCTGCAATAGCACACTAGCCGGAAGTGGTGCTGAAGGGGACACGTCAAACATCAGGATCTCTTTATCAACTTCTTGCACTAACTCAACTTTGCAGCTGACCTGCAAGTCTTGCCCAGGGGGAAGTGTAAGGGGACCTGGACCTTGCCATGTGACACAACCAACCTCATCAGGATCAGAGGTAGGTGAAGCTAAAGCTGTGGGTACAGGCGTATTGTCACAATGAACTTGTATGCCAAGAGTTTTTGTGATATCAAGACCCTTTTCACTGCAGCGCTTGACCAGATTTCTGACATGACAGGTATTTGTCCCTATAATGACTGGTGTCTGCTCTTCAGATCTAGGACTGGGGCAAATGAGAGCAAGAACTGTCACTACCTCACTGATTCCTGTAACATCTGCAGGGTATTCAAGATCTACCAAACTGTAACCCCGGTAAGGATAGCTGCTGTTGGATTCACTCAAACCCCAGATGGCAAGACCAGAAACAGGATGCACTGGAACATCAGAGAGGTGCTCTTTGTACCATGACTCAAAAATAATGGTGACCTGAGAGCCACTGTCCATGAGAGCATTACATGGGTGTCCATTCACTTTTAGCTTTACTAAACTGGGGGGCCCGATCAAACCTTCAGGAATTCCTGCTGTGGCTGGTGTGTTCGCAACACTTCTCTTGACATCACAACCAACTTCAGAAGGTGTGGTGTCTGCACCAGGCTGGTTTTCTTTCACAGTTTTTAGAGCCCGTATCAGTTTCCTTATGACTTTGTTTTGGTTTTCTGGGTTGTGGCACTTCGCGACAAAGTGACCATTCTCTCCACACCGGTAGCAAAACTGCTCATCAGAGGGTTTTGAGGGTCTGGTGGGGGTTTTGGGGGTTCTGGACCCAGCGTCAACAGCTGAGACTGAAGGGTTTCTGACAAAAGAGTCACATGTAGTTTCTTTTCTACTCAGTTTTTGTTGCAGTCTTTTGACTTGCTTTTTTAAAGCCACTAGCTCTGGGTCTTGACTTGGTCCATTTGTGTGGACAGGGGTCGCAGCTGAGGAGGTTGAGAACTCAGTTTTAGTTTCAGGGGTTTTGGGTGCCAGAGCTGCTACCATAGACTTAAGCTCTTTTACCTCAGCTTTCAGGCTTTGAATCTCTGCTTGCTTAGCATCTGTTACCTGCTTGGTTCGCACTGGATGCACTGAAGCATTGAGTTTCATCCTTGAAGTTTCATACTCCTCCTCATTGCGGATCTCACACAGGAGTTGTAGAAAGGTTGGTGGGTTAGTCTTCCTTTCCCTTAATCTTAACTGAATGAGCATCAGGTCAGAGGCTACTGCACCTTTCAGCAGTTGGGCCAAGCGGACTTTATCCTTGTTGTCGGGTGAAACACCACCTCTCTGGACAACTTTAGACAGAGACCGTTCCAGGCGCCTGAGGAAATCAGACAGCTTCTCCCCTGGTTGCTGGTACATCTGTCGAAAAGCAAAATACAGATCATCTCCAGATTCAGCAGTTCCAAACGCACTCTCTAGTGCTTCCAGGTAGTCGGCTGGACTTGAATCAGGATGAGAGTCTCTCACAGCCTTAACTATTTCTAGTGCTGGGCCTCTTAAACACTCCATCAGCCTGCGTCTTTTCTCCCTCTCCATACATTCACTCTCCTCCACCATGAGCCATGCCTGCTCCAGCCAGTGATCAAACTGCTCTTCTCCAGGTGGAACTGGCAGAAGTCCTGAAAAAATGCGTAGGCGACGGTACCCACCTTCAGCAGGAGGTTTACTAGTTTTCTCCAACAGATCTCCTACAGCCTTTAAGATGGACTCAGTTGAGTTAGTGGGTGGTTGAGGGGGTAGGAAGCAGGGCTTTGAGATCATCCAGGGTCTTTCCCTCAGCCTCTAACAGAACTTTCAGTTTACTGCCAAACTCTTCAGAAGCTGGGGTGCTGTCAATGATGATAAGGGGCCAAGTTTCTTCACTCTCAGGATGCATCACTTCAGGGGGAATGCTTAGAGTGGTGAGGTTCTCCTTAGTTTCACAGAGAACCATCAGGCTGCTTAACGTGGCATCAAACATCCTGCCTCTGACCCGTACCCGCCCTAAACACTTAATTGTTTGAACAACTTCTTCAATCTTGGCTACTTCGACATCTTGTGGGACAATAACCATCAGTGCATGAGCCTCATCCACTCCTTCACCTCTGCACCATCTCTTTAGCTCAGATATGAGCTGGGCTCTGTCTGCCATTTTGCTCTGTGGTGTAACAGATTTTTTTTTTCTTTTCACTGATAAAATATCTGTACTGGGTTTTTTTTTTTTGTTTGTTTCAGACTCAAATACTAATCACAAAAACCACACTATCCCAGCAGTGCCTCCATTTTATGTAGCCCTTCCTATCCTGCTTTAAGAGGATGGGCCCTAGGTTCGTTTCAGGTATACTCTCGTATGTATGTGTGATATTTGAGATCAAATAATTGGGTCACTAAGCACCTTAAACCATAACAAGGAATGAGACAGTTGCTGAGATGAAAATAAATAACTGACCACTTGTTACTGAAAAATACAACAGAAACCTTTGTATAAAAATAGTAAGTTCCCACTTTAATTACATAAAATAATTGTAAACAAAATCAGACTAAATTTAAGTAAATGTAATTACCCTTTTGGTAGAAGGCTAGCACCAGTATAAACCACAGCTCAATAGTCAGTGTTTTTCTTCACCAAAATAAACATTTCACACAATCAGTGTTTCTCTTGATCAAAATAAAGCCGGCACCCCTTATAAATTAAAGAAAAAAAACAAACGTTGCAGGCCTGAGTCGTGGCTCGGGATCGTTGGAACCCAAAACTTACTGGTTCAATCTCTCAGCAGAGTAAAATAAAATAAAGCAGAGTACCTTTTCCCCAAAGCAATGATCCAGGCAGATCACCTCAGTTCAGATGAGAAGGAGGGGGCGCCCACGGGTGTCCACCTGATATCCACACGATCTCCGAGGGTTTTCCAGCGTTGCCAGAGGAACTCTGAGCATCCCTGGTAGCTCAGAGCGCTATCTGGTGATGGTTTCCAGCGTTGCCAGAGGAACTCTGAGCATCCCTGGTAGCTCAGAGCGCTATCTGGTGATGTCCTCTCGTTTCCAGGCCGGGAACTGACGAACAGCTACGTGGCTAGCTGTGTTAGCTAACAGCTGCATGCACACAGTCCGATCACGTTTCTCTTAGCTTTTAGCCTGCACTAAGCTAGCGAGGCAGTCTCTGAGCGTAGCTGACAGTAACAAACTTCGTGCTGAAATTAACTGTCACTCACAACTATAACTTGTCTCTTGCAAGATTATCAGGCTGACAATCTAAGGTACAAGTATTAGAAAGTTCAGCAATACAAGCTGTAAACTCACAAACGAACTGCTCCCTCCACTCTCTGGCATGCCTTTTTTTTTCTTTTTCCTCTCCACGTCACCCCGTCTCCCTCCGACGTAAGGTCACATGACCAAGACAACCTGGTTTTAACAGAATTACTTTTCTCTAAAATAAAATGTTTTCTCCCTTTTGTTTTTAGACCATGAAATAAAACATTATGTCTTACAAACACATTTCAACATGAATTTGACCATTTTTAAACACAATGAAAATGTCAGATTATTATAACCACCTCTGAACATGTTTTTTGTCTTGTTTTTAATCAGCCATGAACTTTTTATAATCTAAATGTGTTTTAACATATTACCAGGGTTACACACACTTTATGCATGTAGTTTGATGTGAACTGATAGCCATGCATCCTTATTTAAGTTACAAGAAAAGCCAACACTTGTTATATTCTGCAACCAACCTAAAAACCATACAGCGCTACGGAACAGTTGGAAATTTGCATTAGCCTCTTTTCCATCGCAGGAACTTTTTTCATTTAGCTAGAATTTAAACAAAAAAACTCAGTGCATTTCCACCAACATTACCCAAGTAAAAATCTTCCCATCACCTCCAAACTTTCCATGTGAAAAAACACATATGAGGGGCGATACTTTATGCTGAAGAACTCTGATTGGTGGATCATACTTGCAGTATGTCACACTTACATGCATAAGCCAGTGTCAAGCTACAAACATGTTTATTTTACTTCTACAAACTTAACTGCATGTTTAGATAGTTTAAAAATAGAGACAAAAAAAGAGACAATTTGAAATGAAAGAATGGATGCCAGCAAGTTGGCAAAACTGAATGTAGGACAGATCCAGAAACAAATTCAGGAAAAGTTAAAGAAACTGAAACAAGATGGTAAAAATTCTGGGTTATAAAATTTCTGAAAACATTGGTGGAAACACCATTATTATTTCACAACTTTCTTTGGTCTTCCTTTCAAACATGCATGTGTGACAGTGTGGGGTCCTGACACTATGCCTTCAATTGATCACCCACCCTGGCTACTTGACCACAGGTATGTCCTTTTGGCTGCCTAGTATGCGTGCAAATCCCGCCCACACGCTCGTTGCGTACTTTGCCACATTTGGCGTTGTCGGCAGGATCCATGCGCAATTCAGGTAATCAGTCCATGAATTTGTAATTGGTGGCACCCTGCAGGGAGCACGAGGAGAGATGTGACAGTGTGGAGTCGTGTCACTATGCCTCTGATTGATCACGCAACCATGGCTACTTGGCCACAAGGATATCCCTTTGGCTGACTGGTAACAGGGTTCCTACAAGTTTTTACAAGTTGAATTTAAGACTTTTTAAGACCGTGCGGGAACCCTGTGGTAAGCGTGCGTGACTCTCACCTGGGAGTCTGGGGATTGGATCTCGCCTGACCCTCGTTGCGTGCCTTGCCACACATGCAGAAACAATTTAACTCCCATTCAAAGAATCTGGATGTATTACAGTGACTTTCAGAACTTTGTATGATTTCAGCAGGACATTTATACTCAGCGAGAACAGAGGACTTTGTTCTTGCGCTCTTTGTGGGAATTACGAGAAATAAGTTCATTTTGGCCCAGTTATTTTACACTTTACAAGAAGCCTCAACCACAATGAGGCAGGGATTTGTACAGGTGGGTTATTTACGTGTGCAGTCTACTATTGGCTCGGTCATTTCACACTTCAGGAGAAACCTTGTATATAAATGTTATATAAAATTTCAGACTTTCTAAACAGCTGTTCATTAAAAACTATCTATCCAAAGTTGTTGAACCTTTCGCAAAAGCACTGACCACGCCCCCTTCAAATGTCCGACCAATCAGTTCTCAGACATCACATGAGAAAAAGTTCTGCTCCACAAATGTGTTGATAACAAGCCACAAGAACTCCCAAACCAGGGTCTTGAGAATGAGAACAAAGCCCTCTGTTATCACAGTGTATATAAATAGCTTAAAATGGTTACCTGTATTTTTAAAAGCCAGTTTTTCATCAGAATAAGACAATAATTTGTTTTTCTGCATGTCAACTTGCTGTCTGCTTTAGATTTTGATTGTTTCCATTTCCAATCTTTTCTACAGGTCTAAGAAGATTAAGCACATCAGTCTTCCAAATGGTTGCTGGACATAAACAGTGAAGCTACAGAAAAAGAGGAAAGTTAATGTCTGCAGAACTCTGCAAGTGAAGCAACAAGTCATCTTTCACCTTGTTTTGTTCTTGCATTTGCAGCTCCCTCTCCTAAGTTATGAACAAGTCCATTTGGCCAAAAATATCCTCTAATTAAAGCTCAGGAACGAAGACGCAGGAGTCTTGCCATAGATATTCCCATGAAGGCAGAGATTAACATGTCTCAGCAATTAATAACTACCTCACAATTTAACAGTAAAAGAAGTCTGAAGCTGCACAAATCCTCGAATAGGTTTGAGC
This sequence comes from Atherinomorus stipes, assembly GCA_023101725.1. Classification (NCBI taxonomy): domain Eukaryota; kingdom Metazoa; phylum Chordata; class Actinopteri; order Atheriniformes; family Atherinidae; genus Atherinomorus; species Atherinomorus stipes. The sequence continues at coordinate 1,156,547 of JALJCO010012253.1, read as the reverse complement.
TGAAAACCTGGAAAACATGTAGATACCCAACCATAACTTTCCTTTGCTTATTTCTGTATGTTGTTACTGGCAAAGAGGAACACCTGGAGCAAGGCATTTTTCAGCACTGTTACTATTCTGAGTATAATGTCTGGCGGAAAGCCATGCGCAGCATTAGCAGCTCAGCAAGCCCTCTGCCAACATCTATGCGTGCTTCACACAGGCTCTGAAGAGATTCTGGCACAGTTAATACACTGATGGACGAACATTGCAGGTCCACATACCTCCAAACTGACTGGAGATGGGGTGGGGGTTGCAGAGAAGGGTATGGAGGTGTTTCACAGCCAGAAAAACATCTATCAAGCAGGCGCCACTGTGACCAAACACATCAGCAGTGGCTAGAAAATATGATTTCACCAGGAGAGGAATGTGAAGGCTGAGGCACATTTCAAGGCTGGTGTATACAGTATAGCTGTGCAAGGCATGATGGGATCAGTACAGACGACTCCAGGGGCCCACAGCAAGCTGAAGTCAAGGCCCTTTAAGTACTTGCTGAGATCCTCAGCTATGCGCTTTGATAAAATATTCCAAGTTTTTGAAATCTGAAAAAGTAATGAACAAGTGGGAGGACTTGAAATTACAGATACTTACTTCAAAAAATGGAACATTTTTTATTTCTTTGCATCTAGATTAAATGACATGCCAAGCTTGGGGAGGTGTTGTTGCTTTGTGCTGTTGCTTTCCCTCCAGAAGCCTGAGCAGATGAGGCCATGAGGAAGCAATCAGTCCATCGATGAGTTGGCCTGTTGGGACAGACTGATCTATCCCCCAACCCTCCCACCGCTGCTCTCCAAAGTCCTCCAGGACTCTGCAGAGATTCAATCAATCACCACAGGCAGGCAGAATACCCCAGACATGCCATTCCTGCCCCACATTCCTGCGGAGTTTGTGTTTGTGTTAGTTTTCTCCCCACTGAGAAGTCAACAGCTCACATGAAGGGGATAAAAACAGTAAGTTATTATCAGCTGAGCTGATCAGATGAATTTAATAGGACATATCTGAGTTAATCAGCTGCATGAAGCGAATTTAGGTTTATTAAGTTTTAACAGTTTGTATCAGATAAGACAAAAGAAAACCTGTTAACACCTCCTAACTGAAGGCTTTTGTCCTCAGTGGGAAGGATTACAATCTGCATCATTTCTTTGGTTAAATGACTCAGTAGTCGCAGGTATTAAGGCAAAAACCTTACAGGAGGAAGAGAGGAAAAGAAAGAGGAAGGAACAGGACAAGAGACAAGATAAGACTGTCTTTTACTGGCTGGAGTGAATCACAGTACAGGTACGATATAAGATGGATGCTAGTTTAGCCGCCGAGGAAACTGCTAAAAGTTCCGTTGTGTGTCTTTAAATAAAACTGATTTCTTTAAAATGACAGCTGTTACATCCATTTTTACTGTGACAGTTCCTTTCCACGCTGTGGTACTGTTCTTCCTGCAACCAGTTTCAAAGTGCAATCAGCTAATTGACCTGTCCTTGTTGGTTGTAGGCTGAGTCTTTAAAGAATCTTTGTTAATCTTTTTTTCTTCTTCTTCTTCCTCCAGCAGCAGCTACGCAGCTACGTTTTTTTTGGGGGGGTTTGCTTTATGTTTTTTTATTTTGCAATAAATGACAGCTTTTTGCTCTCAGCTCTGGTGTGGTGTCCATTGTTATGTGTTTGAGTCAGCCGTAACACAGCAAATTTTCTAAAGTAAGTATTCATCAAAAATTATAAGTTGCCATTTTTCAAAAGGCCATGGAACGTTTGAGGCTCTAAAAAGCTTTTTATCTGAGTTGAGGAGAAAAATTCTCTTTGGACTGAAAAGGCTGCAGACCCCTGCTATAGGTGTTTATCAGTAGAAATTGATTTTTAGGACTGTTAATAAATCTTTAAGTGGAAATTGCGAGAGTGCAGCACCCTGAGTTTGTATGCACATGATAAACACGACTGGGTGTAATATCTGACCGGCACCTTCTGCATTAAAAGCTATATATGAAAGTACTTTGGCTTCTATGGGGGGCTTCGTTTGATTAAAGTCCGGTTCAGTTGGGGAGGTGTGAATGCACAGACACACTTTAATGCAAATCAAAGGAATGAACCTTGGTCTACAAGTGTAGTTCTCAGTACACTTCGAGAAAACCAAATACAGAAAGGGGACTTCAAAGCAAAGGCCAAAATGTGTAAACAAAAGCAAAACATGAGTGAAGTGCAACAGCCGGGAGAAATGGCTTGTGATCAGCCATGGAAACAAACGTGCGTTACAATTTCTAACAAACATGAATAGTTTGATGCAGTTTTGCTCTAATGTGGTAGAAAACAGTAGATGAGTTGCGTTTCTTCTTGTTTATCATGAAAAATTTAAGAAACCACTGTAGTAGTAATCAAGTAGTCCCACGGGGGAAAATGATGCATCAATAACTAATGATCTTATAAATGTGATCTGACATGCAATCATATGAAATTGTGTTGTACATAAAGATTCCCTTCAGCCAGATGTTGTCTCCACTCCCGTTTTCTCTGCTTTTTTTATGGATTATGTTCTCCCTTCATTTTTGCTTCCACAAAGTACACTATTAAAGTTTATTTCTGCTCTGTGCATACCTGCATCCTCCCTGTGACTCCTGCATTTTGGTCATCAGCTTACACACAATAATACCCTGTATATAATGTGTTTGGGAACACAAGGGTGAACTCAACCTTGAAAAAAGTTATAAAAGCATATGGCCTATCTTACATGGGGGTTATGAAAATGACTGAAGCAAAACCTCACTGATAAAAGAGACACAATAAATCTGTTTCACAAGTGCACATGGTGGGTTGCAGTTCAGTCCCGGTCCTGTTGCTTTGGATCAGCACCCACTGCCACAGTCCTGTCAAAACTTTAAACACCTTTTTTTTTTTCTCAGAAAGTAACACTCCACCATAACCATTTAGACAATAAAATGACAAATTTTCCTGTTGCAGATGTTTGCAAAATTGTTGCCGGGAGCAACAACTTGATCACCTGAATAACGGTGCGTTTGCCCACTGGGGATAAACATGCTTACTGCTGTCAAATGACTTTTGTTTAAAATGAATTGAAAAGGTCAATTAAAATCTTAGATGATTATTCTGAAGCTATACAACTCTAATGTTAAAGTGAATGACTTGTTGAATGGTTGGTTGTGACCTATTGTACTTAACCAAACTACAAAGGACTTTAAACAAACTAAAGATTAGGTTTTAGGTTGTTCTCACAAATAACAGCTGCAATACATTTAGGTAAAGGTTAATTATTTTTACAGAATTACATTAAATCACTTTGCTGTACAGTCTATCCCATGGAGGGATGAATCAATACTCAGTTCACTGGCCCAGTTTCTTTCAAGGTCAATCCAATTTATCGATAATTAAAAATGGCTGAAGCAACATTGGGAAAAGTGTTTTCACAATGAAAACAACTGCTTTGTGTTGGCAGAAGCACAGTCGTTCTGTAAAACATTAAAGCATCTGATTACATTTGGACCTCTGTTACATTTTTAGTGCTTTAGAAATAAATGACCCCAACATTTTAAGCATTAAGTGTTTTTTTTTTTTCCTTCGGCTATGGCACCATTTGCCCTTTTTTTAAAATCCAAATGAGCTGCTGTCTGATGAAAGGACAAGCTTCACACCTCTGCGTAACTCTTACAGAGGCAATAAACCACTCACTACACACTTTAAAGAAAACAATGAAGCTGCTTTTACCCAATCATCATGCATTGTAAGATCACAATACCAAATCAGAGCAGAACCATTTGGAGAGTTCAGATATCTGTCACTGTGATATGGTAGGTGATGAGGAGACAAGGACGACAGATCCAAAGTACAGGTCTGCAGACAGGCAGGCGAATACTTAGTCACAAGAGTTAATCAAATAATGAGGGTGCTGCTATGGCAGGATTAAAAACATAGCTAAAAAAAAAAACTCATGAGAAACAAAAATATAAACATAAGCCTGATTTACTGACCGACTAAGAAAAGCTTGGCAAAAACCAACAAGTGGTTGGAGGAGAAAAAGAATGCCTATACAGAGCAGGCATGTTCTTATTTTATTTTATTAGTTTATTTTATTAGTTTAGTTTAGTTTAGTTAACTTAACTTAACTTAACTTAACTTAACTTAAGTTAAGTTAAGTTAAGTTAAGTTAAGTTAAGTTAAGTTAAGTTAAGTTTAGTTTAGTTTAGTTTAGTTTAGTTATCTGTTGCAGATAGTTTAACAAAACTGAAACTAACCTCCATTTTACTGAAGCCCCAAATAAGCTAAATCAAAGTATACGGTGACTATTGCAAGGGAAAAAGGTCATTGCTTCAGAGCAAACCAACAACTTCTTTGTTCTTTAAAGGCCAAGCAGACGATGCACATCAGCTTGTACAACAGCAGAACTTTTACTTCAGCTTGCTGTGAATTTTGCTTGTTCTAAAAATAAATAATGCACATTAATCATGGGAAATTGCGGTAAATAAGTTCCTACAAAGGATTGTGGCTAGTCCTGGCCAATCAATGAGCATAGTTTTCTTTGTCCTCTTGCTTTTTCCTTCTTGGTTCATAGTAATTTCAGGCAGTACCACCCCAAACTAGCATGACACTGTCCAGGTGGTCCGGTTTGCTTGGGTAAAGTGCAGTATGAAGTGTTTGGTTCTTACTCTTTATGGTTCCCATTGAACAACAGCTAAATCTTCCTTCCAGTTTATATCAGCTGTGCAGTTTATTACAGCAGTGTATATCCTGTGATGCCACTTTCTCACAACACCAAACAGCCTAGTTAATTCACACTAAATCAGCTAATAGAAAATATGTTTATTTTGCTTTTCTTTGACTTTTCAAATGCAAGTTTTAAATCTTTGCTTCTATAAAGACGAAACAATAATTATCTACCATTCTAACAGTCGGACAATACATGTAACACCCATACTGCCACTAAGCAAATACCTTATTGTTTTCCTACCAACAACCCTAAGCGTAACCTTAGAGTTTTATATCAAACAAAAACTGAGGACTTGTTTGCTTTTGTCAACCCATCTTTTCTGTTTATATTTTTCCATGTTATATTTTGAAATGTTAGCTTCCCATTGAGTAACTATATGACATTTATTTTTTCCTCAGAGTCAAGATGAGTCTGACTTTCTTCTCTGTGTCTACAGATTAATGGGTTTGTGTCCTTACTGGGAGGAGGAAGTGTCAGCTAACAGTAAAAGCGTAACCTTGGTCAACAGGAAACTGTTGAACACTTTGCCTGAGGGGAACCGACACATCTGCCTGGGCATGAATATCCCATGAAGGGCCTTTTTATGTGGAAATTTAAAAAGAGCACACATCTTTTAACTTGCAAATTAGAAAATATCAGCTGGCTTTCAGGAGTAGAATATCAATTAAATTCTCTTTTTGCAACTTTAACTTTATGGTGAATGAGGTTGTTTGGGTTGGTTGGGAAAACTGGCCTTCAGTATAATTATTGCTTTTTTTTTAAGTGCTCATTGATTCCTGCTGTGGGGAAAATATCTCATGAAATACCAATTCTGACATGAGATGCTACAAAAAAGTCAACTTCAGGCCATAATCAAATGGCAAAATGACTCAAAGTCATTCATTTTCAATCAATTTAATGGCCTGTAATTGTGTCGAGTCATCACAGACTTTGACATCAAGCCAACAGGGAACTGTTTTGAGTATTTGAAGTGCTGGTCAACATCTGTCAAGTCCTTTTGGTGTGTAAGAGTCTCTCCGTCTCATCAAAACGTTTCAGTCAGCATGTTGAATATTGATGTGATTGGCAGTTCAGGGTAGCTGAAGACCCCGTTTCACTTCAAGGTTTCTCCTTAGATTTTAATCTGCATCCCCTTATTTTCTTCCAGAACCAACAAGCCAAAATTCTTACTAGTCACATCCTTGAACCACACACAAACTAATGGATGACAGTGATGTAACTAAAGTAAACACTGCTTCATATATTTATTATCTACACTGTTGTCTGTTTTGCTTGCTGAGTACCTCAAATAGACAAAAGCCCCTTTGTGGACAGGAGTTATCTTCTCTACTATGGAAATAAACGGTATGTCTTCACTAGAAGTTTGATGTTGAATTTGCTTCGTGTTTGACTTCGTGTTTGACTGCTGTACCCAGGCGACTGCTGTGTGGTGACCCACATGGGTGTCCTCTCATCAAACTACTGGACTTTCTCCTAATTAGCCTCTACTGAAGGCTAATTAGGCATCTGTTTTGCAACCTGTCTCTTTTCGAAGTTCTCTTCAGCTAGTAAAAACCAGTCGAATGTCGACACTTGCTCTTGTTATTTTCTCTCTTTCTTTTCTTCTTCCCATCTGATCATGCCCTCTTGGGTTTCTTATTAAATCAGCGATGGTACACATTCAAACTGGCCTGTGCTTTGATATCCCATTGCCAGTATTTGTTACTTTACTTAAGTAGTATTTTTTTATATTTGTACTTTACTTTACTACTTCTATTTCTGATGACTTTTACTTCACTCCAAAAAATCAATGCGTTTACTCCATTACATTTAGGCTACCTGAGCATCCTCATTACTCATTACAAAATAAGAAGGAACGTGATAGCCGATGGACTATCTTTGTTTTGTTGCAGTGGGACGAGTAGCCAATGATGTTGGAGATACAGACCGCCAGATGTTCTTAGTGCTTTACCCCATTGTATGGTGAATGAAAGCAGCGGCCAGCGGGTAAATTTCAAATTAATGGTCATCTTATCTTGTCAGGAGTCTCAGATATTTTTGTATATGGTTGGGTTTATGTATGGAGGTGTTAAAGCTCCTTTATACTTTGCAAATTAAACAAAACTTGAAAACTAAATTAAACAGGAATAAAGAAAAAATGTTAAACTCAAATTTCTGATTGCATTTTATTAACAGTACTTTTTACTTTTGGTACTTAAGTACAGTAAACTACTTTTTTCACTTTTGCTCAAGTAATATTCTAGCAAGCGACTTTCACTTTTACTTGAGTAATTTTCCAGTAAGGTGGTACTTTTACTTTTACTCAAGTATGGCTTTTGGGTACTTTATACAACACTGCCCATTGTTGACTAAAGCAGTGCTAAGCAAAATGCTGTTGTCATGTGATGACCTGGGTTGAAAATAAAACTTGTTGAGTGAAAAGGTAAGCATTTTTCTTCATAAAACAACCTAAATATGTTGGCTCATAACGAAACCAAACAAACTTTGAGAATATTAAGGGACGACCCTTGTGATTTATTTTGATTTTCCAAGAAATTAATCACAAACAACATTTATTTGTGTATTAATTTGCATTTGCTATTTTGCCATTTGGTTGGCTTTAAATAGCACTGACTTGAACTACATTTCCCATAAACCCCTGTGTCCCCACCCCTCACATACCTCTGGTGTGTGCTCACGCTGCTCTGCGGGGATCCTACACAGCACAAGTTGCCCCAACAGCAGCAGCACGGCCCAAAAGTTTCTCTACAGGAATGGGAAAGTTAGAAAGGAACGCTTTTCTTTTACTGAACTTCTCGACGATCCACAGAGCCATAAGGGATTGGATTTAAGGATCTACGGGCGGATACAAAACAACATTTAGGATTTTCAACGGGGTGATTCCGCACTTGGTCTTGGTTGAGCTTCATCTGAAGAAATAACTCTCAAGCGGTGTTCTGTGTGCCAGAAACAATGTGCTCCTCTACGCAGCCTCGCAGTTTTGCGAGGTTTGCCGTTGTTTTTCTACTGTTTTTGAGACTGGAGCGGGGATCCGGGGCCAACACAAGGACGTGCCCCCCTCCCTGCGCGTGTTTCGGGGAGCTTGTGGACTGCGGTCGCTTGAAAAGAGGCCGAATTCCTGAAACGATCCCGGAATGGACAGTTCAGCTGTGAGTCTGTTTTAAGAGCTTTCATGTGTCCTTATTGCTGCCAGAATCGCATAATTTATTTCTTTGATGATTCCACAGACACCTTGGAGCGCTTTTTCAGAGATAGCCTTCAGCGAGGTTGGAAAGAGGCTCAGGAACCACGTTAGAAACCTGATTTGGTCAAAGAAGTCAGACATTGATTGAAATGGATTCAGATGGGCCTTTAGCCTTTATTTAGCTTTAAATGTAAATAATTAGCTTTGAACAAATTAAACTCAGTTCTTCCAATGCTGAAGTTATTTGATACCTGTTTGTGATGTTGTCTTTAAAAGAGGTTTTATATAGACTCTTAAAAGCATAAAGCAGTATCCAATAAGGAGGGATTACATATTGATTACACATTAATCTCCCAAAGTCACCAAACAATTTTACAAGATTGTAGGCCTATTTGAGTTTAAACAAATCCCTCCAAATAATGAATGCATTGTGTTGTTATCAAGCTGGTTAGTGATCAGTAACAGTTTGTATAGTAATTCTTCCAATCAGTCTAATCTAATACATTTATTATGATTTTATTCTGGCAGTGTGATGATTTCTTTTTTAATGTGCAACAATTATTGTATTTATTATCCAAGTTTTTGTGGTCCTGAGGCCTTCAAAACTGTTAAAGCATAAATCAAGTGTAGTTTGTGTAGGCCTAATGTGTTGATCTGTTTGCTGAAAGTCTTCAATACTTTGCTGTCTGTTGGTTTCATTATGATAGCGAGGTTGAGCTCAGTTTGAGAGCTGTTGGACTTGCAACACCGTTTGCAACTTTAATGGCGTGTTCCTTTCTGTTTTCTACTTCGCAGATAATTAATCTCACTGGATTTTATTGCCCGGCATTAAGCTGGAGTACTTGATTTTTATTGTCCTGTGTTAGGCTATAGCTCTTGATTCAGTGCCTGGTTGAAGCTGTTGCACTGCTGCTGAATTCAGTTTTTCTCTTACTAAAATCTGCTGCTCTGGAAACTTCAAGTTGCCAGAGAAAACAAACCCAGCCTGAGCCTCATAACCGAGGCCTGCTCTTCCAAAGAAAATGAGGAAGAAAAAAAAAAAAGTTCCACACGGGGGAAAAAAATTCTTTTCACTCTGGCATGCTAATTTACGAGTGGCTCTCCAGCACATCTTAAACCCCTTAAACCGCCCGAGCCTTTGTTTTCCAGCACCCCATTATTTCTGCTGAATTAGCAACACCAGAGCCAGCAATGGTACTGATTAGGGAGGAGCGTGTAGGATTAGTTTGGAGCAAACTTGCAGAAAGAAAAGGGGGATGGAGAAAGTAGGAAGGAGAAAGAGAGTAGAGCATGAAGAAGTGGGATTAAGCCATGATTATCTGAGAGGTTGTTGGGGGAGAAACAGGCTAAAGATTAAGTTTTTCTTACTATTAAACTTTTCTCAAAACAATTCACATTAAGATTAAAGAGGAAAATGAAAGGAATATATATCTTTAAATTGAGAGATAATAGTAATCTTAACTGTCACTAACATGTGAATAAACAAGATTAAATACATAATTACCATTTTAATTTATCAAAAGCAATACTTTGGTCAAGTAACAGTAATTTTCAATTAATATTTTTTTCAGCTTGTTGAAATGACAGAAGGAATATTATCTTTTAGCACTAAAGCAAATGTACATTAGCTCCTTACTTTGCTGTGTCATCTAATACTTGTAGATTAATGGTAGGCTAATGACTAGGACTGCACGATATTACAAAAACGTGATTTGTAATAACATTAAGACTTGTGATGATGATATGATTCACAATGAATAACAAATTTGAATGTTGTGTCTTTCAGCTTTAGGTTCTGTGCAAACCTTAACCAGGTAGTTGGTAGCCTATTGAGATAACAGGAAACAGATAAATAGATTGTTTTCATTACAATAAGGATGCACAATATTGGAATTTTGGCCGATATGCCGATATTTTAAAACTTCTGTGGCAGATAACCGATACCAATATTAAAGCTGAAAAATAAATTATGTAATATTCATTTCTTGTTATCTAACAAGTCAAACTTAATGACAGTTGTTCACACAAAACCAATAGGATATGTGCATTATATCCTAAAATGACATGGATTCATGAAAAAAAAAACAGGAGAAATTTGGTTATTTACACAAATGACTGTGTATAAACTCTGTTCACACAGAACATCCTAGAAGAAACTGTCTTTTAAAGTTTTTGAAGAAGGTTTTTGCTTTTTTTAGACTTTAGAAACAGCGGCCTGATCGGTTGAATATCGGTGGGGTGGCCGATCTACAATACTCAGTTTTAAGGCCGATATAGGCTGATACCGATAGGGGGCCAATTATATTGTGCATCCCTATGTTATAACATTGTTTTATTAGAAAAGTTCATTTGATTGGCAGCTGACACAAACAGCACAGGAATGCACAGCTGTGATTGGAAAATCACATCACTTAAATTACATGTAACACTATTAGATACTGCAGTTTAGGTGGTCTTTGATATGTATATGGTGCGAGCCGATATCGCGATGAAGATACATTTTTTATATATTGTGCAGCCCTATCAATAACTACCTTTTTAAAATAACTTTAACCCCAGTTGTTGTCATATCACAATGTTTGGCTTTCTCTAATTTATTTATCTATTTTAATTTTTTGTTAAGCTAGCTTGTTGTCAATTAACAACTTGCCTCCCTAACCATGAAAACCAATTGAGAGAAGTATTTCTTTCAATCTGGTAGTTCATTAAACTTAAATCCACTGCTTTGGGGCATAGTTTGATCATTAATGACAGCTCTTATAGCCTAAAGAGGAGCCCATTCATTCACTTTTCAGTGTCTGATAAGGAAGCCATGCTTTCCATTTTCACCCGAGCAGCAGATACAAGCTGAAGCCTGAACGCAGTCCGACGTGTTATCTTGCTCCACTCAGAGCCCGCTTTGTGAGGGAAATGGAAGTGTAGGGGCTACTCAGGGTTTATCTAGGGAGTATGATAGGACACCTTTCTCATCTGGCTCCCAGTGCTGGAGCTACAACAACAACAACACATAGCTGCACGCCTGGAAAGAAAAAGAGGAGGAAAGGAGGGGGCGTTAGCTTAAACGAGGCAAGTAAAACTCTGCTTGAGTGGTTCATGAAACTTTCCACCAAAGAACAAAAACAGGCCCTAGAAAATTCAGCAGGGGTGTTTCAGGCGTACGAAAGCGTCCCTCTCGCTTTTCCCGGCATTGTGAATACATTACCAGTTGTTAGGTCCCCCCCCCTCCCAAAGCTCCTTGATGGATTCCAGATGAGGGGGGGGAGGGAGGTGTAAAAAAAAGTGTCTGGCACCACAGCGTTGATCGTGCGCAGCAGCGTCAATAACTCCACCGCTTTATGGCGCATGAGACTCTGCTTGCCAGACTTCTTGAGCTGGTTTTCGGGCTCATTTTTAAAAAAAAATAACAGGCTGCAGACACAAGAGTCTCACCCCCAATGAGCTGCAGCCAAAACTGCTCCAGACGAGCCTGAGACCAGGCTCCGTGGAGTGAAAGCCAGGCTCACATCCAAAGCAGTGCTCAGACAAAACCAAAACACAGAGCAGACCTAAAGGAGCAATATTCAAGTCTTAAACAGACAATAAGCAGTGTTTGCTTCTAGAGTACAAACAAGTTTCCAAAAATGTGCAAAACTTCAGAGGAGCTCTTGTTGTTGGAGGTTTTTGAGGTCTTGTACTCTACCAATTATCAATGAAAATACAAGTTTTGATACAGCATCATTTGGTTTAAAGATTTATAAGCACTGAAGTCAGAATAAGAATGTGTTTGATTCATATCCAGACAGCAGAGAAGACATCTTGGACTGAGACTCTGCCAGTATTTAAGATCTGTTGATTTCTCTCATCAGGTTTTGGTCTCCATTTAGCAAAAGAAAAAAACTTTTTCCTTAATAACTTTTAAGCTTGTCTGTTTTGGCCCAGGTCCTCTACTGAGGCCTGGATATGAATTGAGCTGTTTTGGCACGGGCCTTCTCTTCTGTGTTACAAAGGAGGGATGAAAAGACAACCAAGCCTTTAACTTTAAAGCCTTTTTAGGGGGAGGGGGCTCAAATGAGCCAACTTTGTTGGTTGCTCTCAGATGTTCGGACACTTGAAGCTGGTATGGACTCACTCTGACACAGGCTTTGATATATTTCAGAAGGACAATTGTTTGACACACTGGCTTCTCTTGGTGCATTTTATTTTTCAGCAATAAATCTTGTCGTACTTATTTGTCTTTCCATTATGTTTTATTTAATCACCATAAGCCATGCAACATTTGTCTTATCTTCCAATGTTATTACTGGCACGATAACACAAAGAATTTGGATGTCATAATGTTTACTGTGCAGCCTCAAACGGAGGATTGGAGCATTTGACAAATAATTCTGTTTAAAGTTCATGCATTTTTTTTTTGTTCATGTTAACTTTTTTTCTTCCACAGAGACCTGAGCCATAACAAGCTGTCAGTGCTTGACGTGACTTTGTTTTCCAAACTACAACATCTTAGAGAAATGTAAGTGTGCTTGTTATTGTCAGTACATGCTTCAGTGAATACAGGTTTTTCTGTTCTTATTGCCCTGCATACCATTAATCATTTTTCATCTGTTTTTCAACAAATACAGAAAAGTGAATCACAATGAACTGGAGGAAATACCCGATTTCGGCCCATGTTCTTCAAACATTACAATGTTAATTCTGTAAGTAAAACTTTTTGATTGTTAAACTTCTCAGGATTCTCACCCCAGCTTTGTATGGAGGGTAATCCTCCACCACAACTGTCATTGCTGGTTAAAGTAGTGAGCCAAGAAGTGGCTCCTCCTCTTCGCTTCCCTCTGCACAGCGACCCATATGACCGATTCCCAGGCGGGGCAGTCAGAGACATGGCAGGCAGCCTCAGACGGGTCAAGTGTTCGAAGACAAATGTCATCAGCAGAGATGGAAATATTTTGTTTGGTGGCTTTCCCTGCTGTTGCTGTGTTTTTTAATCAGGAGGGAATGAGGCAATGCTGAAAAGACAGAAAATCAGTTTTGTTAAAATAAGCAAAATCCAAATTCTGTGATTTTTATTTAATTTTATTTAGATCTCTGATCAGAATATGCATTTTCTTTGTCCTTAGGACTTGAAAATATATGTTGGTCACTTTAAAGTGACAAATATATTCCATCTTCTGCAGATTTCAACCGAGTGATCCCCTGGCATACTGTTTTTGCATTATTTTCTTTCAGAACAACATCAGACATTAGTGCTCAAAACCTCAAGAATTTAATGTGCTCTCTGTGGCTTGTCTCTCCATCTAGTCTGAATTAACTTTGGAAGAATGTGCCCGTCTCACAGCTCTATGAGACATATTCCTCATCAAGCCCCAACATGAAGGTTTTCAGCAGCCGCAGGGCACACAGCCCTCAGTCAATCAACAATTTGTAAGCAGGTTTAGCACAGGAGTTGATCCTCCAGCTACAGATTTTGTCTTGGCAGAGAAACATTAACTGAACTACTTCATTTTTTTTCATAAAACCTCGTCACACTGGAGAGGCTGTGCTTTTCCACACAGTTTGGAAGTGGGGGTTTGTTTAAACTTTACTTTAAAGGCGACAGCTACAACCTTTTTCAACAAAAATAAAAAAATACATCCACTGTACGTCTAGAGAGGTAAAAAGTACCCCCCCCCCCCCCCCAAAAAGAAATAAAAAACATGTAAATAATTGTTTTATCAATTTTGATTCCAAAAAATAGATATTTATATCTCATACCCACGCCAATGTTGGGATTCTTCACCATAGCATTAGCTCAGGAGTTGCTAGCTCGTTTGCTCTGTGTAGAAATAGCATCTTCCTCGCTTTACTTCTCAAGTTCAAGTAAACAAAAAATGAAGCAGGATGAGGGTGAAGGTAGCAAAGGCCTCAAAAGCCCCATGAAGGTTGCCACTTTCCTCCTGAACTTGCAAGTTTAACATTTTTTCATGCTAATTAACAGTTAGCCGGTTCTGTAATGTTGCTATGCTAATTGAGTTAGCGAATGTTAATGCGCGACCTACCGGTGGGGAGGAATTGAACTTCTATCACCTTTAAACTAAATTTGAGCCATCTATGTTTAGCTCACCAGACTCCAAATACACCACAATGTTAATAACTTAGGAACTTTATTTCTATATAATTACAAAACATATTTAGTTTTATTATATAGTCCAAGAGGTTTTGCATCCCAGCAAATGCTAATAATATGAGCTACATGATTTTCCACAGTTGAAGTTATCTTTTGATCCAGGAACTCTTGTCTTTCAGCAAAATATCCTAATTAGAAAAAATTAAACACTTTTTAAAGACACAACTAATTTTTTAAAAAGTATTTAAGGTTCATTAAACCATGACTGAAGAAAACTTGCACAGTATTTCGTGATTTGGCGCATGCTCAGTATGTGCAAATGAACAGTACAAATGAGCATCAAACCTTAAACGATTCTTAAACAACAGTAATGGATTCAGATAAGATGGGTAGTTAAATGTCCCCATATAACATTAACCACTTAGTGGAGACGTAGATTTTTTTATTATTATTATTAATTTTATTCAAATATCATGGTGTAAACGTAGAGTGGCGATGCACATGGGGAAAAATGACGTCACTCGTTCATTCAGTTGGCAGCCCCCCCCAGTTAAAAAAAAAAACCCTCCCACGCGCATGCCTAAATCTGTCAAACCTTGAGAGAACACACTAAAAATCTCTTGAACTCTTGATAGCTTAATTGTCATTGTTAATCATTGTTAGAGTAAAATTTATATAAATATCGGGAATTTATGAAGATGAAGGCATTTTAAAAAAAAAAAAAAAAAAAAATCATGCTTTCTTGTACATAATGTCTTCACTGGCTACCACCCTCTTTCCTCAGACTTAGCAGTGCAGTGTGATTTTTTTTTTTCTTCTTCTTCTTCTTCTTTTTTTCCTCACTCCAGTGGAACATTTTTCCAGAATTTCTCTCCCTCCTTCAGTTTCTCCAAGCTGGGAGGGTTGTAAAGAAAAAAAGACCTCAGGGTATCAAATACCACTTATTCAAACAGCCAGTCAGACATAGCGGCAGCTCTCGCCGACTTCTTTGACCTCGCAGCTCAGAGTAAAAACAAGCGGCAATAACCCTGCAGCTGGTAGTAATTGAGTCGTGATCATCTTAATTAATTGAACAATTTCCTAGGAATTTATGGAGGGGTAAACCCCACCACCACTAAATCCCTCTCCCTGTGTTCAAGGAGGGTTCAACAAATGACCAAAGAGATTCCAGGTTTGATTAGGTGGAAGGAGGTAAACCTCTTGGTATTTCAGTGAAAATAGGAGCCATGTTGAAGATGAGAACTGCAAACCAAAACAGGAGCGATTACAATAATCTTCCATGACATTTTTATAACAAATATGTGATAAGGACTCGGATAACCCTGTTGCTCATAAAAATCCATCATATGTTTGGTTGCTTTTAAGGAATCTGTATATAAATCACTTTTTCATCCCCCCTTTCTAAAATCCAGTCATTTGGATCGTCCTTTATGTCTGAGTTGAATGGCAGTTGATGGCTTTATTATTGACCAATTGTTGCAGCTAAAGTTTCAAGTTTATGACAGTTACTTTGTGCAGGACCAGCAGCTGTGTTGACATGATGAGCCCCTTGAGTGAAATATGTGAAGAGTTTAATATTGCATCTAAACAGCGAACGCAGCGCTGGTTTTCATTACAGGCGCCGCAGCAGAGAGAAGGAGAGTCATCAGATTGCATCTAAAAACTCTGTTCTTTTTCCAATAGGAAATACCACACAGGCACACAAAAGTTTAAACTCCATGAGTGAGACAGTTATTGAAAAAAATCCATTTTCCATTTGAGGAGACTTCCATTATATCATTATTTGCTGCTTATTGAACGAGACTCTTTAAAATACAGGTAAACAACAACATAGATGCAAAAAAGAAAATGTTAGTTTCCAGGGTTTTACATTGTTTTAACAAGATAAGTTTGATGGCAGTTGAAGTGAAAAATCAGCCTGATAGGTTTGATCAGGTAACATGAATTTGTAAATACTAACAGATTAAAACTTTTTATATACACACACACACACATACACACACTTAATCTACCTGGTAGATATCTTCTGTGGTTGCTCTACCATCTGCACAACAATGCTGCTGTAGCCTCTGGGTACTAAGTCCAGATTTCAGCAATGCTGAAGATGCCTCAGGCTGTCATTGACACATGGTTGTCTCTCCACTTCCACAAACAGCTGGAAAGCCCTGCAACCACACTCATAATGGGGCCATAATCACATCAAATTGGATGAACAAATTTGAAGTGTGTACAATTAAAGTGTACAATGCTCTCTCTGTGGAGAGGACTCACTGAGTGGCAGCGCAGATGTGCATTTGTACAACTGTCTGGGCATGCGGTCACACTATTCAAAATTTACTGTTGTCTTTTAGTTTATGGGGGAAAATTTATTTTGTTAAAATTAGTAGTCGGACTATAGAGTGAAAATCTGGAGACATCTCTGAAACCATCCAGCAGCTGCATCAGAGGGTCTATCTTATTGCAAATAGTTCACTGAGCCCCTTTTGCCTGTTTACGGCTCTACTTTCACCTTGAGAAAAACTGGAAAAACTGGTTCCGTCTTAGCAGGCGGCCCACCTTCTCTCAGCAACCAGTCAGGAGAACATGTAAACTGAGATACAGGTGGTGTGCTGCACTTTTGTTTGGGACCTGAGGGCTGTGGTGCATGAAGAGCCCTCTGCAAATCTCCAAACAAAAGGGCGGCCTGTGCCATTTTTATTGTAGAGATTGAGCTAATGTTTTGTTTTTTTTCTTTTTTATTCTGGCCAGTCATTCTTAAGTTACTGCACACCAGAATACTTCTTAATGTGTTTGAGTATTAGTTATATTTCAGAACAGGTGTGGGCCATTGTGTGTGTGGATTTTTTAAACAATGAAACAAAGAAAATAAACCAGTGGCATGCTTGCCACACTTTCCTCCTGCACCAATGATGACCAATTTCGCTCAATCCATAAGCATAATGCAGTGCACCATACAAACTTTCCACACATCTTTTCTCATTTTGATCTGTGCATCTTCATTTCAGGTGCATGAAAACAACTTTGTAAGTCATATTTGATTAAAATGATATAACTCGCCAGCTGTTCCCGGTCTAAGCTGGCCGTAGTAAATGGAAACTTGATTAATGTTTGCATAAACTCCTCTTATAGTGCTAGAAGTAACCACAGAGTGAGCAAGATGTTGCTTGATGCACAAATGTCATACCTGATGTCAAGTTTAAATACCGATTGGCCTGTGATGCATTTCACACAATGGAAATGTTACAACATTTAAATAGGCACAATTTTTTTACTGTTATTTAAACTTAGATTGCATATCCATCCACAAATGCTTTTAGGTCAGTGGTTCCCAACCTGGGGTCCGCCAAAGAGTACAGTGTGATTTTAATGAAGGTTATCTCTGCACAGAGATGATTTGGAGTGTATTTGCATATGTTTTTTTTTTTCTTTTTATTCTAACTTTGCACAATTTCATTAATGAGAAATGTTGAAAAAAAGGTTACAATGCAGATGATTAGTCCTTAGTTTGAACAAAAATATTGTAAGAAGCAGCTGATAAAAGTATAAAACCGGACATGGTTTCAATACGGGGCAGGTGGGGGATGCACAGCTTTTTGGCAGTTGCATGAAGGGGGTCCTCAGGGAAAATAAATCGGGAACCAATGTTTTAGATTTTGCTTTCTTTTTTTCATTGGCTGTTGCTGAAATAAATGAGGAAAAACTGAACATTGGTCAGCAAGGTGTAGCTGGAGGAGGGACCATGGCTGTAGCAATGAATACTGAAAAACGAGGCCTGTAGTCTGGTGCATTGAAGGAACCCCCCCCCCCCTCCAAACCACTCTCTCTGCAGCCGAATCTCATACACAAAGAGAGCACTGTACAGGCTCTGTTTATAACTAAGCAGTCCCTGCACTGCAATTTAGGAGGCGTGCAGCTCAGGAAATTGCTGGCCTCTGCCGAGGCATGCTTTCACTGAAGGAATGGTATTCATCAGCCAAGTAATTGGTGGGTTACTTTTTTAAATACCTTGTTGGTAATTACCTTATAAACAAAATAACACATCACAAAACCTGAAGGTTGTTTTGTGTGACGAGCAGTGACAGAATCATATTGAACTATTTATTGGCTTTGATAAAACATGCATGGGGGGGGGGGGACTTAACAGAGTTTCATGTTGGGTGGTAAGTTTTAGCTTTACAAGCGTGTGAGAGTTTGTCATTTTTTCATACCACAGCCTAATTTAGGGACTTGGCTGTTTGTATATCTGGGAACATGAAACTGTTGTGCACCACTAGTCAAATACCCAGTATTTTTGTAATTTATTGGAGCAATGGTGTCTGTATTTTCAGAGCAAACAACAAGATCGCCAGGATCTCTGAGGAGCAGCTCAGGCCCTTCCTCACCCTCGAAACGCTCGACCTAAGCAACAACAACATTGTGGAAGTAAAGGCCAACTCCTTCCCCATTCTGCCCCTCAAGAACTTGTGAGTGCTACATTTTCCTTTTGTGTCTGATGGAAAGTTTTTTAGATGAAAATTGATCCACAGATCCTTTGTTATGTATCTTTATTTACTACCTCTACCAACAGAAACTTGAGATTTTAAGCTAACTTATAAAATCTCCATTCAGGTTCCTGAACCACAATCGTATCTCATGGCTGGAGACTGGCTCCTTCACCAACCTCTCCAACACACTGCAGGTTCTTCGGCTCAACCGCAACCGAATCTCCACCATTCCCTCCAAGATCTTCCAGCTGCCAAACCTCCAGCATCTGTAAGCTCTGCTTTTTATGAGTCATTTATGAACTGATGCATTTTGATTTTTGGAAATTTGAATTATATTGCGTGTGAAAGGAGGGAGTGATCACCTTGCCTGCAGAGAGTTCATGTCTGTCTATTGTCCCCATTTACACTGATAAGTTTGCTGTTTGCTTTTTCAGAGAGTTGAGCAGGAACCGGGTTCGTCGTGTGGAGGGCCTGACATTTCACGGTCTGAAGGCTCTTCGCTCGCTGAAGATGCAGAGGAACGGTCTCACCCGCCTGATGGATGGAGCTTTCTGGGGCCTCAGCAATATGGAAGTCCTGTAAGTAAATTTTTGCAAATAATGCACATTATTTTTATTTTTTTTTTTCTTCTAAATGTGACAAAATGCAGTACAAAGTGTTGCTTTGTTTGTTTTGACTGCAGGCAGCTGGACTACAACAACCTGACGGAGGTGAATAAGGGCTGGCTGTACGGCCTGCTGACTCTGCAGCAGCTCCATCTCGGACACAACGCCATCAGCAGGATCGAACCTGACGCCTGGGAGTCCTGCCAGAAACTCGGCGAGCTGTGAGTCCACCTTTTTTTCTTCCCATTCTTTTCTTCCCTTCTCCCCTCCCTCCGCCTGTAGCCTCTCTGCTCTGCCCGCTCACCCCGACCACCTCCCTCGCCTCCAGTTATTCCCTCCTCACTTTCCATTCACACTCTGAACTCCCAACACTTCTCTGTGTTGCCCTCTCCTCCTCTTTGGCACTACCGCCTGCCCTTCCTCACACTCCAGTTCCTCCCGTCGCCAATCCCCACCCACACACACACATACACACACACACACACACACACAGATAGACAAAGCAAAGTCTCTTATGCACTGCCAGTCAGTGCCACCATTAAAGCACTGCCAAAATATTACACACCCCCTTGCCTCTTTTCTGCTTCAATGTCACTTGAGCCAAAACATTGGTCCCCGGAAGTCTCGCTTTTCTCTTTTTTTTTTTTTTTTTTTTTTTTCCAAAAAATTTATTTTGAATAAGTTACACATTCTTTCATTTGAAAAACTGGCAAACACCAATGATTTCTCAACCCGTCAACCCACGTTCCTGGATACAGATTGAATTTCCTTTGATGTGGCTGTTGTTTACAGCCACGGCCAGCTCAGTGTTTGTCATGTTTGTCTGGCATGTTTTTCACAGAAACTCCACACACACACACTCTTATCACATGAACCTGAAAGTAAACAAGCTGCCTGTGGGCCGTGAATGTGTCCAGCTATCTGATTTGTTTTCATCTCAGTTTACTTTAAGTACAAATAACTGGGTTCTCTATGTTGCATGTTTTGCCATTTCTTCCTCTTTTTAAAAAATAATTTATTAATTAATTTATTTTCTTAGATGTTAGATAACTTCTTTCAATCAAGAGGCTATTTATTCATTACATCAGATATTGACTCATGGAACAAAAGACTGCTCTGGTCTGTTAGGGGGCATTTGTTGCTGTAAATGCAATTCTTTCTTTTGTAAAGTAATGAAGTAGGGAACAGACAACTATGTCAAAAGTAAATGAGAATTCTATCATTTATGGCATGTGTTTGATTTACATTTTACACACACACAAATCCGCCCCCCCCCCCCCCAAAAAATCTCAATTCCAGTACTTAAAGATGATTTGCAGATTTTATTATTCAGGATCCTCGACCGGACAGTCAGCCATTAATAATATCTAGAGCGTTTCTGAACCAAGGTTATTCTAGTTAACTAAAACTAGCAAAAAAAAAAAAAAAAAAAAAAAACTAAATTTGAAAAAACATTTTTGTTAACTGAAATACAAATAGAAATGACAGTTTAAAAAAAAAAAAAAAGATAACTGACACTGTATTGTGTCTTTACAATACTAAAATTATTGCAAAAACATCCTTAGTTTTAGATTTTGTAAATTTATTTAATACATAAGCCTTTTGGGTTGATATGTAATCTATTTCTATTTAATCTGTTTACTTTGCGCTACCGGTTTTACTCCGAGTTACTTTCTGATGATTTTGAATGTCACACCAGACAAATACCTATAATTTACAAAAGAAAGAAAATCCAAAAAACTAAAACTAACACTGAAACTAATAAAAACTAAACTGAAAATAAGCATTTTGCAAAAAATAAAAACAAATAGAAATGAGCAAACTTGCTCAAAAAAACTAACTAAAACTAACTGAATTGTAAAAAAAAGTTAAAACGAAGTAAAAACTGAAACTAATGAAAAATCCAGAACTATTATAACCTTGTCCTGAACTTCTGTCTCTTGTATTTTCAGTGTGTAACACACCTTCTGCATTGTCACACTGCGCTGAATTTCTTCTTAAAATTGGCTGATTCGGGTCTGTCAGTGAAGGCTCTCACTCTTATTGGTTATTCAGCTCAGCAAATGTGCTCAAAAGGAGAGGTGGTTGTGATGGAAGGAAGCAAACTGAGAACATGTCACACAGTCTTTTCTCATTAGTCATCTTTATCTCTCCAAAACAAGGAACACCTTTCACAGCAACATGACAGTGTAGTGTAAAGAAAACAAAGAGAAACTGATAATTATCACTAAAGAGAGACCAGCTCTGAATGACAGTGATAAAACTAACACTATATGATCTTTCAGTTTCCCTGTTATTACTGTTTCTTTACAAGGATTGTTGGAAAAGAGTCCTGACTGAGAAAAGTTGAGTGAATAAAATGAGAGCTATTTCACAAAAATAAATAATTGTGGTTGTGTAAAAGAAAAAAAAACTTAAGTAGTAAGTGGTTTATCTGCTGTATACAGTAGTCAGATCACAATATTTTACTTTGTCACAAAAAGCCCCCCTCCCCCACCACTGCATGATTGGTGATTGGCTGCTTATGAGCTATGAGGTACAGAGTTGCTGATCTACGCCTCCAAAATATCAAATACAAGACTGTTTTCAATGCGTAGTAGTTTTTCATTAAGCCTAACAGTCTGTCAGCTGCAGGACACACTGGACAGCCACATTTAGCAACATGTAGAAACATATTTAGACAGAAAAACAGTGACCGAAGAAACAGTCTGATTCAAAGGTGATGCAGTGTAGAAAAAAACAAGTGTTTCTCCAAATGGCTGAAATCTTTGAGGTCAGACCTGTTTTAGATTATGAAAGTAGCCCTAATTCTCCAGATTGAGAGCACTCTGCTGTCTTTTTCTGTTAAAAACCTAGCTATTCAAAGGTGCTTCATAATAGGTACTTCCTATAGTTATACTTTGCATGCACCTGCTGTTGTTTGTCTTGTGATGTGTGCGAATAAAATTTGACATCTTCTCAACTGTAAAATTAAAAATAAGTGACTGGACATTTTGAGATAATTGTAAAGTCCTTATGTCATGTCCATTTTTCTAGTCCTTCTTAATGCTCTTCTGCATCTGTTTTGCAGCAACTTGTCATCCAATCATCTGTCCAGGCTGGAGGAATCCAGCTTTGTTGGTCTCAGCCTGCTGGATGAGCTCCACATTGGAAACAATCGTGTGAGCTTTATCGCAGATGGAGCATTTTGGGGGCTTTCCAACCTGCAGATGCTGTAAGTTATGATTGACATTTTACTACAGAATATGTTTCTTTTCAACTTTGCTTTTTTTCCCTGCTGTTATGAATCCACACATCTATTTGTGACCATTTTAAAAATAAAAAGGTGGACAAAGTCCTTTGTTACCCAGGTCTTAACTTATATTTATACATTCTAGCCTTAAGAGCATATAAGGTAGTTTTTTATAACTGTAGCAAACAAAAGCTAGACTTTCAAAATTTATTAAAAGTTGAACAACCTGCTTTGTGTGAGGTTTAAAGAGGGAAAGCTTTGTGTTTTTTTGTAAATCGGTAACATTAAGAATGTCTAAAAGCCCTGATGCTCTCTATAAACCTACCCTCTCTGCCAGTCCTCTGCCTGAGTGCAAATATGCTGCCTGATTTGTTTTGGGGACGTGAAACAGATTACTGTGTTGAGGTGTCTCCGCACACATTGGGGGGGGAAATACAAAAAGAAAAAACTCAGTGAGGCATAACCACGACCTCAACAACCCCCCCACTATCCAACCCCCATTCCCACATCCACCCATCCCCCCCTTTTTCCCACAGAAAGGCTCAGTAACATTTCCCGTGGTTGGGACTTTTTAACTGGAACCAAATGTGAGCTATGCTGTTGAGGTCACCG
The DNA here is from genome assembly GCA_023101725.1 of Atherinomorus stipes. Taxonomy (NCBI): domain Eukaryota; kingdom Metazoa; phylum Chordata; class Actinopteri; order Atheriniformes; family Atherinidae; genus Atherinomorus; species Atherinomorus stipes. The sequence continues at coordinate 1,133,607 of JALJCO010012253.1, read as the reverse complement.
TAGGGCAGGTGTGCACTTAGGTGGACATGGATTGCTTCAGGGCTTGAACCCCCCCCCCCCCCCCCATGCAGACACACAAGCACACATACTCACACCCTTTCTCAATTTCAATCAGCCATAGCCAAGCATGCTGAGGAAGAAAATAACTGAAAGCATTAGGGCAGCTGAGGGATCAAAGGAGACTATTTCTCTGGGAAATTCTTGGCTTTTAGTGATGTTGGTGTATTTTTGTTTCTGTAGACAGCAACATAAATGCCTGCATATTTTTCAAGGAGTCAGTTTGAGTTTTGTAGTTGAAGATTCCCACACAATTAAAGAAAGAAATAGGAAAAAGAACATTTCTGTGCCTACAAACTCAATTATTAAAGTTAAAAGATAAACATCTAAAATCTTTTGCTGGCTATGAGTAAATTGTGGAAAGATATGATATAGACAAATATATAAATAGTATTAAACTAAAATACTTTTATGTGTTTGATTGTGCTAAAAGCTAACATTCCTTTCATTATTCAACTTCTCATTTCTTATCAGGAATTTGATCCCATTTAAACATTTTTAATAAAACTGTAAAAATATCCACCCTCTAGTAGATAGTATAGTTTACTGTGTCATTTCTTCTTTAACTACCTCCTAATTAGCTAGCTAGAAATAGGCTGTTTGGTTCTATAAGCTATGCCAAATGGCAGCTAGCATAAGCTAATCTAAGTATGACTATGGTGCAAATGGCAGCTTTAGTGACTGTTTACTCTTCTCTGTGTGACGTTTTACTTGTGTATTCCGATTAGCAAATTAGCATTATTATTGTTTCTATTAGCTATTATAAAAGTATAACTGCTGTAAATGTCAGCTTTCAGTGACTGTTAGCTCTTTTCTTTGTGAGACCTAATTTGTGTGTTGTGACCAATTGTATCTGCTGTATTCATAAATGTGTTCTTAGTAAATGCTGAAGTTATAAGGTTACATTTAAACTTGCAAGCACTTTGTCCTGTCAGCCTGTAGGCATGTACTGAAAGGCATCTAAAGACATGTCATGGGTGGTGCATTGTGGTGGGAGATCACCAAAGCCTGGACTTTTCTGAAATATTTAGTGTGTTCTTGACAGATTAAACCAGTGGATTCTATTTAATGTCATAGATTCAAGTAATAAATCCCTTCGTGTGTTTAAAAGTATAGTCTTTTGATGGCAGTCACATACATAATTGCAATGTATGCTAAGTATATTTGTACCCTCAAATGAGGTTTGAAATGTAGCACACAAGCTGTCTTAGAGCACTTCCTTGTAAAAACCTTTTTTTTTTCTTCTTCTTCTCTGAATCACAAAAAGCCATCACAAACTTTTAAAAGTGCCACAAAGGCTAGGAAGTTACTTCCTGTTCAGGCACAGAGCCGCTTGGAATTTAATTTTAATGTTTCAGGCATTTTCCCCCACACGAAATGCAAAGCCGCATAAAGTTTTATAAGCGTCGCAAGCTTAGTTGTGTTCTGGGTGTGGATTTTTTACAATGTGGTCTGTCTTTGTTTCCTTTAAAAGGGATCTCCAGAATAATGAAATCTCCTGGACCATTGAAGACATGAATGGGCCTTTCTCTGCTTTGGACAAGCTGAAAAAACTGTGAGTTTGTGATAAGTTTGCTTACAGGTGTGACTTAAGGAACCTAACAGCTTTAGTAATTTTATTATTTTTCTCCCAGGTTTTTGCAGGGGAACCGGATCCGCTCTGTGACCAAGAAGTCTTTCTCAGGTCTGGACGCGCTGCAGCACCTGTGAGTTGACCTCAAGTTTCACTGATTGTTTCCAAAAGTCCAGGCGGTAAACTAAGCAGGCTGAATCACAGTAAGACATAGAACGCGTTTGTTAAAGCCCTGCACCCAAATGGTCCTCTTCCATTCCTCGCCTTTGATGTGGAGTCAAGAAAAAACTCAGCCATTAGTATCTTTACATGTGTGCCAAACTATATCGATCACCAACTCGAGTGGAGACGACTGTGTGTGTGTGTAAATGTGTGGGCATGATTGTGCAACAGCTGCATTTGATTCTAATTAGAGTTTTTTCCCAGCCGTTGCCAGAGCTCAGAGCAGCCCAGAGCTGGGCCTCTTTTGATTAACACAGCAAACTGCTGCCCAGAGTTTTATTGTTCTGGGGCCCAGACCTTTTTTTCTCCTTGTCTTGCGATTGAAGTCGATGAGGCCGTTACTTCACACAGCTGATGCTCGTAGTCAAAAAGAAGAAAGAAAATCTGTGAGAATCTTATCACTCTTAATGTCTTTTATCTTTCTCTCCACAGAGATTTGAGCAATAATGCCATCATGTCTATCCAAGCAAACGCCTTCTCGCAGATGAAGAACCTGACGGAGCTGTAAGTGTGGTCATGTCTGAGCGAAGCTTCGTTGTTATTGTAGGACAGAACACCAGGTGAAAGTCATTATGTTGCACAGGGAAGGTCAGCACCGCACAGAGCTTACTTCAGTGTTAATAACAAGCCAACAGTCTCAGTCTTTCTCCATTATGGAATAGTTTCCTATAACTTTTTTACTCCATCTTTAACTCCACTCATGTTTTGCTCTGTTCAGATCTCCATCAATAGATTCAGCTGTTGTCTCCATATAAGCTATTGTTTAACTCAATAAAGTTAGGAAGAAAACACAAGGATATCTGTTATTTTTCCTCTCTTACAGGCATCTGAACACCCCCAGCCTCCTGTGTGACTGCCAGCTGAAGTGGCTTCCCATCTGGGTGGAAGAACAAACCTTCCTGTACTGCATCAATGCCAGCTGTGCCCACCCGCAGATGCTGAAGGGCAGAAGTGTGTTCGCTGTCAGCCAGGAGGAGTTTGTGTGTGGTGAGTGATGCATTCACTTGGCCTAAAATCTTGACTTGCATGTGCCGTAACGTCTCAGAAACGGCCATTTACTTAAGGCAGGTTTTCCATTTCCAAGCTGACCCAGATTATTGAGTATTTTCCTCTCTGAATGCTGGGCAAGCTAATGAGTTTCATAAGGGAGCTGGATGGAAATGTTCAAAGTCATTAAGTTTTTCTCTCCTAGAGCGTCATTTTTGCCCACTTTGGGAGATTTACACCATCATGTCGACATTTTTTTAATGACAATTCCTTTTTCTTATTCACCCAGATGACTTCCCAAAGCCTCAGATCACTGTGCAGCCAGAGACCCAGTCAGCCCTCATCGGCTCCAACGTGACATTCGTGTGCTCTGCGGCGAGCTCCAGCGACTCACCCATGACTTTTGCCTGGAAGAAAGACAATGAAGTTCTGAACGATGCAGAAATCCATAACCAGGCGCACCTACGGGTGCAAGAAGGTGCGGGAGGTGAGACCGAAGTGACAGAGTACACGACCATGTTGCGACTGCGTAACGTGGAGTTTTACAGTGAGGGGAGGTATCAGTGTGTCATCTCCAACCACTTTGGCCCATCCTATTCCACCAAGGCCAGGCTGACAGTCAACAGTAAGTTTGGAATGGGAGGAACCATTTCCACATGTCTCACAAATCACTTTCTAAAATCTTAAAATGCTCCTATTCTAACATGTTTTGTCACATTGCTAGTGCTCCCGTCCTTCACCAAGATGCCGATGGATCTGAGTATCCGGGCCGGAGCGATGGCGAGGCTGGAATGTGCTGCCGTTGGTCACCCTTCCCCTCAGATTGCCTGGCAAAAAGATGGCGGCACTGACTTTCCTGCCGCCCGTGAACGTCGCATGCATGTCATGCCTGAGGATGACGTCTTTTTCATAGTGGATGTCAAGACTGAGGACATCGGCGTTTATAGCTGCACGGCTCAGAACACAGCTGGAGCTATATCTGCCAATGCTACACTCACTGTTCTTGGTGAGAAAGTCACGCATAACTCCACACTCAGAGTTACTCACCCTACCTTTTGGAGTCTCAACTTTGATAACTTACTCTGACTTGGTTATTCTCTCAAACCTTCTTCACTTTGTTTTTTCTAACAGAAACGCCATCCTTCTTGCGTCCTCTCATCGATCGTACTGTTGCCAAGGGTGAGACTGCAGTCCTGCAGTGCATTGCTGGTGGCAGCCCTCCTCCGAGACTGAACTGGACCAAAGACGACGGCCCATTGGTGGTAACTGAGCGTCACTTCTTCGCGGCTGCCAACCAACTCCTGATTATTGTTGACGCCGCAGAGGCAGACGCAGGAAAGTACACTTGTGAGATGTCCAATGCGCTGGGCACAGAGAGGGGCAACATTCGGTTGGCAGTCATACCAAATACCAACTGCGACTCTGGAGTCCCGGGGGGTGTCAGGATTGGCATGGTGAGCGGGTCTGGATCAGACGACGATGGATGGACCACAGTGGGCATTGTCATCATAGCAGTGGTTTGCTGTGTGGTTGGTACATCCCTTGTCTGGGTGGTCATCATCTACCACACCCGTCGACGGAATGAGGACTGCAGTGTCACCAACACAGGTGAGCTTAATTGAAATTTCTTCCTATGTTTTGCTGATCATCAAATAGATTAGTTTGATCAGTTAACTGTTAAAGGAAAGAGTTATATAAGCGATTGTCATTGTGCTCCAGATGAGACCAACCTGCCTGCAGATATCCCCAGCTACCTGTCCTCCCAGGGCACATTGGCTGACCGACAGGATGGTTACATCCCGTCTGAGAGCGGTAGCAGCCATCAGTACATGACGTCGTCGATTAGTGGCTTCTATCTGCAGCCTAAGGACATGAACGGTAAAAACTCGCCCTCTCTTCTTTCTTGTCAAAGTGGAATCTGGACTTTGATTTGATTTTTTTTTTACTCTGATAGGTCTTTGTCAACTGGATACAGGAAGTGAGGCAGACATGGAAGCAGCCATTGATCCACTGCTCTTCCATTATCAAGGTCCAATACATTCACTACTTCGCCAAGAAAATATATACTCCAATGACCCATCAGAGGTCTTCACAGGTCTGTAAAAGTCTCCTCATTGATGCAAAAAAAATATCATGAGATTCTTAATAATAATACGACTTTTTCACTTTTAAATTTTCAGGTTGTTCCATCGACCAAAGGCCAATCTGCATTGACTCCTACGGCGGCAGCCTAAACGACTCCAAAAGAAAGGACTACTTCCTGTCAGAGCATTTCGACCTCTGCTCTTCCACCGCCCTGATGCAGCTTCCAAATGCCAGTCTCCATTACGACCCCTCCCATCTGCAGAATGAATGCCAACTTTCCACAGAAGATGTAGATGCGGTCGATTACGGGAGACCCCATGAGTGCATCTCTCCTTGCAACACCTTCATGGGTATGTCATTACTTACTGTGCCCAACATAAATGTTATTGCCCATCCTCTTCTCTTACTCCCTTTCCTATGTTTCTTCCTCAGGAACATTTGGAAAAGCTCCATGGAGGCCTCAGCAGGATATTTATCCAGGATTCAGTCCGCCAGTGACATATAACGGAATAACTCTGCATGAGAATCCTTATGTGGCTCCAGATGCTGATTCAGACAATGAGGACAGCGGCATCAACAAGAATTTGTCTTCAGAGCAGAGTAACAGTGTCTATGAACAGCCCTTTGACAGCTGTAGGACGGATCCCATCTCACAGCGCAGAGTGAGCACTTAGCCAAGTGACTGAGCGCTTGTCTGCTCTCATATTTCATGAAAAGGATGACCAAAGAAAAAAAAAGAATGTTTCTACCTCACTGAATGGACACTTTTTGCAATAAAGGACTTATGCAACGTGCAACAAGAATGTAAAAGACAATTTAATGTTCCTGCAGAAATTAAATGAAAAGGGGCATAATAGTCGCTTTTGCTGATAAAGAGTCAGTTAAATAACAGTGTAATATACAAATCTTTTTATATAAAGATTATTGTATTGTGTAAATTGTATATAAACAGATTTCATTATTTTTGCTTACATTTTGTGTATTTTTATTTTTCAGCCCCGTCTATTCATTTATTGAGCTTTGAATGAAGCAATGTTTTGCACATATGTAAACAATAAAATTTAAAAAAGAAAAAAAAACACTTTAGCGTGTGCTGTTAATTCACTTAAGTACTATTAGTCCTCAGTAATGTTCTTGGCTTCACCATGCAGGAGTTGTGTTACAGATTTAGAAGATATGTTACACGTGTTAAGGGTTTAAACACTGGTCCTTTAGTGCAGAACCACAGACCTCCAAGGAAGGCACAAGTCTGTCATCAGTTGGCCCCCCCACAGAGAAATGGAGGATGTCTAACTGTTTAGTATCAAAAGTCTGGGTCTTGGAAGGACTGGGTAAAAAACTCAATATTTGTGGATGAGGTGGAGTGGTTTGAACCAATTAGCATTCTAGGCTGGCAGCTACAGGCAAGATTTAAGTGTGATGACAGCCAACGACAGCAGCACCCAAAGAATACAGTGCAAGTGCTGCTCTAACATTAATTATATCATGAATGGAGTAGTATTTTCAGCTGGATTCTGGATTTGTGAGAGAATGTATCTTAAGAGGTTCCTGTGCGTTAACAGTTGGTGTGTGTTTCTGCTTGGTTTATCTAAAGTGATAATCCATGAAGTATTTGCTCAAGAGGAGGTTAAGAAAATAGAAAAAAATGGTTGAATTCATTTATTTTATTACAATTGAGCGGAGCTTGGTTTTGAGGCAACAGGTTCAGGATAGAAACCCAAACATCCCCCTCTCAAGCACCATTCTCCAGCTACTCCAGGGGCACCCCAAGGCATCCTCAGGTCAGAAAGGACATTCACATTTCTAAAGCCAGTTTGTGGTGCTAGGAATAAGCACATCTAGGTCCCCCTCAAATTCATCAGCGAGCTCACTCTGCACCAACTTTGAATTCCATCCTTGTATATGGCGTTCACTTTAAGGTGGCATCCCGCGGCTGAGCCAGAGCCCTTAGACTCTAAGCTCGGCCACCAGGTGCTCACGAGTGAGTCTTTTCCAGGCCTGGCTCCACAAGGTTTCTCCATTTTTCCTTTTCCAGTTGAGGTGACTTGGGCATCATTCCATCAAGGTCCCTGAATCAGTCTTGGTCTTGACCTTTCTAATGTGACCAGTCTGCTGTGGGAGACCCTATCAGGATCTATTGCCCCTCACAGCACAGTTTTCAGGATCATTTCAACCCCCTCCACCCCACTAAGGTGAAGATTTTATACAGAGGTAGTTGCATAAAGATAGTAAGGACATAATAACATTGCAGGAACTATTGGATGCATTTTCCAGGTCATTCCTTTCCTTTTTAAGAATTGATATAACAAAACCACTTCTATTTAGTGCAGTAATTAGATGGTATCTTCCTAAATGTCTTGTTAATTCAAAAACATTCCCTTTTTATAACTATCATTCCTCTACGGCTCATCAAGGAAACAATCTATGCAGACAAAAATCAGTAGTTTTTGAATACAAACTTTGGAAATACCACTGAAAGTTACAAATAGAGACCACTGTCATAAATAATTTTATTAATAATGGTTCCTGTAATTAACTACAACTTAAAATGATTATATGTAATTCATGCTAAACCCAGGAATTGCTGGTGGAAGAGTGTGGCACAATATGTCTTAGCCCAAACTAGGCTCTCTGTTTGCTGGATGACTCATGCCCCTCCCTGGTCCCCCAGCCCTTCTCGCTGGTGGTTTGTTGTTTCAGGCCTCTCCTCTTCAACATGAGGGGAAAAGGTGTGCTTGTGCACCCAGCTAGCTGTTGAAACTTGCACTTGGATTTTGTCTTGTGGCTCCATGGCTGCCACAATGGAGCTGTGTTTATGAAATGGCAGATTGACTATGGTGGTGCCAGCAGTTTGGAGGGGATTTAATCAGATCTTCTATTCAACTTATTTCCGTGTGCAGCTAAAAGAGAGGAGCAGTTAAACTCATTTCTTCATCCTCACTGTAAGAGTTCTTCCTCACTAGATATGCTGATAAGTTTCTTTAACATAATCTGCTCTTTCTCTCCTATCCCTCTGGCTGACTAATGTTAAAGCACACCTGGCTGTTGGTTACACAGTTTGTATGCCTTTACCCCAGTTTAAAAGAATGAGGGGGGTTTCTTGCATGTCTTGCCAGTTCTTCAAGGAGGCTGCGATTAAGACAAGATGGTGGAGCCACACACATCCAAACACCTGGAAAACAGCTGCTGTGCTGCTGCTGCTGAGGCAATGTTCAAGGTCCAATCCATTTTTGTCTCCATTACTTTATGTCAGTTCAGAGAGTAGATCTAAAAAACCTCCAACAATTGTACAATGGGGTTTCTGAGTGACAAATGATCAACTCAAAGGTTTTAGATTACACTTCTTGTTGAGGATATTGTGGTGGTTTTCACAGAAGTAACAGACTATATTGTTTAGATATAGATTTTCATACCTTCATGTGAAGTCAGTTGTATATGAAGAACTGGTGATGTACATAAGATGTGCATAAACAGATGTCAGGCCAGAAGAAAGAAGGCTGGAGTTTGGGGTGCCTGTGGTTGCGGGAGTATAAGGAAAGCTAAATTAAGTGCATTGTCACTACAACAAAATATATTTATCATGCACATTTTTTCGTACTATAACTGATTTAATGTTGAGGACATGTGGTTTCATTAAAACAATGAAGGGGGTGCTTCAGTGAGGAAGGTCAGGTGACAGAATAAAATCCAAAAAGTCTAGATGGAGTGAAAGATCAATATGTTGAAAGGTTCAATAGATGCTTACACACAGTTAAATCCCTTTAAATATAAGATTTGTGAAGCATTCACAACTGTTAAAACAAAGAATCTAAAAGGGAAACTAACCAGAGATCAAGCAAGAAGATGATGATTCTGAGAATAAAAAAGGAATGGGTGGTTAGGTGAAAGAAAGATTCAATCAAAACATGAAACAAAGAAAGCAAAAGATGACAGACCAACGCTTAATTAAACTCAAGGACTGACAGCAGAGTGATCAGATTAAGCTAGCATGTGTTGGCCATGAGTGGCATGAGGCACTTTCAGGATCTGAAAAAATAAAGATTTATTTTAGAAAATTGGGGCACTCATATAACATGTCTCTTCAGAGAGCAGTCTTTCATGTTAGTTTTCACCTGACAAAATAAACACAGTGAATTCAAACAAGCTGTAAGTAGTCTACCTTAAAAACCTACAACGTAACTTTTCCACCTTAAAACTATGCGTTTCTGACTCATTTTGATTCCACACCAACATTCATTACTCGCATTTTTGAGTCATCACTGCCTAGCGGCGTCCCAAGGCTCAGAAACTGCACTATATAACTTTTGGGGCCGTGACGTTGCAGCCAACTAGTAGTAGCACACTGCGTCATGTGCTAGCAAACGGATATGAGCCAGATATAAACACAGCGGGTGTTTTAAATGCGCATTATGTCGAATTTGGCAAAGAAACACAAGGAAACAGGCTACCAGAGGAAGAGAGGAAAAGAAAGAGAGGAAGGGAAAGATCTTGATGAGAGTCAAGATAAGACTGTCTTTTACTGGCTGGAGTCAGCTTACAGTACAGGTAGGCCTACGATGCAAGATGGATGCTAGTTTAGCCGCTGATAGGGGGCGCGTCGCTGAGAAAACTGCAAAAAGTTCCGCTGTGGGTCTTTAAACCCAATCCACATTTTTCCTAAACTTTACCAGAAGTTGTATTTCCTAAACCTAACAAACAGCAAATTAAGAACATGTGAAATGAAAAGCAAATGAGTGGTTAGCACCGCAGCCTCACAGTAAGAAGGTCACTAGTTCGATTCCCGGCTGGGGAGGGGGTCGAACAATTCCAACAGTGGCCTTCGTGTGTGGATTTTGCATGATCTCCCCGTGTTTGCGTGGGTTCTCTCCGGATACTCCGGCTTCCTCCCACCATCCAAAGACATGCATGTTAGGTTAATTGGACACTTTAAATTGTCCCTAGGAGTGAATGTGAGTGTGAATGGTTGTCTGTCTCTCTGTGTTGGCCCTCCAACAGACTGGCAACCTGTCCAGGGTGTACCCCGCCTCTCACCCGATAATAGCTGGGATAGACTCCAGCAACCCCCGCAACCCTGAACTGAGTAAGTGGTACAGAAAATGACTGACTGACTGACTGACTGACTGACTGTTTGTGAATCCATGACCAATCCCAACCTACGTTGGTGATTCCGGTGTTTACTGTCAGTGTATTATTATCACTGCAGCTGTATCAGGAATCAACACCAAAGGAAACCTGAAGGAGATCATAGATGCTGATGGACCATCACCCCACCCCTTCACACCCGGATTTTGTTGAACCATAAAGTCATATACACGACCCCTCCTCAATGGTAATGAATCTTAGTCCAATACTAGTTAAATGATAATTAAATGTGTCTCTAGCTTTAAAATTCATCCCCATCATCTGATCAATGTCTGCTGTTTACTGGTGGGTAAGTGCAGATATGATTTACACCATGTTCCAGTAGACAACTGTTTGCTCTGACTTTCATTCCTGTAAAACCTGCTATTACTTATAATTATTGATCAAATACACATGTCTTTGTCAGTATACTTAAAAAGGAAATCTGTAGCTGATAACATGCAAAATTTCATGAAAAAATTACTTCAAGGTTGAGTTGAAAAGTTCACATTGAAGACTGTCAACAGTGTAAGAGGATGTTGGTCATTTACCAGCAACTGAGAGGCAAAGTTGATCCCTTTTGTCTTTTCAAACTTTCTTGCCAATAATGTGTCTTGGCCTTTTGAGAGGCAAGGCTTACACTTTACAAAACTATGCATGCAAGACTCAAACGTGTGGATGTAATTCCCCTTACAATGGTTTATTTACTTCTTCAGGAAAGTCTTTGAAATGACTGCAACTAAAAAGCTATTTGCGGCCTAACAAGCGACTGTGGCGTAGAGGGTTTCCACTTCTAAAAAAAAACAGTCTGGATTCAGGAATCTGTGTTCAGCAACAACCTTTGCATTTCAAGCCTGGGGGGCAGATTGCTGAATAATTTTCCCTCTTTGATTTTGTGTCCAGAGAAATGAGACAGGAAGTTGACTATTCCTGCAGACCACCAGTAACTGAGAGACGAGTAAGCACGCCTCCGAACCCTGGTCTCAGATCTGAGTCTCAGACCCATTTTCTGACCCTGCTGTGTTCAAATTAGCAGTCAGACACTGATCTTGGGTCAGGTCCTCAGGCAAGCTCTGCTCTTTACCCCAGTGTCTGAGTCGAATGAATTTAGCATACCACAATCTTATCTCAATTCCAGACACTCTGAATTTTGTAGCTAATTTGCTTTCATTATTGCCAGATGTGGTGACATGCAGATAGATGTTTATTATATTAAACAGCTACAGGCGGCTCACAGATTTTATTATTACGAACCTCTGGAGATCTGGGGGTTGGTGTATGTGCTTTTACAGGACTAGAACAGAAAATTTAGAAATGAACTGACTCTTGCTTGATCTTCCTCTGGGTCTCACTCCTGAGATGTTGACAGATAACTCTAACTATATTTCTCTTGTGTTGCCAGATGATTTTCACCCTTCCTGGATGAACTGTATGTTTGGGTTATTGTTTTAGTCTACAGAATATCTGGATCATTGACAAACACATTTTTGACCATATCAGATCACTGGAACAGCATTGCTTGTCACCAACGCTAGCTGAAGTCAAACTCAGCATGGAAACACTGAGCTGGAGAAATCCCACGGTCATATAATACGCTCACATGGGCTGCCATCAGTGTGAATCCCAGCATGGACTCCATAAAACCCCATCACACCATCGCTTTTCAATCTCCAATCCAGCCACGGCTCTTTGTATGATTAGAAGCATACACAAGAGCTTTGCATCTTGCAGATGTTACCATAAATCACCAGTTGGCCCTGCCTCTGCAACTGGCTGCCTGACAAATGTTCCACAATAACTGCGGCCCCCCACCCCACCCTTCCAGTAAAAGAAGAAAAAAAAAAAGAAAAGGGGTAAAAGAGAAAGAGAAGGTGGGGGGAAGAAGCCTGGAATTTCAGCCCGGCTGCTTGTAACTCTTTTAGAACTATTGTAAAATCTCAGCCATGTCAGCACAGGTGGAAACCTGAGGGGTCGTAAAACCAGAAAGAAAAGAAGCCCGCCCACTCCAGGCTTTCTCCTTCCCCACAATGCCTTAAACTCCCTGCTGTCCAGACCAGCCCTCCGCTGTGACTAATTCCACACAAATCTAAAGAGCTAAATCAGTCAGTCTGCCTGAGTGTCTGTGGACGGCAGTAACCGACACCCCCGAGCCTGTAAAAGACGCAACCATAATGGCTGAGCTGGAGACTGAGCTGTGAATCACAGTTTCTGCAGCGCTGGAGAAAGATGGTGTCTGAAGGCAGTGTTCCCAAATTCCGCCTTCACCCAGCCACTTTAAAATGTTTTACTTTGATATGGACAGGAATTACAAAACAAGTGGAGCGGGTTAGCTAAAGTCAAATGTTTCTGAGTCGAGAGTCAAAGGGTTAGTACGTTGCTTTGGCCCAGAACAGACTGCTGTGAAATCAGTTATATACAAGATACCTAAAGAATAAATCCCGATGACTTTAATGATCCCTTGAAATGATTTTCCAACGCTGCTTGCAGATTTGTGGCATCAAATGAAATATCTCATCAATTTGATTGATGTGGGCTGTATTTGAGGTCTCCATAGTCTTGTGCCAACGTTAGCTCGGAAATGGGGTAGAATTGAATACTGTTCCATCTAGTCTGCATTAATCAAGGTACGCACAAACTTATCCTTGGTCCCGAATACTTCCAGCTTGAGCATACTTTTATATTTCATACTTCACCTTCAGTCACATCCAGCTGATACTATTATGTTGCATAGAGCTATATGACAGTAAGTTGTTTTATTGGTGTAATTCAGTGTGAGAAAAGTAGATGCATCATCATTCTAATTTTTCTATTATTGATCTACACATTCTAGCAAAATGTTTGTGAGTTAGTCTTTAACTGTGCTTTTTGGCATTTGTCAACATGTAAATGGAGCCCAAAGACCAGAAACAAAGAAAAACTCCAAATTGATAGCCCTGATAACAAAAAACACAATTATTAATAAGGAACACAAACTTTTTGAGAGCACTGCTGAATAACATTTTGACATTTTATTCTGTTAGAATAACATTTACAAATAAAATGGCGCTATATAACATTTGTATTACAGATGTGTACTATAGAAAGTGAGAAGAGAGAGATCAACAGGTAGCAGTTTTTGTCCAGCCAGACCTGCAGAGAGAGGAGAATACGGTTAATGATGGCAATAATGTCACAAGTTTATACATGGAAGAAAAGCTGAGAGATGAGAGGGACAGGAAGAGTCCAGTGCATCATGATGTCCCTCAGCAGTCTAAGCCTATAAGGTTTTAAGCCTGATCTTAAAAGGTAGAGAGGGTGTCTGCCTCCCGAACCCAAACTGGGGCCTGATAACCAAAGGCTCTGCATCCCATTCTGCTCTTATAGAGACTCTTATCACAAGTAGACCTGCAGTCTGAGAGCAAAGTGCTCTGCTTGTAATATATGGAACTATGACATTTCTAATATACAATGAAGCTTGATCATGGAGAGCTTTATATGTGAGAATGATTTTGAATTCTATCCTGGATTTAACAGGGAGCCAATGAAGAGAAGGTAGAACTGGAGAAATATGATCTCTCCTGCTGGTTCTGGTCAGAACCCACACTGTAGCTTTCTGGATCAGCTGGAGACTTTAAAAAAGGAATTACAGTAGTCCAGTCTTGATGTAACAAAGCATGGACAAGTTTTTCTGAATCACTCTGAGAGAGGATGTCTCTAATTTTAGCAATATTACGTAGGTGGAAGAAGGCGGTTATAGGAAACTGTTTTATATGTGAGCCAAAGGACAAATTCTGGTCAAATAGAACTCCAAGATTCTTCACTGTAGTGCTGGAAGCCAAATTAATGCCATCCAGATCAATTACAAAGGTAGGCAATTTAGTCCTGAGTTTTTCATGTCCAAAAACAACAACCTCAGTCTTGTCTGAATTTAGAAGAATGCATTAATCTGCATATTTTGCGCAAAGGTCAAGAGCTGAATGATGAACTAATGAACCTAACATGAAGATAAGCTGGCTCCTCACTTTAGCCCCCAAACTATAAATGATACCTTGAAATATCTTCTTGTTTTGTGGACTCCTGTTTTGAAACCTCACTTTTGGCCTAAACATATGTCTGGCTCCAGACTTCCATTTTAAAGTCTAAACTTATATCATTTTACACTGCCTTATGATAAAATGTGAGAAGTATGTTGGCTTCGTGCCTCAGATCTGATTGATACATTCATGGTTTCTATACAGCACATGTTTGAGCTTCATTCTTAATACTCAAACATGAGATGTATCATGTTTCATTACCTTTCAAACAAGTATCCATCTTTTCTTTAAAAGAACTTTTTTCCTTAACATGAGTCAACGTTCATATTGCAACATTTCTCTGTTTCTTGCCATATTTTGAGGTCTGGAATTTTTCAGCATGGATTTTGGAGACAAGGGTGGGAGTGAGGTGTGAGGGCTCATAGTGATGACAGTAGAGATTTATATGTGAGGCACTGACAACAAACTGCTAGAGGCTAAGCTGTTTGCCTGCACCTGGGAAACAGTCCCTTTTTCACTGAGCTTATACAACATACTTATGGAATTTTATTTTCAGGAATCTATACTTTAAAATATTCCTCATACCAAACTGACACACTGTCTTTAATACTTTAAGCTTTGGATTTGGAAATGTGACTTTATTAAGGCCAAGAAATACATTTACAAAGCTTCTGTGATTTTGGGATACAAGCCTAGTGTGTCTAGGTTAGATTTTACTTAGATAGGGATCTAAAAGCTACCTTTTTGTCTCGAGCTTGGGTTTCCGTGCTAATAGTTACATCTTTAACCCTTCAAACCTTGTGCCTTGTGGTTTACTCTTTCCTCATGCCTAGTATAACTTTACTCATAACTACCTTATTCATCCCTAGGATAAGTTTACTCAGGATTGCTTTCGTCTTTCTCAGGAGTACTTAAGTCATTCCTTATCAGCAGGATTACTAGTGCAGGAGAATGACTGTGAACATTACTGTAATTCGTGCAATTGTACATCCATGTCAATATTTATTTATCTATTAAAACCATGAACTACTGGACATTTTTCCAGCCCTCATGATCATCTCAGAATCTCCAACAGGAGTTACATGAAAAGGAGAATGTTAAATCCACTCATGAGACGATGCAAAACTAGATCAAATCCCTAAAACAAGAAAATAAAAAGAGCTCAAACAACAAAAATCAGAAACTCTTTAACAATTTGCATGAAAAGAACTTTGAGATCAGTGATTCCGCTCATGGCATAATGCAGATCAGGATCAATTCCCGACCGCAAGAAAATCAGGAGTTCAAAGAAGAAAATAAAAAACTCCTAAAAGATTTGCATGAAAAGAGAAACGTTGAATGCACTCATGGTATAATGCAAAGCAGGATCACATCCCTGCAGGAAGAAATTCAGGAGCTCAAGGAAGAAATAAAAAACTCTTAAAAGATTTGTATGAAAAGAAAAAGGTGGAATCCACTCATGATATAATGCAAAACAGGATCTCATCCCTAAAGGAGCAAAATCAGGAGCTCACAGAAAAAATTCAAAATCTCCAAACTGATTTGCTTGAAAAAAAGAACTTACAACCTGAAATAATTTTAACAGCAGAAGTCAACATGGAAAACCTTAAGAAAACTAATGAGACGCTCAGAAAGAAAATAAGGAACTCAAAGCTGACACAAAAGAATTAATTTCCATATTTTTTAACTCCACATCTGGCCCAGTCGATGGGAAATTGATCCCATCTGACCCAG
Organism: Atherinomorus stipes; assembly: GCA_023101725.1. Classification (NCBI taxonomy): domain Eukaryota; kingdom Metazoa; phylum Chordata; class Actinopteri; order Atheriniformes; family Atherinidae; genus Atherinomorus; species Atherinomorus stipes. The sequence continues at coordinate 1,117,815 of JALJCO010012253.1, read as the reverse complement.
TCGACGGAGAGTCGATCATCTGTGACTCTAGCACGAGTCATTTCTGAGCAGCAGGGCCAGGTCAGGGGTCCCCAAGTTACCAGGAGACCCCTGAGACGGGAACTCTGTGTCCAGTCAAACTCTCATGTCAAACACCTGAAGGACAGAAAATAACTAGAACCAGAAATGATACAAAGAGAAAATGTGCAGAGATAAAACAACCAGAATAATGCATGTAATACTGCAAAGATGCAATAAACCGTTTAAATACTTACAAGGACAAACAAATGTTGATTAAAAGAAAGAAAACAGGCAAATATTCATAAATGAAACCAAAATAATTAAATACAATATTCATGAGAGAGACAAAACATCTGCACAGATGTTTTAAACAGATCACTCATTCATTAACTCACTCTCAGCCTAACATACAAAACAATAACACCACAAATAAAACAGGAGGAAGAACATGGATGCATCGTTAAACAGGTAAGTTTTGAGTGATTATTTGAAGGTGGCCAGAGAGTTCTCAGGAGATTTATTAGACACTGTTACTGGTTCCATTACTGGTTCTGTTATAGAAGTTAAGAAATAATCTCAATCAGACTGGCACTAAGAAAGTCACTTTTGTCTCTTTTTATGAGCCAAAGGAAGAGAAAAATGAGAACGGGTGAGTTTTTGAGTTTTAGTTGAGACTCTACGTAGTTTTCCTCATTTTGTCAATACTATCTGAAACTCCAGCTGCCTTGCATTCCTTGTATGCTAACAAAGCTGCAACATGGTGGGTTTTTTTGTTTGTTTTTTAGAAAATAGACTGCAATTACCTTTTCAGTTTTTTACGAGTTTGTTTAATCCCCTTAACAGAGTGTATGGAAGCAGATCAAAGCAGATGAGGACAAAGCTGAATTCTGAGTCTGCAGGTACATGCTGCACCGGAGACCGCAACAGTATTGTCGACTGCAGTGAGAACTGAAAGGTAAAAATTAACAAACTGATTGCACATCTATTTTTTCTCTCACATAGTGTTATGTTGCAACATGTCCAAATCTGTGCTGTGGTTCAAATTGAAATCTTGCTTAATCTTTACATGTGGGCTCTTGCTCCAGTTCACTCATTGGTTAAACAAGATCCCCACATCATATCTTATAGCTACTCAGGAAATCTTTTGAATGTGATCTCTATTGGTAGGATGATCTTAACATTTAATCAATAGGTGACATCGTTGTGATGATGTCACCAACAAGTTTGCTGATAAATATCCAAGAATGGACTTTCAAAGTGGTTCAGTAATGACAACCAATTAACACAAGACAGCTGATGATGACTGACACCAAGAATGTGTCATGATTTAGGAAAGTTTCCACAATTAAACACAAACTGTACACTATCAATGAGCTTTATACTCACAACTGGCTAAGGATTTAAGAGATTACCCTCACAAGCATCGATTCTTGTGAGGGCACTCTGAAACAAACAATAACAAATGAAGAAACTGAGAAAAAGTGTCAAAGCCAAAAGTCTTGAGTAAGCAAAGACATGGAACAGGACCTGGTCTCCTGTCCGCTGAAGCATCTTTAGAAATGTTTCCATGGAAGGGTGAATGTCAAGAAGGTGGAAAAACGTGAGAATGCCAAATGACACAGAGCTGGACTGAAAATGAGTGGCAGGTCTGATGGAGTGATGGAATCTCCTCAGAACCTGGACATGTCAACATTACTGAAGCAGTTTCTTTTTTTTTTTTATTATTTACCTATTGTTCAACTTTGAAAAAAAAAAAAAAAAGAAAAAAAACTGTGTAAACACAATTTAAAACCAGTGTAAATAAAGTTATCAGAGTACTTCAGTCACCACTCTTCACCTGACCTTTGACTTCTTGAAGAATCAACACTTCAGACATTTCTAAATCAAACTCACTGGTACTGAATGTGTGATTGATCTTTGAATGTACTCAATGCACTTGAAAGGATGGACTTTTCTGAATTTTATTCCTATTTAGTGTATTTTTATGCTCTTATTTTAATTAAACAAAATGTAATTCTTTTGCATTTGCAAATGCACAGTAAAAATCATAATACAAATCTTGATCTTGATCCTTGAATACAGGCCACACAGCCTACAAATATATATAATCACATTTAAAATTCAGAGGCAAAATACTTTACTTTACAAATCTATTTTTTTTTAAATAATCTGAATACTTTAATTCATGAGGGCTCAAGATTTTTGGATGCTATCCATGACATTAAACAAGCAGTTTTCAAAAGGCATGAATGATGCTGTCCTGGGAAATGATGGGAAAATCCTCATGCTGACAACGAGCAAACAAACACTAAAGGGTTTTAATTTCAGGCCAAGCCTGCTGTCGACAGCTCAAACAAATGAAAGCTAAAGAAAGAATGAGGACGGGGAGGTGGTGGGGGGGTTAAACCGGAGAAGAGAAGGACCCAACATGACACAGTGCTAAACGAGTCTCATTCTTTAAGAAAGAAGAAATATCTCCCCTCTTTGTTGATGCTGAGAGCTCTTTGTAGTGAGCTAATCTGATAACAGGGTGTGATTGTTTTCATGAGTTAACCCTCTTACTATTTACTGAGACCTGGAGTCGCCAAACGGTGTTTGTGAAACCCGCTGCGCCGCATTGAGTCTCACTAAGAGGAGTAACACCTCAAAACAAAAGTTTCACATTTATTCTGACATCTCAGATTTTGAATGGTGTTTCTGGAAAAGAATGTTTTGACTGCCAGAGTTTATATGTTAGCTGGAATCTCAGTGCAATTAACTGATACTTTGGTTATGTGTGCCAGTCATTAATGAGAACAATATGGGCCAGTCTCTCCACATGCAATGAGATGAATCTTGGCCTCATGGCTTGTGAATCCAAATTCAGAGGGTTTAAAACTCAGAGAAAACACCGCAACAGATGTTAGAATGATTATATGCAAAACAAAATGTATTTTGTTTGTGCAAAGCCAAGATAGATAAGTTTTGCTTGTATGGCTTTATAAGAAAAAGAGTTCAACGGGCTTCTGCATTTCAAGTGCAGCGTCTGATGATACAAAAAGCCAATATCACACCCAGTGACCCCCATGTGCATGTTCTGGCAAGCACTGTTGTGCAAACAGCTCTGCTTTTAGAGCAAGTGAGCTGTTGAATATTTATTGTTTGCTTTAGGATTTGGTGAGAAAATATGACATCAGTCATAGGAACAATTCAGCAAGAGAGTGGGAGGGGGATTTCCCACTTTTTCCTCAGACCAATTCTGTCTGAGCTGAAGTACACGGATCTGTCTTTGTAGTCAGCCTGGAAGGTGAATGTCTTCATCTTTGGCTCATTCTGGTTCTAAGCAGCAGCTTTATGCCTATGGACTAAACTTAGCTTGCCATATGCTCAGTGTGGTGCCCTACATTAACATCTTAAAACATTTTTCTTTCACTTGGGGGCATTCTCAGAAATGTCTGAAGCATGGACTGCTCTTGCTTGTGTTTGTGCTGTTGTTGGTAAATACACAGTTAAAGTGGACAAAACGTGCTTTGGAGTGAAGTGAAATGTGTTTAGGTTTTGGTTAGTGCGTTGCAAAATCCCAGAAAAATTTGTAATTTTTAATAGGACTGCACGCCTACATTAGAAACATCAGTGTTTAGGTCGGACTTATTAGCTTTCAATAAAGGGAACACACATGACCACAGAGATTGGGACTGGGGTTACACTAATCCAATAGCAGAACTTTACTTGACTCAATAACCGCAGACTATTTGACCAGAAAAGAAAATATAGCCTAAGTGGGGAAGAACTGTTGTGGGTTCACATGTAAATTGTTCACTTTGCAGTGATCATTGGCATATTACATTTTTGGATCAAATTTGTTCTTGTAAAAAACAATTAAACAAGCCACATGTGTAGGTTAGCATATTGGCATCTCCCAGTTATAAGCTGGTATAGACAAGTTTCACTGCCAAAACCATGTGAGCCGCCATGTGTATAGTTTCTGCTAAGGACGGGGAGGAATATCGGACACACAGAGCAAAGGAGGAATAACTTGCTGCCACAGCGGAGAAAACATTGGATTTAATCCCCAACGACAAAAACACAGAAAATTATGGTGAACACTCATTAATGTGACACTTTATTTTACGTATCCATGCTCCCGAAAATGACGCACCGCATAACGTTATCATGCTAGATGATGCTAACAGAGACAGCTGTGGTGTTGCTGAGAGTTAATGACTAATCTGGGAGATATTGTGAAATATAATGTTATTTGCTCTGATCAGGGCAACATTGGGACCAGAAAATATAAACAGTTCAGTCAGAAACACAAACGGATCAGGAAGACGGTGTCCTGCAGCCTTTAAATTCCTCTGCAGGACATGTGAAGGCTACATGATCTGTACAGTCCTTAAACAATACCAAAAGCCAAATATGTGATCAAATAGAAAAGTAACAACCTTTGAAAGGGTTTAGTTTTTTAAACTTTGAAAAGTAATACCAACTTTATTTCTTTATTTGCAGAGCACTTTCACCACAGCGAACACTGCATACAAAGTGCTGTACAACGGAATACACATAATACTTTAGAATAGAATTCAGAAACAGTAGAAGGAATAAAAACGATAAAAGCAATAAAATAATAAAACAATAAAACAAAAGATCAAAGATAAAACGTAAAACTATCTCAGGAGGTGTGGAATGCAAGGGAAAAGAGATGGGTTTTTAGGAGGCCCTTAAAACCTGAAAGTGAGGAAGCCTGCCTAACCTGCAATGGGAGTGAATTCCACAACCTCGGGCCGGTAATCACGAGATGTGCGTGTTACTCCAGTGTGGCTTGTCATTAGAGCCAGTTTCTGGAGATGAATAATAGTTTGAATTAATTATCCGATGTTAAATAAATAAATAAATGTCAGAATACTTTAAAGATCTCTGGATAACATACCTATACAGATGCAGGCATGAAAAGGTTCCTCCGTTTTCTGCCAGAAGTGGTGAAGTAATAGTGCACTATTACTGCACTACCACTGGCTGAACAATTTGTCCCGTGAATATGTCATCACACATGGTGTCCAAACTTGGCGTGTGGAAACGTCCTTGTTCCGGGCATTCATTTATGCGATTGAATGTAATTGAATTAGCAGACAAGTGGCTGGTAAGTGGCTGGCAGTCGGCAGAAAGGGGAACTTTTTCATGCCCACATCTGTAGGTTATCATGACCCTAAACAGCTGTCCAACATTGTAAATCCAGATATTACACTGCTTTTCATATTGGCAGATAGGAGGTATTTGGGACTAGTCCCCACCTTAATGGCGGCGCCACAGATGGAACGACACATAAAACACTCGTCGGATCAGTCTATAATACGACATACGTATGATTTTTAAATATCTCTACACATAGATGATTGTCTATGCATTATAGCATACATTATAGCATACAGCTCAACTACTAAAGTCATGAAAAGGGCATTTATATGTATAAAATTGAAATCTAGCATGACAAAGCAATAATTACAATATGAAGTTAGTTATACTTAGACACTTAAAATTAATTAAGTCCTCTTGAATATAAAGAGTTTGTCACAGCACAAAACAGCAAGGACATTGTCATTATTTACACTACTCACAAAAAGTTAGGGATATTCAACTTTTAGTTATAATTTAAGGAAAATGTCAAATGTTCACACCTTATTGATATTGTATCATGAATGTTGGACATTTAACTGGAATTATGATGGTAATTCCTCCACATCTCAAACAACTTATTGAAAGAAAAGCTAACAACAATGGTGGCTAAACCAAATATCCCTAACTTATAGTGTAATTGCTCATATATTAGAAAAACTGTACAAAAATCTGCTGAGAAATACAAAAAATAATCCCCAACAGGCTTAAGATGTCATGTGCTTGTGAGCCCACCCAGAAGATGACTGCAGTCATTTGTTGAGTTTTTTTTTTTTCATTTGCTATTTTATCATCAGTTCTGTTGAGCTGAAAATGTACACAGATCCTCCCACACTGACTTAGCAAGCTCCAGATGGAAATCGGAGTCATCTTTCCCCAGCATGGGGATGGGCAACTCTGCTCTCTTTTCATAACAAAGATTCTTAAATGTTTTCCAGACTGGATGGCAGCAGTCGCTGCGTGGAGACTGTCAATGTCTTGGATAATGTCTTGGCACAGCAGGCTTAAATTTTGGAGCATTAATAAAGGTTTTCACAAATGCAGCCTGCCCAGCAGACGGGGGCTCCAGAAGGCCTCATCCTCAGTTGTTCAGAGCCTAGTTCATGGCAAGAATGAGGGACATGCACATGCTTGTGCTTGCCAAAAACAAATGAAAGCTTTGAGTCTGTTGCGTCTTTTAAACTGAAGTGACTTATGTGCTGAAATGTGGCAAGAACAAAGAATCATTTATATACCGTTTATATATATATTCTGATATAACTTTTAGCTATTTAAGTCTCAGTTTTGATCCCTTCAAACAAACACACCTCCACAGTCTGATGGAGATCAGCAAAAAGGTGGGACAACTTTAACAGTACATATCCACACAGGAGTTTTGATGGTAAAGACATCTGAAATGTAAAAGCACAAAGAATGACAGACCAAAGCCCAACATCCAACAAATCAGCTGAACAGATGTGGGGAAAAAGAGACCAGAATTAGGTTGAAAACACACACACACTGATGAAACCCTCCTGGGGCGTATCATATGACGTGTGTCAAGTGCTGCCAACAGCTCCAGTTGAAGGCATTGTGATGCAGCCCACATCTGACAACAAAGTATCATGAGCTAGTTGAAATCCACCTGAAACAATAAAACTCGCAGGTATTGTGTCGCCTAAAATGACAAGTGCACATATTTATGCTTGTTTGTTTTAACAAAGTCCCTTTTCTACCTGTGCAAACTGGATGAGGCAGAAAAACTAGCTCCATTAGCATCTTTACGGCAGAAAAACTCTGGAGCTGTATCCTAAAAGACTCTATCTATACATTTTATATAAACACATATACATATAGATAGAGAGATAGAGAGATGTAGAAAAATTGTTGGTACCCCTCAGTTAATGAAAGATATGTCACAATGGTCACAGAAATGATTTTAATCTGACAAAAGTAATAATAAATAAAAATTCTATGAAAATTAACCAATGAAAGTCAGACATTGCTTTTCAGAGAATTATTTTAAGAGAATTATTTTTAAAAAATAAACTCCTGAAACAGGCCTGGAGTAAAAATAATTGTACCCAGAAAAGACTGAAAATAGTGTGACCTAAGGGACATGTTAAATCAAGAGCTGTCCGCTAATTAGTATCATAGGAGTATATAGTACATAGTTAATTTTAGGTCAAGCTTATACTTGTGTGTATCATCATATTAGTTTAATGCTACCTGTCCCAGGAAACAATATGCAACCAACCAACAGGGGTCGCATAAGGAACAACATGACTGGATGTTAGGTCACAGACTCAACAGCAGTAAAACTGATGAAAAGCTTTGATCACCTGCATCCTTACGATGCATTGTCCCTGCTGGACAGTGACAAATATGCTTTCCACAATAACTTGCGAAACATAGGGGCCAAACCTTAAACATTTTTTCTACGAAAATCTCCATATTAACCAAAGTCTCATCTCCCGTATTGACACTATAATTTTGTTTGCACCTCCACACATTCGACATGCTATTACAGTTCTACAACCTCTACTGGAACAAACAAGCATGTGAGCAGTTGCACTCACAATAGGGCCGGATGCCTACGCTGAGATGTTAGAGAGCAAATGTTGTCTTGGCTTTAGCTGCTGCACACCAAGCGGGGCCCCCTCCCCTGTGTTATGTAAAATCATGTGATGTATGAGTTTCTTTTTTTTTTTTTTTTTTTAAAGTGCCGTTTCAGACACACTGCTGGGATAGTTTGTCGTTTACATTTATGTCTCATAAAAGTTGATTGTTAACTCTTCAAAAAGATTTTCACAAGATATTATGGTTATACTTTGCAAAGAACAGTCTACAAGATGCATTTCAAACTTCATGGCTGATTGCACCATATTCCTTTACAGGCTCACAGTGTGTCTTCAGGGTACAACCTCTCATTTATGGGACCATAAACTCAAATAGCAGCAAAGCATGAATAAAAAGGTTCTTCTTATGGATTCTTTGATCGCAGATTATTATACTTACATCAACATTATGATAAAAAAAAAAACTCCTTGAAAGACACTAAAGAAAGGCAAATGTTGGAGCTTAGATAAGAAAGATTGGCAGTTAAAGATTAGGTGGGAAATGGACACAGAGAGAGGAGGAGGAGAAAAAGGCCTGCAGAGGCTAACATCTATCCTGGTCTGAATTACTATCATTATTGTAATGAGTCTGTAATGTTTTCTTTCCTGGACCAGTAATTGTTACCAAGCCTGCAGTTCAGACATGCAGGTGGACAAATTGCTGTGGAGCATTACTTTCCATAGTAGTGAGGAAAACTTAATTATTTCCACAACACAGGCTTCAAACAGAACTTTTCCCTCTCTAAATCAACCCAGTGGCATTTGTTGCCTAGTTACAACCCACCTGTGCACAAAATAAATCAAATTAAATCAGTTTTGCCAATGAGATATCTACTTCTGTGTCACTGTCTTGACACCTTATTGTATTTGTCAGGATTGTTGTGGCCTTAAGACAAATGGGTTTTTGTTTCCCCTTTTTTTTTCTAGTCTAAATTGTTGAAAAGTATTTTTTTTTTTTTTATCTAAACAATAAATGGAAAAGGTGGGACACTCCCTTTACCCTAAATCCCCTAAATAAGCTCTGGTGCTACCAGTTACTCTCAAAGTCCCATAATTAGTTAAATAAGGTCCACCTGTGTGCAATCTAACTGTCACATGATCTCATTGAACACACACCTGTTCTGAAAGTTCCCAGTCTGCAACACACTAATCAAGAAGCACCACCAAACAAGTGACATCATCAAGATCAAAGAGCTCTTCAAGCCCATCAAGGACAAAATTATGAGGAAGAGCAAAATTTGGGTTGGGTTATGAAAATATCTGAAACCTCGAGAATCCCACAGAATTTAATTCCTCCATTAAATCCATCAAAATGTGGAGAATATAGCCCCATCCTACCCTAAAGAAGGCTTTCAACCTAAACTCAGACCAGGCAAGAATGGCATTAGCAACAAAGAGATCAAAAGTTAGGGAGCTACAAATCTCCACAGCAGACTGCCCATGACCAATATACAGTAAACTACACTACCAAGCTGGGATTTAAGGAAGAATGGCCCCTGAAAATAGATATTACTGATTGAAGAAGATCTTATGATCAGATTAAGTGAAAATTTGACTTATTTGGCCATCAAGGAAAACCCAACACCTCACACTATCCTAAGATCTGTATTGCCACAGTGATGCATGGTGGTGGCAGGGTCATGATGTGGGTTTACTTTTACTGGTATGGACTGGAAAACTGGTCAGAATTCTATAAAATTATAGATGGGGCAAATGGAAATTCTGGTGGAAAGCATGTTTCAGTCTTTCTGAGATGGGATGGAAGCTCATCTTCCAGTAGGATAATAACTGTTAAGCATACTGCTACAAAAACTCTTGAATGGTTTAATGAGAAATGTTTAAATGTGCTCAAATGGCTTAATCAAAGCTCAGACCTCAATCTAACTCAGAATGTATAGCATGATTAAAATGTTGCTGTTAACAAGAAAAATTCATCCCTCTTGAAGGAACTGGAGCAGTTTGTTTCATAGCTCATACATACCCCAAGAGATTTACTAATAATTTGACAAATTTGCATCTTTAGTGTTGTTGGCATGTTGTCTAAATCAAATGATAAACTCCCTGAGGTTTTTTTTTTCCCAAGTTGTGTTTCATCAAATAGGAAAAATATTGGACAGGAGTATTTTTGCAAGCCATTATATAAGAATTTGGAAGAAATGTAGGTTATCCCTGTCTTTCTGTCATATTTCTCTTTTCTCAGCTTTCAACACAGGCCACAATTGTGTTGGATCTACATGTATTGACCCTTTTAAACTTCCACGGTCCATATAACCCACATGAACCTCCACCCACCACCACCTGCAGCAAACTGTCCATGACTCTTAAAATCAGCCAGATGTTGCTTTAAGACAAGTCCAGGATTCCTGAACGGTGTCATAACAACAGCTGACGCAAGCTGGTTTGAGGTGAAAGGATCTGTATTTATCAAAAAGTAAGAAATACGACTGCATGTGTTTACTTAATCTATGAAGCAATTATGTTCCATTAAACTAACTTAATTACTGAAATCATTGTTACCAACATGTCTTTTTCTACATAGTACAGTTCCTCACACCACTCCACCCCCTCCACAGGGAACATGTCTGGACTTGTTGCTCACAGCAGTTTGAAAATCAGAGAAAAGAATGATGACAGTTGAACCTGAGCCCAATTTTAAAGAAATAAAACAAAAAAAAGTGTCACACCTTCCGTCATTATTTATATTGCTGGATCTTTAACGTGTTTCAACGGCTTTTTAAAATTGTAAAATGTCTTTTTAAAACATTTGAAAATAAAAATGAAATAGCCTCTACCAAATGCTCACAACACCAAAATGTAAAAGACACAAATGCCCAAAAATTGTTTTATAATCTATATTCACAACAACAACAAAATTATAGTATGAAGATACACAAATATGAAAAACGTTCATGCCAATTTAATTATGAAAATATTAACAGATATTTTAATAAAACTGTTTCTTATTAGAGTAAATTAAAAAAAATAGATTAAAAATATATTGACTTGCTCAATAGATGTAGAGGAACTGAGGGCCAAATTTTACTTAGTAGGCATGTTTATGGACAGAAAACTATGAACTGTCTTTTGGCCTGAAGAGACCCTTATACATAGAAGTAGTGGGATCGCATGCAGCATGACATATTCACGGAAATAGATATGGATTAATGTTCTCATATTATTTCACTGATGGAAAAAAAAGAGGTTAATATGGATGCCACACATTAGTGTATTGATTTTGAATTTACTGTGCAATCGGTGCCGACAAAATTATGTTTTTTACATTGTTTTCATTTGATTTTATGTCCTCTGACACAGAGTTGTAATGCCCGTCTCTCCTTTCTCCTGGTCACTTTGAAAAATGTTAGATAAGTATCCAGTTTAGTATTTCGTGGAAATGTATGGGCATGGATTGAGGACTTCAGGATACATGTCCTACATTCCAGCAGTACAAAACTGGAAAGAAAAATCAAGAGAGTCTGTTCTGATAATGTTCCAATTATTGGGTGATATAAATATCATGAAGGTTTTGGATGGGTGCAAGAAGATTGCAGTGAGCTATCATGTGGATATACTGGAAGATAATCAGCCAGTGCTTTATCTATCACACGTAAGTAATATAATATGGGACTATGGTCTAAAGTCATAATTCTTTGCTACCCTAAGATAGTCTCATTGCTATCATGCTACCTATGACAGAAATAAAAATGTAAGTTTAGCTTTAAATAAAGCAAATTTCATTGTTTTAGTAGAAATAAAATGACTAATGAGGAAAAAAGCATGACAGTTCTACATACAGTGTACACATGAAGCCTTTTATTTCATTCCATTTACAGATATTAGAGTGACACAGGCTTCATTCCTCTGTCTCTTTTCCAAGAGGCAGCTTTTACCCCCAGATGGTCTTTACTGAGTTCTTTTAAGTCCTTGCAAGCCAACATACTTCAAAAGGCAAATTCCACATCTTTTGAAAGTGTTGTAATTACCAGCATGACTGCAGCACATGTGACACATACTGCATCAATCATACAGTAACACCTGATTTTAATCACTTCATCATGGTTGCTGTAATCACTTTGACACCCACAAAATAGCCGATCACTAAATTCCTGAGAGAAGAAAAGCAGGATATTAGAAACTATGATTTTTTAGCAAAATGACAGCTGTCATTGTTTCCAGGAAATGAGAAACAGTCTGGTGTTAGTATATTATTTGCCTTCCGTGCAAATTTGAAAAATAATGTGCGTCAACATCCAAAAAGCATGTTTATTCGTTGCCATAATCCACAAATAAAAACACAAAAATGTCATTTTCTCAGTTTTTTCAAAGTGAAGATGCTTTGGAGGAGATGTTATGTATTTTATGACTTGACCACAATGTCGTGACTTTCAACCACTGGTTGTCTTAAAACTCTGAGGTTTCAATGTTTGTGAAAATTACTAAGAAAAAAGTAATTGTTTTACATACCAGGGCTTTTTTCAAAAGTGTTTAAATGTTGTCATTGGCTATATAGGATTTATCAATAAAAAAGGATCCTGTACATTGTTTTACTCATACACCAGCTCACTTATTACTATATATACTGATGAGTTTTAAACCTCTGTAGGCAGTGCTGTGCTTTGGTATTCCATTTGGCATGTATTTCTATTGTATTCATGACAAACAAGTACTCTGCAGTGCCATTGTATGGCCACTTGGGGGCAGTGCAGTTAGTTCTACACAACGGAGAAACCGGCAATGTGGCAACATAGGGGATTATCACGCTTACCGGAAGTTGCCGGCTTTTGACACTTCCTCTTCCGGGCCATGTTAACGACAGCCGTTCCTGCTCTGTTATACTGTTTAAATCGGATAAATTCCAAACATATTTAAGTTTTCATTCTAGACTGAAGTGATACTGGATCAAAAGCTGGATCAAAGCGATCGATTTGCCGCGGTGAAGGGACGAACTTTATAATAAAACACGTTTGTTTGTCGCCGGTGTGGCACAACACCGGCACTTCACAGCATGCTAGCATTAGCCAGCTAACGTTTACTGACGTGCTTAACATTGTGCGTCTTAAAACACACAAACATCTGAAAATCGGGTCTGTACCTCCCCGTTTCCAGTGGAACAACTGGGGACTGCCAAGAAAGGAGACGCTTTCAGATGATTGTGTGTTTTCAGCCGCACAAAGTTGCTGGCTAATGCTAACCTGCTAACACGACTGCGCAGTCTGCCGGCCACAAACAAACGTGTGTCGTTTTATTATAAAGTTCGGTCCTTCACCGCGGCGAGTTGGTCGTTTTAATCCACTTCTTCCTCAGCATCACTTCAGTCTGGAATGAAAACTTGGCATTGGCGTTTATCCGGTTTACAAAGTTTAACAGAGTAGTAGCTGGCGAACTATTGTTAGCAGGTTAGCATTAGCCAGCTTGATGACTTGCCTAACCTTGTGCGGCTGAAAACACACAATCATCTGAAAGCGTCTCCTTTCTTGGCAGTCCCCAGTTGTTCCACTGGAAACGGGGAGGTACAGACCCGATTTTCAGATGTTTGTGTGTTTTAAGATGCACAATGTTAAGCACGTCAGTAAACGTTAGCTGGCTAATGCTAGCATGCTGTGAAGTGCCGGTGTTGTGCCCCACTGGGGACAAACAAACGTGTGTTTTATTATAAAGTTCGGCCCTTCACCGCGGCAAATCGATCGCTTTGATCCAGCTTTTGATCCAGTATCACTTCAGTCTAGAATGAAAACTTAAATATGTTTGGAGTTTATCCGATTTAAACAGTATAACAGAGCAGAAACGGCTGTCGTTAACATGGCCCGGAACAGGAAGTGTCAAATGTTTCAACTTCCGGAAACCGGAACGCGGAAATGTGATAATCCCCTATTGTTAGCTTTTTGAGTTCCTAGGTTTAGTCCAATTAAAACAAAATTTGGTTCAGTTGCTCTGTTAGTATGAACGTAAAAGTAACTGAATTTCATCCAAACTTTTTTTGTGCACCAAACATGTGAACCAAAAATCCTTTGAAAAGGAGATCTTGGTCCAGTTCCAGTTTGGTTTAATTGAATTATGAGTTAAGGCATCCAAGATTACTTAACTCTTGATTTTAAACTTACTGTATTGTGTATGCAAGAAATAGGTTGCTTAACAGCTTGTTGCTGGCGCTGGATCCATTTTGCGTAAGCATCTCTTTATTTTGGTGCATATAGCAGGCCGCTTGATGCTGTTTTGACTCCTTGATGTGTTGCAGGTGTTCTTTGTAACATTTCTGCTTATAGAAAATACTGATTTTAAAAAATGCGATTGAAGGTAGCCTACTCAGATCAACTCAAATGAATGCACTTGTCCAATGTTTGTGGTGGTATGCACATGTTGCAGTTTCCCAGTTATTCACACAAGTTCCACTTAGGTTGCCTAACAGCTGTGAATTATTTTTTGCTACCTGCTAAATAGAAAGACAAGATGGAATGTTACAACAGTATCCACCCTGTCACATCACCATTCTGCCTTAATCTGAACCGGCTTAGAGCCAGTTTCCAGCTAGAAACAATCCAAGTAATAATACAATGTTGAAAGACATTCCCATACAACAATAGTTCCGTGGTAAGTTTGAAAAGGTAACACCAGTTTTACAGCGCTGCTGTGGAAGTTTGTAAATTATGTCAAAGTAGATGTCAGGTAACCTGGCCAATCAGAGTGTAACCTTTTTAATCTTTTACCTGAAACCTTTTGGGCAAGTGTAGGAAGGATTAAACAATGTTGTTTAATTAGCTTATACCTTGGTCCCATGGCGTAAACGTTTTCTGACAAATGATTTTTTTAATTTACTAAACTTGCTTAAAGGAATAGTTCCACTTACCCTGATGGTGAGCAAGACTCTGGACCACTTTTCTAACATGTCAAATGCAGCCGGAGATCAGGACGACTTCTTGTTTCCCCCCAATGGAGTTCCCCAGGGTCTGAGCCAAAAAGGTCCACAAAAAATTGTCAATATTCCTCCATACTACTTGTCCAATGTAATCCAAGTGTCCTGAGTGGGTAGCGTCCAGAATTTACATGAAACAACGTCATTTACTGTATTTTTAGAGCCTAAAAAGGAAGCAAATGTTTACATCCATGAAGCACGCACATGCGCGGTCATGAAACTACGGAAGCCTCGGCGTTCAGAGCCTAGTCTGCCAATAATGCAAGCGTAGAAGAAGAAATTCACTGTTTACATTGTGATAAGAGCGCAAGAGCTCTAGACAAACCGGGACAAACACAGGAGGGGTTGGATATTGATCTAAAAGAAAGAAAGAAAAAGAGAATGCGCGATCTCGTCTGCTGTGTCTTCCGTAGATTTGTGAATGTGCATCGGCGTGCTTGTTAGGCATGCGATGTAGTATTGTTTAGACTCTAAAAATATACTAAATGGCGTAGTTTCAAGTAAATTCTGGACGCTACCCACTCAGGGCACTTGGACTTCATGGGACGAGCAGTATGGAGGAATATTGACAATTTTTTGTGGACTTTTATGGACTTTTTTGGACCCTGGTGAACTCCATTGGGGGGAAACGAGAAGTCGTCCTGATCTCCGGCCGCATTTGACATATTAAAAAAGTGGTCCAGAGTCTTGCTCACCATCAGAGTAAGTGGACAATAAAGTTAAATCATTCTGAGGGTGAACTATTCCTTTAATGTGTTTAAGTGAAGGAACTATTTTATGCTATCTGTTTTTTAAGCGAACCAACCGTTGTCAAGATTAAAAAAAGAAACTAGCTGATCTTAACCAGCTGGTTTGTGCTTTGGTAGCAGTGATATGACGGTGATTTAACTTGCTGAACTAGCTATCCATATATATGAACATAATGCACGCGGCTTTTTGCACAACTCCATTACTTCCTAATTTAAGTCAGCTCTTTTGTCTCCTGTCTTCATTGGACGATGTGATTAACCCAGGTGTGCCTGACCCCAGTAACCATGACGTCAATGGCCAGACACACCTGGACTAATCAGTTTGTCCAGTAATGAAAGACAGGAGACAAGGTGGGGGGGGGGGGGAGACAGCAAACAGGCTACCACAACAAAATGGAGAAGAGGATCTGGAAGACAATATGTGCGTCTTCTTTTTCTTTTCTGTATCATTTCGGTTGACACACAATGAGTCGATGATTTCCACCACCTCAGTCGGGTTGAACGATCTTGTTGTCTGTGATTCCGCGGAGGATACAGTCGTTAAATATGTTATCCCAAATCTTGAATGAATCTACAGAATCTAGTCGGTTAGTGTGAACGCCTCAGTCGGCAACAACTGCAACAACCATGTAGTGTGTCCCAGTTAGTTCCGACAGGACAAACGGGGCAAATGCCCGGGACTGCACAAAGGTCCATATTTTCCCAATAATGACCTGCGTTCCATACATTATCCTGCTTATTATTATACGGCTCTTTAGAATGCAGCAGAGTTCTCCGTTGACTTGAATGGGTTTTCCCAACATTCCAGCAGTCATTATTTTCGTATAATGACCGCTGAAAAAATATAATGACCGCTTATATTTCCTTTTTTAACCGGGTTAATCTAATATTACTCCGCATTGCAAGTAGTCCGGTCATTTATCTCAACCAAGATCTCAACGGAAAAAATGGCAACAAAAAACAACGGGCAAGCACTAGTGACACTTTGTGCTAGATGGTTGACTTACCAATTAATTTGAACATCTTTGGCCAGTGTGGGGATTTTAAACACTTTAAGTGAATTCTATTTTTTGCAAGTAACAATATAAGTGTAAACACTTAGGTTTCTTTCCACTTCATACATGTCATTCCATTATTTCCCATCATTTTTGCTCTGAGTTGGGTTGCGATTTATTCCTGATTCAGTTACCTGGTTCTGCTGCTACTCAGTAGCCTACACTCTACTCACCAAGTTGTTGGTTTGATAGTGAAAACAACTATATCAACTGCATATAAATGACGTATAAAATAAGCTAGTTGCCAAAATAAAGAAAATGAAGTGTTATAAACTTTTGTTCTTTACTTTCACCAGATTTCAATTTACAAAATTAGATCTATTTGTATGGAAGCCTGAGAATATTTTCAACTTTTCACTTGATTTATGACTTCGAACAAACATTTTGCCAATGGGTATATGTTCTCAGTTTTAGGTGTTTTCATCATCATTTTATGAAATGTCCTAATTACAGTAAGACTAATGATGAAGCATCGTACCCTAAACCTTCAAGAGAGCTGCTACAATTTGTACTGAAACTGAAAGAGGACTGGGCTCCATTTCTCACTTTCCTTTTTCCAAAACAAACCTAAAATGTGGAAAATGTCCAAACTAAGACATTGCACATTTTTGAGATGCCAGATGGAAAAACCTCTATAAACTGTTGCTTTATCTCAGTCACTGTATGGGTTTTTAAGCATTTAAAACACTTGACTGGACATTGGACATTTTTTTTGCAGGGCATTACTCACATAATACCATTATTCAGCTCCTGGCTTATTGTCTTTGGCCCTCACCCACCGCATGGTAAGTCACTGAGCCACACCACGCTGGATGAGAGACATGTTTCTGGTCTGTGACTCATGCAGCATGTTGAACCATGTGAAACCACAGCTTTGTGCCCGTGTGTTAGTCTGCCAGCAGGCCTACAGCACTGTCGGAGCGTGCCTTGCAAGACATTTCCACGCTCTCTCTCTCAGCGAACAAACTTGCAAACAGCTGCATTTTCCATTAGAAGTGGTTTCGGGAGATCTTTTTTCCCTCTCCCCTCGTCTGTCTAAGTGGGGAGTGGGGAATGACAGGATCTTTGGGATTGGGGGGGGGGGGGGGGGCTGCAGATAAAACTAAGATGTGCCGAGTTCTCAATGGTACAGTCAATGCACATGTTTATTAAGCTCTTGAATCATGCAGATTTACAGCTTGGGGAGACTACTTGAAGGAGGCTACCGTGGCCTGTGGGGCAAAACCAATCATAGAGCTTTCTTAACTAATGAACTGTGAGATGAGTCACTTAAACTCACATTAAAGGAGTAACTTTTTAGAAAGAAATGCTGTGTCTTGTTCTGGCTTCAAGTTCAGTCTTGTCTAAAGTTTGTTAACTTTGGAGGAATTTGAAAAGAAAGCAAATCATTCAGTGGCCTTGAGCATCAATCAGGTAACCCTAAACTGCTCAACCACACCTCTTCTGTACTGTTTGCATAAAACATGCACAAAAATGCAAATACATGATTCAAAGTATATTTACACTTTGAAACTGATGTCAGTCTTTGGGGTTAAGTTTTGGGTTAATAAAGTGGATTAAGGCCATTGTAGGTGAGGAGAGTGTGTGAAACTGGGAGCAGCATCATAGTGACCCCAAGTGGATCTGTGTGGTACTTGAGGATTTAGAGAAAGGAAATGGATTTTTAAAAATTTTTAACATAAAACTGAATGTTTTTCTTCTTAAAAAAAAAAAAAAAAGAAAGAAGGAGAAGAAAGAAAAAAGTGCCTTTACAACAAAAACTGGATTAATTATGATGATAATTAAATGGCTCCATTACTGCATTGCTGTCACTACTGAAAGAGTGGAAGTTTATAGGACAGGCTTATGATTGGGTCGTCTCAGGGGAAATCATATCCTCCTCCATTCTTCTCATCAGCTATATTGGACCTGCCCTTGAGCAAGGCTCTTAATCAGTGCCTGTATTAAACTGCAAGGTAAACCAGGGGCACACATTAGGTGTGTGTGCGGGGGGAGGGGGGTGACCCACTTTGCCACCTTGTAACACTCAATAAAAAATGACCTCAGCATCTTTAAGCTTAAAAATTTCAGAGGTTTGTGTGACTAATCTCTGTTTTGTTTGTTTTGTTTTTTGCTTTTTTTGTTTTTTTTTTTTTGGGGGGGGGGGGGGGGGGTTATCCCACACCACCAGTGCCCCCTTTTTCTAAAATCCTGAACCAGGCTGTAGATAACCAGCCATCTAGAGAAATCTTGTTGAAAAAGTCATGTTCTAGCAATGAAAAACATCAGTAGATTAGCAATATTTTTGTTTACTACCAACACCGATTCACTTTGATTCTATTGATTGTTTAAGCCTGCAGAGTTTATGAAAAGATCAGCGTATTTCTTTTACCTCAGCATGTGAGATAAGAAATTACTTCACATCTCTTTAATTACCTGGTGGCTGTGGCAGGGGAAGTGGTTTCAGAGCCATCCTCTGGGACAGTCAATCCCATGATGAGGTAGGGCACGGGTGTCCAGCTCCGGTCTTCAAGGGCCACAACCCTGCAGGTTTTCAATGCGTCTTTGATCCAGCACACCTGACTCATATTAATAAGTCAGTGTGCTTAACTTCGTACACTGTTGGATCCATTTAACTTGAGTCAGATGTGTTGGAGCAGGAAAACACTGAAAACCAGAACAGCAGCCCCTCGGGGTCCGACTTGGGACACTCCTGATTTAGAGCTGATATGACGAGAAATTTCGAGATGCTCAAGAGTTCAATATTCCTTCTCTTTTTGATGTAATAGCCTTGTTCTACTCAGGATCTACTTTCTGGAATTAAAATTTTTACACTTTCCACAATATAATCGGCCTCCTAATGGTATCGGCCGATATCGGCCTTAAAACTGAGTATTGGACATCGGCCACCCCACCGATATTTAACTGATCAGCTCGTTGTTTTTAAAGTCCAGAAAAGACAAAAACTTCATCAAAAACTTTTTTTTTTACAGACTTTAAAACTTCTAAAGACTAGGGTGGAAAAAAAATACCAATAAACTGAAATATCCCAATATTTTCATATGGTGATATCATATTGACGTAAAAACGTGGTATCCACCTCTTTTACTAACGAAATCTCGCAATATTTCATCGTCCTGTTACGAAATCTCGTGAGAATTCATGAAATATCGTGAGATTTTGTAACAGAACAATGAAATCTCGTGAGATTTTGGAAGTAAAATAGACTGATACCGCGTTTTTAAATATTGATTTGATATTGGCATATGAAAATACCACGATATTTCAGTGTATCAAAATTTTTCCCCACCCCTATTTCTCAAAGTTTCGGAGACGGATAACAAAACTGCTATTTGCAATGACTGCTTATCATTTCAGCTTTAATATCGGTATCGATATCGGTTATCGGCCACATGAGTTTTAAAATATCAGATATAGGCCAAAATTCCAATGTCATGCATCCCTACTTTCCTTTAAAATTACTTGGGAGTCATGTGACCCATATAGCTTCTTGTAACTGGGCAATCAGAACCTAAAAGAACCAAAAATGCACTAAACTAAATCTTTCCCTTCAGAGATTCACCAAAAATGTAATTGTGACCAACTTTTCATATCTATGCTGTTGCAGAACAATCCAGCAGTTAAAGAGATCACACCCTTGACCTTTCAGATGCAACACTATCGGCCTGTCTTTTCATTAGCTCAATCTGCTGTCCCAATTCCTATCTATCCTGTCAGAGACAAGCAAATGTCAGGAAAAAAGGCATTAATCCTTCCCTTGCACAGGTTCTCATTGAAGACACGGTAATCCCTCCAGCCGTGGATGTTCAGGTTCAGCTGCTCTGCCCGCTGCCAAGGCTCAACCACACAACTGTGACAAAGCCTCCAGATTGAAGGACAGTTATCTGGACTTGCAACGCAGGAGATGAGAGGTCAAACTAAATTGGCTCACCGGGGAGCGGAGTCCACCCTTCAGGCTATCTCCTACTCCTCCCTTCAATGAATTGGAGCTCCCACCAGCTGCCTGCTTAGCTCAGAGAAGGCCGGCCACATTTCACAAATGGGACGAGGAGGAGAATGAGGTGATCCTCCAACGTCCTTGGAGTTTCGCATGACAGGGTATTCAAAGGCAGCAGAGCTTTAAGTTTGAGCAGTTCACATACTGTAAGTTGGCAGGGCTTACGTTGAGTCGGCGGATCTAGATGTCAACTTTTTTATTTGTCTTTTTTATTACTTATTTATTTAAACGGAAGACTGTAATTTCACCCCCAAGAATAATTTATTAGCTTGTCAAGTTTTGATCAGGTTTGTAGCATCTTGCGGCATCTTCACCAGCCTGACCAAATTTGCAGTCGCCTATATAAAGCATATTTCCCGGTTGTCTGCGTCACTCCTGCACCTTTTGATCACATTTATTTGTCCCCAAACTACAATTTTCCCACAACTATGCTATGTGTTATACCATATTTTCTTTTTTCCTTTCCTTTTATTTGACTCAGTTCTTTCTCTGTTTCCTTTTTTTTTTTTTTTTCAGCTCTGTCCTCAGTTGCACAACATGCTGCATAGGATTTCAGTTCAGTTTGCAGAGTTTGTTGAATTACTTTTAAACATTACATGACTCACAATACTTGTCAAGGTTAGCAGAGATGGCTGATAGGTTTTATTAATGAGCCTGTGGCTTTAGGGAGAGTTAATAAAAAGAAAAGCAGCCCTGGGACATTGTCCAGCGGTTGTTATGTTAATCACTTAGGCCTAATTAATATCATGCATATGATTAGCAAAATGAAGATTCAAATGCCACCACGTGTTAATTACCGTTGTAGAAGTCATCTAGTCTACATTTCCACCATGAATGTTAACAGTCTGCCAGTGCTAATTTACCTGAACCCTTCTCATCTGCACCAGCAAATGAGTAAATGACATCTTGTTTAAGTTTTCAGGGTCATTTGGAGAGGAGACTGCATATTAAGTTGCTCGGAGCTTTGTAGTATAATCTAATGGCATCATTTTTTAAACCATATTCATTTTAATGTAGCCTAAATATATGTAATAGTTTCTGGAGGATAGCTATTCAGTTAAGTCTGTGCTTAACTCAGGATGTTTTGTGGTATCAAGATGATCTACAATGCGACCCTGTGTGTTTTAGGGGATTTCCTGATATAATCTCCAGTCCTTTCATTTCTAATAAACCTCATTGAGTGAGCCACAAATCCCTTGACTTATTGCAACTACTGAGACAACGTGGGAAAAGGAAACGGCAACTTAACTAACTCACCATCTTTTCCCTTATCTGTTTCACTTCAAATTGGTTGAAAGTGTGATGGCCACAAGAAACTAAAAAAAAATAATCTTTTTTTTTTTTTTTTTACAGAGAGCTATTAATATAACATCGAGAGATAACATCTGAGGTGTTATTTCCTGCATCCTTCTCTGCATACATTGTTTCCACAATTATTATAAATGGAGAGGTAAAATGTACCTGATAGGCACAGTTTTTAAAGTCGTCACTTTCTGTGTGTTTATATATATATATTATATATATATATATATATATATATATATATATATTTATACATACATACGTGTTAGATGGAGTCAAGCTGAACAGTTGAGTTCAAATTGAATGAAATTATTGCAGTTTGAAGATGATCTTTTCCAACTTTCAGCTTCTCCTTAATTAATCTTTAACTTGCACACATAATTAATTGATTTACATGCTCAACCCCCTTACAGCAGTCTCAAACAAGGCTTCCCTACTGGGAAAGTTAATTGTCAGGTTGGATGATTCACCTCCAGAGAATTTGTGCTGTGAATTATAATGATTCAAACTTTTCTTTTTCTTCCACTCTCAATATCGCCTCTGAACAACCTAATTCAAATACCGAGATGAACTGTTGTCATTAAATATAAACTGATGCTATTAGTCAGATGTGTCCAGTCACCAGTGGAATTCGTTACGAGACTTGAGCTTTATTTTTGTGTATTTTATTTCTTTTTATGATGTTTAAAAAGAGCATGGACATAATGACTATGCTGTCAATAAATTTTGTCTTTGTACATTAAGTAGTTTTTGAGGGGGAAAAAAAAAGTCCTCTTGTTTACTTCCACAAAAAGACTACACTAATGCAACAAGACAGTTAAGTTGTGATTGCAATTCAGGAGAATATCACATTTCACCCTGCATGTAAGACTTTCTTGCAAAACCTTTTAATATTACACCACATTAATTCTTCAGTTTGAGAAGCTCAGGAAAGTTTTTAAAAGGACTAATTTAAAAGAAGACATCTCAATATCCAAATCAAGAATGACTAAAGTTTTCAGATTTATTTGACTCACACTAATAAAAACAAACTCTTGCATTTCAGCACAAAACCTTCATTAAATGCTCTGATGAAAAGCAAAAGCATACTTTCACACTAATGCATAAAAAGGAGAACAAAAGATAATACTTTTCACCCCAAAAATTGGGTATTTAGATGTATTACACTTTTTTTTCTGATTTTTGCAATTATTATTGGTTTCAGATCTGACACACTAAAGATTTCACAGTTGAAGCACGATTTCTTCCCGGTATTCTGTTTTTGTCAGGATCTGACAGGTCCCCAGTCTGATGAGGCTCACCTGTGGCTTGTTTCACCTGATCGGTGAGCCTTGCCTGTGTTCTGTCTGAAAGTTCTGATTCTACTCCAACCTGCCTTCACTGTGTCTCCTCTGCTCCACAGGTCACTGCTGGCCGTGCCCTTAGTTTGTTGGTTTTTGTTCTTTATTAAATAAATTCCTCATTTATTTTTACATATCAAGCTTCTTAGGTTCGGAACGATTATTTATGCTGACAGGTTTTAGAGCCTCAGGAAGGTATTCTGTTAAAGATATTTTTTGATTTGCTTTTTTATTTGTTTTTATTGTCCATTTTCTGTTTTTGAGCAGCTTCATCACTGTTATACCTGACCAAAATTACCTGAGACACCTTCATGAAGAATTCAAGGAAATGCATGAATGTTTGTGTAAAACATTCAGGGTTGAAATAACCAGTTACAGGATAAGCAAGGTTCAAGACGAGCATAATTTAAATCGTCTGCTTCTCAGTTTGGATGTTCATTCACAAAGATAACCTTACTGTATACCCTAAAATGTCATATTATTATTATAATAGTAACCGTATTCTACTATAATTCTTAGAATACGTTTTGAAGTAACACATACTGACAGTCACTGGTCAATGCAAGCCAGCATGCTAATACCAATTGTCCCCTCTGTGCCTCCTACTACCTCCTACAGCCTCCTACTGTACTATTGTTACCTTTTGTTTTGTTTTTTTTTGTATCACATTTTATTTCATGAAATAAAACAGGGTTCAGTGTGACCATCTTTAGATATGTGCTGTTGTCCCCAATCGGCTGAATATGATTGTTCTCCTCAGGCTAAAGAACAGCCGTCTGGGCTCAATATATTTCCTTTGTTCGAGCATTTCTCTGGAGTACGATGGTGGGATGGAAAAAGGACCATCTTTGCCAAAGGATGCCACATCGTCAATAGGCTCCTTTTTTTTTTTTTTTTATCAACTCTCTCTGAGTCAGTCTGTCTGTGCTTCTTTCTTTCAGTCATGGTTATTTCAAAGACATTTTTTTTTAGAAGAAATGAACATGTAGTGCTTTTTTTCTTGTTAAAAACATCATTACTTTTTCTAAAAGGCTAGATTGTGCAGACACTTTCTTTACACTTTAAGACAGCTATGCTTATCTCACAATACTTAAAAAAATTTCAGGGCTAAATAATTTAAGGGTCCCTCATTATCAGCTCTACTCCAGAAAAGAGCAGACACCTTAAAACTTAATAAAAGGCAAGCGGGCGTCCTCACTCTTCATTGTCTCTCCAACGCTACAGAGAAATCTGGCTTTATTCTAATTAATGAGATGAGTTCATTACTGCTCTTGGGGTTAATGTGTTGTCCTACAGCAGATTAGTGAGGGGGGGTTAGTGTTGCTGGAGCATCCTAATTAGATCACAGTGGGTGCTGCCTGCTCGAAAAGATGGAATAATGAAAGTCGTCACTCTTCTCAGCGGCAACTTGATTACTGCTCCATATCTGTGCTCATTAAAGGCCCTACAGTCACCTGGAACGGGACACAATGAAACTGAATCAATTATATGTATCAATAAAACAGTTACAGCGTTTCTTTGGAAGTTTGAGTTGGATGAAGGTCTCGATGAGGTTCAATGGGCCAAAACTGCCATCTGGAGGACTTTAGACTGCACTGCAGTCATAAGCTTTGGGGGCTTAATTTGCTATTTTCTACACCCACCTATTCCAATTCAGGGTCACAGGGGAGCTGGAGCCCATCCCAGCAACCCTGGACAGGTCAGCAGTCTACTGCAGGGCAGGCTAAGTTTTTTCAAACAAATGAAAAAGTAGTTGCTAAATATCTCATAATGTGGTGTTTTACCATCTTAACATACCAATGTTATAACTACACAAAGATGTTTGTATCTGAAGTTCAGAGATGTAACTCTGAAACAAGAGGTGGCAAAAATACTTAATAAAATATTATTCATTGTACCATCAGGTCATAAAATAATCATTTATTCTGAAAAAGCCTCACTTATTCCATAAATATCTATAACATGACCTGCAGGCATGGGTATACCTTTCATCTCCTGTTTTGTCTGTTTCTATCTGAGCAGCAATGATCTTTCAATTATCAATAATTATTTCACCTTTTCAAATTTTACCATTAAAATCAGGGTAGAGCTACTATCCGGCATATTTTGGCTGCATCCCTTCTCTAACACACCTGCATCAAATGAATGGCTCGTTAGCAGGCCTCTGCAGAGCTGAATGTGCATGAGGTAATTGGCAATTTGATTCAGGTGTGACGGAGAGGGTACGCTGAAAAAACTGCAGAATAGTACCTCTTGAGGACCGGACTTTGGCACCCCAATTTAAATTGTTCATATTACATTTCTCATACAACAGCTTGCCTAATTTAAAAGCAATTTTATTCATTTTTCTGGAGTGCTCCTCTATTAAAAGACAACAATCTTGGTGAATGAAGAATTAAATTGTTACAGAAACTTTAACATTTCCTTAAAAGCTGCACAAACACGTTTTTAATTTCACCACCTTTTACAGCTATTTCAACAGTCAGGTCATTGTGATAACTCCACATATATGTCTTCTATCTTTGATAAGAAGCCCAGTTCTTCAGAACATTTACTTTTTTTCCTTTACTGTTTGGATTTTGCAGCAAACAACTTCTTCACTGGTTTGGCTCACTCTCAAAAAGACCCGATATTTAACTTGCTCCATCTTTCCAGGTCTAGATTGGCAAGTTCCTTTAGCTCCTCATTTTCCTCGGAGCCTTGTGAGGGCCATACATGGTTAAAAGAACTCATTTATTGCACTTAAATGTACAGTAGCTGTCTCATACTTCCCTCTTTATATTGTCAGGTCTCCACATCACACTCTGCAGTTCCCATCAACTTGGTAACCAGAGCTGTTTTATTATTTGTAATTTAAATGTTGATGTGGTGTCAATTTGTCAGTCAGTTCCAGTAATCCAAGCAATAAAATTTATCCATATGACCTCACTGCAGAGGTTGCCTTAATAGACTTGTGACATTTGCATATCTTGGATGCTCAGGCTACAGTCTCCAGTACAAATTAACTCATCTTACACATGCACTTCCTTGGTATGCATGTCTAAGTGTATCACAAGTATTTGTACACTGTTTATTTTATTTATTTAGGTTATATGTGCTCAGTTCCACCAGTAATCCCATTGTTTTGTACAATTCCCTCATTTAGCCAGCCTGGATAAACAAATTTGAATATGATTTTTGTCTTTTCTTGTATTTGCCTCCCATTAATCCCACTGCTGCAAGGCTGCTCTCGTCATTCTTTCGGTTAAGCTTACAAAATGAAGCTAATCTCCATCCCACCCACCACCTTGTTTTTCAAGCCCAGGCTTATGCTGTTTTTGTGGTATTTTCTGAATATTACACTCCAACACCAGAAACTCTGAATGACTTTGATTATGACGCAGAGGCTGTTGTCTTTGAGATACGCGATTGGGAAAGAAGAGATGAAGAAAAAGACGGGGATTATGGGGATAATACTCATAACTTGTTCCCTCATTAATCTCTGCAGAGGAATACAAGATTCTCTAAATGCTAATGCCCAATAAAGATGTCAGCACTGACATTTTACAGAGGCTGCACAGATGTGAACAAGGTTGCCTGCCTATTTAAAGAACTTTTTCCCACTTTACTCATCTTATATGTCCCACATGTTAATTTGAAGATTCCCCTCTTTAAAGATTAGGCTCCGACTGTGTAAAATATTCTTTTCAGCATAACTTACTTTTCCCAGTTGGCAACTCATAAACTGCCCCAAGGACAAATGCAAAAGCCAAGTTTTGTCCTAAAAAATAACTTTGAGGTGAAATTAGGAACCATGCGCTGTAGATAAGAAGTGGGTGTGGTAATCCAGGCATTATGTGAAGTAAACGTGGAAAAAGAAAGATATTTGCCTTAAAAGAAATTCTTATCTAATCAGAGTCCAAATATCATCCTCCACTTTTCCTCTCTAGTCAGCAAGTGGTTACCTCTGCTTCTCAAAAAGACATTTAAAGGCTTAAAATCTGCATTTCCTTTAGCAGTGAGGCACTTCAAAAAGCTATGTCCACTTCTATATGTGGTTCATGTATTAATCTAGAAGCAAAACAGAGACAAAAAACTTAAAATGAACTTTTAATTCAAATACTATTCAATGTAATAACAACACAGCTCTATTTACATTAAATTTGTTTGAAGGTTAGTGCGTGTGTATATCGATAATTCTCATTACTTTCACAGCAAATAATGATAGAGAAAAAAAGGAAATCTTAGATTTCAAAAGCACCCATTGACTGCTAGACAACAAATGGCAAAGTCCACTGGTGTGTACTTCACTGTAAAAGCAAAATCAGTCCTTACAATCACTTTTCACAGAATTGCCTAAATGGAAGGAAATGTGTAATGGGGTTCTTGTCTTCATTTCTTTCCCAAAGAAGTTTTTTTTTTTTTTTTCTCTCTCTCTCAAAACTTCCTCTATAAGGGATGTGATTGTTTGAACACAGTCATTCTCAGGGCTTTGA
This sequence comes from Atherinomorus stipes, assembly GCA_023101725.1. Taxonomy (NCBI): domain Eukaryota; kingdom Metazoa; phylum Chordata; class Actinopteri; order Atheriniformes; family Atherinidae; genus Atherinomorus; species Atherinomorus stipes. The sequence continues at coordinate 1,090,239 of JALJCO010012253.1, read as the reverse complement.
CATTGATCAAGGCCCATTTTGATGCAAAGTTCATTTTGGTGTCCTCGCCTGCCAGAGCATCTTTAGGAGATCACTTATAATGTGACAAACACTAAAGGTTTGCATAATATCGATCCCGGTTTGCATAATCTCTGTAGGCAAATTTTGCATCCTTCTTGCTGTGCGGGATCCGTCCGAAGGGTGCGTGGTCATTGAAGCACGTGTCAAACACCTCATCAACTATTTTCTCCGCCTCCTCCCGGCTGATTTTCCTGACAGCTAGAATGGAGCGCAAGGCACGGCCGCGTACGCACTCCTGTTCAAAGCAGACAAGAGACATAGGTTTTCGATCAGTCACAGGGCTGAAACTGTGCTTATGTAAGAGTCACTTTTAGTCCAGCTTTAGTACCTGATGATGCTGCCTTAGGCCAAAGTTGAATCTGGCAACTTCACTGGAAAAGGAGCAGTCTCCACTGAGGTTAGCTGCTCGTATCTGAAGAGATCATGGGAGTCTTAAACTTCACTTTGCCAATATTTTTGAGAGTTCATCACATTTGCTTACAAGATACCAGCGTTAAACACACTGTTCCTAACCTCAGAACAAGCCAGATGTCTGAAGTTGTTGAACCAGTCTACGTGGGCCCGGCAGTGGTCAAAGGCATGAATGAGCTCATGTGTGACCACTCTGTTCATATGAGACTGCTGGCGGATGTTGTTCTGACACAAAACAATCTGGAGAACAAATATAAGTTGAGTTCCGAAGGTGCAGTACAAATTCTTAACATCTTCTCTCTCACCATCAGCTTTCCTACCTGAGAGGAGGCTGCATCAAAGCCACCGCTGACAGTCCCATCACAGTCTTCACAGGAGAAGTGGCGTTCTTTAAACACTTTGCTGTGTACAGAAAGAAGAGTTAAAAACAGTGTGGTGATAATATCATAGTTTGGGCTCGTGTTTACTGCAGTTTGGTGCACAGGAATGGACTAAATGTCCTGTGGATTTATATGTAGGACTGATTAAGTTGGTTTAAAATGCCTGGTTGCAATTATTGCTTTACAAAAAGGCTCACACACAGAAAGTCAAAGTTAATAGACTTTTGCTCAAAAGATACCCAACATATAACACTAGTTTCTAAATAAATAATTATAATATGTAAACCCTGAGATCATGAAAAGTCTCATGTTTTTTTTTTTTAATCACTTAGGTTTCAGTATATTAAACTATAAAGGTTTCAAAGTTTCAAGCAACACTATGCATGCTCCTGATTAATGCATTTTCCTCTAAATAACAGTCGTTAGACGTGTATCTTTTTTTTATTCTAATTTTCCCGTCCAGTAAACAAGACATTACAACAATACGTACCATCCTGAGTTTTTCATGGCACTGAGGAGGAGTTTGGCATACGGACCTGACAGAAGCAAAGGAGAGTTAGCTTAGGCGGAGTATATTTAGCATTCATTAACAAGCCACTTTAGCTAATACTAGGTGATGCTGCCCATAGCACTGGCTTTAAATACAGCCATTGCCAAAGCATCCAAACTAGAAACACGTGTCAGATATCCACTGTTGGCATAACATTACCTTTAAAAAGCTAACTTGGCAAACATCGATACTCACTAGTTTCCATTGTGAACTGTAACATGACCTGACACTTGTGGTTGAATGTTAATATGCTGTCCTTGATCGATTTATTCTTGTACTTGTCCGTGTTCCTCTCTGGAAATAAATCATATCCATATTCTTCATCTTGTTTAGTCTGGTCCATTGTGCTAAATATCTACAATCAGGAAATGCTAACATAAGTTCCCTTGGTTTGCCACCGCTAGTTAGCAAGAGAGGTCATTGCTGTTTGGGAGATCACGTGGTACAGGAAGTCAAAGCATCTCTGTTAAAATAAAAATAAATAAATAAAAAAACAGGTAACGTATATGGTACATATTTGGTCTTAATTTAATCAATTAAGAATATCATTTTCACAAGTAATGCCAATAAATATAGTTGATTCGCTTGTCTAATAAGAGGCGATGAAATGTTACTTTCCTCCCTGAGCAGTTTCTCAGGACTTTAGGTGTGAAGATCGTGTGCTGAACAGTCATTTACTCGAAAGAAAGATTGTGGAGCCAAACTTGGACAGCAGGCAGATTCTCCAAGACATGCTTGTCTTTGATAAGCTTAAAGTTTGTTTTATGAATATACACTCTATGTTCGGCTGTGTTAAGAGTTTGACAATGTTATGTTTTGGGGTTATTCCAGAGTCCAGACAGTGTCCGCACCGACGCTTCTTTTCGGTTTGTGGAGTAAGTGATTGATTTGTGAATATAGACGATCTTTGGTTACGTCTAGCGTACGCACAGCAAAGGCTTCTGGGAGTTCGCTGTCATGGCTCCAAACATAAACAGAAAGCTGTGAATAGTTGCGTTTTTTGTGTGTTTTTTGTCTAACAAACTTCAACTATATTTTACTTTTGAATTTAGGAAAGAAAATTCAGGTATTTTATCAAGTACAATTTGAATAACTTCTTTTTTCCACCTCCTTTTCCAAAATATTTGGCATTTCTGCTAGCCGCCTAGCTGCAACGTGATTCTCGTGTTTTCCTCAAGGCTTCTGCTACCTGGACTTAAAGACTTAAGTAACGAGTGTTAAGAATTTGTCCAAACCAAATGTTTGTTTCGCAGGAGGTAAGATGTCCAGTGGGAACAAAGCCGTTGAGTTACAGCTTCAGATGAGGCATAATGCGGAGGACCTGCATAGTTTCATGAAGGAACTGGAGAGTTGGGAGTCGGACATTAAGAAGAAGGACGAGGAGCTGAGGACAGGAGGTGTCCACGAGGTTCAGGTATTCCTCTGCTACAGAAAATAAAGATACTGATCTCTGGAGCAAAAGTGGACCCTTCAAGAGTCAGCCACTTGTTGTATTTGTGTTGTAGAAGAAACTGCCACCTGTGCGCAACAAAGACTATAAAACAAAAATGAGGGAAAAGAGGAAGAAGAAGCCGCTGACCAGTGATGGAGACACAAAAGAAGAGGAGGGCAAACAAGCTTCACGGATAAAAGCATATGACTATCGATCATGGGACAAGTTTGATGTGGTATCCAAAGATTTATTAAGGGCTTTATCCTATGCTTACATTAACCCTAGTTGTGTATAAAAGTACGTCTCTTACAGTACATGTTTTTTTTTTTTTTTTGTTGTTTGTTTTTTTTTTTCCTTCTGGTGGCAGGACAAAGCTCTGGCAGAAATGGATAAGGAGGAATCTCACATTGAGTCAAATGACTCAGATTCAGAGGATGCTGCAGTTGATCAGGAGAAAGCTCTGGCTGAAAAAGAAAAGGTACCAAAAAGAAAAAAAGAATAAAATGCAGGGACCTATTTTAGTTTTAACTGGATTATGCTTTTATGTGCAGGGTAACAAGTTTTTTAAAGATGGGAAGTATGATGATGCTGTTGAGTGTTACACCAGAGGGATGGAGGCTGATCCTTATAACCCTGTGCTTCCTACAAACAGAGCTACCTCTTTTTTAGACTAAAAAAGTAAGCCTTTTTATTGTATAAGCATTTGGTTGCTTATGATTAAAAAAGGTTTATCTCTTTCTAAATGCATAATGCTATGATCTACATAGGTATGCTGTAGCAGAGTCCGACTGCAACCTTGCGATCGCTCTTGACAGCAAGTATTTCAAAGCGTACGCTCGGAGAGGAGCAGCTCGGTTTGCACTGAAGAAATATGAATCTGCATTAGAAGGTAGCAGACAATTCAAATACCATGTTTAACCTTAGTGCCCAGAGATGACACTGTGATTCTGTCTCTGAGCAGATTATGAGATGGTTCTCAAGCTTGATCCTGGGAATGTGGAAGCACTAAGTGAAGTGAAGAAAATTGAAGAGGTTGGTCTTTATTTTTGGGTCTAGTTTTGTCTTTGGTCTCCTCATCTTCAGCATGCTGCTTTCATTCTGAATGTTTCAGGTCCTTGGACACCAGGTACCTACTGTTGCAAGTGAAGCCCCGCAGACAAGAGAGGCTCCTGCAGTTGATCTTGATCAGCAGCGATTGGTGGAGGAACAGCAGAGAAAACAGGAAGCAGTTATGCATAAAGACAGAGTAAGTGGTTTAACGGCTACCTGAAGTCTTAGCTCCATTTCTGGCTATCCTAATTCAATGTTGTGAAATGTTTTTCAGGGTAATGCTTACTTCAAAGAGGGGAAGTATGAAGCAGCTGTAGAGTGCTACACCAAAGGTATGGAGGCAGACAGCATGAATGTCCTTCTGCCTGCCAACAGAGCCATGGCCTTCCTCAAGCTGGAGAGGTAAGGACATGACACATCTTAAAGAAAGATGTAGCTAAAACAACCCAACTTCTTTTTTTTTTTTTTTTTTTTAATTTAATATGACTCTCTCCTGCTGCAGGTATAATGAGGCAGAGGAAGACTGCACTAAAGCCATTTCTCTAGACAACACTTACTCCAAGGCTTTTGCTCGCCGGGGCACAGCCAGAGTGGCTTTAGGAAAACTGGAGGAGGCCAAACAAGGTGCCTAAACAGCTAAAAAGCTGAAGCAGATTTTCCTCTTTTTGTCTGTCTACTTTTAAGCTAACTTTCATCTTACCTTTGTGGTGTGTGTCACAGATTTTCTGCAGCTGTTAAAACTGGAACCAGGGAACAAGCAAGCTCTGAATGAACTCCAGAAACTCCACATTGTATGTAAAATAATCTTTACTTACAAGTTTACTGTTGAAATACTCATATCAGAATATTCTTTATTCTTGGCTGCAATGGTTACTTGTTCTTTAACCTGTCCTGATATCCCATTTGTGTTAGGACGCGAGTGCCGGTGGTTCTCTTCAAACAGATGACACCTCACAGAGGCGAACAGTTCAGCCAGTAGACAAACCAGAACATCTGCGCTCAACCGTGAGTAGGAAACATCTTTTATTAAGCTTTTCCTGCAGTGCAGAAATCACTTCTGGCACTTTTTGTTGGATCATTTTGAAGATTGGGCATTGAATACTCAGTTTGTGACTGTTGACTATTTGGCTTATAAATGAACATAGACCCATGAAGTCCTCTTCCTTCATTATACCCCTTCTTCTTTCCTACTCTTCAGAAACCTCTGAGGAGGATCAACATTGAAGAGATTAGCGGGAAGGTGACGATGCCTGAGGTGGAGTCTGGTGGATCCAAGTCCTTAATTCAGGAAGTGGGGGAAGAGTCTGAGGAGGGGTCCTCTCCTCTGTCAACATCACCCAGTGCCAAGATGATCAAAATTGAGGAGCTGGTAGACGACTCCTTACATAGATCTGACCTGTAAGCGACTCAGTTGTGCTATCGCTTGAAACCTTCATCATGTTATTACAATTGTTTTATTATACTGTTTGTGCTCAGCAGACATCCTGCTGACACACAATCCAAACAACCACCGCTGGAGGAAACCATTCATCCTCCCGAGGTATCAAACACACCTTCCGTGAGCGAAACAGATGTGCCTCCTCCACCTGTCAACAGCTTCCAGCTGGAGTCTGACCTCCGAAAGATCGGAAACCAGCCTGAAGCAATTTATAGATATCTAAGGGTGAGATTTAAATGATCTTTGTACCATTTTTTTTAAACAATTTTAATTCAATTACATTGTTGAGGAATTTGAATGTTTTGGCTAAATCCCTCATCCTTGTTTTCAGCAAATCAAGCCTGAAACGTACATCAGGATTTTTAACAACTCCCTTGAACCAAACATCCTCAATCAGATCCTGATGACGCTGCATGAGTTCTATTTAAAGTAAGCTTTACTTGGAAAAAAAAGCAAAAAAATCATCTTGATCTGGGTTTAGATGGGACTGGGTGTGTTTCGTTAAACCAGTGTTGATTTTAGTATTCATGCTATAATCTTTTGGAAAAAGACATGCTAAACACTAAAAGGTGTGTAAAAGTGATGTCAGTTTATGTGGTGTGATGTGATGTATTAAAATAAGCTTTTGTATAGGAATGAACCACCAACTGTCACACTGGAGACTCTCAGCAATCTAGCCAACGTGAGACGCTTCGACATGGCTGTTATGTTCATGTCGTCCCAGGAGAAAAAAGGTAGAGTCCCTTCGATGAGCTGCTGCAGACAATTCACACTTGATTCTCTTTTTTTTTCACCCACACAGTATCTGAATTTCTCCCTTCCACTCTGCAGTGCTTAAGGAGCTGTTCGACTTTCTCCTTCAAGCTGAGTTGGACCGATCATCTGTGGCAGCCTTGCAGAAGAAGTACGATGTGTGACGTTTGGATTGAGAGCAAATCTGCTTCTCAACAAATTTAGGATTTCAAAGCCAAGTATATGATTTAGTTATAGGAACTACATTCACCTTTATTCTATTACCCTCCTTTAAGTTGGACTGCTGAGCTATGGCCCCTCGCCTGGTGTTTTTTTCAGTCTGCCATCCTCTGTTCTGCTGTCTGTTCTCTTAGTTCTAAATCAGAGCTGGAAATTCACCCTCAGATGTCTGAAATTCTGATTTTGGTGCATTTAAATATAATTAAACCTAAAAACAGAACTTGACAACAAAGAAATGATGTGGAATCTTGATCTTTAAAGAACAGTTAGACTGAAATTTATATGGGAATTTATCAGCATCTACAGTTTTTTAAAAAGATCATAAACAGGTGAGCTAAACAGGAAGTGGAATACACAGCATTTCAGGAAATCCAGAGGAAAACTTTGTATGCAACTGAACTGAAGCTTACCTTTCCAGCTTTTCACCACCTTAAATGCAGTATGAGTAGAATGAATGGGTCTGTATGAGTACTGTTTGAATGTTCCTTTGACTCTTAAACCTGCCAGATAAATGACAGTATTACATTAATTATACTGGCTTAGATTAGATTGGACTATGCAACAGATTGAGATGTTTAGTCCAAGTCTACTAACACAGATCCTGGTTAAGCTTCTTCAGCTGAACTACAAATAAAAATGTATTTTATAATTCACGCGTGGGCTCTTTTGAGCTTGACATTTGTTTACCTCAGGTGTGTCCCCTGTCTGATGAATTAAGATTGGGTCCAATGCAGAATTGCATCAGCTTGCTGTTTTATAAGGATATACAAATATGAAATTACCATCATTGAAGCGTTTTCTTGTTTATAACTCAAGCTCACATCAATGACTTTTTTATAACCTGTGCTTTTCTTAATCCAGTGAATCTGTCCCAGCATGTATCTTACTGAAAGCAGGGAAAACCCTGGTAGGGTTTCTAGCATATCACAAGAAGAGAACAAAACGCATTTTAACATATACTTCTCTCTATGTCTCACTCTCTGTACCACTGAAACATTAGATTGCTGTATAGTGGATCAATTTTAGCTTGTGTGGCACTGAATCCATGTTAAGACTGAACTGAACACAGAGATCTCACCATGGTCTGTAGCTTTACCTGCAAAATTATGTTTTGTTATACAATCCTGAATTCTTACTTGAAGAGGGAAAAAAATTATAATATTTGGAAGAAAATGGAGAAATGTTGATTTATTTTATTGAATTTTTCCAAAGTAGTATAGCAGACTTCTTCAGTTCTGGTCCCTGAGAGCCACGGCCCTTTAGGTTTTCATCGTTTCCCTGTAGCAACGCAGCTGATCCAAATGAAGCGGACCTCCTCAACACCTTAGCAGGTGCTGCGCGAGCCTGTTCATGAACCATTAATTTGAGCCAGGTGAGTCCAAGCAGGGTAATGGCTAAAAAAAATGGCCCTTGAGGACCAGAGCTGAAGAACCCTGGAGTACACTGTGACAACCCAAGTGAGGAAAAAAGCTGTGAAACAGCCAAACAAACAAAATACTGTCACAGTTGAAGTATTTCATAATAATCACCAATTTTACTTTCATGCCTTATAGCCAGTTAGCATACAAAAAGAAATTGGCTCAGGGAAAGTCACATTGTGAATTTATCAGAGGTTTTTGTGCTGAATAAATGTTTGTCTAGTAGACCATTGCAACTTTAAAAGAAATTACAACTCTAGTTTTTCCCGTCTTAAGCATCAAATTCTAAATCAGGTGTTCAAACTTGTTCCAGTAAGGGCCGTGTGGTTGCAGGTATTCATTCCAACCAAGCAGCAGCACACCAGACTCCACTCATCTCATCAAGTCTTTAGGTTAAGACTGGACTCACAGGTGAAACTGTCAGTGTTGTACGAACATGTTGCAGCCAACATGGAACCAAAGTTCACTAAAGAGCAATTCCAGGTAGTTTTCCTGCAGAGAAGCCAACTTCTTCAGCTGGACAGAGTAAATCTTGTTGACTGACACAAACCCTGTACAGTTTGGTTGGGAATAACTGGTTTTAACTGGTTTCATTGAGCATAACTGTACACCTATGATGGCATTTTCTTTAGTTTAGAAAAATGCTTGTTCAAAGACATGATAAGTATTAGGCTTGAGGCTGCTGCTGAATGATTTAGGTGAATATGGTTAATATGATCAAGTCTATAGAAAGTAGTTCTGATAGTTGGGCTTTCTTAGTCATAAGAACAAAATGAAAAATCACAAAAGAAACCAAAAATCAGTTTATTCTATACAGAGTAGCTCATGTTGCATTTACTAGATGAGCATTCCCATCTTTAGTATCAAAAATACAAATTGACAGTGTAAACAGCAGTATGTTGGTTAAACAACAATCTAATTATCTGCTCCAATGATAATAGAAGATTAAATAATCTTGCACACCAACATATAAAAGTAAAATTCTTTTCAACACTTGCAGAAATAGCATTTAGTTTTCTATAAACTAACAAACTAATCATGTGGATCACTCATACACAAATACAAAACATCAAAGAAAAATAATTATTACTGAGCGTAAGATGGCGCGACTACGTAAGAGTTCATGTGTGTGCTCCTAAAGGGATGTTTCCTTTGAATCCCTGGGCGGTCTGAAGGTCAGTATCTCGGTGAAGGTGTGACCTGTGAAAACAAAAATAAAAAGAGAAGTTGAATTTCCACTATCAAATGGCTGGTCCAGGTCTTCCAGTATTTCAAGTTCAAATAACTTCACAGTTGGTTTTATGAAACCTTTGTTTCCCCTGAAGCTGATCGTGTCGCCTGCAGAGGAAATGTGTGTGTGATAGATGTAACAACACGAATCAAGTAATCTTCAGCAGCTTCCTCTGGCATACAGCAAGTAATGTGATACAGAATTTCTTTTTTTTTAAATGAGTTTTCTCTGTCCTCTAAATATGACAACAAATAAAAGTTTAAAATGCTTTCAATGCATTATTGTAGCAAACTAAACAATACTGACTTACAGAACTATGGAATTACAAAGGGATGAAACCGCAAGCCAAAAGATGGCAAGTCAAGCAGCTTCAGCTTATATTTGAAGTTTCAAGTTACTAAAGTTGTGTGAAAAAGTGTTTGCCCCCTTCCTGATTTCTTATTTTTTTGCATGTTTGTCACACTTAAATGTTTCAGATAATAAAACAAATGTAAATATTAGACAAAGATAACACAAGTTTTTTGGATCACAGCATGATGTCTAGCTTTTGAGGATCTTTTGGTCTACTTAACTTTGTCAATCAGGTCCTATTTAGGTGATTTCTTGATTGAGAACAGGTGTGGCAGTAATCCGGCCTTGGTGGGGCAAGAGAAATTGAACTCAGCTTTTCCAAAGATGTGATAAACCACAGTTAATCACTTTTTCACACAAGGCCATGAAGGTTTGGATCCCCCCCCCCCCCCCCTTAGTAATAAAGATCTTCATTTAAAAATTGGATTTTGTGTTTACTTGTGTTATCTTTGTCTAATATTTAATTTGTTTGATGATCTGAAACATATAAGTGTGACAAACATTCAAAAAAATAAGAAATCTGGAAAGTGCAAACACTTTTTCATACAACTGTATAAATCAGTAAAATGTCCCTCTTAGGATTTTGCAACAGACCTCAGCTAAGAGCACAACAGTAAAGTTGCCTGAAAGATGCTGGAGCATTTGTAATCTCTGTGAGGACCTGCTTTATAACTTCTGGCTCCATGTAGGAATCTGACCTACAGTTGATGGTCAATTTCTATAACTGGCGTCTCATCTCGACTCTTACGTTTCCACTGGTCCAGCGGCAGGTCTGTGTTGTCCATGGTCTGATCGTACGGCATTGCCTCCGTCTCCTCCTCTGCATCTCTGAACTCGCTGAAGAAGGGGAGTTCGAGGGCCTCTGAGGCGCTCACTCTGCACTCAGGGTCCAGAAGCAGCATCTTTTCCAAGACACTCACTGCTGTGGTGCACAGACACATGTCAGAGTCAGCAAAGAAATACACAGAGAAACAGCAAAAATGCTTGTATACCATTTGAGCTGGCTTTGGAGAAAATGGAATGCAAATCTTTTTTCGGGATTCTTGCTAAGCTTCTGATGTAGTTTTTAGCCTGCGGACAGAGTAGAGAGAAAAGATGGTGTGTTTAGGACCAGATTGCTTTTAATAACATTTATTCACAATACCAATCTGTTATTCTGCAATATATCAAAGGAAAATATCAAAATTTTCACATGATCATGAAGCAAAGTCATACTGGAAAAAGGATACAATCTCTTTAAAGGCAAGAACTACGGACATCTCGTGGTAAAGATCAAATGCCAAGCACAGTTGTGACAAAATTTTTCCAGACATGAACATGTTTTCATCTACGAGTGGATGCAGTGGGCAGTGATGCATTAAAGGTAACTACAAAATTGTGTACATGTATGCTGTTTTTTATGTGCCTTTCGAGGCGTTACTTATCCCAAACAGTGCTCTAGCACCGATCAAACAAAACCAGTACTGCATATTTAATAATGTATTACATTTTTCTGTCACCCTTAAAAAACTTACATCCTGGCTCTGTAGTTTTGCAACAAAGTCAGCGGTTGGGGTTCCTGTGATCTTCATGATTTCTCTGAGCTGATCCAAGTCTGACAGTTTGAAAGGTTAAGATTCTCGTGTATAAAAATGTTAACTCTCTTCGTACCATGCAACAGTTGAAACAACATGAAGAGGTTGTAGAGATTTTCGTTTGAATTAATTTTATCAACCAAGGTGAATGAAAACGGAATGAAATAATTTACATATCAAAGCCTGTATTTACAGTATTAGAACATTTTGTTCATAGTATTCTCCAACTTAATGACTTTATGCCAGCAACAAGTTTAAAAATTTAAATAAGATTCCTCATCTTCATCCTCAGAGACCAGGACAGTTTAGAAACAACAGTTGATTGTCATGTATATATGGGCTATATTATATGTTATTTTCTTATATATGTTTCTTTCTTTTAACTGTTACTCTTCTGTGACAGGGTGGTTTTTAAAGGGACTAATGGGGTATGGGTGGGGGTGATATATTGCTGGATGTGCGTGAGTCTGTTTTTATCCATAGTATTTTGATGTGAATTGTTTTATTATGTGAAACACTTTGTATTGTTTTTATGCATGAAAAGTGCTATATAAACAAAGTTGATTTAATGTGATTTGATATGCACGACTCCACTACTTCCTGAACTTCAACCAGCATCTTTGCTTCTCTTTCCTGACTGGACAAACTGATCAATCTTGGTCTGTCTGGCAAGTTACTGAGGTCAGACACACCTGGATTAATCAGTTTGTCCAGTAATGAAAGACAGGAAACAAGGTGCTGATTGAAGTTCAGGAAGAAGTGGAGTTGGGCATAGAGCCCATATATAAATCAGTCAAACCTCCAAATTTTAATATTTTATGCTGCTTTTATACTAACATCAGTTAAATTTGTGGTTCAAATTAAACTTCATCCTCACTTTTTTATGGAAAAAAAGTTGAGAAGTGCTAACTGGTTCAGTTCTGAAACATTCTTGTCAAGCTCTGAAATAAGTTCCCATCACAAGAGCTCAACAAGTCTGCAAGCTGGATAGAGAAGTCAAGGATACGATCGTTTCCTTTGAACAGTGGCTTTCCAAGCAGCATTTCTGCCATGATGCAACCTGCAGACCAGATGTCCACTGCAACACAAAGCACAGCATAATCTCTCCTGTCTGCTAAGTTATAAAACGCATCTCAGTGGTGTATAGCACCCTCCCGTGGAGAATGAGACGTACCAGTTTGTGTGTAGTGCATCCAGTTGAGGATAACCTCAGGGGCTCTGTACCAACGTGTCACAACGTAACCTGTCATTTCAGTGTCGGCCTGCCTTGCCAAACCAAAGTCGAGAATCTGAAGCAGAAAGAATTGCAGATATATAACAAGGAAATGTAAAAATATAAGGAAAATTTCATATCAAGATTGAATTACTGAGTACTGAGCTACCTTTAACTCACAGTCTGGGTTAATGGCCAAATTTCCAGGTTTAAGATCCTATGGGAAAACAGAAATGTGAGCACAAAAAACCAAAAGTATGAATGTTAGCGGTTTATACTGGAGTTATATCTGCTGTCCAGCAGATAAAACGTATTATGCAGAGATATTTAGAAATGCAGACTGTTGGGATTATGTTCTAACACACTGAATCATCCTGTCTTGAGAGAAAGGCACAAATCCACACACAGACTTTGTAAAGCTGTCTGTGTGGGAAACAGGATGAATGGGAGAGAGTGTGAAAGAGAAAAGCCTCGCCCCAAAAGCTCATAGTCTAAAAGAGGTCAAAGTTCACGCACCCTGTGGATGATCCCTGCAGAGTGGATATACTGTGGAGAAAAAGATGCAGGCAATATCAGCTCTGCTCTCAAAAACACACTAAAGTTTACAGGCTGATGTTCAGCTAACACTAGCCTCTAATTATCTGAAGGTTTAACTTCAAACACCGAAAAATTGTGATTTTGATTTTTTTTTCTTTTTTAAATAATGATAAATGTTTTGGAGAGATCACATTTTGTTTTCAGCTACCTTGAGGCCTTTTAGCATCTGATAAACAAGGAACTGAACTCTGTCCTCTGACAACCTCTCCATCTTCATCAGCTTGCCGAGGTCTGTGCCCATGTATGGCATCACCAGGTAACTATGGAGGCAAGAACATTTGTGGGACCTCAAGACAAAAAAAAAAGCCTCTGGAAATAATAACAAAAAGAAAAGTAAAGGCACTCACAAGTCCCGAAACCGATCCAAGGAGATCTCTGCCGTGAATACATCCAACAACCCAATTACCTAAGGGTGAGCCAATCAGGCAAAATTAGATTAAGTTTTCAAATAATTTACTAATGCAGCTATGATAAGAATGAGAAAACAAGCCTACATTTTCATGCTTCATGTGCTTGAGCAGTCGCAGCTCTCTGTAGGCCCTTTTGGCAAAAAGTTTGGACTGGAAAGGCCGGTGGAGCTTCTTGATGGCTACCTGTGTTCCTGTGCGGCGATCCCATGCTGAGCTGAAATACACAGATATAACTTAAATGATTTTCAAACACATGTGAGGTAATTGAAAGGTACTCTGAAACCAACATTTGAAAAGTAGCTCATAGAACAGTGCCTCTTTAATGTTATCAATAAAAGTGCCTTTTACCAGAGCAGACTGGGCCGGGCAGTCTGCTGTGGGGGGAAAAGGGCACTTTTGTGATTGGAAACAAAATAGTAGTGGATTCTGTGCGCTTAACTTAGGGTCTTTAACTTCCCCTAAACAATGAGATGGGGGTGGTGGTTTTCTTTGTTGACCACACACACACACATATACGAACAATGCAGAGGGGCCCTGCAGAGCCAGCTGTGCAGAGACTACTGACTAAAGTCAGAAGTGGCTAGTTATCAAAAAAAAATAATATAAAAGTGAAAGTAAAAGAGCCAGGGCAAATCATAGAGTGGAAAGAAAGTTAAACATGACCAGTTGGACAATTGGTCTTTTATATATATATATATATATATATATATATATATATAATGCTGATTTTGCATGAAATCCTAAAAGCAGCAGTAATTTTTTTCATTTTCTGCTTAAGTGAAGGAAAACTTATTCATAATAACAAACTGTTTTAACAGAAAGAAAGAAAGAAAGAAAGAAAGAAAGAAAGAAAGAAAGAAAGAAAGAAAGAAAGAAAGAAAGAAAGAAAGAAAGAAAGAAAGAAAGAAAGAAAATCTGCATTGGCCAGAACGTCACTGTGTAAATAAGCTATATCGACAGAATCCTACAGAGCCTGGTGTGATAACAATCACGACCCTGGCTCGTTATTGTTTGTTTGTTTTGTTATTTTGTTACTTTTTTCTCCTTTTTTTTTTTTTTCAAACTCACCACACAGTTCCATAAGCACCCGTTCCGACTTGCTTCAAGTCCCGGTACCTCTCCGGTACCTCCCAGACGGTTCTGTTTACCTCCTGCCGGTAGAATCCCGTCCTGGACCGCACAGCAAAGTCCATACCCCACCGTCCAGAAAAGGTTGAGGTCAGGGTGCAGGTCCGAGCTGAACTTTCATGAGAATAAATGAAACCTCGGTTGGAGAACCCACAGAGCGCAGTCCGTCCCGCAGCAGCAGAGTTTGTTGCGCTAAATTCCTTCACATAGACCAGCTGACCACTTGTGCCTCCGTTACAAACACATACACACTCATTTCACATTGTTAGTCATGGCTCCTGGTCGCCCTGGGCAGTCCATGGGTGTGTCTACAATGTGGGGGGGGGAGAAGGCTGCAGAACATCTGCCCATATAAAGACGACATCCCCCCTCATGGGTCAGCTTGGATTATCTGATCATGTTTACAGTCAGGATTTCCATATTTAGATATTAACTATTACTTTATGAATATACTTATTCAAAAAGTGTAAAAAGTAATCTTGATAACCAACAATACAATAATATTGCTAGATCTGTGTACATGCAAATAAAAAAAAGTTGCACAAATTAAAAACAAACTTGTTTTTGTACATTTTATCTTTTTTTCCTTGATGAAAATTTTTAAATGTTGTAAAAATGTAATTTTCTCTCTCTCTCTCTCTCTCTCTCTCTCTCTCTCAATATATATATATATATATTTTTATATTTATATATATTAAGTTATATTGGATCATAAAGATATTTCCTTGTGAAAAAGAGAAAAAAAATATTTCCTTGTGAAGAAATTTGTTGCTTTCTTTTACCTATTACACATATTTCATTATTTGCATCTTAGCAAAGTATGTAGACATGTTTGTGTAAAAATGACTTTTTCAGGCAGTAGCTGTCGTGTGTAATCTGAAGCCCTGGCATTAGAATTCCTCTCAGTTGTACAACAGCTGATTTCGAGATGAATCACAACGAATCATAATTTTCTCATCAAAATTAGTTCTAAAAATACCTCACATGGCTTGACAGAAAGCAGCATTTGATGGAAGATGCAGTCAATTATTTTGAGATTTGTTTTCTTCTTACATTGGCATTTTGTTCTGAAAGCAAGAAATAATACGGTTTTCTCACTGTGCCCCAAACCAAAATCAAAAGGACAAAAGTGAAACAACACTTTTCCCTTCAATGAATAACTTAATTATTTGACTATTCATTTCATATACAGCTTTTTTTTTTTTGGGGGGGGGGGGGGGGGGGGGACCTGAAAGGTATGACTCAGTGGCGAACTGACACCGGGATGAAGTGCACAGCGAGAACAGCTGGAAATAGGCTCCTACATGCAGAACTCACCTTAATCAGTGAGAAGCAAAGACCTCAGGCTGAGCTTTGAAAAAGACTACAGGAACTGGACAGTAGAATACTGGTTGTCCAGTTTTCAGCTTTGCCCATCACCTAGACGTTTTATGGTTAGATGGAGACTGGGCGAGACCTGCAAGCCATGGTGTCTTGCACTGATTGTTAAATCAAGAGGAGGATCGGTGATGACCAGGGGTGATATCAAGACTGAAATCAGGCAGATGTGTCTTTGTGAAGGATCTGAACCGTATTGAAAACTTCTGGAGCAACATCAAAAGGCAGATGGATGGTCATTAACTGTCAAGCAAAGCTACACAGTTTGATTTTTTTGCAGGAGTGGCTGACAAACAGACATGGGATGGAGCTGGACTCACAGCATACAGTAGCTTCCAAATCAAAGACTATATTGTACAACACTTCACATCCACTCCATGACCTTGTTTTGTTCACAAGTAGGCTACAGTGTAATAAAGGAGCAGGACAGGGTCTTTACTCATTACTATTACTATAAATCATAAGCACACTGCTTAAAGGGTCATTGATGTAGAACCAATAATGTCTAAAACCTGGATCTTTGAAGCCACATTTTCTAAATAATATACTGTATCTAAGTCGAGAACTGATGGACATGAAAGACACAGAACATGATGACAAAAAGAAATGATGGTATTTATTCTGCATCCAAAACTTGCAAAGTTACCTGTTCAGAAAATCAGCAGAGTCCTTTCCAAACAAACAGCTGACATTCTTTTTAGGGACGTGAAACTCATACAATTGAATCACATGCCAACATGTATTCAGAAGTCACCATTAACTTGTAACATACATACACTATACATTTACATTCGATTTGCAGTTGCTATTTAAACCCACCACATGTACAACATTTACATAAGCACGTAACACTTAAACATTCAGAGTTCTAACACACCCTGACCAAGACACAGTTTTGATTCACTTGAACAGTAAATTAATTTTGCATGTGTTATTGTGGACGACTTGCACAAAAGGCTACAAGTAGTGTAAAACGCTACACAGCAAAGAACGCCTTTCCTTTCTTGTGATCCTGAAATCATTTTAAAAGGGTAAATTATTGTTTGAGTGGTGCTAAAGGTTTAGTAAGGTAGAAATGATCTCATTGTCTGAGTCAAACTTCAGCACACTGAGCCAAAATCACAGTTTGTATTGTGTGTTTAGGACTGCACCACATTATACTGACATTAGCTAGCAGGTTGACTGCTAGCTACTTTACTTCTTACACCTACACTGTCAAACCTCAAATGAGCTCGAGTATTAGTTACACATCCATTCAACTCTTTAGTTATAGTTCTACAGTCTTTGTAGCTGATTAAAAAGCTATTCAGGATAAAATTTGAACTACAATTACAAATCTTTAGATGCTTACAGTAGCTAAAATTAATGGGATACGTACATTTCTGCTTGACATCAGAGGGTCATTTAAGCAAATTTGTAAGCTTATATTCTATGAAATTGGTGACCAATGTATAATTTGATAATAAATAGTGTGTTTTATACATAATATATATATTTTCAACTCTCAGATAGATCTTATGTCTGTTAGCTTCAATACAATAACTACCAGACCATGTCTGATGAAACTTGGGGGACAGAGGAAGTATTGCAAGATAGATTATTGGCCTTGATGACAATATGCATTTTCACTGAACTCCAGTATTGTGCTGAAACTTGTGGTTTGTTGGCTCTGCATGCTGTGGTTAAACACAACCAGATTATTTCTACCTCAGCAAAAGTTTTGAAGAACTAAAACTCCAGTTTGCTGCAAAACGAATGACACATCAGCGAGGAGGTCAACTGTTTTATATCATAATGTGCACCAAGATCATGCTTCTTATACAAATACTACCTGTCAAGGTGCATCTTTTAATGATAATGGGTAATAATTTTACACTGCATCATACAAAAATCAAAGTAAAGTACTGGGCCGGCGCACTGTTATCAGTGCCACTAATGGTTTCCTTTTTAATAATCAAGCATTATGAATATCTAAAACAAGCTCAAGTAATGAAAGCTAACTAATGAGCTCCCCAGTTGCCATCAGCAGCAAACATGGCCGCCTTATGTGACTCACCCGCCTATGGTGCTTGACCAGTTGTTGCCTGAATGGAGCTACAAGTTGTATAACAGATTATTATCCAGCATTGTTCACATACCCTCTGGGAACCATTTCTAAAAGTTAATTACATTTCTGCAATCTCAATCATTGTAAACACATATGTGGGCTGTAAAAGCCACTGCAAAGAAGCATGGAAACCTGGTGGAGTGCTGCCAAAGCCAGCAGGTCATTAACAATCAATCATCAGCAGAAACTGTAATGAGAAGTGAGGTTACACTGTAAACACAGACCTTCAGCACAGTCGCTCCGTTCCAGGTTTGGCAAATATTACTTACCTTACTAATTAATAGCACAGTTGGTGTTTACTATTCCATAAACAGGAGAGGAAGAGCAGTACAGGTAGCTTGTCTTTTTTTCCAGAAAAGATGAATTAAATTAAGATAAAACACATTGAAAGTTGGTCAGATTCCCCAGTCATGCCTCTCTCTTTCACCATCATTCTAGTTTTATACCAATGATGCAATAGGGACTCTATAATACAGTACCATTAATATGTTGTAACAATAAAATGCACTAAAATCATGCATCATTAGTATGTAGGCTAAATGCTAAGCTGTTTCGTGATTTTAAATGGCGATGCTTTAAGCCTTTAAACATGAATTCCATGAACGAAAGCACTGACTGTTTATGGCATTGATGAAGAATGAGACGGCGTCCCTGTTGTTGCTTTGGAAATCCTAGTGTGCATCTTTTTCTTTCTTCAATACCCTTTTGACAGTCTGTAAACACAGTTCAGTTTCTTAAAGTTGCTCCCTCATATGAATCCTCCCATCCTCTGCAATCCCTGATGTTGAGTAGTTCCACATTTCATCCTCTATGAGGGGAAACATAACCAAAAGCAACTTTCTGCACTGCAGAGGTCCTTTTATTCAGTTCTAAAATGCTCCCTGTATATTTAATGTGAATGTCTGATCCCATGGAGTCAGTCATTTCCTGCTACTCAGATCGACTCATGACAGGCAGTCAAACACAAGTTGCTTCACTTGCTTTTCCACTGTTCTTTTCACATTCACTGAGTATGTGGTCTTTCTCCAGATGGAGGACACGGCAGAGCTGAGAGATTCACTGCTCCACCTGAAGGCTATCAGTCTTGTTGCTTGGTGTTTTAAAGCTGCTCACCTCTTCGAATACCAACTCTAAGGACACACATTGGGGAAAAAGTGATAGAAAATTATGTTAGGAAGACAAAGAGGATGCTTTGCATGTAAAAATATCTGCTCTTTACTGTTACCTTTCCATTCTTCTAGAGTTCGGTCTTTACTCTCCAGTGTTTGGTCATAAGGTGGGGCCTCTGGTTCATCATCCGGATCATGGTACTGTGAGAAATACGGGTGGGAAAGAGCCTCGCTGGCCGAGATCCTCCCATCACAGTCCAGAACCAGCATGCGCTTCAGTAGATCAACAGCTAACATAAAAACACACAAGCAGGTGAGGAAGAGGGCTTGGGTATGATTGGAGGCTGGAAACAAGCTTAAAAGGCTGCTCCTTTAAATGACCTTCTAAAATCTGGTCAGAATATTGACTTTGCAGGTTCGCACACACAGTACACTACTGTACAGGACTGTCTCAAAATTAGAATTCACGATATTCTAATATTTTGAGATAGGATATTTGAGTTTTCTTAAGCTGTATGCCATAATCAGCAATATTAAAACAATAAAAGGCTTGCAATATTTCAGTTGATTTGTAATGAATCCAGAATGTATGACATTTTCATGTTTTTTTAATTGCATCCTATCTCAAAATATTAGAATATCATGAATTCTAATTTTCTGAGACAGTCCTGTATATTAACAAAAGTATTTGCTCACTTGCCTTGACTCACATATGAGCTTAAGTGACATCCCATTCCTAATCCAATATGATGTTGGTCCACCCTCCACTGCTCTAGAGTCCAGTGGTGGCTGCTTTACACCACTGCATCCCACGCTTTGCATTGCACTTGGTGATGTATGGCTTGGATGCAGCTGCTCGACCGTGGAAACCCGTTCCATGAATCTCTCTGTACACTGTTCTTGAGCTGATCTGAAGGCCACATGAAGTTTGGAGGTCTGTAGTGATTGACTCTGCAGAAAGTTGGTGACCTCTTTGCACTATGCGCTTCAGCATCCGCTGACCTCGTCAGTTTACGTTGCCTACCACTTCATGGCTGAGTTACTGTCGTTCCCAAACACTTCCATTTTCTTATAATACAGTCGACTGGAATATTTAGGAGCGAGGAAATTTCACGACTGGATTTGTTGCACAGGTGGCATCCTGTCACAGTTCCACACTGGAATTCACTGAGCTCCTGAGAGCAATCTATTCTTTCACAAACATTTGTAAAAACAGCCTTCATGCCTAGGTTTTTAATTTTATGCACCTGTGGCCATGGAAGTGATTGGAACACCTGATTCCCATAATTTGGGTGGGTGAGCAAATACTTTTGACAATATAGTGTATTTCCAGTCACACTAGAGAAGGTAATAACTGAATTAATGGCACATCTACCAAGTGGATTTGCTCCTCTGAAGATCTTTTCCAGGTCTTGTTGGGGCATGAAGGGCAGAGACTGGATATACTTCTGTGCCTGCAAACAGACCAGCATTCAGCTTGGTTGTAACAGTTTAGACCACTTGATGGTAAACACTTATTGATCAGTCACACAAATGGACTTTTCAGTCAACAGACACATCAGTACAATGACTTATCAGAGGAATCAATCAGAGCAGCTTGCTTTCATCGGCTGTTAGACACACAACAGACTTGCTTTCAACATTTATTTTTACATTCTCAGATCTAATCTATCATTACTCACATGTTCGGAGCAGATTTTCTTCAACAGGTCCGGCGTTGGAGTCCCAACCACCTCCATAATTCTCTTGAGCTGATCAATATCTTAGTGCCAAAGGAGTTAAAGGCCATCGAGATTCACTGAAAACCCTCAACTTGCAAGATGTGAATAATCATAGATGGAGAATTGAAAGCTTTTTTCTCTATCAGGTTTATTTTAGCTGAACATTTAGACACTGAATACATTTTAGATGACTCCATCCTTTTGTGATTGCTTCTGTTCATTCCAGGGTTTCCCTGTGTCATGCAGTTCCCCTCATTTCAGAGGGGTCTTGGATTGTAATGTAAATCCACAGGAGCCCTGCGCCCACGCAGCACTTTATAGAGGTAAGGGTCCTTAGTGGAAAAGAGCTGCAAATTACAGTGGACTCATGCCATGGTAGTAAAGGATACAGTCAGTGCCAGGGAAAAGGACTTTTCCTTTCAGCAGTTCTCCCATAATACAGCCCACAGACCAAATGTCAACTGGAACGGAAACAGCAATGGTTTCATCAGTTGTCGTTTAATGAGTTTGCTTTTTAAATGTTTGCAGTTTGATGACATCTCACCATTCTGGTTGTAGTGCATCCAGTTCAGCATGATTTCTGGTGCTCGGTACCAGCGAGTTGCCACGTACCCTGTCATCTCATCATCCGTCTGTCTTGCTAATCCAAAATCAAGGATCTGTTGGACAAACAGATGTTGTGTTTTTTTTCTTTCAAGGTAATGGATATAATGGGAAGGAGGATCGAATGAAAGATCTGTGGCTTCTTACTCTTAACTCACAGTCTTCATTCACTGCAACATTACTCGGCTTAAGGTCCTGGAAGGGATAGTAAAATGCATAAGGTGAGAAAAACTATTCTAATGAAGACAGATTTGCAAAAAGGTAAAAACCAGTAAAAAAAAAAAAGTGCTGCATGAATTATTTTCTTATTAATTTGTTTGTTTATCTCTACAATCTGATACCCCTTAGAACCTGCTACCTCTGCTTATTTGGCCTGGGTAGCAGCCACTTCTGTCCCTCAACGAGCATCTTCTCGTAGCTTTGTGCTAACTTGTCTGTTTCTCAGTTCTTCATAGCACATCCTAAACAGCCACATCGTCCCACCTTGTTGGTAGTAGTTCCTTGCTTGAAAAAAATTTTCATTTTTAAAATAGAGAAATGCACACTCAAGCTGGAGTGCACTTACGTAAGAATTTGACCATATAAGGAAAAGTGGGAATTATGATAGTAGCCATGTTGCTGAAAAACGTTCACACAAGTGAGAGTTCAAGACTACTGGATGTAGTTCCTTCTGCAAAGGGACAGCAGAGTTCCTTTTGCATAAAAATACATAAACAATAATGCCAATACCACCCCCCACCCCCACCTCCCCTTTTTTTTTCATATGGGTGCTTTAAAGTGATAATATTACACAGTTTTAACACTGTAGATCAGCAGTGCAAGACACAAGACAAAACAAAAATGCAAGTCAAAGTCACAAGAAGGCCAAAAAGAAGGCACTCACTCTGTGGATCAATCCGGCTGAATGGATGTACTGTTCAGCAGGCAACGGGGTGGAGCAGGGGGACAGGGGTGGAGAAGCGAAGAAGACGGGACATAAAGGAGACAGAGGTCAAGAGAGCAGTTCACCACATTAGATCCTGCCTAAAGGGAGACTGCTTTTGTCTGCACCATGGTAACTGGGCAGGCCGGACAGACAGCTTCTGCAAGCAGCTGGACTGATTAAGTGTTTGCATTCACTGGATGCAATCTGTGCTACACAGAGTGTGGTTCTTAAATTTGATCACAGACATTGCTGAAGGGCTTTATTCACTCCACTATAAAGACTTTTACCAGGGATTCTAGTAAATTAGAAGAGTTCTCTAATTGTCAGGGCATATAGATAAAAATAATAGGTATTTGGATCATTAAACTGGATAAATTTCTTCAACTTCAAGGAAAAATGTGTGCAAACTAACAATTCTATGTAAGTATTAGAAACTGTTGGTATATTATCTACATGCTAGTGTCTCCAGTATATCATATTGAATTCAGCGTAGCGAGCAGTTGATCACCTTGAGGCCACGGAGCAGCTGATAAATTAAGAACTGCACGTGTTCGTCTGACAACCTCTGAAACTTGACAATATTATTGAGGTCTGCACCCATCAGGTTAGTCACCAGGTAGCTGAAAAAGACAAGAGAGTATGTTCAAGAGGGGGGGCTGGGTGAGTTTCAGTTTGAGATAAACTGATGGTGATGCCATGGCAACCATCAGACATCTTTGCTAGCCTTTAATTCCCCCTGGGATCGCTTCCGCCTCCATCAACATGCCCCCTAATCACAGAATGATCTTTTTTCTGCTAAAAAGGTGACATCTGTGAAGCTTGTAGTAAACACCAAGGGAAAAAAGATTTACAGTTCATTGAAGTCTTCTAATGTTGCAGCAGGTGTGAAGACGTCCAGCAGCCCTATTACCTGCAGAGACAGAGACAGACACAAGCAGAGACGATCAATAACGGAGCAGAAGCATGCAGAGAGCTGCGTCTGTTTGTCTCTGGGTATTTTTGAAAGGAGTACTAACATTCTCGTGTTTCATGTGCTTGAGCAGCCTGAGTTCCCGGTATGAGCGGCGGCTGTGGATCAGAGACTGAAAAGGCCTGGACAGCTTCTTCACTGCAACCTTCTGCCTTGACACCACATCATAAGCCGAACTGGAGAAGGCAGACGGAGACAAACCAAGCATTAAGAACTGCTTTGAGTGTACCTGCATCTAGTGTCATTAACTAAACCTGAGCTGCTGACAGGGGATAAAGAAAGGCTGACAGACAGAGAAGAAGAGTGAAAGAGGATGTGGTGCAACGAGTAAAGAGAGGATGTTACATGTAGAAAAAGTGTTGGTGGTTTAATTTTCATCATCCTCTTTTAAATATAAATGTCATTCCGCATATCGAGTGATGATGATGGTGATGCAGCTGCATTTGTGGTGCCAGTGTCTTCTCAGACCTGCCAGCTTTGCAGCAGCTCACAATATAATAACACTGATGCAGCCGTCAGCGAGCGGAACAGAAAAACAGGAAACAAACACGGGTGAGAGTTGAGAAATGTTGGCAAGCACAGCGGAAACTGAGCAAGAAGTGAAACAAAGACTCCTAAAAAAAGTGGAATTCGAATTAAACCAAAAAACATCAAAAGAGATTTAGATTTAAGAGGCTTTTTGATACTTTTTTTTTTTCTTCAAAGCCTTTTAAATCTTTTCTTTCCCCTCAGAGAGTCTGCAAGCATTCAGCTCCCAGCAGCCGCTGTGCATGGTCAGCACAGTAACTTCTGTTTGCCCACAAGATAAAACCCACCACAAACACTATAGCATCGTTTCATGGTGACCTATAATGACTGCATGCTTGAGTAAACTCCACTCTTGCACAGCTGAGCACATCCTCATAGCCTTCTGTCTTGAAACCACCTGCTGCCAGTCCCGATGTCCCAGGTCCAGTCTCCTCCATCTGACATGAACCAGGCCTCACTACCTCACCCATACTGTACCTTCCTCCCCTGCCAGCTTCCATACATGGGTCTGACTGCACTGCTCTCAACATACACCACAGAGAGAAGGCATCGATTTCTTTCTGTCTCAGTGCTTCTTTAATATCCCGGGTCTTGATGCACCTCAGGTTTCAAAAGGAGGGTGGGAGGAACAACTAATATCCAGTGTTAGATAACTGAAGTGCACTGATCAACCACAAGGACCTTATAAGTAAATTATTCAAATGATGTCAAGTCAAAGTTGTAAAGCATTTGTGTGCATCTAGAATATAAGGAGGGGGGGGGGGTACTTAGAATTTGCCATGGAAATTCTTCTGTATTTCCCCTACTGCATGAGACCACATCAAAATTGATTAATTATGCATTTATTTCTACTGTTGGTGGTCACATGACAAGGTTTTTTATATCTGTATATAAACTACAGCTGGGGCTGTCACAGTCTGTGTAACAATAACCAAGATCTATGAGAAAATACTTGACCTCTGTGGCAGTCAAAGGCAGAACACAAGAATAAGTACCAGTGTGGCTTTTCCAAGACAAAGACCCAAGGTATTTGGAGTGATGCAGACGTTGCATCTCTTCCTCTCAATTAGTGATGACATTGAAGTGCAACAGATGATGTATGTCTTTTTCTGTTCATTTACTGTGATACCATGTTTAGTTTTAGTTTAGTAATCTTAGCACAAATTTCATCTTTTTGCTGCAAATCTAACAAAATATTTCCTCCAAGTTATAGTGGTGTAAAGAACAAAAATTGAAGTCACATGCCTGTTTAGAAGCTATGTTGTATTTACTCAAAATAAAACTAATCAAAATGCATTTTAGTTTCTACCTATCCATCCTGATTAGAAGCACCTGTGAGCCTAGACCCTGATAGGGTCAAAGAGCGGAGAACGCTATGCTAATTGCTGTATGGTGTGGAGCGTCATCTCCCTCACTGGAAAAACAAAGCTTGTCATCATTGGAGGGAATCTCAATTTGTTTTATTTAATTATATCTAATCTATCTAGTTCTTTTCCAGGTATTGAGATTCTGCAACCAGTGGCAATCCCACATCTCCACAGTCTGAGACTGAACTCTTTCCTTTAAGATGGCAGCTCACCCCCACAGAGTTGGGTTTTATCAGAGTTTACCTCCAGAGTCTGGGAGAAGAGATGATGCAATGGCCTTCCAGTAATCCTGACCTCAAACCCATTTAACACTTATAGGATCAACCACACTGGCTGACTTGCAACAAATACTGGTTTAAAAATGGGAGACCATCCCACAGCAGCATGTGACCAGGCTGGTGACCAGCATGAAGAGGAGGTGGCAGGCTGTTGTAGTTATCTATGTTTTCCCACATACTCCTGTTTGTTGAATGAAGACATTTTTAAATTGCTAACATGTCTTGTTTTTTCAGACATCAGTCACCCAATCTAATGTACAACCCCAAACTAGTCAACAGCAGCATAATAGAATAAGTCTTTCATGGGCACAACCAACATGCTCAGCTCTGCTGCTTATACCGCAAATGCATTTTCCTTCCTTCCCATTAAACAGAAAATAAACAGGCTTTATAATGGTTTAAGATTTATTGCCTTTAGCATTGTTATGGCAAAGAAATAATACACCAAAGACATATTTCCCTTCTTTTTGTGATAAACTAACATTCAACAAGTCAAATCTCGCGATATTTCATCATTCTGTTATTAAATCTCACGAAAATTCACAAAACTTTTGTGATATTTTCATTTGCTGATATCATACTCTATTGACATTCAAAAACGTAGTAACGGTCTATTTTACTAACAAAATCTCGCAAGAATTCACAAAATTTTGTATAAGAACAATGAAATCTTGCGAGATTTTGGAAGTAAAATAGATCGATACCGCATTTTAAAATATCGATTTGGTATTGGCATATGAAAATATTGCGGTGTTTCAGAGTATCAATATTTTTTCCCACACCTATTTTTCAAAGTGTCGGAAACGGATAGCAAAACTGCTATTTGCAAAGAATTCTTATTTTTTTCAGCTTTAATATCAGTATCGATATCGGTTATCAGCCACATGAGTTTTAAAATATCGGATATCGACCAAAATTCCAATAGCGTGCATCCCTAAAAAGAAAGGCAGTTATTCCAACATATAGTAGTGACAATCAAAATAATAATGATCTATTTAGAAATCAATACAACAATCTAAGCTTTGCACAATAATTATTTAAGAGCATTGCTGCTGTATTTGCTACTTCAGTGGCTTCTGTACAGTCCACATGATGTATCCTCTAAGCTGCATGAAAAACATCTTTCCAAATAAGATCAGAGCCAACCCAGAACCCCAAAGTCATGATCTGCTCAGTTTATCACATTTCCAATCAACTTTCCTAACAGGCAGAGACACAGCTCTTCTAACAGGAGAAATGAAGCAGTCATGTTTAATTCATGGCTGCCAAAATGAGAGGCTTCATGCCAAATTTCTGGTTTGCTGAACAGATGTTGCTTATGCTGACGTGAGATGAAAGCAGCCTTCAAATGTCTAAAACTCTGTCCCAAATTTTTGTCTGGAGAAACTGAAGCAGAAGAGAATAGTCAATGGGATTAGGGCTTGACGGCAGGAAGCTGGGAAGACAATGAGACTGAATTAGACACAGAATTCAACAGCATTCAAGTCTTTCCAACTTTTTCTTTCTGCAGCTTATCAAAATTCCAAACACGGTGCATGTTAAATTATTAAACGTGTATTTATGATGCGTCTTGCTTTGCAGTTTTAAAATACCTATCATCATTGTTCTTTCTTGCTAATGCTTTGCCTGTAGATTTTTTTCTCCACAGTGAATGGGGGTAAAGGTTCATCAGCTGGAGTGAATTATATGAACTTGTCAGATCCTTGACCTGAAGCTGCAGCCTTAAGCGGGGGTTAGCTGCGAGAACAAGCTGCTCATTGAAGACAAATGATGAGAGCTGTTTTACTGTGCAATTCAAGAGATCGTCTCCTACACCCCTCTCATCATTCACAACACCACATGTACAGATGTCCGACCCTCAACACCCATCCCCCTGCCTCCTGCTGGTCAAGTCAGCGACAATAAGACAAACAATGACAATGCAGAGAGGCACTCAATGGTGTGTGGAGGAATGCCCTTTGTGTTTTTGCATAAAATTGTAAACTTCAGACGTTTCACTTTGTCCATCTATGATACCGTGAGAAATATAGGGAAAGAAATACTGAAACACTTGTTTATTCTACATGGCAACAAGAAAAGCAACAGAGAACCTAGTGATGGATATATTGGTGACATAATTAGCTAAAACATAATGACTTGAAGTAATGGATGTACAGGGGAAATTTATTACAAGGGATGAAAAAAACTTATTCCTAACAGATTTATAAAACTGCCAGGTTATATTGTTTTATACAGATGATGGACAAATGTTTAAGTTGGGTAAGAAAGATGTATGATTTACTTAACAAGTGATGTTTAAATTATGAGAGGAAATCAGATAAAAATAATGAATAAACAGCTGAAATATAGAAGAGAAAATTTAGCTTAAATATGTTAATATAGTATATAATTGGTAAAATAAATGAAAGCAATTCAAACAGAAAATTAAAGTTAATGAATGAAATTCATAGCTTTGTTCAGGATTATGTTTCAGTATACAAATATAGCTTCAACTTAACTTTTCTGATCTTTTATTGTTCAACTATTTGAAAGGTATGAAAATATATTTCCTACAGGTTACTAACCTGCTACCAATTAATCTACATAGTCGTCAAAAGCTCCTTTAGTTGTTTTTAACTTGTGCAGTTACTTTTTCAGCTTTTTGTTGCCCATGGTCCAATATTTGGGAGACGTGTTGCTATCATTAGAATAATAATAAGCTAATGTTTTCTGTGAAATGGTAAAATGTTTCAGTTTCAACTTTTGATATGTTGTTTATGTTCTGCTGGGAATAAAATAGTGCTTTAAGAGATTTGAAAATGCTTGTATTCTTACATTTTACATCATATTCCAACATTTTGCAGTAAAACTTCATGTTATTGTATATTTTTATATAATAATTAGACTTTAGAAAGGAATAGCCTGAAAATATTCAAAATATGGCCTCAGTTTATCTGTTAGAACTGTACTACATATGAGACAAAAAAGTTTGGAAACCACTGTATGGAAAAATCTCTGTATATAAAACTCTTATCATTGTGTTATGAAATCAGAAAACCTTAAAAGAGCTATTTATAGCTATTTATATATATAAAGATAAAAAAGTTACACCGAGTCTTCCATGTTAACACAAGCCAACTGCATCTTTGGAAACAATGAGTAACAGTTCTGAAAGCTAGATGCCTTTAAGGCAAAGCTTTTTCTGTCAACAAAGATGAGACAGACCCACATTAAGCAGATGCTTTTTTCTGACTAACCTCAGAAAGGATGTTCAAAATGGGAGACAAACCTCCAGCTTGATGTTCTCATGCTTTAAAAATATATTTTCCTGCAGCCAGATGTGACAGCTGAAAGACATCATGATGCAGCCTTCTACATTTTTAGTCTTGTGCTATTCTGAGCTGAATCTTAAAGCTGCAAGATGGCCAAGGCACAGAACACTCTTATGAAAGCTCATCCAAACACTGGATGCTAACAGATGCTATTTTCAGTGACATCATGCTTACAGGAAGTCAGCTGTTGGGAAGTGAACCACTCTCTGATCATGCAGGCAACTTTAGGTGTGGCTTTAGGTTATGACTCAAAACCAAATAGCAAAGAGTGAGTGCTCAATGGAGATATACGCCATTAGATCCTTTTTTTGTTAATTTGTTTTGTAAGTTTTGCAGTATTTGAGATCCGTTGTGTCATCATCATTTGTTTTATATACTGATGAGCTTATTTACAAGGCTTGGGTGTTTGTAGTTTGTCCCAGATGCCAAGATTGGTCACTTTGAAGAGGATGACTTCCAGCCAAATAGGTAGCTCTGCCAGGAAAATTAAGATGATATTCGTGTCTTGAAAAATGGGAGTGTACCCCTGGGATCTGTCACACAAACACAAAAAATTCCTGCTACCGTTTCTTCAGAAGCCATCTGCCTGCTCTTAGTCGCTGAATTAATATGACTGTCAGAGGAAGTTATAGCTATGATGCATCGCCATGGCAACAACATCCCATCAGCCCATGCAGGTTTTTACCAGTTCTAAAGAAAAAAAAATGCAGTCTACAGAATCTGCATGGCAGATGAGGAAATAAACAGAGACAGGGTGAGAGTGTAGATGCATGCAAGGGAGGTGTTAAATGATGATGTATGCAGCCTGATACCCTGGTGTCAGGATTGCAGTTGCTCAAGCATGCATCTGCAGAGAGAGCAGCTATGTCTGTGGGTAGGGGGTGGGGAGGGATGAGGATGGGGGGTTGCTATTTGGGAAATTCCTGAACTGACGCTGTCTCATTTTGTAATTCCCTTCCATACATGCAGCAGACAGCGAGCTGTGGGGTGAAAACAAGCCCCGCAGACCTGCTGTGACTTCTACATGATAACAGCTCACTTTATTAAACCTGTCAGCAGCACACAAATAAATCCAACTGAGACTGAAAACAGTGTCAACCATAAAATCTGCTCAGTATGAGCAAAAACAAGCTGTCTCATTTTAAGACAATTGACAGGCGGCGCTTTACTGATGCATTATGACCAGTAACAGCCCACAGTAGATATTGTGGTTGTGCAGCCTCGCCCCTCCGCTCGCTCTGCGAACACACAAACACTCACCACACCGAACCGTAAGCTCCGGAGCCCACCGGCGTCAGGTTCTGGTACCGTTCCGGAACCTCCCACACAGTCTTGTTCAGCTCCTGTCGGTAAAATCCTTGTCTGGCCGACATTTCTCTGAGCCGGCAAAAGAAAAAAATGTAAGGAAAAAGAGGCAAAATAGAAACGGTAGGAGGAAATCGGTGGATGGGCGGCCGTCTGCTGCTTGATCAGCCGAGCTGAGCTGCTGCACGCGCTGCACCGGCCAGTCAGTCACTGCCCAGCCTCCTCTGTCTCACTCACTCACACACATTCATACACACGCATGCACAACTCCCCCTCCCTCCTCATTATACCGCACCCCCACTACCGTCCCCCCCAACTCCCTCCTCCATCTCCACTCCCCCCGTCACATGGATGTTACAACATTTGAAAAAGTTATTTCGCAATATCTTCAGTGGTAACAACTGTATGATATGATATGATATGATATTATCTATCTATCTATCTATCTATCTATCTATCTATCTATCTATCTATCTATCTATCTATCTATCTATCTATCTATCTATCTTTACTGAACTGTTTACCAGAAAACTTCAACAGGGTTAAATAATGCTCTGGCAGTACTTTAATGTTTTATTTCCCAGAAAGGAAAACTGATTTCTTATAGGCATTCTTTTATCAACATTATTGTTGTTACTATTACTATTATTATTATTATTATTATTATTGTTATTAGATATCAGTCTTGTATACTTTTGGAGAAGAGGGTGGAACAGTGTGAGTTCAAGTTCAAATTAGATCCTCATTTATGTACAAAACAACATAATGACAGGATGAAACAGTTTTAAAAATATGATGTAGCTCTAATGTGGTAGTAAGATCTACTGAAAGCCATGCTGTCTTCCTTGTCCAAACCATTTCATCATTTCAATGCTTATTTCCCAAGCAGCCAAGGTGCCCAAGCCAAGTGTGTTATAGGTAAAATGTAAGTTAACTAAAATGAATGTAAGTGCAGAGAAACAGTTCCACAAAGGTATTTGACATTCAATTCTTCTCTGTCTGACATGAAATCAAACTCACAGGTGAACCCTTTTAAGTTTGATTTTCTTTTTTTTCTTTTTTGAAAAATAGAGACAAATGTAACTTTACATAATCCTTCAGACTAATCTTCGCTATCATGATTAGTTATATGTTGGATTGGATTATGGATTGCTGCTTCCATTAATTCAGCGTTGTGGTTTTGGAAAATTTTTTGGAAGCCTGGAAGTTGCCATTTGGCTTTTACCATCTGGGTGTTTTTGGTGCCAGAAGTGACCATATGTGAACCAGAGAGTGGAGGTGGGGATATTCACTTGAAACATGACTAGATGGGAAAAACCTCTTTTATTAAACACTTAAACGAGTACAAACTGACATGTAGGTAAAGTTTACTGAACCGTAACATGAGAGAAGTTGACCATTTTTGATTAGAGAGACAAAATTGTATCTAAACTGATTGGTTACAACTACTGACTATATTGATCTTGTATGTTCAGCAGCTATTATAATTCTCAAGATAATCAACAACTGAGTGATGACATTTACAGCCTTATGGCTTTTTTTGTTGACAAACTTGACACTGTTTTTTAAATCATTTGTTGGGGTTTCACAGTATCTCCATATTGATATATCATACCAAAGGTGACGAGCTCCAGTCCTCAAGGGCCACAATCTTGCAGGTTTTCCATGGCTCCCTGCTCCACACTTGCCTCAAATTAATAAGTCATTGTGCAGAACTCCATAAGCTGTAAGGTGTGTAGGAGAAGGAAAGGAGAGAAAACCTGCAGGACAGCGGCCCTCGAGAGCCAACTTTGGACACCCCTCGGCCAACTGAACTTTAGTCATGAATCTGAGTTTTGGCTAAAGTGGATAATTGGAAATTCTTTGTAATTATTTTCACTTGATATGTAATTTAAATTAAACATTCATACCAACTTCCTCCACTAGGGGGCAGCAAAGACCACTTTACAGTGTACAAGACATTGCATCTCATATTCTCGTGTGCATTTGATACACTCACATACACACACACACACACACACCCCCCCCCCCCCCACACACACACACACACACATTATCATTATTGTATTGATGATGATCAATATAATAATAATAATGATAATAATAATAATAATGATGATGATGATGACAATAATTCCACTTACTAGTGTGTCAATTATTATTACACGATATAACGTCAGAGTTACATGGTTACATAATTCTCATTAATTCAATTTCACACAGTTAAAATATTGATTACCTACATGAGGGGTTTTCGTTGTTTATCTTTTGCTTGTTTGTTTTTATTTGGACTGTTAAACCTGCTTTAGATTGAGTCAGGCTTGAATTTGTGGCTGAAAACAAAGTTATTGTAAAGATGCTCTTCACGGAAGGAAAGGTGACTGTTCGCTGATTGGTCAATGTGCTTCGGAAGGCGCGTGGTGATTTAAATGAGAGGCGGAGCTTATCAACAGCTGGATCAATAGTGGTTGCAGTGATTGGGCATGGTATGCTGGGAGCACTCAGTCACGAGCACTTTGTCCTTTAAGGGCCTTTTGGAGTTTTACTTTTTTCCAAGGAAAAAAAGCGTAATCTTTCTGATACCGGAGCTGATTTATGACCATGTTTGACCTGAAGAAAAGGAGTAGTTTGACACTCAGAGTCAGTCGTGAGACGGAGGAGTTCCGGAGAGTGGCGGTCAGACGGAAAGATAAAGGTGCAGTGGGGGACTGCAACGCCTCAGGTGATGTAGCTGTCCTCCACTTTCCCCAAAGAGTTTGCGTGATAAATATGACCTAAAAGTGATCAATATCTGATACATAAAATGAAATAACAGGCATGTGTAGCCCTTGTTTTTAGAATTTTATAAGCTCGAGGCACTAAATGGCATAAAATATCTGACATTAAACTAACTCCATTTTGAAGGCTTCACCTGTCACATGCTAAAAGCCGATATTTTAGCAGGTGTATAATATATTCTAATTACAGTAGACAGGGAGGCAAGCTTGTTGGAGAGCAGATGGTTGCTGTCATTTTGTGTTCTAAATGTTACAGTATTGTTCAAATGTCATCAGCCAACCATCATTTTTTTAAAATATTTTTCTTCCAAGGAGCCAAACTTTCTCATTCTTTTAAAATTGTTTCAAGAAACAGTTCCCCAGGCTTTGCTAGGTCTTTTGCAGTTTTCCTCAGACATGCCTTGTCAGTGCTGTCCTTATATGCAACCATTTTTCAGAGGAATGATTTTTCCTTAAAATGACCTGAACTAAGGATCAGTCAAAGATAAAAGGAGGAGGTAACAAACTCAAGGGATTAACCAGTGTTCTTTATAAAGTTAGCAGACCCACTTTAGATTTTACCTATATTCTTTGTTACCAGCAACCTGAAACGAAAACATACAATATATCCCCCCAACCCCATCCCCCTTTTTTTGTCTGTGTGAAAAATACCAATAACTCAGTTTAATAAAACAGAAGTTTTACACCAACAAAATTATTCGCAAATAGCCATTGGTTCACAACTTGGCATATTTCAGCATGCGTCCAGAGTGTCATACATTTCATTAAATGGAAACAGCAGAAGACCAAAGCTCTGATCTCAGAGTTTTTGCAGCAGTGTGGGATCATCTTGACAGACAGCAGAACAAAAAGCAACATTTAAAGAAAAACTTGGGGAAGTCCTCCAAGAAGAAGAAATACTCCTCGAGACCTCTTACTAGAAAGCTTTTCTAAAAGGTTTGAAAAATACATGTGGTCTAAAAACATATTAACTTCCAAGCAATATATAAAGAGATCAGGGTGATTCAAGACTATAATGCATGGTGCTGTATGTACATAAGTAAGTTTTTACTATTTTAAGGAAGTGAGGAAAGAATTTTAGGCTTATTGGATAACTTTGGTTGTCCGGCTCAAACTGCCTTGTAAGAGGGTGACCAGGGCAACAGGTAAGAGCATTAGACCTCCTTGTTGTTCATGGCTTACATCACTAAATGCTCTTAGGTTTCTGTTTTAGCTTGTGAATATGCCATTGTAGTTGTTTGTGCACGCGTGTATGAACCCCCCCCCTTTTTTTTTTTTTTTTTTTTTTAAAGGCACGTTTAGGCTGTTGGATTAGAGTAAAATCTTTTCCCCCTGATCCAGCCTGGACTTTGCCTCTTAAGACTACATTTTGTCAAGTCCTTCTGTCTGCTGTGCAGTATATTTGCTCCAATAATACTACGTCAGCTACTAAGAACTACTCCATTCTTTGACATATTTACTGTAACACAGATTGTTCTTTACCTTGTTAAAGTTTTTGATAGGAATGCAAAGCACACTACTTTTACATGAGTCTTTGTGCAAAATGTCAGTACAATTTCTGTCTTTAAAACAAATTAGTCATAACCACTGATTCATTTGGAAAGGCCTGAAAAACACATTTAACAAAATGTCACACTATTAATTTTAAAATGATGGGTTTT
This sequence comes from Atherinomorus stipes, assembly GCA_023101725.1. NCBI lineage: Eukaryota > Metazoa > Chordata > Actinopteri > Atheriniformes > Atherinidae > Atherinomorus > Atherinomorus stipes. Next base: position 1,055,985 of record JALJCO010012253.1, on the reverse strand, counting down.
TAATGTTTGTTTTTTTGTTTTTTTTTACATCTTGATGCAACATACTACTCCGTACTTAGGTGAGTCTGTGTTGCTGTGCAGACATGGCATAATTTGTAAGTCTGGCAAAAGTTCAACTGCGGAGAATAAAGCAGAAGCTAGAAAGCAGAAACATTCCGTTGAGAAAGCAGGTTTAGTCCTCTTCATGTGACCAACAAATCAGCCTTACTACAGCCAAGCTCGTAGTGAGGTGGAAAGTTTTACTCTCAAACAAATACAGGGAAATCCATCATTCTGGATGGGAACAAGGTAAGAAAACAGTTCATGCGTTTTGAAAAGAACAACTTTTGTAGGATTGTTAAGGATGTAAACCACATTTTGAAAATGACAGGAATTCATTTTGGTTAGCAAACCAGTGTTAGTAAAAAAATGCCAGATTTATCTAAAGATCTACTTACTGCAAGAACTGTCTACACAGTTCTTCCAACTAAAAGAAAAATGTTGTGAATTAAAGGGGAAAACTCACAGCTGACATATAGGATTTAATCAAAGCGGTAACCTCAGGTCATAAGGTTTTCATCTTTCTTTATGCAACACATAGGTAAAGGTTTAAAAATCAACACAATCCGTAGTTCTATTTTTTATGTAATGTATGCAGGGTCACTGGGAAAAAAGGCTACTTTTTTTTTTTTTTTTTTTTTTTTTTTTTTTTTTTTTTTTTTTTTTTTTTTTTTTTTTTTTTTTTTTTTTTTTTTTTTCTCTTTTTTTTTTTTTTTTTTTTTTTTTTTTTTCCTTCTTTTTTTTTTTTTTTTTTTTTTTTTTTTTTTTTTTTTTTTTTTTTTTTTTTTTTCCTTTTTTTTTTTTTTTTTTTTTTTTTTTTTTTTTTTTTTTTTTTTTTTTTTTTTTTTTCTTTTTTTTTTTTTTTTTTTTTTTTTTTTTTAAATTTTTAAACAACAAAACATCAAAAAATACCTTTTTTTTCAGTTCTACAAATGTTCTGCATAAGTAGCTGAACTCAAAGCAAATTGTAAAACAAGTAAACTTATTTCTAAATGGCAAAGATCGTGATTTTAAGCTGTTTTTGACTTTCTGTCCAACAAACAAACGGACAGTTTATGTTTACATTTGACACACAAATGTTCAAATAGTGCAGCATGCAGGAGGCTCTGGTATGCTGTGTGTGTTTTCTAATTGTGTTCTCACTTTTTTTTCTTTTAGATGTGAGCAATGGGGTGTGTGGCTCTTACAGCTGTGGTCCTGCTTGTGATAATCTTTATGGACCTAAACCAAACTCCAAAATTGGTGCCGAAGATGACAATCAAAAAAGCCCTGCAAAGAGGTCACCCTTTAAACCAGAAGGTAGGCTAGATCCTCCAGAGGACGTAATCACACTCTTTCAGATGAGTTGAAGCTGCACTTTGTTGCAGTAAATATTTTTCAACCACTGTGTTTATCTTTGCAGTACCTCCTAAACCAGCTCACCTCCAGACTCCTCAGAGGATGGGATGGGATCAAACCTGCAGCCCTACTACAGGAAAACTACCACCTGAGGGAGCTGGTGGCACAGAACCAGTCCTGAGTCCACATAGAGATTATGGAGGCTCTGTTTCCTGCATCAGCCCAGCACAGAATTATCAAGCCTCCCCGAGTCCAGTTAGAGGGGGAGGAAGCAGCTTTCTGAATGCAGTGTCCAGGACGCACATCAGTCCTGCCAGTCAAGCTCAGGGAGTTTCAAAGCTTACAAACTGTCTAGTTTTAGGCTCTCCAAGTCCGGGCAAAAGAGGCATTCAGAGCTGTAGCCCAATGAGAGAGGGAGGCCACAGTCCTGCTAAGCTGTCCCCAAGAAACCATAGTCCTCTCATGGGAAAACTACGGACCCCGAGTCCTGTTCAGAAGAGGATGGGCAGTTATAGTCCTGCCAAGAACTCTAAATCCTGGCTGGGGCTGCACAGAATCTCAAGCGACAAGATGGAAACACAAGAGAAGAAGACAGAGAAATCTTTGAGCGTGCCTGATCTGATTGTTTACATGGATGAGGGCAGGTAGGAGTTTTGATTATCACCTTGATCCTTTCACTCGTTTTTTGGGGCATTGTATAAGATTTGTGTTTTCAGGGTGTCATTGAACTTTACTTTTCCTGTCCAGGATTCCCACTGAAAAAATTGAACGCTCTCCTCTGAAACAGCTGCAATCAGCCAACTGTAACGGGCCTGGCGTTACCATCCGAGCACCTGCTAACCATAGACTCAGTCTTCCTACGTATGAAAGCCATCCTTTAAGCATTTGCACAGGGTGTTCTCTGGGACAAATGAATGGCATGGTGCCATTAGTTGTAAATGGGAGGGGAATGAATGACAAAATAGAGGAGGGCAAGACATCCACAAGATATGGCTCCAGGTTTTCATGTGAATGGACTAAAGCAGTTCCAGGAAATGAAATGATTCACAAGGAGTTTGGGGGTGAGAAAAATGAGGAGGAAGAGAAAATGAATGAAGGGAGAAGAGGTGAACCAAAGGACGAAGATGACACAGAAGAGAAGTTGTACAAAATAGCAAATGAACTCCTGCAGACTGAGAGAGCCTACGTGGCTCGCCTCCACCTGTTAGACCAAGTAAGTGTGGCTCCTTCCACAAAGACACAATACACATCATGCTAATTAAAAAAAGGAGAAAAATCTTTATTAAATTGAAACAAATGATTTAAAAAAAATTTTTTTTCTCTTGTTGTGGTAGATCATTATTTCTTTGTGATTAGAGATTTGTTGCTCTCTAACCCACTCAGGTGTTTTGTTCACGCCTAATGGAAGAGGCCGATCGAGGCTCATTTCCTTCTGAGGTTATTAGAAATATCTTCTCCAACACATCTTCAATCTACTCCTTCCACAGCCAGTTTCTACTTCCAGATCTGGAAAACTGCATCTGCAACTGGTTCGTTTTACACCTTCAGTTTCTGTCAAAATGCTACTTTTTCATGTTTTATCTTTTGCAAAAGCAAATTTAAATCAAAGAACACAATCTGAGAATACATTGATGAGCCGTCCTCACATGAACAATAGCTATTATGGTGTCCACACTGAACAACTAATGAAGGCTCCAATGTGGGTTTTGATAATCTGCTCTATGATGATAAAGATAAAAGCAACAGGAAGAGTGAAATCCTGCCACACAGAGCTGCCGTCTTTCCTGCTATTATCAATGAAGATGCCAGTAAAGAAGCTTCAGAAAGCCCTTCAGACCAAAGTCTGCTTGGCAGTGTTTCAGAAGATCTTTGCTGGCTTTTTTCCATCTATGATTTTTGTCTTGATGTTGACTGAACTTTAAAGTGCATTTACCTGCAATAAACAGGTCCTCAGAAAAGGCAAATACACGGTTATCTTTAACTGTAACTTATTTATGATGAAAGTAAATAACAGGATGAAGTGCAGCCGTGGAGTTGTGTGCACCAGAGAGAGACAATGATTGTAGTTTGATTGGTTGTCAAATATTTGATTATTCATCAAACCAATCAGGAGGAGAGTTAATGAGAGTTAGATGTTTGGATATAAAATCAAAACCTACAGTGGAGCTAATTTACCAACAAAACCCATCATCTGTCATTTTACCCAACCCTTTTCACCAAATCCAGGGGTGAGAGCCCTGGTGTGGGTAAAGCTCTTCTGCAGCATGCACCCTTCCTGAGGATGTATGCCGACTATGTCAGGAACTTTGATCAGGCCATGGAGCTGGTGAGGACGTGGACTGAGCGCTCCTCTGCCTTCAGAAACATAATCCAGGACATTCAGGTGAGAAATACTCCTTTCCAGACATATTGATATATATCCCTGTCCACTAGCAAAGCCTGATCAAGATGTGTGTGTTTTTAGAGACAAGATGTGTGTGGCAGCCTCACCCTGCAGCATCACATGTTGGAACCAGTCCAGAGGGTTCCCCGCTACGAGATGCTCCTGAAGGACTACCTGAAGAAGCTGCCTGAGGATAACCCAGATTATGAACTTGCTCAGAGTAAATACCTCCAATTATCTTTATACTGCATATTTACTTCATCATAGTCACTTTTTAGAATATTATTGCACCAGTATTTCTCCACACAGTTTTATGTCTAGTGTTTATGGTTGCTCTTTTTATTGAATTGTAAAAGGAAATTTAAATATTTTCTTTGCTTCTCCCAACAGAATCCTTGCAAGCTATTTCTATGGCAGCCACTCACTCAAACAGCGCCATTCAAAAAGCTGTATGTTGCATCGCACATCATTTACCCCTCTAACATTTAATCACTATCCTAACAAATGAATTGCCAGGTGTTGACCTCGTGATGTGACTTTTAATTTTAACAGCATTTTATGTTGCAATTCCTCAATTATCAACTGCTAATACAAAAAATTAGCACATGTACACGAGTTATAATCTGTGCTGCTTTGGTTCTGTGTAGGAGAGCCTAAAAAGACTGCTGGAGATCTACGAAATGGTTGGAGAAGAAGAAGTGGTTAACCCAACCAATGAGTTTCTCAGAGAAGGTCGTCTGCTCAAGCTTGCTGCAAGGAACACATCAGCCATGGAGAGACATCTATTCCTGGTTAGATCACTGATGTTTTAAGAGGCTGCAGTTCTTTGGCTCCATAAACTACTAAAACACTAATTTCTCTAAATACTTTCCTGTTGAGGAGCAGTCTCATTTTATAAGATTTTTCGGAGTCTCTACGTAGTGTCCACATCAGTGGATCCTACATGGATGCCAGTGCTTTACTTGAGCTTTGCTCCACAGTTCAACAACTTTCTGCTGTGCTGCACTCCAAAGTTCAGCCTGGTTGGACAGCGTTTTACGGTCCGATGCAGGATTGGAGTGGATGGCATGCAGGTGCATCAAACCACCAATGAAGACCACCCATACACCTTTCAGGTCTCTGGAAAAGAGAAGACTCTGGAGCTACAGGCCAGGTGTGTGCACACTTCGTCACACTATCTGAGCTGCACTGATTTTGTAAGCTCTTTATATTCACGTCAGATGTATTTAATGAAATTAATCAAAATGAAGGCCATGCAGAGGATTTATGTTTGTTTGTTTTTTTTTTTTTTTTAAGTGTTGAAGAAAATTTCTGCATTTTATTTGATTTACTGCTGTTCAGTATAATTCACAGGTGTCAAACTCCGATCCTTAAGGGACACTTTTCTGCAGGTTTTGTTTCTGAGCTTCAGCTGACTGAAATGTATGGGTTATTGTGAAGAAGGTGGCAAAAAGCTGTTGGATCCATTTTTATTTGAATCAGGTGTTTGAGCCGGAAAACAACAAAAAGCTGGGTGATAGTGGCCCTTGAGATCTGGAGTTTGACACCCCTGGTATTGGACTTGAGTTTTACGAATATGTTCTATTCTTGTATAACATTTATTTGCCGTAGTTGCTGGTTGTACAGTATTGTTCTTTTACTGAATCTAAATACTCGCCCTGCTATAGCAAGGTAGTTGTGAATCTGTGTTCGTGGGAAGTTTTTTTCTTTTTGTTTGTTTTAACGTGATATAATTCTTTTTCTTTTTCTTTCTTTCTTTCAAGCTCTAAACAGGACAGAGACCAGTGGATCAAGGTATTCTAAATGTGACATAGATTAGAGAAAGTTTAAGCTGTACTGGCTTCTAAAGTGAGTTTTATCTGCAGGTGATTCAGGGAGCCATTGATCTGTTTCAGAAGAAAAATGAAACCTTCAAATTAGCTTCTAAGGAGCTGAATGTGGAAGAGCCTGTAAGTTGGATCAAACAGTTCCTGGAACATAAATTTCAGAAGAGGTTGTGAGTATACCATCCTGTCTGTGATGTACATTTGCTTTACAGTCAAAGGAACTGGGCCAACGAGCCCCCCGCTGGATCCGAGACAATGAGGTGACGCTATGTATGACATGCCACGAGTCTTTTAATGCTCTCACCAGAAGAAGACATCACTGCCGGGCCTGTGGCTATGTGAGTGACATGAGCCCAAGCTTTCCTTTACACAAAACCACACTTTACCTGAGGACACTTGGCAATGATCTCTCTGCTTCCTCAGGTGGTGTGTTGGAGGTGTTCAGACTATAAAGTAGCTTTGGAGTATGATGGTAACAAGCTGAACAAAGTCTGTAAAGCTTGTTACCTGATCCTGACTGGCCTGGGAGGTGAGAAGGTGGACAGGAAGAAGAGAAGAACACTAGAGGTGAGCCCTGTGGCTGTTTTGTATTTGTGGCTGTTTTCTTTTTTGGAACTTGCAGAATTGCAGCCTTTCTCCCCCCTTTTTTTCTTTGGGGTTTTCCCCTTTTGGGTGTTTCTTTTTAATTCTTTTTATTTCTTATTTTTCCCCCTTTTTTTTTTTTTTTTTTTTTCTCTTTTTTTTTTTTTTTTTTTTTTTTTTTTTTTTTTTTTTTATTTTTTTATTTTTTTGTTTTTTTTGTTGTTCAGCACTTTGTTCAGTGAAGGCTGTTGTAAAGTGCTATAGAAATAAAGTTGGCTTGGCTTGGCTTGGCCTTTCTCTTTGCATGTTTAATTTCTCTAAATTCTCCTTAACGAACTGATATTCTAAGACTAGATTGCCTCTCAGGTGCAATAAAGCCATTAGTGAGGGAAAACGAACTTGAAAAGCTTTAGTAAAGCTCTGAAACTGGAAGGGTTGTCTTTAAACTTGAAGTATGCCATTAACATGACTGATTAAACTTGAGCACTGACTTGTCTTGGGTGTTGTTCCAGTCAGAGGCATATCCAGAGTACTGTGACATCGTTCTGAGCAGCACCCTCAGGTATTCTGACAACTTGGTGAGGTGGCAGCGAGTGTGGTGCGTTCTCACCAGAACTGATCCTCCAGTTTTACATGTGCATGCTGCTCCACAGGTAAGGGCTTCTGATTGGAAATACTCACATGTAATTATTGGTTTTTGTTTTTAAAGGCAGTCTATTACTTTTCTCAATATTTATAAAGTATTTAAAAGTAAGTTTCACTCCCAGGACAGCATTCATACAGGTACATTTACAAAACTAAACCTAGAGAAAATAAATTGAAACAGAAATGTTTCCATGTCAGTGCAACTTGAAGAGCAAAAGTAGCAGAATGAACAGAGTCTTAAATTTATAATCCTTATTATCAGTCAGCTTTGTTGTTACAGGGTTAGGGCTAGATTAGATCTGTCATGTCATCATAATACATTTTATTTGTAGAGCGCTTTTACAAAAGCTCAATGACACTTTACACAAGGGATAAAACAACAGTATAAAACATATAGTACGGTAAAATTTAAAACAAACACTAGATTAAAATATATTCAATATAATAAAACAAAAGGGGAAAAACTAAAACCAAAAAGGGAAAGAAACATCAAGTGATGTTTCTTTTAAGACTGTCATTTCAAGTGGCAGCAAAGACTTTTTCAAATTTGGATTAGATCCAGCTTTGTAAAGGGTCTTTGTGGGAGTTCTGTTGATTATTTTTTGTTTATTGATTGACTTTAATCCTGAAACTGGAAATTAAATTTTGTCTCCCCCCCCCCCCCCCCCCCCCCCTCTGGATGGCTCCCACCCCCCCCCCAAACGGGGCATAAAAACTCTGAAAAGTATATGTTCTTTATATATATATGTATATAAAAGGAACATCTCATTATTTCCTTTTGTTTAAAAGGGAAATGTACACACACAAAAAAAAAAAAAAACTAAAAAACAAAACAAAACACAGGGCATGTTGTCATAGGACAATTCTTCACATGTTATCCTACAATAACTTCAGGTTTTGTTGAGCCAATTAAAACCTATAAAGCCTACTTGGTTGAACTTGCTTTTACACTGGCCAGGTGACCACTGACTATATCATGTCAATTTGAGAAAGTATTCTTTTTCTTTTTTTTTTTTCTTTTCATGAACATACTGCTGTTGGTTTGTTGTGCAACCTACTTTCAACCTCCTCATTCACTTTTTCTCTGATTCATTTATGTGAAGTCCTTTTTCACCATTCCTCTACTGGGCTGCACCATCGAGGCTTCCCCCCAGGAGCTCCAGGATCAGCACAGCTTCTGTCTCAGTCAAACCAAAACCACCCACATCTTCTCCTGCGATGGTCTGGAGCTCCATCGCAGCTGGCTGACTGTTCTTAAAGTTGCCGTGACGGGCAGTATACCTGACGACATCATTGCGGAGTTTAGCTCTGGAGTTCACGGCAGTGATGGTGATGGAAGGGACAAGGAATCTGGCTCCTGAACAATTATGACATTTACATAAAGCGCTCATAAGCATGTCCATGAACATACAACAAAATGAGAGAATATTTAAAGTGAGCAGGAGATTTTTCATTACAAGTAGGTGTGCACTTTATTTCTGAGATGGTTTACAGTAAAATAAATAAAGGTGTTTTAACAAGACTCGGACTATCCCTTCAGATACAAAGAGTTTTGTCGTGGCTCTGCACAAGCTGTTCAAGGTAACATGAAAATAAGGACTACCAGTTGATGATTAAGGTCTGAGTGGGTCCGCTCCTTTACTGTCAGCCAGGCGATAACCCGGGGGGGGTGATGAGGAGTGGGAGAGGAGGACTTTGCTGCTTAAATGTGGGGGAAAGTGTTAGCCACCGGTGGAAAGACGCTTTAACGAAACAAAAAGCGTGGATCTTTTGGGACAAAGTTAATCCTAAAAAAAAGAAGAGCTCACAAAGTGATAAGTTTTCATCCATTTGTTTCACGGTGTAGTGTGCTAAGTGCAACAGTGTCTATTCGAGGTCACTTGACAAATAAGGACAAAGGAGTTGGATTGGGACATAATTTTGCTGCTTGGAGCAGCCGGACAGAATCACAATATAGGCTCAAGTTGTTTAATGCACGGTTATCTACTGAGCTCAAATAAAAGCGGTCGCCCGGGCGGTAAATGGTGCGGAACCCTAATACACAGAGGCTCTGTGGGATCTGAACTGCTGTATAAAACACATTCAACTGATCCCAATTTTTTACAAGGAAATACAGCAAACTAATATTTACACTCAACCGTTTGGAGCTAAAATGACCTAAAATAAACAAAAAGAATCACAATTGGAAAAAATGTTTACATCCTGTTGTGTGCAACACTTAATGACCAAAAGCACCTGGTTAGCTTACTGTACAGCATGTTTCTATTATATGTTTAATAAAAATGTTCTTCAATGCATGTTTTCATCTAATGGTGATTGTTCAAAATAAACTTAACATGGAGTTTTATAGGAGCTCTGATCTATGGAGGTAAGCAGATTGAGTTAAAAATGTCCCACCAAGTGCAAAATTAGCCTGAAGAAAAAGCTTTTGCAAACTACTAATAATCACCACTGATTCAGTCTCAACAGTTGTAGTATTATGAAACATGGATGGTTGGACCATGCATCCAGAACGCATACTGCTGGCAGCTGCATCAAAGACACAAATGGAAACCAAAACCAGGAACAAATGAATGCGAGACACCTAAACTGAGCTTCGTTGTGCTCTAAAGCCGATCAAAACCCCTCTTGTTTTGCTTGGGCTAAAAAATGTCTTGCATGCAGATGGTGTGTGCTTCAACGATACAAAAACAACTGAGTCTATTCCTCCTGCTGCTTAGATCTTTCTGGATGTTAGCTATTTCTACAAACCGAATCACCTGAAGTTGTGGGGTAACTCCCTGCCTTTTTCTCACACTTGAAATAAATTGAAAGTTTGTTTGGGTGCAAATAAGCTATTATCACACTCAAAGTCCACATGGACTTACTGTCTTTAGTAAAAGCTTTGTCTCTTAAACACAATAGTGTCAAAATTATGTCACATAAACAATTATTAGGCAACATCTATCTTTTGTTGCAGTAAATGCCACTTAAACTGTGATACAGTCATAGATTGGAGGCAAAGGCAGTTTGACCTGGTGGTGAAAACGAAATAGAAGAGGCCCTGATTTAGACATAGAAGCTAAAAAAAAATCGGATTTGTAAATCCAGCATACGAGTGCAACGCTACCAGAGATTCAGACCCAAAATCACACATACACTGACACACAGTACATAAAGGACAAATCAGCATTATTTACACATAGCCCACCTCTGTTTCACTTTCATACATTAATTATTAAGAACATGTTTTGTTCACTAAAAATGTCAGCGGCTTCATTTTCTACTGGACTCTTCACTGCTCTTGGGTCTATGTTACTTTTCATTCATATTATGATGATATTCAGATGTAATTGTAATGTATTTGATCCACATCTGAGGAACCTCACAGGAGAGTTCATCCTCCATCAAGTAGTACTAGGCGCTACGACAGAGTTCAAAGAATTGGATCGTGGGGGGTGCAGAACCGCAGCAGACAAAAGAGGCCTGTGGAGATGGCCAACAAAACATGACTCCTGAACCTCCTGAAGGCTTCCATAAGCCAGTAGTGCAGCAGTTTGAGGCAAATCAGCCCCCTTATTAAAACCAGCAGTGATGTAAGACAGAAAAACCAGCTGTCCGTCATCTCTCAGCTACAGCACAGCTGCTCTGATACCATCAGGCTGTCATAGCCATAGATTTCCAGCAGGTGGAGCAGGAAGAGTCTGTCTCCATGTGGATCCAGACCCATGGCCCTCACGCTCTCCTGGGTTACGGTCGGGTCGGGGCTCCCTGCCACCTCACTCAGAGTCTGGAAAATCCTGTTGTTCTGCTCCAGGAAAAACCTTGAGAAGAGAGAAGCGGGAAGGCAGGCGAGGCTGTTACATAATTTTGTGCCATCATGAACAACATGTTTTGGTTTAATTTTCCTCTGCTGATCAGCAGCAGATCTGTGCGAGAGGACGACAGCAGTCAGGGGATTTGGATCAGTCTCATTAGCTTTTGGATCAAATGTGAAACTGAGCAGGCTGCTCTTACAGCAGTTCATCAGCATTTACACGCACACGGACCGAGTAAATGAATCATTCTGTACTCACAAAATAAAGAGATCCTCCTCACTGGACATGAGGTCTCCATTCTCTTCCTGGGAATAAAGCAGCATCTGCCTAAAAAATATATACACACACTTAGCTTTTAGCCATTGTCATGTTGCTACGGTTATTCACGTTAAGCTATATGTATATATAAGAAAAAGAGTTGAGTCCTCATAACTTCAAATGTCAAAATACTGAATTTTCCTTTTTAATCTGTAAAGTTTTAATCTCTTATTCAGTTTATGTGTTGAAAAAAATATATTTCTCTTTTCTCGCTTGAAGCTTTGAATGTGGTTTGTAATATAAGAGAGCATTTGTAACTAACAAGCCATTTTTCCTCAAAGGCCAAAGCTTCAACAGCTGAGAGTACAGGCCGACCTTCTTCTAAAATTCCCATTGACATTGATTTTTCTACAATGCCTCAGCTTGATGCCTCAAAACGAAATCTTGACTAACATGAAACACTTTATGAGTTATTTAAGACTGGATTCTGATTCCTTTTGAATTTACTTGGATCAAAACTAGAGAAGTGGATGAAGAAAAGGAAAGGAGGAAAAAAACATCTGCTAATTAACAATCCCTACAAAATCAGACCCCTGATTTCCCCAATTTATTAAGATAAATTGTGTTAAAAGTGAATAGTTCATATATGGTTTTGTTCTTAAAATGTTTTTCAATTTATTAAAAACACCAAACCTAACACTGTTAGTTTTATCATATTTTCTGTACTTTCTCTGGAAGTGGAACCTTATTCCAAAGGTTCAATGTGAGGGCAAAAATCTTTACAAATGTCTTTTAGTGGGGTAGCAAAAGCCTATTTATTTAGAGTAATTTGAGCCTCTCATTTCTTACAATACACTAAGCAAAGAGAGAGTTATTCTTTACAGATCTCTTTTTAGCATCAACATTTAAAGTGGCATGATAAAGTCATCCAAAAAACGAAAAAGCATTTAAAGTTAAAAACAAACAAACAAAAAAAAGAAGTCAGTTGCCCCCAAACAACGGTTAGATGATGGAGGTGTGTCACATGTTAGTATAACATGTAAGATGGTCGTAGAGGGGTCAAGGATGTACAAGGTGGGAAATCACTGAAGATGATTAAATTCATTGGTAGCTTTGGTGTTTTTGAGATCTGCTGACAGTAAAGAAAAAAAGCTTTTTTAGTCTGTAACTGCAGTCCTGCTAATTATTAGGATCCACAGGCTTGCTGTAACAGTTACTCACCTCTGCTCGGTGAGTTTGCGATATTTCTCCCTGTCTGCAGCGCTGAGGCGGAGCAGAGGCTTCAGGCCGTCTCTGTAGGTCTTTACATTCTGATTATCCACATACACATCATACAGATCTTTCTTCTCCTCAAAGATCTTCTCAGTAGTACCTAAATAGAGCAAACACTCTGCATCTCAAACACCAGAACAAGAGATGCTGTTCATATAGAGGTAATTATGTCTGGAGCATCCACTTACAAGCGACGTAGGAGAGCTCGTTCTCCAGGGCGCTGATATCAGCAACATTAACATAGAAGAAGGGTCGGAACTCGGGCACGGCCATGCCGACCCCGGGGATGGAGATGTTTGCCAGGCAACAGCAGCAGTAGACTGATGGGAGAGTGAATTTAGAAAAATTAGTGGGGGGGTGGAGAGCAGCACAGCAGGTGATGCGTGGGTTGGAGAAAAACCACATCTACTGTGGCATTTTCTTCCCAAACTCTGATTATCATTTTTACTCTTTTCTTTTCTTTTTTTTTTTTAATCAAACAAAAAATATCCTATAAAACCCCTGTAAAAATATGTGGATGATTCCCACCTCTGTAGCAGACCACACCCACAGGTGGAGGGGAGAAGATGAGGATGCGCCTACGGAGGAGAGCCAGCTTCCAAAGCACCATGATCTGCTCCCCAAAGAAGCGGATGAACTGGGACATGCAGCCTGCCGGATGGGTGATCTGTTCCAAAAGTAAATACAGACCCATTAAAACGTTATTAAACAGGAGATGTTTGCGGATGCATCCTCAGCAACCACCATCAATCAAAGAAATAAATCAGAGCAATGTAATCATCACAGCCATGAAGAGAGCCCTCCAACCTTCATCTCAGGGTGCATGCTGTGGTTGATGGCAGCTCCCCAGGCATTGGCTGGCAGTGCAGTAACAACATCCTCCCCACTAAGAGGCAGAAGTGCTCTCTTGTCCTCGTAGAAAGCTTCCAGGGCTGAGTAGAGGCCTGGGGACTGAAGCTGGAGCCTGAGGAGGGAAACCAAATAACATCCAAAGAGATATCAAAAGTGGAAGTCCTAAAATTAAAAAAAAACCTGTAATTCACTCCTAATTAATAAAAGCAATGTGGAAAAAATTTAAAGCAAAACACAGCGTTATCAGTCAATCGCCAGCCAAACGTCACTCTGTCCAAATGTAATGTGAGAGGCAACAGACGACCAAAACGAAGTGTAAACTCATCAGAGAGCCATTCTGAGAGACAAAAAGTGGAAGACACTGGGTTAATGCTCACTAATTATTGCAGATGCATTGTGAAGCAAATGATCGTCTCCAGCTCTTTGTGATACAAATGAATTTGTCTGTGACCTGGAAAGCGTCTTTTGTTGACAACACTGAGCTCAGCTGAAGTACCACCAGTATGCAGCAGACTGAGAATCAGTCTGAGACAAGTACAACCAAAGTACAGCGGAACAACAAAACAAGCCCCACACTGCGGGATTAAAATGGCTTTTTTAAAAGCTTTAACTGTGTAATCTTTGTTAAAACAACCACATGTTGATTTGTGCTTCTCTTCCCCAAGGCTGCAGCTATTTTTCATATTCAGAAGTAATCAGTTCATTATTCTATATTGAGTTATTTATGAAGAGATATTTATTTTGAGTTGAAGAGCCCAATGTGACTTCTTTAAATCCTTCTTTTTTATCTTCTCACTTACCATCTCATGTCAGATTCACAACTTTATTCTAAAAACTTTTAATGTAAAAACAAAGATTGCATCAGTGATTGTTCACCCTCTTTTAATTCTACAGCTTTATATATCAGGACATAATCTTTTTTTTTTTCTTTAAAAAAAAAAGGGTAGTAAAATTGGTAAATACAACCTTAGTGTCATTATTAATTGGACCAAAACTGAAGAAAATGTCATCTGAATATCCGAAAATCACTAAAGATTATTCACAAGTGGAAAACATCTTTTCCCACTTTTATTTTCAGTTGTTCCCAGAAGTGAACATTCTAGCAGGTTCACCCCAAGGTCAGACTATGCAATGCTAAAAGAAACTGCAAAAACCTTAAGAGCTACATCTCAGACTCTACGTAAGTGCTTCAGCTAGCATGTAAAAAGAGTCCGTGGAAGGGTTGCAGGAAAACGTGTTTGTCTAAAAGGAACATGTCAAAGACAGCTTAGGTTTGCAGGGTTGCATCTGAACAAAGCACAAGACAAAGAGTCAAAGATGAGACCGTCTGCATGACAGCTAAAACTTGGCTGAAGCTGGGTCATGCAACAGGATAAGATCTCAAGCACAGCAGCAAATCTACAAGAGAACGGCTGGAAAAGCTAAAGTGTTGCAATGACACAGTCAAAGTTCAGACCTCAATCTGACTAAATTACTGTGGTGAGCAAAAACAAATATCTGCAATCCTCAATAAACTAAAACAAGATTGTAAAGAAGAATGGACCCAAACTTTCTCCACAACATGAGCACCTTTTTTTAATGTCCTGATACATAAAACCTTAGAATAACTATAATTTTGGACTCTGCTTTATCACAAACCACAACATACATCAAAACAAGCCTTACATTCTGACACTCAAGACAGATAAAGTGAAAAGCAGCTGACATGATGTCGCCATTTAATCCATATCTTTGTTTAGCTTTGTTCATGGGGCCTTTGTCACTTTTAAAATCCTTTCTTTCACATTCTTCTCTTTGTTTATCTATTCAGGTCAGATTTAAACTGGATTCTTCAATCTAAAATATTCTCAGGACAAACTGGGTTTGGACAATTAGTTAAATTATTCAATTTAAAAAGATTTGTTTAAAAAAAAACATCAACAAATCATCACATGTTGGAAATTATTCCAGACAATGTTCGATGTTAAACTAAAACTACACTGGATTCATTTTCTGTCTGTCAGCTAATAAACTAATTACCTCAGCAAAAGGGGGTTGTCTTTGGCCTTACATGATAAATAAATCAAGTTTCTTTGCTGAAACTTTTTAGTTTATTAACTGTAATCTTTCTACTAAACACTACACACACATTTCATTTTCGTCTCGTCTGCTCTGCTAAAGACTGCTTTCAAATTTTACACTAATTATTCATTGCCGAGAAACATTTCCCTTTATCACTCCTTCTATAATAAGCATTCCCCTGTTAAACTAATGAGTTATGCAAGCTGCAACTGCCGTAAGAAAACAAAAAGCAGACTCCGAATCAGGGAAAAGAGAAAGAGTAAAAAGAGGGGAAAAAAGGAGAAACAACTAAATATTTTAATCACCTTGTGACCAACAGGGCACCCTTTATTTAAGAAATGAGGACTGCCGTGGCAGTCAGCAGATCAGGAATCTGGAACGAGCTACGTGGCGAATGATGAGCATGACCGTTGCATGACTGGAGGCCGGAGTGTGGGAACTGTGGAAAGGAGGGAAGAGGGGGAGGGAGGACGAGAGGCTGAATGTGGAGAGACTTGTGCTCAAAGAACCACTGAGAAGGAGGGAGGCAGGAGTGTGACGCTGCGATATCAAAGGCCTGTTGGCATCAAAATGTAAATATGGAGTTTTCTTTGCGCAATGTTAGAACTGGAAGCTGATCCGAAGGCAATAAATACGTACAATTTCTCTAAAGTTTCTCAATGTATTGTTTTGACATTTAAATGTTCAGAGAAATGTTGCTATAGCATTTAACTTTAGACTTTACAGTATAGCTGTTAACTTATATCAATATTTAATTTGACCACATTTTTTCTTCAAAATTGTAAGAAGTTTCTCAGACCATCTTTTTGTATTTTCTTTAACTTCTTCAGGATTCTTGAAGGGCATCCCAAAGCTCTTCGTTGGATGTTGCTGCCTTTTGTTCTGTTCTCGGTCAAGATGATCCCACACAGCTTCAGAAATGATGAGGTGTGGGTTCTGGGGAAGGTTCATCAGTCCATAACATGGGTGCCCAAGTCCTCAACAGCTACACCCTGCAACTTTTGGATGGATCCCCTCTCCAACACACCTGAATCAAATGAATGGCTAGTCACCGGGACTCTGCAGAGCTGACTGACATGGGGATGTGGAATTCAGCCTTTGATTCAGGTGTGTTGGAGAAGATATGCTCTAAAAGTCGCAGGATAGTAACTCTGGAGGTGTGGACTTGGGCACCCTTGCTCTATAAGACCTGCACCTACTGGTTTTCAGTCTACTCCTTGTGTCACTTGGCATACACCAGCATATTCTCCCTGTTTCCTTTCTTTAAGAATGGCTTCTTGACAGCCATCCTTCCACAGAGACCTTTCTGATGAAGCCTCAGTGAACAGATGGAACTGAAGATCCTAAAGATCGGTCTTCCTTAGATTTTTTTTTCCTATTTCTTGAGGACTTTACTTTCAGATACAATGAAGCTGCTGTAGATAGCAGTATTTTTGTGTGTGTGTGTTTTTTTTTTTTTTTAGGCCGGAAACCTTTTTTAAAGCACACTCTGCACACCATACTGAGATATGCCAACTTTTTAAGGAAATACTTGTAGGTCTTTGGAAATCGCCTTGTTGGTGCAAAAATATTATTCCATCTTTATAATTTATACATATTTATGATAATTGTAACTGTTGAATACAAGGACTGGACTGAAGATCAGACAGTGACAGCATCCAGATGTGTGCTAAGGGTGTTTCCTGCAAGCAAAGCAAGCACCAGATAAGTCTGTATGCCCACATTAAACAGAAAGGGTCTTTATATGCTCTCTAAACTTTTATTCAGTCCAGAGGACACAGCCAACATGTCTTTGCTTTTATTTAATGACCTAAACATCTGAACTAATATTACACCGAATAGCTAAATGTTACACTGTTATACTAAATGTCTTCCAAAATATGTTTATGAAAGCAGGTAGAGAGGTTTGAGCTAACGGAAAGGTTTAGAAAGGAAGGGGGATAATCCTATGAGCTTTTTCATATGCTAATATTTGGAGTCGTTTTGGTTGCTTTTTAAAAATAGGTTTCCAAAATCTATGAACTATGATGCAAACCTCATTATGACTGCACCCATCCCCTGACAACTACTTTCAGCAGGCTAACTTGCAGTGTCACAAAGCTTATATCATATCAGAGTGGTGTCTTGGACTCTCAGATGGCCACCACAGACACCGGACCTCAATCCAATAGAGCACCTTTGGGACATGATGGTATGTGAGAATCACATCGTGGCGGCGCTGCCCACAAGTCTCCGGTTACTGTTTGACACACGTTCAGGTCCATATGGAGCAGAATTTCAGAGGAATGTTTCCAGCACCTCACTGAGTTGCAAAGGATTAAGACTATTCAAAGAAAAAAAAGTGTGTATGGCTAGGATGTAGTGAGTGGACAGAAAGTGTTTATCCGATAGTTGAATATGTCCATTTTTAAGTGCAGTAAAAGTACTGCTTTCAATCTCTCAGAAAGTCAAGAATAAAGGGAACTGTTCACAGAAAAGGCTTCTTATAAATCTAAATAATCAGAAGTTGCAACCCTGATTCTGAGAGATGCTCTCTGAAGCAGCATGCAGCTAGCTTTGCTCTGTCCTACAGACTCTTTCTTTCTTTCTTACCTGACCTGATGCTCCAGGAAGCTCATATAGCGGTAGAGCAGGGTGTAGGAAGGAGACAAGATCCCCACCGATTTCATCCTCGCCCCCCTCTCTGCTGTGCTCTCCACTGCCATGTTGGCAAAGCAGGCGAGGCCAAAGTAGCAGCCCTTACGGAAGTAGCTGTGGAAGGAGGAGAGAGGGAAACAGATGAGGCCATGAGTCATGAAAAGCGAATGCAGTGCCAGATGGCTGTGCCTGCTTTTTGCTTTTTTTTCTTTCCCTTCTTCACCAGGCAACACTTTCCTGCACTTTATCCTGCCAGGATGAAGACATGGGGGTGCATCTTAATACTTAGCTTGCTCCTTCCACTTGGTTGCTTCGTGGTGTCCTTTAGAGGGTGAACTTTAATCAATGCTGAATGCACACACACTTACATGAAGTCTGTGGTGACTCTGTGGGAGCCGCTGGCGATGGCTTTAAACTCCACTCCCTCCAGGTCCATATCTTTGGGCAGACACCACTCCAGCATATTTCCTATCATACATAAACACAGAGATGATAACGTAGCACACAGACAAGCAGACGAACGCTGACTCAGGAATAGATTATGCATAAATTATCACTTCATTTCATATTCACTAAACAAATTTGACTGGATTCCTTGGAATGAATCAGCTGAACATTGACCCTACAGCAGCAGCTGAGCAAACAGAGGTCACTCAGGGAGTGTGGCTAACAATTTCACCATTTTATATGGAAATATGAGCTGGTCTGTTATTAAATTTAGGGTGGAGGTCTGTGTCACCTGCTTGTATTGCAAGAATCCTGCCAGATGACCAAAACTCTAATGAAGTGCTTGCTGTTACACTGTTTTTCTGCAAAGGCAGAACATTGAAAAGGCTGCTATCAGGCAAAGCAAAAATGATGCTGTTCTTGCTGTTGCCATGGTTTTGAACTAAAATCAATACTTTTTCAGTGTTTTGACTACCTGATTGTGCTCAAACACAACAGACCAATGATAAACTCTTCAGACCCAGAAAACTTTGGAGCACTGTGCAAAGGTTTTGAGCTGCCTGTCATTTCTTTATACATTGTCTCCAAGGAGTAAGGCTTTCTTGAAATCTTTAAAGCATCAGTCCTTCAGGCTTTCTTAAGGGTTTTTCAAAATTTTTCTTTGGACTTTGATAGCTTTTTCACTCAATTTCAGTCCAATTCTCACACACACAAAATGGTCAGGTAACAACAATCTATGTATCATTTATAAAAAAAAAAAAAAATAGGAGTTTCCGGGCTGGTCTTACGAATTGGTGACTTTCATATTCATTCAAAAGATCTTAGGGATAGCAAAGTATTTCTCCAAAAAGTCCATATGCTCCATCATTATCAAATAGTTTATGACCCGATAGATCTGTGCCATTCTTTTCACAATTTACATTTGGCTCTGCATGATCCTATTTAATCAACTATCTACTAAATGTTTTCTCTTAGTTTCTTTTCCTGTTCTTTTCCTTAAGCATAGAAAAGATTGTGCACCACAGCTTGTTCTTTTAAGATTTAACAGAAATATATTTCTCATAACCATAAAGGGTGAAAATTTTACTGCCACAGTAAATACACGTTCACTCCTCCTAAGCAGGTATTTAAAAAAGAACAACCACAACCTGTTCATCACTCCTCTCTTTCATGTCAACCTGACATGCCGCAAAACCATAAAGAGCCCAGCTCCACCCTGCAGGGAATCTCCTGGCCTGCATTCAGATCAGCTTTTCATCATCATCTTTTCACCTTTACTCCGATTATTCTTGATGTGATTTGCCTTCCAGGTAAGTAACCGGTCTGGCATCTAATTCCCAGTGGATCACCCCAGTCTTCTCCACATTAAAAATGAATGGGCACACTCTGCAGAGGGCACAATCTGATTGATTTTTGTCACGCGTCTTGACATTTCGTCGTTTTTGCTCTGCTATCAGGCAGCACGGGAAATGTCGTGACTTTCATGATGTCTTTAAACTTATGATGGGGTCAGAAGAAGCCACACCTGTAGGCAAGGAGTCTGCAGACTGGGCTCAAACACGCGCTTTTCATGCTGGGCGTCAGACACCAAATGATTAGGCTGGTAAACGTAAAAGCTCCATCTTACAGTATGATTTTCTTTGCACTTTTTTTTTTTTTTACATCATTAATCATGTCCCACCTGATCTGGTATTGAATGTAACTACAAAGACTGACACAATCTGGTCCTTTTCCTCCCACTTCACCACCCTCTCCTCCAGCGACACATTCCCAGGTCTCGGTTCCGAAAGATGCTCCTCTTTATCGGGAGGCAGCGGTTCATCCGCAGTCGCCGGGGTGCTGGAGGTCGTGGGTGGGGCGCCGCAGCCGTCTGCGTTGGACACAGACTTGCTGGGAGTGGGACCCCCTGGTCCGCTGCTCCACCCAAACCCCGGCGCGGAGCATCCTGATGAGGCACGGCTATTGGAGGGACTCGACAGTCGGTCCTTGGCGTGAGCCGCCGCCGGTGCTGCACCGGCAGGTTTCTCCGCGGACGGAACCTCTTCCCAGTCCAGTAGAGGGGCTCGGTCCGACCGCTCCACCATCCTGTCGGCGGTCCCGCCTCGTCTGTATCACCGCCGATAGTAAACGATGTCTCAGGCGACAGGCACCAGGTCCATCCGTGGATAATTACAACTCAGACCATTACCTGCATAATGAAGTTATGCCCAACTATTTACTAAGGTTGCACTTTGCTTTGAATAAATAAATAAATAAAAGCATACAGCAGTTTTCAACCTTAGCTTTTAAACCTTTCTAATCTCTGGTGATCATAAATTTGATGCTGTTCAGAGAGGGCAACTCCTTCGACTAATACGAGTTGCATTCAAAACGATTCAGCATTAATTGTCACAATCTCGTGATAAAGAATAGCTGTGGAACATTTAGAAGCGCGAGGCTGTTTTTGTCTCTTGAATGTACCCCTGTGTGGAGCGTCCGCTAGTCTGAATCTTCTTTTCATCAGCCACACATTCGTTAAAAAAATGTGATAATAAGCTGCACACAAAGTTTTGTGTAAAGGACATGAAAGACGATAAAATAACTAATTCAGTCCAAAATGTTTAAATTATTTACACATTTATGACGATTGTTATTTTGATTTAACTATTTTTTTTTTATGTATTTATATATTTTACAGTCATGTCTGTGCGTGTCGAATGTTGCGGACGTAAATTCAAGCATCGGTTAATGATGTCATCGAGCGACACGTCAACCACACGGAAGACGACTTCCACAAACCAACCTGTCAGAATACTTGTGACTCGAAGACCGTGGTTTTACCGAAATGGGTACGTTTTTTTATTATTATTATTAAATAACAGGTTTTAAAATATGTATTTTCCCTAACTTATAAACAAACTCCAAGTTAAAAAATGGCTAATTACTAATATATCCCTGTTTTGTCTCTGCATATTTCTTATAACGTGAAGTGCTGTTGCTTGCTAATGTTAGCTATTTACTGTGATCAGCGTATAATTTTTCATATATGCGTAATTTTGGTGTTACCGTTTATATTCAAAGCTCACGAAGCTCAACATAATTACAAAACGCACATGTCTACATTTAAGTTATAGTTGATGAAGTACTCCATTTCGCTATATCCAGTAAAAACCGTAATGCTATAACGGCGTACAGCCCCTGTAAGCTAACTTCAGCTAGCTTAATTGCTCAACTACCTGCCTACACTGAATTTGAATCAAGAAATTATTTTGTTTTGTTTCTGTTTGTTTGTTTATTGGTTGTTTGTTTTGTTTTCATTATCTTGATATATCTCAAAACATGTTGTTGGTTACCACAGGTCAATGTGATGTGTTCGTCCCACCAAACCCAGCAGGGAATATACAGTCATGGTCTATTTCCTCTGATTTTTCCACCTGTGTTTGTACTCTGAAGGTGGCTTCTTCTCAAGTCTCTTTTCTGGCCTGTTTGGCACCAGGGAGATGAGAATTCTGATCCTGGGTTTGGACGGTGCAGGAAAAACAACCATTCTGTACAGGCTGCAGGTTGGAGAAGTGGTCACTACTATTCCCAGTATGTACTGGTTTCCTCTATTAATTTATGACATATTAAGTTTAGTCAGTTGTTGGATATTCAGACAGTCTCACTGACATCCAAATTTATTTTCCAACAATGACAATCACACAAATTAATTTAATAATACATTTTATTTAAAATGCCTTTCAAGAAACTCAAGGACATGTTGTGGTTAGATAAACAAATCAAAGTAAATAGATACAAAACAAAAGAGCATATCAAGTGCAGTACGAAGTAATGAGATAGAAACAGATAAAAAGCATGTTTTTTAAAGAAAGACTACTTTAAATGGATGAATTGAAGAGGGTCACATGTTGTAGGCAAGTTTAAACAGGTGAGTTTTGAGATGAGATTTGAAGAGAGGGAGAGTGTCGATGTTACAGTGGTTAGGAGGAAGGGAGTTGCACAGTTTGGGAGCAAAGTAACTAAAAGACCTGTTCCCCATGGTAGTGAGACGAGGGGAAGGGACAGAGAGATAAAGAGAGGAAGAAGATATGAGGGGATGAGAGGGAATAGCAGTGTGGATCAGAGCAGATAGATATGTGAGATTGTGAATGGCCTTAAAAGTAAAAAGAATAACTTTGAACATGATACAGAAATTCATGAGGAGCCAGTAAAATGTTGTTGAACTGGGGTGATGTGGTAGGAGGAGGGGGGTTTTGTGGTCATCTGGGCAGCAGAATTTGGGACAAGTTGAAGTTCATGAAGTGATTTGTGAGGTTGACCAAAAAGAAGGGAATTACAGTAATCAAGCTGGGAGGAGAATTTTTGTGCAGTCAGTCAGAGGTCTGTCTGACTCAACATGTTTGATTTTATTTTAAGCAAAAGATGGCCGAAGGAAAGAGAGTTTTCCACAGATCAGGGGGCTGTCTCTCTTATTGCTTTGATAAACTTATGAAAATCCTACCCCATGGACTATATCAGAGGAAGTTGTTCGTTGAATATGTCAGTCTTATTGTGAGGACAGTTGAGTGGTTTTAGATAGAAAACTTACTGTACATGTTACAGTTACATTGTTTACATTGACTATTTGCACTATTGTCCATCAGGACCACTGTCCTGTTACATTTTCAAAACCTTACTTTTACATGCTAGTTACATTGTCATTGCACTGTAATATTTGCACTACTTCCTACATTAGGATTGCAATACTGTTCACATTGTCTACTGTCACCCTATTTGTAAATCTGTAATTTTTTTTTGTATTTAAACTTAATTTCCTGTTTAGATTTCTAGGTAATCTGAGCGGATTCCTATATTTTTATCTTATAGTTTATTATATTTTATGTGCACCGTGGGTTTCAGAAGACTGTAATTTTATCTGTGTTGTATGTTTAACGTGACACATTTGAAAGTAAAGTTGACTTTGACTAGAACTGTGGGAGGATTTGCAGGCAGTCAGGTAGTCCTTGTTTCTAATAATCAGTCTGGAGCAACCATTTAGGTTGATGCCAGGACATTGGAGGATGTCAACAGTAGGACAGTGTTGGACAAAGTGGATGTTGTTAGCTTGTGCAGTGTGTATTTCTCCTCACACACTATGTTTAGAACTGTTTATTAATTACGTATATAATCACATGCACTATATTTAACGTAGCTGCATC
Source organism: Atherinomorus stipes (assembly GCA_023101725.1). Classification (NCBI taxonomy): domain Eukaryota; kingdom Metazoa; phylum Chordata; class Actinopteri; order Atheriniformes; family Atherinidae; genus Atherinomorus; species Atherinomorus stipes. The sequence goes on along the minus strand of JALJCO010012253.1, from coordinate 1,032,671 downwards.
AGAGGAACCGGTTCTTGTACAGGTATTGGATTATAAGAGGTATTCACTAAACTTCCATGCAAATGTTTCAGGCTTACAAACACTAATCTGAGAGACTAAACTAGGAAAAACATGTTTCACCAGTTCTTACTGAGCACATTTTATTACATCTATTTCAGTATGTATTGATGTAAATACCCTGGGCTATTTACCACAACTGAGATAAAACAAACATCACTTGACAAATGTCAACAAGGATATCTGTGGTTGCATCTGAATTACACTGATATTTGTGTTATGTAAACATTTAAAGGTAGGTATAAAGATGGATTTATATGCTTCATTTAAAAAAAACCTGAATTTTCCTCTTTGTGTTTAACAAGTCTTTATATTTATAGCTTTTGTAGATACTACAAAGTGTAAAAACACCAAAACAAAACCCACAGATATCCATGATATGCATGTTGTTGTGTCACTAAGGTTTGGCTCATTTTAAGGTCTTTGCTGAACTTCATAGTAGGAGAAGGGAAATGCTTTGCGTTGGATTTCACATGAACACATGCTGTTTTTCTGTACCCATCTGAATTTATCCCTCCACAGCCATCGGTTTTAACGTGGAGACAGTCACATACAAGAACCTGAAATTCCAGGTGTGGGATCTGGGAGGTCAGACAAGTATCAGGTGGGTAGTAGCGTTGCCCTGCAGGATATAGTTCCACAAACCATCTGGAAGGTTTGGTTTTTACAGAGAAATGCAAGTTTTTGTCTACATCATTTGTCATATCTGTCAATTTTGTCTCTGCAAGTAGTTCTCTCCAGTTGTTAGTTTTCCTTACTTGAAAAACTCCTTTCATATTGTTTTATTCTTGTATTACTTGACTCAATAAACTATTGAATTCTTTATATTCTCTCTACTTCAAGACCGTACTGGCGGTGCTATTACTCCAACACAGATGCAGTCATCTACGTTGTTGACAGCAGCGACCGAGACAGAATGGGCATTTCAAAGTCTGAACTGGTAGCCATGTTGGAGGTATATATCTTTTTTTAAAGCAACTTTATTTAATGCATTTATAGTATTTAAATATTTAGTCTAAGTGGTGCTTTTTTTGTAAATTGGTCTGAAAAAGTCAGGTTTTCATGTTGTAATTTTGTGATGTGCCTCATTCATTGCAGGAAGAAGAGCTGAAGAAGGCGATCCTTGTGGTGTTTGCCAACAAACAGGACATGGACCAGGCAATGACACCAACTGAAGTTGCCAATTCTCTGGGTCTTCCTGCCCTCAAAGATAGAAAATGGCAGATCTTTAAGACCTCAGCGACAAAGGGAACAGGGCTGGATGAGGCTATGGAGTGGTAAGCTACACAATCCTTAATGTCTGTAAGATGTATTGGAAAAGGAAGAAGGCGTTCACATTGCCTTTGATGATACTGTGTGAAGAGATAGATCTGATTATGCAAGACCAGCTTACATTTCATTCATCGCTGCTCAACGTTATCTCTGCTTTGTGTTTACCCTGACTAAATTATATTTGTTCTGCCTCTTTGCTCATAGGTTGGTGGATTCTCTGAAGAGTCGGCAGTAAAGGCCCCCCCATTCTGTACATACTCCTGACCTCTGACTCCTCTGTATGAAGCCTTGTGACTGATCCATTCCCATTCCCATTGCCCTCTTTCCCTCGGACCAGTTATTGCACTCCTCTTCTGTCCCCATCTTATATCCACCTAAAGCCTTGGCTAAGTCCTCCCATCGCCTTTCAAGCCCGGGACTGAGAAACAAACGCTGCAGTGACATCCAAACCACAAACACATGAAGATTTTTGGAGAACTGTACGACTGCAGCAGTGGACAAGCAGCACTTCATGTTTTGGAAAAGAATCCAAGTGGAGTTGACACCAGTGAACAATCTTGCTGCATCCTTCTAATTTCATAAATTCATTTAAGGAAACTCTCCTAGATTAAGAAGAATCAACAAATCAATGAGTCTGCTGCATGATATTCATCAGGCTAACTGAGCATCAACTAGTGTCATGTCATTAATCTCTAGACAACATTGAGATATTTTCCTGCTGTGGTCTGTATTTGATTTGTACCGACATAAATGAAAAATGGCAGCATGTATCCATCAGGAGGCAGAGTTTTGCCATGCAGGCACAAACAGATTAGACAGCACAAGTTTATGCTCTGCTTCTGAGCTGGTATGTCTTTACTGTACATGTTTGTAATATTCTTAATAGTCTTAAATCACTACTCAATTTACAGGCAGTGTTATAAAATTAGATCTGTAATTGATGACACTCTTATATTATAAATTCTCTCATTTACAACATATTGTAAAAGAAAAATATGGCTTTTTTGGTCTCTGCTTCTACTGTCTTCTAGCCAAGTGTTACTGCAGTCTGGGCTGTTTGTTTTATATCTAGTTTATCTTGATTTTTTTTTTTCCTTCTGGTGATTTGTTTTAATTTAGTGGTTAATTTTTGTTTGTTTTTCACTGAAATCCTTGAATGCAGCTTTGGCATATTAGAAAATGAGTTACTGAACACTATATGCTCAAAGTTTTATGGTTGCATATTTATATCTGCTTGTACAGTGAAATTCTCAGTAAAGAATGCAATCAGTGATTGTACCAATTTTGAGACTTTCTTGATTTATAAACTATACGAGAGCCAAAAACTGTAAAATGACTGCTTGAGGTTGGTCACAAAACTAAGTTGAACAGCAGAATTAAACCCTACCAAAAAAAAAAAAAAAAAGGTATTTTGGTTTTTAGTAGGGAATTGTTTCTCTTTTATGGCAATCAGAAGGGGGTCAACTTTCACCTCTGTCACATCAGTTCTGGCTTCAAAGACCCAAAACAACCAAATGACACGCAGAAGCTTTCATAACTTAAATACACAGACCAGTGGATGACATAGTAGCTACAGTACAGGTACTACCCAAAAAATTAGAATATTGTGAAAAAGTCCATGTATTTCTATAATTCAACTTAAAAGGTGCAATTAACATATTGTTTATTTGACAAATAATATGCAAATCAAGATATTTTAAGCTTTTATTTGTTTGAATGTTGCTGATTAGGACTTGCAGCTTAAGAAAACCTCAAATTCTACAATAGAAATACATGAACTTTTTCAGGATATTCTAATTTTTGGGCAGTGCCTGTACATCCATTTCTTTTGAAGGCTTCTCTAAACTCTGCAGGTATGGATAACACTGTGGATGATCAGTTAACATGTTGGATATTTTTTTTATTACAAAACCTAATACAAGCAACTGTGCAGGATTAAATCAGCACAATGCTACAGCCAGCTCACAGCGGGAAAAATGTATAAAAAGGGTTCAGTTTTCATATGCAATTCACATGAATTAGGATTAATGAATCAGCTGTTGCATGATGTACCATTTCTCTTTTTACACACAAGTATGCTTAATTTCTAGAGGTTGTCACTTCTACAAACTCTGTGAATCATCAGGTTGGATAGTCTTTTAGTTTTTTTCAATTTTCTTTCCATAAACTTGGATATTAGAATAGTAAAATTCACAATGTAACATCATGTAGGAAACATGGAAGCTGCTGCACACGTCCAGCTACTGTTCAGCTTGTAATCACACCCAGAGTCCTTGATAAGCACGTTTCCACATGTGTGATTACTGCACCATGGCTAGGTCTTTGAGTGCATGGCTCCGGTGCTTTTTGGCTTTATATCCGGGCCGGAGAATCTCGATCTTTCTCTTTTTGGCTTCAATTTTATTCTTGTGCTTCTTGAGTTTCTTCTTTGCAGCAATGTCTGGGTTAGCCACCGCCTGAATGGGCAGAGGGAAAGGGAAATGGGATCAATGGAAGATTAAAGCTATTGTTCCTGTGTGTGTGTTTGTAGCTGGGTGCTCATCGTACCTGCATGGCTCTGTGTCGTTTCCTTGCCACTCGTCTCTGTGTAAACTCTTTCTGGACAGCAGAGAAGGCCAGTGAGAATCTCTCCAGGCCCACTTGTTTTTTGAGCAGCTCAATCAGCTCCTGCGCCAGATTCTTCAGAGTGGAATCTGGATGGAGAGAAAAAAAGACGTCAGAATCCAAAAAAATAGGTTTGTCCAACCTTTCTCCCTCTATGGATGCAACATTAAGACCTTGGTCTGCGTATGTGCTGTCCAGCTCTCTGTAGAGGGGAGTGATGATGGTGGTCAGATAGGGGCCGAGACGGTCCTTCCCTAAGTCCATGGCCATTGCCCCCAGGAACTTAAACACACATGTTCGCTGTAAGAGAAACCACGAGGAAGGAATGTCAGAACAACTAATACTCCATCTTGGATACTGGGATTACTAGAGTGGGTGAAAAGTGGGAAAGAAACTCCTGGAATCACTGCTACCTTTAGGGGAATTTTAGGAGAGTACGCTGCCTCCCTCTTTGCCATCAGACACAGTTTCTTCATTAACCACAGAAGGGAAGGAGGCTTGTCATCTTTGGCATCCTCCTCTTCCTCTTTTTCTTTCTCATCTTGATCTTCATCTCCATTTTCAATCTCCCTGTGCTCCTCCTCTTCCTCATCTTTCGTTTCTTCCTGAGCTGTGACTTGAGACTCAGGGGAAATGAGGTAAATCACCTTACCGACAAACAGCAGGTTCTTGATCACCTGCAGGTGAAGCAGAAAGATTCCTGTTAGATAAAAGCATCTGCAGAATATAAACCTTGCTGGGCTGCATTTTGGGGGATCTATGTGCACCTGCTCTCCTGACGCCGTGTCTAAGAACTTGGACTGCAGCTGCTGGCAGAAAGATAACGCCAACTCTCTCATCTAGATTTTGGAAAAGGAAGACAAGAAGAGATAAGACAAAGAATTGAGACTCTTGCAAGAAAAACAAGTGATCTCAGCCGTACTCTCTTGTCCAGGTTGCTGGCGATGAAGTCAGTGGCTGCTGGCCGAGATGAAGCATCTCCTCCTCCTCCTCTCCAAATGGCGATCAGCTGTTCCGCCTGCTGAGCAGCAAATAGCTGACCAAAGAGCTGCGAGGCGGTCAGCCACACCCAGCAGTGGGGATGTCGCAGGTGGGCTTCAATGTGGCCTGAACGAGTCAAAGAAAAGCAGGTGATTATAAGCTGCTTTGATTGAGCATCTTTGGAATGTGGATTGTAGATAAATAAGTAACGTGTGTTTACCCCAGAGGTGACGGAGTGTGTCGTTAGGCTTGCTGAACTCCAGCAGCCCGCAGTGTGTGTTCAGTTTGGAGATGAGAGTCAGATAACTGAACAACAGCCGGTCAGCTCCTTTCTCATCCTGCTCCTCTTCAATCTGAGAATGACGCATGTTTAGAAAAGTTCTTCCTCTTTTTTGTAACTTTGCTTTTATGTTTACTCACATCTTCATAGTTGTCAGGGTTGATCTCTTTTTCCAGCAGAGGAAGCAGTGGATCCAGTCGATGGGCGAACTTTTCCCCCTCTACCTCCACAAACAGGCCACAAATCTGAGCGCCGAGGCGCTGCAGGCTGACCTGGTAAGAAGGGACATTTCACAGTCTAAAATAAGCTCAAAACTTTGACCAATAGTTACTGCAAATATGACATCACTGGGGGAATAATTGAGGGAAATCCATTTTTCAGTGCTTGAGGCAGATATTCCAACACCAAAACTCTGAAAAAACACAACAGCATACTTTGTTTTGGGGGTCTCCAGTGTTTGCAAATATCTAACTGAGCTGTTCAGATCTTTGGTGGATTTCAGCAAAGAAATACTCAGCTTCCTCATCTTCATCAAAGCCTGTACACTGTACATTGTTCTTTGGAAGTTTTTTTTCCTCATTATACACAAAGAAATGAGATAATGCTAAAATGCCATATCAGTACTTGGTTGATTTTTCTATATCCAGATAAGAAAATCAGACTCATATTTGATATTCTTAATTATTTTTCCTCAGGTAGGACATGAGACAAACTAATTGCAGTTAAAATAACCTGTACAAGCAACAGTTGTTAACATTAGCTGGTAAAATCCAACAGTGGAGCCAAGCATTTATGGAAGTGATGTGATGGAGGAACTGTAATATGATTTCTGTGAGTGGTAGTCTGACCTCTCAGGCTTTGTATTAGAAAATAACATACTTAGAAGGTTATTGAGTGTAATTTGGGTCCAAATGTACACTTTTATGGTAGTTAGCTGTTAGAGTCTGCGCACCTTTTTTTCATTCAGCCAGGTGTTGACAAAGGAGAAGAAGGTGTTCTGTTGGTTCAAGTCCAACTTGCTAAGCAGGGTCTTGATGGCCATGGCTGCCATTTTCTTACAGCGTGTAGAGTTGTCATTGACCACAACCAGAGCCAGCGGGGCGAAGAACACGCTGCTATGTGTAAACAGCAGTTTCTGAATGGAAAGAAATAAGAAAAGAAAAAAAAAACAGGTAAAAACTGCAGTAAACAGGTTGTTGCTTTAAATTGAAAAAGCTAATGATGTGATACGAGAGAGGAGTCAGAATTTAAGCGGCTGATTGTGGTTGTCTGATTTGCATACCTGGGGGAAAGTCTGGAAGATGTAGGCCAGCATCTCCAGTGCAGACTCTCTGCCTGTGTCGTGCTCATATTGCAGCTGAGCCACCACAAAGTTCAGGTGGCCTTTCAGCTTCTTCCCCAGTGGGTAGTCCAGCAGGTACTTCATATAGATCTGAAACACGCAAACATTTTTTTTTTTTTTTTTTTACTGGCAGACAAGTTGATTTCAGTGTGCAAGCACTGAGAGAAGACAGTGAGTTTTTACCTGTTGACAGTGGATTCTGACCATAGCATTGTTGCCGGTCACAGACATATTGGCCACCTTTTTTAGCACCTCCTCCATCTCTGGGACTATGAGCTTCCTGGACAGGATCGCCTGTTGTACACATAAACACGCATGTAAACACACAGCTCATTGGGTGGGAACTTTTGACTTGAGCTCTGCTGGTTACCTTTAGCAGGCTGAAGGCAGTGGCCTGGCGTGACTGGTCGTAGATGTCCTCCTCTGCATATCCCAGCAGCACTTGAAGTTGGGTCTCAGAAATCTTGTTGCTTTTGATGTTCTTCACCAAAACAGTCATCGCCTGAGAGACGGAGAGATGTCAGATTGGTTTTCAGTGGAACTCAGTGCAGTTATAAGGAATTTCCATAAATGTATACGAACGATGTTTTTATTATTATTTACGCCAAATGTGAGCGTTTGTTTTTAATTTCAGTTTGAAATCAAATAAAATAAATAAATAACATCTGTTCTTGAAATTGTATTACACATGAGATACCCTGAAGCAGTTCTGGACCAGGTGGTAGTTCTCCCCCCGGCCAGCTCCTGCCTTGGAGTAATCCTTTAACAGGACAAAGAGCTGCTTCGTCATTTGACTGGCGTTTTGCTCCAATGCTGGCAGAGGGAACTTCAACAACCAGGTGAAGGTAACCAGAGCCTCTGTGATCACCTGGAGGAGGGTAAAGATGTATCAGAATACTATTTTTTATAAAATATGAGAGGGGTTTAAACAGCCAATGCAAGAATGCTTGTACCTTGACGTGAATGGAGTCCAGACAGTCTAGCAGTAGCAGAACAAAAGGATCCAGCATCTCCAGAGCCGACACCTCCGATGAGTTCACTTTAGATTTCTTTAGACTCAGGTGAAGCAGCTGGGAAACAAATCAAGTTTGTATAAAATAAATTAGGCTGTAAGATGACAATACAAACAAAAAGTTCTTAAGGAGTGTTCACCTTGAGGCCAGCATCCACCAGGATGTGCATGTTGGTTCGGCTGCTAACTGGAGCTTTCTGGCCTCCTCTCTTTGGAGTTGCAGGGAGGAGCAGGCAGCTTGGGGGAGGCAGTTTGGGATCTGGGGGAGGCTTAACTGATTTTTTCTCTCTGCAAACACACATCACAAGGAGCTAGAGGTAATGGAGCTGTTCTGAAGGGGGTTTCGGTGTACTGTATGTGCTCTTCTTTTATTGTGCATACCGGTCTCTCTTGGTGAGCAGTGGCAGGCTCTGGCTGACCAGGCCGTGGCTCAGCAGAAGGATATCTTGAGACATCATGCCGTTGTTGTCAAGCAGACCTTCAACCAGTCGCCGTAGTACAGCAGCCACTCGGTTACACACCTTAAAACTGGATGTTGTCTCCAGAATCTGGAGGAAGAAAATGTAAAGAAAGAAAAAAGAGCAAAGAGAATATGAGAATGCAAGTTTCTTGTATTTTCACATTTTTCAGTTTTTTCTAAATCATTATTTTGATCCAGCATGCCAGGTTTAATCCAAGCCCTGGCTGAGATGACATTGTTGTGAATTAGCACTATACAAATAAAGCCAAATCCAGCCTCACCTCTTTCAGTGGCAAGATGAGCTTGGTGATGCTCTCTCTGCTGCAGAACCGCGCCAGCAGCTCATATGAGTCCATGCTCTTGCTGTGTCGGGCTTCCATCAGCTTGGAAACAATGCCCTTCACTTCCTTCTCCTCGGCCAACGACCCAAACAGCTCGTTGTTGAAGATCTAATTAAAAGTAGCAATGGGGAAGAGGTAACAAAATGAAGATTGTAAATCTAAGATGAAAAAGTCTGCTTGACAGTTTTATTTTAGAACAGAGTTCTTACATCTATAAGCATTTTCATGCAGGGGTCCAAATCACCGCTCTTCAGAGTCGGACTGAGTGCAGACAAAAGCTGGTAAACGGTAAATGTCAGCACATGGACCTTGATGGGGAATGTAGAGAGAAGCGGATGTTTAATTTATGACAGATAACCGGAGTCCTTATTTCTGACGGTCTTTGCAACAGTTTGCATGTTTACAGATGTTCCTACCTGGTAACCTTTGACCAGAACAGCCTGCATTTCTTTGAGCAGATACTGCAGATACTTGGACCCTAAAGTCTCAATGATCTTCACGAGAGTTCCCCTAGCTACATCACGGATCTCCTGGAAGCGGTTCCTTAGTATCACGCAAACCTTGATCAGAATCCTGTATAAGAAGGAATGCACATTAATGAATAACCACAAGGTCACAAGTAATATTCTTACCAAAACATAATGACTCCCACATGGAATATACTGCACATGCACATCAGAGTCAGTGTCATTTGCAATAAGCTTTTCTTTTTTAATTTTTTGCATGAATTTAAACACATCCATGAGAAAAGCATTGACACACACATGCACACACAGCTGCATACCCAGGCAAGTTAGCCTCCATGATGTGTGGAGGCAGGGTCTGCATCAGTTTGACCATAGCAAAAGCAATCGGAATCCGCACAACCTCTTCATCCTTCACATCCTTCGACTTCACCGCCTTGTGCTCCTCATCACGCTTTACCTAAAGAGAGAGAGAGAGAAAGCACTCCACTAACTTACTGCTGCTTAGATATTTAAATACAACTTAAATCTTTGTGTGAGTGCTTGTCATACTTTTGCATTCAGACACTTCTGCAGGCGAGGCAGCACGCTGTTGTTAACAGTCTGGTGGATCGCATTTATCAGACTCTCCAGTTCCTCTCTGCTCTGCGGCAGCCCGGTCACCACTGCAGCCAATTTAGGAGCAGTCTCTCTTTTGATTTTAGCAGTGGATACCTCAGGTTTATCATCCTTTTCCCCTTTTGCAGCATCCGTTTCCATGGGGACATCGGTACAAGCAGCTTTACTGTCAACTTCCATGACTTCCTCTTCATCACTGGAGTCCAGATCTTCAGCTGCAGCTTCGTTGTCGTCATTGGCTTTAGCCCCAACAGTTCCAGCTTGTCACAAAAATTCATTTTGACACAAGTGAAAGTCAACAAATGCTTTAAATAATAAAAGAAAAAGCTGTACACAATAACAAGTTATCAAGACAATGAGACACACCTTCTCTCACTTTGGCAGCTTCGATTTCTCTGCTGAGAGTCTGGTGGTCGAAATGAAAAGCGTCCAGCACAGTCACGAGCAAACTGGAATAAAGGAGGTAAAATAAATGAGTGAAAAAAAGAAGTGAAATACAGAAATGTGTCCTCTATTGGCACGCATCAGTAAAAAGCCAACCTGACAGCCAGTTTCTGTTCAGCCTGTGCTGTCTGCAGGATGTGGATGAAGTGCTTCAGGTAGTACAAGTATTTGGACCAGGTCAGCTTGCGGCACACTGCTCCCACCAGATCCACCGATGCAGAGGTCATGTTCTCATGCTGCAGAGTGGGAGGAATTCAAAGTCTGAGCAGCTAAGCTAAGAAACAAGACACCTGTGATTTGAAATGAAACCGCGTTCAACCTTGAGCATCTTTTCATCCATCAAGGCAGTCATGGCGTAAGGCATAATGTAATTCTGAAGAGAATGCGGCGTCATGACCACCGTGCCCTCGGTCAGCTTTTTGGCCAACTTCCTCAGGGCGCGACCTCGGCGGTGGATCTAGACAAAAAGAGGCATCCATGTGTTAATGGCCAGATAAATAAGGGGGAAGGAGATTTAGGTGTGCGTTATACCTGGATGTGCTTCATGTGCTCAAAGAAATCAGACTCGGGGTCATTGTAGTCGGTGAGCTGCACCAGATCTCTAAACTCTTTCTTGGAAGGGAAAGTTTTCACCAGGCAGGCGAGGATAGTGGTGTATTCATGCTGCACGTTCTGCTCAAAAACAAAGATTTACTTTTAGTAAGACTATTTATAATCATGATAAAATGTGTGTAATTCTACCTCCGTCTTGCTGCGGAGCCCTTTGTGGACAGCATCAAGTATGGTGTGTTGAATTAAATCCTTGTACACATGCTCTCCAGCACCGACCACCGCCAGCTGGCTGATCACTGCAGACATACACAAGGTGGCGTTGTCTGCCAGCGACATGTCACCAATCTGCATCCGAGGAATGGAGAGAGCCAGAAAGAATAAAAACCTAAAACCATCAGGTTGCAGCGGTTACTTCAGACAGTACAATGCGTAAGCTATTACTTGCCTCATAAGTGTGGAAGCAGATGTATATGACAGTGTTGATGTAGTCCAGGTCCAGAGTCTGCATATCTTTAATTCGCTTGGTGGCATCTTGGAAAGCCATCAGGCGCACGTCAAAGTAGATCTCATCCAAGTGTCGACTGTCGAACGCGTTAAGCTGGAAAGTATTGCAGATTTATTACTGTGACCCAGGGTCTTTTAATAATTTACTGATGACATCTTGAATTGATCTAAATAAAAACAGATTAGATATGAATGGAAAGAATGAGCTTACCTTTGTTGCTAAATCAGTAATGTATGTAAGCGAAGGGTCCAGATCTGACAGAGTCTGACAATAAAGCAGTGCAGACAAGAGTCAAAGAAAAATCATTCTCAAATTATTCATATTTTGGTTGGGTGTACAAATAGATATTAGTTTATATCTTTTATTTAAAATCAGAACAAAGGCTTTTTCTCATTGCTAAAGCAAGTAATATCAGAGAAATACAGACCAAGAACAGGCTACATACTGTAGGGTCATGAAAGGAAAGTACAACCTTTTTGAATTCTAAAAGTTTTACACATCAAGACATAATAATGGTAATTAATAAGATTTTTCTTCTTCCTACTTCTTTTCTATCATGGTTATGTAAGTGTATTTGATTTGAATTGCTTTTTTGTTTTGTATGGAGGCTGTGCACAGCCATGTGCGAAATAAAACAATGAATGAATTATTATTATTATTATTGTTATTAATAAAAAAAAAAATAATAATAATAATAATAACAATACTTTGTTTGGCTTTATTTTGTGGGTGAATAACAGAATAGCGTTACATGTCATGTGTTGCCATTCACCTGAGGTTGTATTTACCTGATTTTAAGACCTGTAAAGGGGTAGAATTCCTTATTTTCTCTTAATTTATTCTTTATGAATAGGCAAGGCAAGTTTATTTGTATAGCACGTTTCATGTACAGGACAATTCAAAGTGCTTTACATAAAACATTAAAAGCATTACAGCAGGGTGCAAGAGAAGAAGATAAAAAAAAAACATTCAGAAGAACAAAAAAGTAGGAGCATGATTTAAAATGAAAAATATTAAAAACATTTAAAATCAAAATTAAAAAGAGAGAGCATAGAGCCGTGTGGATTTTAACTTTTGAATAAAATCTCTGTAAATGCAGCTGAGAACAGGTGGGTCTTTAACCTGGATTTGAATAAACTAAGTGTTTCAGCTGATCTGAGACTTTCTGGGAGTTTGTTCCAGACATGTGGAGCATAGAAGCTGAACGCAGCTTCTCCATGTCTGGATCTGACTCTGGGAACTGATAAAAGACCGAATCCTGGACCATAGGGGTCGAGTTGGCTCATACTGGGTCAGAGGTCACTGATGTATTTTGGGCCTAAACCATTCAGAGCTTTATAGACCAGCAACAGAACTTTAAAGTCTATCCTCTGATGGACCGGCAGCCAGTGTAAAGACCTCAGAACTGGACTGATGTGGTCCACATTTCTGGTCTTAGTGAGAACTCGGGCAGCAGAGTTCTGAATGAGCTGCAGCTGTTTAACCGATTTTTCAGTAGACCAGTAAAGACGCTGTTACAGTGACAAAACCGACTGAAGAGGAACGCATGGACTAGTTAGAAGTATGATAAGTAAATATTAGAATTAAAAGAGGGTGTACTTTCTTTAGTTTAAATGACAACATATCAACATATTAACTGATTCAGGCTGTTGACAGAACTGAGACTCCACAATATTTACTTTTAATTCCAATGCAAATGCAATTTTATTAGCAACCATGGAAAACATAAGCTTACTGCTGTACCTGGAAGGTGGTGGTGAGGGCCTTTCTGGGCAGCTTATTGTGAATGATGGAGAAGAGTTTGCTGAGAGGCCGCAGGAAGGCGGAGGACTGCACACACTGCCGTAGCAGGTTCTGCACGGTGGCCAAGATGTCGATCTCTGTCTCCTGAAATAAAAGGATAGTTTTTAAGCAGACACTCAACACAAGACCAAACTTTTACCTGATGTCAAACAATTATTTTAATAGTTTAATTACCAGTGGTGTTCAATTTCTGACAACTTTGAGATTATAAAAAGGAGAAAACATCATGAAAGATGTCTAATCATCTTGACATCATTGTAGAATATGAGACTGCAAGTCTTACTTGGGGATTGTTGCCTTTCTGGAGATAAGGAAGCAGCAAGCTGATGAGCACAGAGCTCTGCTCCTTGTCGCTCACAAATCGACTTATCCTGACAGAGAGAGGGAGGCATATCCCACAGATTAAACCGTGTCCACCTAATATTTACTCAGGAGAAAATCTCATGTACAATAAAAACCAAAACCATAACACTTTTGCAGTAATTTTAATTGTCAGAAGAGAAAAAAAGAACTGGTGAATCTCATCCCATTAATAATGGCTCAGTTTGCTTCACTGTCTTTGTAAACTATGAGAATGGAGCAGCATGCAGAGATGCTGCACCTCTCCCAACTGAAATGCAGCTGTTATTAACATGTCTGCTCTACAAGAGGCCTATGATATACTCACTTGGAGAGGATGTTGAGTTCTCTAGCCACCTGTGCTTTGAACTTCTTCTTTTTGAGTCTGTCTGTGTTGCGTACGACTCCACTGAGGTAGCACAGCAGAGTGGAAATGTGAGGTAGTAGTAGCCTGGAGCCTTGAGTTATTGATTCTGGAAAGAGAAGTAGTAAAGTAGGCATTTAACTTTAACAAGCAACAATAACGAGCTATAAATTGAAGTTGGGTGCAATCATTGAACCTTCACTGATGACAGCTCCCTCTTCAGGCTGTGGAAACACACAGGCGTTCACACTGAGCTCAGTCTCAGACTCTGACGCAACAAAGTCTTCAGCTGTTGCGAGAGACTCAGCTATGTCCATTACAACAGCAATAGTAACTGGTGACACGTTTTTAGCTGAGAGGAGGGCGAAGACATTAAGGAGGATGTCACACTCTGGGTGGTCTGGTCTCTGCTTGGCTAGGAGGGGAAAATACCTGAAACAGACAATGGTAGCACAGGTCAAACACTGTTTACACCAGCTAACATCTGTAGATGGAACAAGAATACATGGACAGGCAGTGTGATAGTGACCTGGGGTTTTTGCACCATACATGGATGAGTTTGAGCAGAGGGGTGGGGGAGTAGGGGCTCTCAGTGGGGAGACGACACACCTGCAAAATGAAGAATTCAAAACTTTTTTAGTAAACCGAAGCCGTTTGGACAAATAAAACAAATGCGATGAAATCTTAAGTTTAACTGCAGGATGCACCTGAGGCCAGACCACAGCCTGGAACACAGCGTCAATCTCATCTGGGCTGAAACTGTAGGAGTCAAAGCCATCAAAGAAGTCTTGGATCCTCAGGATACCGAGCTTCCTCAGGTTCTTCAGAGGACTAATACATCCACCTCGAAGCTGTCAGAGTGGACATGAAGTTCCTTAAAAATCCATACTGTGCAGAGAGGAATGAAGAATGAGGTGATGAACATATTTAATCCCATTTACCTGATCCCTGCTTTCCAGGATGGTGGACACAGAGGCAGTGATGCACAGCAGGATCTGCAGCATTTTGGGCAGGTAGATGTGGATGAGGTGACCCAGTTTCTGGATCACCACAGTGATGATGTTCAGCAGGCTGTGCTGACGACCCAGCGGAAGGACAACAGCCACGTCGGTCTTAGATATAGCCCTGTCCACTGCAGCCAGACTGGAACCTGGGGAGACAGGGAGAGGAGACAATGGACCAAATGTGGATTTTTAAATGCATCTATAAGCAACAAATACACTACTCACAAAATGTTAAGGATATTTGGCTTTTTCTATGATGTCTGAATGAATCTAAAATCCACTTCAACCTTTCCAGGTGAACTGAATTACACTTTCTCTATACTTTTCAATGCACATGTACATTGTTCAATGGTTAAATATTATTCTGCATCATTCTGTTCTCGAAAAACCTAAAGTTGAATAACCCTAACTTTTTGTGAGTAGTCTATTTGCTTGTTCAAAGTTTTTGTTTTAAGCCAGTAGTGGGGAACCTTGGCTCTCAACCTGCAGGTCTTCCATGTGTCTTGCTCCTACACACCTGATTCAAATCATTGAGTCACTGTGCAAAACTTGATGGGCTGTTACATCCATTTGATTTGAATCGAGGAACCTGGGTTCCCCACCACTGTTTTAAGCCTTTCAAATGTTAAGGAGACAACTAATCAGCCGACTGTGATATAATGACAACACATCCAAAGTCTCGTAAAATCAAATACAAACACACAACTTATATTTGTAATTTCAACAAGTTGATTTTCTACTAGAAAAGTGACCCACCTTGGCTATGGTGGGAGACAGGCTCCAAAAGTAAGTCAATGAACATTCCCAACTCCTCAGCCTGGCAACCTGCCAGGAAACGCAAGATGATGGAGGAGCGGGAAGCAGCACTCGCCTTTCCCTGAAACCTACTGCCGCCTTTACTGCGCAGACGGCCAAACAGGATCCTGTCACGCACAGAAGATATGACTGTTAAAGTTTTAAAAATAATACATACAATTCTTTTTTTATATAAATACAAAACCTAAGAGGAATTATCTCAATGGCATATATATTTATCCAAAACAAAACTTAGAGAGCATGATGCCAAACAACTTGAAACACGAGGTAATACAGTAATACAACCATTTCTTTATTTTAAGTGGCCCCATTAACGTTTTCATTGTTAATGTGTAACTCAGGAGGAGTTGTTTATAATTCTGTACAAAAAAAAAAACGAAGCAAAAATTTCTCTGGAAAGCTGAAGGGATATTTTGACATATTCTGTGACACAAATACTCATGGTTGCATTTAAAGTTAGTGAAGATTCATACTGTTCTCATGTTGCTATGCTAACTCTGAGGCTATAGTTCACAGTTAGCCTGGTATAAACTACCATGCAAACTGGAAATAAGTGAATCATAGAATAAGTGGTTATCAGAATTATTAGAATGAGAGAATTTGAGGTAAAACTCAGGGGCAAAGTTTTAGGACAAAGCCAAAGCAGCCATTTAGCCACTTGGTTTTATGCTGGTTTAGCTAGGCAGCTGCTGGCTTTGGTTTTATACAGTATTTGTATTTAGATTAAGAGTGGAAGCAACACTCTGGTAATTAAAAAGAATATCCCCTCAGTTTGGCTATAAAAGCTTAAATCTATCAATAGTGTTCGTAGGAAAAAAAAAAGATTAAATTCCCTGTTTGTCATCAAGGCAGTTGATTTTTACCTTACAAACACCTTTAATAAGGAGTTAAAGCCCAATGGTGCTCAGAAAGACTTTAAACTAATCAGTTAAATTAACTGAGAGGAACTTGGGGTTTTTTTCCCTCATAAATGTCTTTGGAATTTTTCTCTACAGATCCACAAAAAAATTATCTCTGCTGGCCATTAGAGAGAATGCAGGCTTGAGACGCTTCTGCAGTCGATTTACTTTTCAGTTTTAAGGGTTATGTTTATCTTTAGGAGCTATTGGGTTGTCCGACCTGATTTGGGGTATATTCAACAATTTAAATTTCCTCCCCATATTTATTTAGTGTTTTCTATGAATTGCAAGAACAGACAACAAGCAAAGTTAGTTATAATTACCAATAATCAGGACCTGATGAGTTGGTGTGCTATAAAACAAAAACAATCTTAAAAAAACTATGGGCAAGGAGTTTTCAAGTGAACGCTCTCTGTTCCCAGCTACCCACAGGGAGTTTAGAAAATTGTTTTGTGTGACGTAAAACGAGATCACTATGTATTGTCTATGTTTCCAGCACACACAAGCATGTACTGTACCTCATGAGAAGTGGTATTAGACTGCTTCTGTGGGAAGCATCAACCACTCCTGTCTCCTCAGAAATGTTAAAATGAACAATCTCCTCTTTGAAGTGTTTATCTTCAAGTAGCCTCTCAAGATTCTCCCTGTAGAGACAGAAACACAGAAATATGCAGGCTGAAATACTCCAAGAAGAATATCTGCAGCTTGTTGCAGTTCACTCTATAAAAATGGTAGAATGTATGCTTAAATATAGATTAAACACGATCCCATTTCCCCAAAAATGACAGCATACTGGCAGTAAAATATCAATCACAGTCTTCGCACTACAGTCAGTCACCATCCTGAAAGTAGGTCAGTGTCGCAACAAAATGTGGAACAAAGCTCAACTCATGGAAAAATGTGTAAAGCAAAACTTCCCCGGAACCACTCTTCCGTCTCCGGCTTGGCTAAACGTGTGGTAAATGGATAGCTTAATAACATTAAATAGAGGCCAGAATGTCAGACACTATCAGCATTCAGGTGAAGTTAGCATTCCTGCATCTGTAATCATAGAGGGTTGATGATGAGAGCCGTAAGTTATTAAAGAGGCCAACAATGGCCCTACAGAAGTTAGGAGGGAACTGTAGATCGCTGCTGCCAATGAAATACGACTGTACATTTGTTCTCCTTGATCAAGGCCCCTGAAACACTGGCAAACAGACCCATCAGTGATGCCCTGGCAACCAGTGACTGCAAAATTAAAAACAGATACACAGTGAGCAAATGAAGTATGGGAAACTGGTTGCAAAGAGGCTTTCAGTGCAGCATCAAATACCTTCTTGTGATAATTATGGTTGCAAGCAGGTTAACATGGCAGCACTTAGTTTGTAAGGAAGTCAGTGACTCTCTGTCAACTATGTTCCAAGCAGCTGGCAACCTATCCTGCATCTTGGTATCTGGTATAACAAAACATCCAATCTTGTTGGTCATGCAGCAGTATGTCTTACAAACGCATCATCCTGCCATATAAAATCCCTGATCATTGAACCACCAACCTGCTAGCAAGGAGGGGTAGCAGACAATCAGCCAGCAACTACAAACAACTCATCCATGATCAGTTGTAGACTCCTAAACAACCCCTTGCAAACATTAAGTGCCAGCATGCTGACCCCTTGTTTAATGTTCCAGAAATAGACACAACCAACGTCAGTTGGTCACCAACTAACCAGCTAAGGAAAATGTGCATTTCAGTCGCCAAGCGACGTTGGTAGCTACCAGTAACCAGTCTCTGCACCAGTGTGACTGAAGCCTAAAGTAATTTTCTTACTTGTAAGGTACTATGTTGGGATCTTTGTAAGTGAGAACACAATCCAGTGCTACTCGCTGAATTTGCTGGTCCTGATGGCACATCAACTGAAAACCAAATCAGAGAAGAAGAGAATCATCATGTGGTTTTTAAGCCTGGAAAATATCTAAAAAATAGTAGTACTGCAGGACAATTACTGTAATTAGAAAAATATAGAGATTTATGTTGTGGCATCCAGCAAGAATATGTTTGAAAACAGGAGATGTGTGTTATAAGTAGAAGGACTACCTGGTTATAAAGCTCACTAAGGCTGCTTTCCAGATAGAGAGCCTGAGGGTTGGTGAATTTGGAAAAAACCTTCAGATGGGCAATAAGCTGTCTGTAGGAGAAAAGATAGAAAAAACACTGGAAATTTATGCGGTGCACATGCCTCACATGCATTCTTCCACTGACTGCACTAAAACAATAATATGATTAAAATGTTTGCATCTGCAACCAAAAATGCAAAGGGAATACAATCTATGCATCTAAGTATGCACCGTCCAATATTCTGACAATTAAATGTTTTTAGAGCAAAAATATGAGTCTTGATACTGTCCAGCGTTTCGGTTCAAGTTAGAAAATTTGGGTTTTTGTAGACAATATCATGAAGAAAACAATCACAGCCTTGCTGCTCAGAATAATGAAGTTCCATGTGTATGGCCAGATTTCAGATGTCTCACTTTGCAGCAACCCTCCTCGGAAGTGCCCTCCTCTGTTGTGTGCTTTCCTCCTCTGCCTCCTGCTCCTCCACCTCCTGCTCCTCCACCTCTTTCTCCTCCTCCTTTTCATCTTCCACCTCCACAGCCATCTCCAACTCGTCTTGAGCAGCATTCCTTCTTTTCCTCAAGTCCTGAGTTGGAGCCACCAGCATGTCGGCTGGGTAAAACTCGTTCCTGTCAATGAAACATCAAGATTCAATACTTGCAGAAAAATTCAGGAAATTGTTCATCAGCCCTCCTGCAAGACAAAGATTCCATACTTACTTGATAAATCTGAGCAGCAGTGGACTCAGTTCTCGACTGCGAGGCTCCACCCTGTCGGGGAACTGGGCCATAGCGCGCCACAGCAGGCTGCGGAAGTTAGGGAAGTCGGTCCTTTCGTTGGAGTCAGAGGTCAACTTGAGCTGCTCTAAGAACAGCACCCCCACATCACCACTTTCAATGACATCACAGCCTGGCTCGCTCTGCAATCTTGACTCCTCTTCACTCTCATCTTCATCATCCTCTTGCAATTCCTCTTCTATAACAATAAGCACAAAAGAGAAATCTATTTTAAAAGCACTCACTATCAAATATATGCACCCTGGTGACACTAAACAAAATGCACCAGTCTTACAAGCCATGCAGGCGTCCTTACCAGCCAGCCCTGCCACCATCTCCAGATGTTCATAGTAGATCCCCCAGAAGTCCTTATTATTCATCCCTTTAGCATGGCTCCTGTTAAGAGGAAAGAAACTTATTTCTGCTAAATGTATAGAATTGACCAGGGTTACTCAGTTTGATCCTTTAAGGTCTGCAGTCCTGCAGGTCTTCAATGCATCCCTGCACCAAGACACCTGATTCAAATACATGGATCCAACAACCTATGAAGTTCAGCACAATGACTCATTAGTTTGCATCAGATGTGTTGCAGCAGGGATGCAGTGAAAACCTGCAGAACTGCAAACTTCATAGGATCAAACTGAGTAACCCCGGAATAGACACTGCATAATGATAATGTCTGTACAACGTAAGGAACTCTTTTTTTGAAAGTGCAGCATTTCACCACTAGATCCTGAAAATGCTTGTAAATTGTAAAAGTATTGTAAAAGTTCAAAAATGTCTGACATCAAAAAGGCATGAACAACTACAAGCATGTGACTTGATCCATTTAAATATAAAACATGTACGCCAAGGATTTCTCAACACTCACACAAGAAGATCAATGACTGCATCCCATAGTGGTCTGAAGTTGACAAACAGCATTGCAATGAGATATCGCAGAGGCACCTGAAGTGAAACAAAGTACAACCTGAGCAACGTGGTATGCAGAGGAAATCACTGGATAGGGTCACAAATGCTTCACACAGTTGTCACCTCATACACAAATATAGTTACATAATAACCAATGAAAATGTATAGACACATTTTTCACTACATACTTCTTTTTGTTCAGCTCTACAACCTTTTGATATAAATAGGTGTTGTCCGTGTCTTATGTTATGCTTTGTCCCCATATTAAGTTATACATTTTCCAAGTATTATGTCATCGTATCTTACTGTATCAAAGTCTGTCTATCTGCCTAGGGACCAAAGATGGAAATAATTCACTGGCTATAATCTTGCATATTTACATGAAAATGTACATTAATATGCACAGTCCCCATTTTTGAATGAATAAATGGGTAAAAAAAAATGCAGAAAGTCCCATTACTATTGCAGGACTCTCTAGAAAAAGAATCCAGGTGCTTAAGTGTCTTACCTGCTGTTCAGTTTTAAAAGAATATATTAGAAATCACACCATGAGAGCAAATCCTCCATGTTTCCTGTCCGTACCTGCTGGAAGGTGCCGGGTGGTCCCTGTGGAAGGTTGCGCTGAACCAGGTCGTGTCTCAGCTTCCGCAGGTGAAGCAGCTTTTCTCTGTAGTCCTGCACCGAGGCTGGGACCAGCTCTGCTTGCAGGCAGACTGCAAACACCGGCTGCACCTCCACACTCTCTTCACCCTGAAGAGAAGTAGCAGAAACTTGCACCAATAAATACATGAGCTGATTGTTTTAAACACGCCTTGATCTCCACAAGCTATAATGAAGGCGTGAAGGTGGACAGACAGACAGGCATACCTCAGCCTGTGGGGGGAGCTCTGCCTCAAAATGAGAGAAGATCCTAAGAGTCAGCAGGCGAATCTGAATGAGAAAATTTAATTACAAAACAGCACATTAAGCAACAACCAAACAAAACCTTCAGGTTATGAAATAACTTGTGAATCAAATAAAATATCCTAACTTTGAGTTTGGGTGATGTGGTTTCTTTTATTTGACACTAACCTTTGAAATGTTGGAGGAGAGGTTGGCCTGCAGCATCTCATAGAGTTCCAGCAATGCACTGTGGGATAAGTACTCCGAGACACCGCTGAGTGACAGGCGGGTGTAGTACAAGTCTCCCAGCAGCAGAGCCGAAGGATCAGTGGGGAACTTCCTGTAATGATCATGATAAAAACTGCTACAAGTTAAGATGGAACTATTAAGGTAGAGCTGAACAAAAGAAAACACATACACACAGTTCTTACCGCAGGACTGAGTTGACTTTGTCCACAGTAACCAGTGAAAGAAGCTGGGCAGAGCTGTCCAGAGACAGGAGGCAGCTGAGAGCCTGTCTGGCTACAAACAGAGCAGCTAGGGAGGGCACAACAGAGAGAAACCTTTATTACCAATTTTAAATCTTTGTTTGATTCCAACACTTGTTGGGGAATATGCCATCAACAACATAACAACTCATTTAATTAAATTAGGACACCAGAATCATTCAGAAACAAAAACCAGCAAATTTGTGGGCAAACTTGTGCAGCTACAGAAAAAAGGAAGGAAAAGAAAAGCTGGATGGGTTTGTAGCAGAGCAAAAATGTGCAGAAATCCTACAAGAGAGGGTCCTCACTCAGGTTGCATCAAGTATCAGATATAAATCCAATGTACAACCACAAACTGAAGGAGCACAAATCAGACTTGAAAGTTGGAAACAATAAAAGGGTGAAAAAAGAAGGATTTTGTGCAATGCGTTTATATGCAGTACATTGGAGCCTGGTTCCAGAATTTCAAGTTATAGCTGAGTTCGTATGTGTATGTGACAGCAACTTGAACTGACTAATATCTATCTATCATCCTCACATAGTCATTGGGTGAACTGTCCCCAACACAACCAAACAACAGAGAGAAATACAATCAGAGGTCTGGATCTTTGTAGATAAATACATCGCTACACAATTTTACTTGGTTATAAGAAATAATTAAGAATGACTACAATGACATCAATTTATAATGTTATTCTACAGAAATATTCTGCTTTGTATCATTCTATTACAAAAAAAAAATCACAAACCTTTCCCCATTTTCTCAGTCTCAATTTCACACAGGAGGTGGTTTAGGAAAGCTGCTACAGCAGGAACAACAACAGATGGACATAGAGGTCTGGGAATAGGAGGGACAGCGGGTTTCAGAACCAGAAACACAAAGCAAAACATTTCTCACGCTAAAATTAAGAAAAATATTGACCTTTAAAAAAAAATAAATCAAAATGTGACTTTTCTATAAATCACTAACATTTCTTCACTTTAGTTCACAATATTATGTCAAATTCCATTTTTTACTCAGTGTTTTTGTGTATTGGAGGGGTCTTACCTGAGGTGTGGCAGCAGCACCAGTGCGGCCCATGGCAGCGACAGGTTAGTGATGCGCTGGTTCTGCTCTTGAAGTTTGATGAGTGACAGCACCAGCTCTGGAACAGCTGTTTGCTCTGATGTTGTGCTGCTCGCCTCCCCTGCCTCCTTACAGTCAAACACTCTACAGGAGGACAAAACATACAGTATTTACCTCCAGATAAAATAACCTAAGCAGACCTTTTTAAAATGTGAGTAAGACAATATGTCACCCTGTGGTCTGTTCGGTGAAGAGCAGTGAGTAGGTCTCAAATGCCATGGAGCCATCGGTGGGGGGCGGGGCTTTGGTGAGGATCAGATTGACCAGCACGTCTAGACTACAGTGGCGAGACAGATCATCGCCACGGGCAAACAAACCAGCAGTGAAGCGCAGAAGACTGGGCAGGAAGAGCTGAAGATGAGAGGGGTTAGTCAGGGACGACACAGGAAACACATACTGTAGTGTAAACATACTGGTGTGAACTCACCTGTTCAAACTGGTTCATTGTGAACGTCTCTTTGGTAAACTCCAGGATCAGATCGTGCCCCAATGTGCTGCTAAACACCTGGTGAAGAGGCGAGTCAACCAGAATGTGAACAAAAAACTGAGACTCTGATTGGTTATGCGACATGACATAGCAGCTCCTCAAACAAATCAAAGAGGAGGAAGAATCAGGAAGAAGGCGAATGTGAACACAGATATTACCCATAATACAGGGCTCCTACATGTCTTTACAAGTTACATCTAAGACTTTTTAAAACCTTTTTAAGACCTCTAAACCAGAATTTATTGCTGATCTCACAGCCACACAGGCAAAAACACAGATCCCTCGATAATAATGAAGATAATGTCAAAAAAAAAGATAAATCAAATAACAACAACATACACAAAGGAGTCAATTTCTTAGCTCTGTATTTTCCCATTTTACTCACAAATCCACAAAAATTCTCAGGTGTTTGATTAAGGTTGCTTTCTTACAGTAGAAATAAAGGCTTCCTGTGAGTGTGTTAGGTTAAATGTTTCCCCGATCATTTCTACCTGCAAAGTCAGCGATGAATTGGTTTAATTTCAATTTAATGGTCGGATTGGAACAGGAAGAAATTAGATAACTACTGTCACTTCGTAGTTTGGACGTTTCTCCGACGCACTTTAATCCAATCAGGGATTAAATCATCAATTTAACTGAAGTTTTCTATATTTATGGCATATTTTCCAAGCCACATAAAATGAACAGCCCCCTGGTTTGAAATTGTCTTCCAAAAGTTAAAAAAGTTGTCATCGCAAACCTGCAAACTTCAGGCTGACAGGTGGCGGCTGTGCAAAGACCCGACCCTGCTCTCATTCTGAGTGGCTAATATAAAAGCTCTGTCAAGATTTATTTGTTGAGAAAAACATGTGGATCTGGTTTGGTTTGGGGTTTTTTTGCTGTTATTTTCCCCAGGTGATGGAAATTTAAGACTCACCATAAGAAATTTAAGACTACAACTGTCAAATTTAAGGATTTTTTAAAGGTATTAATAGCACATTTGTAAATTTAAGACTTTTTAAGACCCTGTAATAATAGCAATCTGCTCTTTCAGACAGCATCAGAGCATCCACAACAAATACACACCTTTTGGATTATCTCCTGTATAAGCACTTTGGGTAAGCTGATGTCCACCCCAAGCAACAGAGAAGAGGTGATCTGAAGGAGAAGGCGGGAGCAGGAAGCTGACAGGGATGAGCTCTGAATCAGCTGCAGCACTGTCTGTAGATCCAACAACACAGAATGTTACACAAGCTGAATGGTGCACCGTTGTAACTTAAAAAGGAAAACACTCCCAGGTGCAATGAAATCCCTCAAATCTGTATTTTCCTTTTACCTGGCAGACCGCCTCTGGCTTGGTGACTTTAGTCCCACCCTTGTGGGACACCAGGGTGTGAAGGATGAACAGCAGCCTCTCCAGCTGCTCTGTCGCAAGAGCAGCGTCTTCTCCCTTTGCCTCCAAGACAGCCAAGACCTCCCCAACACTGGCCTGAACACAGGGAGACACCAACCCAAACACTGATAGGTGGATCATGACCAGCACGTCTGTCTGAGAAAGAAAATGAGCCAAGAAAGTGAGGAAGAGCTGTTTGTGTAGACCCTTGCCTGTAGGGATTCCCAAAAAACCAGGAAGTGCTCCTTGTCTACATGACTTGCAGCAGCCTGTGCCATGTGATCCAAAGCATCCCTGACAGCATCCCAAGGTAAAGAGATTCCACGGCTGGTTATAGGACCGAGCTTGCGCAAAGCCACAGGAAGAGCCTGGAAAGATTTAAATGACAGATTTAAACGTTGTCATTTCACACCAACTCTGATCATCTATTCAAGTATAAAAGCTGTTCATTATCTGTGCACCAAGGATTCTCCACAGCATCTCTGTGTTTAATGCATTTAATATGTCTCCACTCTGTAGATAAGGAACTTACTGCTGCAGTACAGGAGTGGAACATATTTCGAACTCCTTTGCACATCTCAAATAGCAGCTGGCCGGCACCCTCAACCTTGTCAGGGTGCTGCTCCAGGTCTGAGAACACATTAGTCAGCAAGGTGTCCAAGTCTGGAACCTGAGGAACAAAATGAGATGTTGCTTTACTAATAAATACCAACAGACATTCAAAAATAGTATACTTTATAAGAAAAGAAATACTAGACATCTGCAGACAATCCAAACTTAAACGGAAGAAAGACACCAATTCATGATTTCACCTGATTCAGGTTAAACAACCCACCTTCCTCATCAAAAATGCGAAGCTCTCGGCTGCAAAATTGCGGATGTGTTCTTTCTTGTGTGCCAACAGTGTGCTGTACAAACTGTGGAGAAGGCAGATGCATTATTTTCAACAAACAACTTACATGCATTCAGTCTAGAAATATAAGAAAGCATAGTCACAATCAGATGGAAAAAAAATGATCACTGTGTGACTCCATCATTAGCCTCACCTGTAGATATTGATCATGTCCTTCACCATAACCCTCCACAAATACTTATAGAGGTAGGAGAGGCAGGTGAAAGCCCACTCCAGCTGCTCTGTGTCCTTTGTGTCCAACAGAGGGGTGATCAGAATGAAGAAGTCGGAGAAATGTGGGTAGAAGTCTGTCTGCAGGTCTCTGGCTAACTGGACCACCAAGCTGAGGGAAGAATAAACCAAATTTTACTGTCACTATACAGACACAAGTAGAGCTTCTTGTCAACTACACAAATACATACTACTTGTATAAAAGCAACAACTCTATTGAATACTTACTCCAGCAAAGGTTGGTAAGCCAAACTGTTTTTGACCGCCAGGTGTGTTTTCAGACTCTCTACGATGGCCTTCTGATGGAAAACCAGCATGTTGAATGACTGGCTCTTGTTGGATACCTCTTTCAAAAAGGCAGCTATGAAAGAAATGCATCAGCTTTATGGGAAGCAAATTCAAATGGCCCCTTCTGTTCTGCATGCCACTTACTTCAAGGTGGAAATATAGCAAATGATGTAGCATTTCCATGCTTTATACGTACTGAAATGCTCTGTCAGGTTGAGATCTCTCCATTTTGTTAGCCCTTCTGAGAAATATGTTTCTACTTCCTGTAAAGAGAGAAAACAATCCTCTTCCATTAGAAACTGAACAAGCAATCAGGAGAGTTGACTGTATTAAAGAAAGAAACAATGAACAAACCTCGTTGTAAGATCCAGTTCTATCAATCCGATGGATGACATCAATATTGACATTGGCAAGTCTTTCAGCAAAAGTGAGAAACTGAGAAAAAAACAAGGTAGAAGTTACAAACCAGGGTAACAAATTGTTGTACGCGCCTAATCTGCCGTCTTGTACAGTGAACTATTATTTTATCATAAAAAATGTACAGGGTCTATCTTGATAATTCTCATTGCAACCGTTTTAGCTTCATGCTGGATTAAGTTTCTGGATTCTTACCCTGAAGGTGTTCTCAGATTTGTGATACGAAGACTTGGATTTGATCTTCATCTTTGCTTCAGAACTTAAAAAGAGAAAAAGCGTAATCTAAAAACCAGCGCAAGCTTTAATGGAGTCATGAAGACAGCAATTAATATCTCCTGTTCACTGTAGCTAATGCTACAACTGTTTATACACACGCCGACACCAGGGCGCAGCCATGATGAACAAAGCATTGTGGGAAAAATCTCCGCGAGGTGGAGCGCGAGAAGCGAAGAAGAAAAAAATGGGCGAAGAGAAGAAACTTCAATTTACTTCCGGTTTCGTTTTAAGTCTCGCTTCCTTGTTTACTTTAATTATTTACTTTAATAAATAAGAACATTGAGCATTTTGTTCGTGCAAAAGTCTTGAGCCACTCTTATTTTCATTATATTTTGTTTCTAAGAAGAAAAATTGTATTGCATTGAAGTGGTTGTGAGCAATGGTGTCTCATTTTCAGTAAGTATACATTTTTTTCTCCCAATGAATTTAGTTAGGAAATATTACATACGTGGGGGGGGGGGGGGGGGGGGTTGTATTACAGGTGTTAATTCCAAAAACAGATTTAAAAGCTCACTGTATGGACACATTTGCCTTATATACTGTATTGCCATTCACGGCATGTTTAAATAAATATTCAGACTGATTCCCAGTTTTCCGAGAGGGACCCAACGGGCTTTATGCACAGTTCCACTACCTCCTGAACTTAGTACTGCACCTTTGTTTCCTGTCTTTCATGATTGGATGAACTGATTAATCCAGCTGTGTCTGATCTCAGCAAATGGTCAGACACACCTGGATTAATCAGCTCATCCAATCTTGAAAGACAGGAAACAAAGGTGCAGTACTAAGTTCAGGAAGTAGTGGAGCTGTGCATAAAGCCCACTGCAGTCACGGTGCGTCGCCATATATCCAATCCATGCTGGAAGTCCCAGTCGGAAGTTTCTTTTTCATGTAACTTACTAAAATCTAACCCTACCCCTGACCCTTCTCCTAACTCTAACCACCCCACTACACCATACACATCTGTTTGCAAGTTGCAGATATTTACTGTTGGTGGTATTTAACCAACTTCCATATGAGACTTCCGGTATGGATTGGATGTATGGCGGCACCCTTGTCGGTCATTGTAACTGCAGTTAGGTACTCTTGTGTGGAGTTTTCCTGGTAATAAAGAAACATAAGGCTCAACAGTTTCACACAGTAAAGGCAGGTCATTCATGTCTCAGGAAGGTTGTTTCATCAATCCTCACCTTCATGAATTACTGGACCAACTGATTAATCCAGGTGTGTCTGGACAGTTACTGAGATCAGACACACCTGGGTTAATCAGTTCGTCCAGTAATTAAAGACAGGTAACAAAGGAGCTACCTTAACTTCAGGAAGTAGTGGAGCTGTGCATAGAGCCCATTCTCAAAGTTGTTCGTGGGCAATGGAGAGTAAATACTGTATTGTCCACAGTGTCTGCTGCTTGACCTTGGTTTTTTTTTTTTTTTGGGGGGGGGGGGGTGTAATTTCTTTTCAAAATTAACAATCCGTGCAATCCTTTGCTCTTCCACCCTCTGCTTTTAAAGCCAGAGCTGATCAGTGGTTATTTTCTGCCTTCAGTAACTTTTTAGGGAATTTGTAGCCCTGTTTGCTTTGTTAGTTGGCTAAAGCACAGCAGGAGTTTTCACCCTATTCTTCAATGAATGTGATTTTCCTCATTATTTTGTGACATCCTGGCAGAAGATTACTAACCATTTCAAGCTTGAATGAAGAAAAATGTGGTTTGAAAGTTTGAAGTGTTTATTTGGTTTAAAATTAATAACTGTTTACATCAGATATGGGGTTATTACTGTATATTATGGGATTAAGAAGAATGAGTCTTGGGGATTTTAGCCTCACAAATTTCAAAACCCTATTCATACATTTATCAGTAAAATCAGTTTACTCAGTCACGAAGATTCAGATGGGTGGCCTTTTCAGTAGCTGCTAGAGCAATGTGGAGACATCAAGTACAGCATGTTTCTAAAAGGGAATAACACAAATAAAAGAATATTTGAGAAGTCCACACAATTCTTTACATTGACAACATAATTCTAACTAAAAAAACATAGATTATGTGGGATTTTTTGAGGACTGTGAACTCTTAGACAATCTACAAAATATAAGATTTATAAGATTTTTGTTGTGAACATCTTTCAAACATTTATTACAAACTTTTTAAACAGAGGCATGATTCATAAAACTATTTAAACTGTGATTGTAGAATAGGAGCTGATATCCCGGATATTTTCTACTCACTTGGCTACACATGTACCTTCCCTGGATCGCTTCCCTCTCATTCTCTCTCTCCCTCACATAAGAATGCAAAAACACACACACACACACACAAACACACACTTAAAAGGTTTCGGTCCGTGGTCCTGCTCTCAGCTCAGTGTTGAGTGAGCAGGTGATGTGCCAGGACTTCCATTTATTCACAGAGGACTTTCTGCTTCTGTGTACAAAACACACGGGACAGTTTGCATTGCTTTTTAAACAGTTTCACTTTATTTGAATTTTTCCACTAAAATGTCAGGGCGCTCTCCGGCCGTTGGCTCCTTTGCCATAGCAGATTATGTAGTTTTTGCTCTGATGCTGTTGGTGTCTGCTGCCGTTGGGGTCTACTACGCCTGGACTGACAGGAACCAGAGAAGCTCTAGGGACTTTTTAATGGGGGGCCGCAGACTGACGGCCCTGCCGGTCTCATTGTCCCTGAGTGCCAGCTTCATGTCAGCCATCACTGTGCTCTCTAATCCAGCTGAGGTAAGATAGATTGACCAGAGATAAATTCAAAATCCAGAACGCCACATTCTGTGAAGACAAACATTGCTCCAGTAACTCATACTGTCGCTCTGTAGGTTTACAGATATGGAGCCAACATTGGGTTTTATGCTCTTGCTTATCTGATAACCATGCTGGTCACTTCTGAGGTCTTTCTCCCAGTCTTCTACAAGTTAGCCATCACCAGCACTTATGAGGTGAGTGTGGTTTGGATTTAGTTCAGTGTAGCTGTGGAAAGTTATTTTTACTCATGTGTTTCGTGCTAGAGTGTGTGTGTGTGTGTGTGTGTGTGGAGAGAGAGTTTTTGTGTGTGGATTTTTGAAGTGTTGCAATTCTGTTTAACTTAGTTCATA
Source organism: Atherinomorus stipes (assembly GCA_023101725.1). Lineage (NCBI taxonomy): Eukaryota > Metazoa > Chordata > Actinopteri > Atheriniformes > Atherinidae > Atherinomorus > Atherinomorus stipes. The sequence goes on along the minus strand of JALJCO010012253.1, from coordinate 1,003,177 downwards.
AAAAAAACACTGTGTACAATAATACAAAAGCAGAGTTCCAGGATTTGACTGCCGTTTTCTTACTGTGCAAATAATAGACTGATAATAAAGTTGGCAAAATGACACTGAAACACAAAAGAGCTTGTTGTAGTCAGAGGATTATCTGCCTGATATGAAATCAGCTAAAAGTATTTAAGAAAATAAAAAGAAAGAGTGGATATGGACCGTGAAGAATATACACAGTGCATGATGTTATAAAGTTTGTACTGATTTATTCTCTACAAAATTTGTCTGATTTCTTTTTGTGTGTTTGTGAGTGAACAAGACAAGTAAATAATTGCATATAGAACTCAGTGTCACCGCATTTTGTGAAGCTGCCTGAAAAGAGGTATTAACCAGTTTTAATGGACAAAGAAGTCCATATTTAGAATAAAGGGTTAGGAGGACTTTTTACTCTGGATTGTTTTTGTTGTTGTTAATGATTTTTTCAATTAACTTGTTGATACTGTAAGTTAGGACCATGCCATGATCTGTAAGTTTAATAATGACATGAAGTAAAAATGAGAATGAGAAGCAAGGGAATCAATAATTTATATAGGATGTCTTGTGATTGGTTGCCTTAAAGAAGGAGACTCAAAGTGAGGAGTCCCACTGGTTTTTCATCATAGTTTTTCACTCTCACATTTGACATTTGTAAGAAGAAAAGTTGAATGAAAGCAGCGAAGATCAGAAAGACATATTGATGTGTGAGAAAAGTTGACCTGTTTGTTCTGCTCTGTTTTGAAGCAGGCTGAACATTAAGGGGAAATTAAAGCGATTTAGCGAATTTTATCTGACCTAGTAAAGATTAAAAAGATGTCTCTGTTGAAGCCACATACAATAAAGTAAAGTAACTGACTGGTGTCTTCCAAGATATAATATGACATCCCAGACATTGTCAGGTACTATCACTAGCTCTAGATATCATCTCCAGTTTTGAACATGACCACTGTATTTTTTTTTTCCTCGTTAGGATAGCATGACAACTTTTTATACTGAAAAACAACCACAATGATCAGTCTATACCACCACCCTCTGGGAACTACACACAGTCTTGTGTATTCACTGTAACACTGGGTGTGTTGACCTATTGACTCTTGACTTGGTTACCTGAAATAAAAGGGTAGCTACAGTGTATGTAATTGATGCAGTCACTAGAGTAAGTGAATATAGAAAATGGATGGATGGATGGACAATAACCCACATTTAAGATTCTAATATATGGGGACACTTTAAAATTGCACAGGAGAAAACTGTACTAACTTTAAACAACTAATAACATTCATACTGTCTATACTTCTCATAAATTATTGGGTTTAATTTATTATCAGACACATACCATGTCATGACGTAGCCTGCCTAACATGTTTAGACAGTAACTTCCATTGTCATCATCTGATGAAATAACTTTGTACGTAGCTTTTAAAATGTTGATGTTGAAAATGTTGATTTTTAAATTGGTTTGCAACTGGATGTAAAAAGGCACATAAAAGTGTTCATGGATGATCAGGCTGAGTTAAACAAGAAGTAAAAGAAGTTGTATTGTGTCAGCTTTACTTTAAGAGTGTAAATTTTAATCAAAATATTAAGCTGAGACTGCTTTGATTTACTTCTGCAATCAAACTGAGGCAACTTGTGAACTTAATTAACTTTGTTAAATGTAAGATTCTTCTTTGAGCTACTCTCTTAATTTAGGTTTGCACAACACAAGAATCACAACCTACTCAAAAAAGCTTTGGTGGTCACTTTTTTAAGCTCAACCAACTTTTCTAAAACCATGTTTTTCATTTACATGGTTATGTTTTGAATTGCAAGATGCCTGAATTAGCTTCAAGCCAAAAATGAATCATCTCTCTGATTCTGTGTTTGCTGCCACCAAGTATCTGGAGCTGCGATTCAACAGAGCAACCCGTCTGCTGGGAACGATGCTCTTCATTGTTCAGACAGTGAGTAAGAGGCCAGTCAGCACATAATAACAGGGCTTTAACTTCTTAAGGCAAATATTTCACCTGCTGGTGTTTTTTTCTTATTTTTTGTCACAGATCCTCTACACAGGAATTGTCATTTATGCTCCAGCTCTTGCTTTAAACCAAGGTTTGTTGGTTTCAGTCCACAATACTGATCATTGGATTAATGAAACATTTCCACATAAGGACACTTAAGACTACTTGGTTTTGCCCTGTTGACTGACCATGATTTGAAATCTGCCCCCCTTCTACAGTGACTGGCATGGATCTGTGGGGTGCGGTCATTTCAACCGGTGTGGTTTGTACCTTTTACTGCACAATGGTAAGTAACAAAATTAGTCAGAGAACAAAACAGAAAAATAACAAATATTTATATTTCTATGACAAAGCTTTGACACCACTGTGTGTGCCTGATTTTGTAAAAATGCATACCTGCTTGTGGTTTACATTGTTGCAGGGTGGTCTAAAGGCAGTGGTGTGGACAGATGTAATTCAGGTAGGCTTCAATATGAAAAATACCATAATAAGTGGTTTGCTGCAATTAGGCCCAGAAAAACAGCCTTAGATTGTTCTACAATTTCTTGGGTGGGCTTGGGGGTTTGGGTTCAATGTGTGTTCCCAAGGCACCAGGATGATGGACTCGCAACTAACCAATATTTATATATTTATTTGCTTTGTTGCTGTCTTCTTCTAATCCAGTTTACCTTTCCATTTAATATACACATTTTACTGTGTTATTATTATTATCATTATTATTATTGCTATTATTTTGACTTCAGAAGCTTAAGAACTACAGGGGAAGTTAGTAACTAAGTGGAGAACAATGCAAATTCAAGGCAGAGTGAAGAGTTTCAGTGCTTAGCTGGCTGCATGAACCAGCCACAGCCAGAGGGTTGCTAGTCTAATTAGCAACGTACTGCAAGCTACTGATGCTCACAGGTCCCACACTGGCTCCTGGACCTTGCTCCAAGCTCCTATGGTTCCTCACTCCTGGGAGTTGGACTTGCTGATCTTCTCTTTTTGAAAAATCTCACTATTATACACTTTTAGCTGTTCTCTCGGGCAGAAACTCATAACATTTAATATGGCATCTTTGAAGTAATACAAGTGGGTCAAATTTGATGCAAAATTTGAACTGGTAGGAAAATCAGAGCAAGTTTGATAAGCAGTCAATAATGAAAAAAAAATTCCAGCTTGATATCATGCTTGCATACTTCATAACTGTGATCACCCAGTCTGGTCTTACAAACTGGACTCCTGCCACTGGGAATTTGACTTACAGAGAAGCTTCTTGTCTTGAAATTTCTGAAGCTGCTGGTCTGGAATCTCCTTGTTCCTGAAACCACCAGGAACTCAAGAGCCAGGCTCCTGAGACTTACAGGAGCTCCTAGTTCCCAGAGATGGTAGCCTGCCTCATTTGTTAGCAATTAAATACAAACTGTCCCCTCCAGCTTGGTGTCATGCTTGCAGGTTTCGTAGCTGTGATCATCCGGTCCGTGGTCTTACAAGGTGGAGTCATCAACATCATCTCAGACTCACATCATGGAGGAAGACTAAATTTTTTGGAGTGAGTATGAAAGAAAATATGAAGTTGAATGATTTCATTTAATAGAGAGAGGAAATTCAACTCTCACCAGAAGAGACAGCACATTTTGTGATAATAGATTTTCACTTAGCTTCTTGGAACTGTGTACTGTATCTCTAAATGATACCATAAGAAGTTGCCACAAAACTTTTTCACGGTGCTGAAACCTTTGAGCCATTTGCTCTATTTATCTCTCATGACCGAGCAGTTTTTACTACTGAACCCAACCCAGTTAGTTTTTAATGGCAAACCAAATAATGTGAAGTTAAAAAGCAAGGTGAAAACAAAGTTTAAAAGACAAAGGTAGTTCAGAGTTGCTGATTTAATGATAGTCCTTGACCCACTAGGCCATATAGAGCATTGTTTGTGGCTGATAAGTGGTTTAAACACTTATCTGATGACTGGTCTTATCTCTCACTTGCTTATCAGAGGTGGTCTACAAACCACTTTTCAGCAGTGAAATCCTGCAATCCCTGGTCAAATAATTCAAAAACACCTACAGTATCCACACTTTGACTCATGTGACCCCACTGACCACAATAATGGCCAGGAATGTCAAGAGCTCACACTTGAACTCCTGCGCTCTCAAAGTTCAAACAACCCCAGAAGGATGACAATGCCTGAGATTTCCTAACGTTGCATTTCCACCCCAGGTATCTTTCCAGGAAACAAGGGGCCCCATCCTGGCTAAAATTTAAAAAAGAAAAAAAAAAGAAAAAGAAAAAGAAAATGCATTTCAGAGCAATGAAATATTACAACAGCAGTTAGGTTTCAGTTAGAATGGCATAAGTTGGTTCCAGAAAAACAACATATCTGTGATCTGCTATTAAACACTGCAAGTCAGCTGTTTGTTTTAATCAAATTCTTTCATATTGCTATGTCACCATGGTATATTTTCCCCAAGTATTTATTGTTTATGGTTTATCTACATGTAATCTTTGTGACTGGTGACAATTAAAGGATCCAGTCCTCTTTGAATAGATTAGCTAACCTCACTAATGAAAACTTAACACTTCCTTGCACCAAATTAAAGAAATTTAGAAACTCTGCAAAGATATTGAAAAAAATATTTTTCTTTTTCTCCAGCTTTGATGCAAACCCTTTGAGGAGAAACACTTTTTGGACTTTAACTATTGGAGGGACATTTATTTGGACCAGTGTTTATGGGATCAACCAGGCCCAGGTTCAGAGATACATCTCCTGCAAGAGTATGACTCATGCTAGACTGTAAGTTCACAAAACAATCCCACATATATAGATGAGATCATGCAAGTTACTCTTAAAGAAAAGAAGCACAAACATGAAAACTTTTGACATCCTAATGATGGACTCATACAGTAGATGCACAGTGATCAGCCTCACATGAAATTCACAGTATTAAGAGACAAAGATGACAGTTTTTCCATATTTTAACATATTTTAACTATTCTTTCTATGTGTCCTTTATTTTCTTTTCTAGTTCCTTGTACATCAACTTGTTAGGTCTGTGGTCCATCTTGCTGTGTTCAGTATTTGCAGGAATGTGCCTCTATTCAGTTTATAAAAGCTGTGACCCGTGGACCACAGGACTCATCTCTGCTCCTGATCAGGTACAATTCCTGAAAAATGTGCTCAAACTTTCTATAAAGAAGAGTCAGAATTTCAGCTTCCACCCAATGACTTTTTAAACATCACTCCTGGTTTTGAATGCATTTATGTCTATATGTAAAATCATTGTAAGAGCACATTGAGCATTTATAATAACTCAGTATCACTGTTCCTCTGTAGCTGATGCCATATTTGGTGATGGACATCTTGGGGGACTACCCTGGCCTTCCTGGACTATTTGTTGCAGCAGCATATAGTGGATCCCTGAGGTTAATATTTATTTATCGAAGCTATTCTTTTCAACAAACTCAGAACAAACATTAAGAATGTCAAATATTTAACATGTATTCACCCATCTTTTCTTTATAGTTTTATTATTGCGATTTGTATGTGCGGGGTCTTCATTGACTAAATTGCTTTGGATGTGCTTGGGGCCAATTAAAACCCCCAGCACAGTATCTTCCAGTATCAATGCACTGGCTGCGGTGACAGTGGAGGACATCATCAGACCCTACACCAACATGTCTGAGAAACATCTGTCTTGGATTTCAAAGGGAATGAGTGAGTGAATAGTCTGTTTTACAGTGCATTAACTAAATGATTTGTCTGTCAGATGCTTGCAATGTAAGGCAACAAAAGATGTCAAATTCTTTTCACTCAATGTTCGCAGGTCTTTTATATGGAGTTTTATGCATTGGGATGGCTGGACTGGCCTCACTGATGGGGGGCATCTTGCAGGTAGAGTGGATCTGGAAAATATTAAATCATGGCTAATTATATAAATGCTTTTTTAGCTTTATTATTTACTGTAAGACTTCAGTCTGCAGCTCAGGAAATGTGCTTTCTTACATCAAGGCAACCATCAGTATTTTCGGGGTCATTGGCGGTCCTTTGCTTGGCTTGTTCACATTGGGCATCATCTTTCCATTTGCCAACTCCAAAGTAAGTTTGTCCTTAGTTAATTATAGTTTTTATTCTTATAGTTCCAGTGACCAAACCTAATATTTTAAAGGATATTAATCAACCATTGTACAATAAATCTTTCTCTTAGGGTCTGCTCTGTCAGCGGCTATGTGTTCATGAATCATTTTACCATTTTAACTGTCTTCTAGGGAGCTTTGTCAGGTCTTGTGTCAGGGCTGGTTGTGTCTCTGTGGGTGGGAATTGGAGCCCAGATATACCCTCCCCCACATACGATGAGCCGGCCTCTGCCGTTGGCCACTGATGGCTGTAACTTCACCACAACAAGCAGCATCAACTGGACCGTCACTACCCTCCCAACACAACAAAGCTTCACCAATGCAACCCCAGTTCACATTGATGCCAAGTCAGTGTCTAAATGGTTACAACTGGACGTTGATTTGATATTAGCACCTTTACAATACAACAATGACAATAATCAGTGGGAATATCTACATAGTGTTGCTGTCAGGGACAAACCTTTTATGTCAATTTTATGGCAATAGGTAGAGTACAAAGGAAGATAATCTATGATGTACAATTAGTAATTTTCCATAAAAATGCACTCCTCTATAAACTTGTTGTGCTTTGAACTACCACCAGAACACTGATAAGGAGAAATTTTAAGGTGCTGAACACTTTGTTCTGTATTTGTAGTTTTTCACTGCTTGTTTCAATGTACCACTTTCTCCCATCACCAGGCCTGTGCTTGCAGACTGGTACTCCTTGTCCTACCTTTACTTCAGTCCAGTTGGAACCATTATAACTATTGGTGTGGGGCTGATAGTCAGTGTGATAACAGGCAAATAACATTTTTCTGAATGCAACATTTAAAATATCAGATCATGCTGTCCTGCTCCCTGAAGAGCTTTTCTGATGCTTTGTTATGTGTTTTGATGCATATTTAAGGAGGCTGTAAGTTGGAAGTGGAGCCCAGGCTAACATTAATGAAAGACGATACAACTCTTTATTACTTAATCAAGTGTTTCAAAGGCAGAGTAAGTACTGATTCACTAAACAAATATCAAACATGGTAGATAAACTCCTTCTAAGTCTCTGTTTTGTGTTCTTTCTTAGGTTAAGAGGCGCAGTGGGAAGCTTGATCTGAAGAACAGAGAGAAGAAATTTGGCAACTCTAATCCTGCTTTCAGTGATGTTGAGCTGGACTTAACAAAAAGCAATATTACTCCATGAAATACATATCATGTTTTAGTAGGTTATATAATTTTGTGTGATGAAACCGTTTTTCCATGACTTTATAAAGAAAATGTCATTAAAGAAATGGAACAACATTGTGACTTTAAGCATGGGTCTACAACAGCGTACATAAAGAAGACAAAGAGGAATCATGATTTATGAAGGGAAAAAGGAAAATCAGTGAAATCTAAATGAAAAGATCCACATGGTGCAATCATCAATCCAGTCAGCTGAGGAATATTTCTTGTGTGGAGCATTTATTGGAACAAATGTTTAACATTTCTGCACAATGAACCTTGAGTTATCCTTTGTTGAACAATACATGGCCATAAGATCACAGAAACATATCATATAAGCTTATGCATGCCATGTTTTTCCATTTTTATTTGCTCATCTTTAAAGTTAGAAAAGCATCATCACCGTTTATGCCACCCAAAGATCAAAGAAAGAAAGAAGGGCAAGATTGTTTTAGGATTTTTATGCAAAGAAACACCCCTTATCCCTTAATTCAACATTTTTTCTAGCATCCTATTCACCATCATGCCATATTTCTTGTATTCACCTGTATGATATCACCCTCCCGGCTGTGGTGGGCATGTTATCCACCACAACCACTCAAATGGAAACCTATGCACTTAAAGGAACTGGTGATCCATCATTACCTCTCAGAGTGCAATGCTTTTGTTTCAAAGATGTCTCAATGAAAATGTATTTGGCTGGAGAGACAAGTTTACCCTTTGAAGCTTCTCTAAAGATTTATTTAGCCTGGATCAGAAAATTTATATTTCCTGGCCAATGCGACAGTTGTAAAAGACTTTAGATTTGTCCAGTATAATGCTGGCTTTGCAAGGAGACTGAAGCAAGAAGTCTATGGAGTCATTAGAAGGTGGCATTATGTGTATGAATGGATTTTAGTACAAACATCATGGGTGTGTGTGAAAAGGCAACAAAAGGGAATGTTTTTGTTGGGGTTTGGGTTTTCAGTACATGCATTTGTTGGTTCCTGCGGTAATTTTTTTTTTCTTTCTCCCTTCCTCCAGTAAGAGCAGGGGCCCTGGGGCGTGTCAGCACACTTGCACTCCATCATCATCCTTTTTAGTATGTAGGGACTGGTGTTCCATTCATTCAGTGCTAGATGGTTGCTAATTTATCCTCTCAGTTTGGATTTCTGACTGCCCAGGTCTGCAGCCCACCTTGGTATTTTTTCTTTGGATTTCCTGAAGACTTCAATAATTTTGCTCCCATTATTTGAGCGATAAAAAACTTTTTGATCCACTTCAAAGTTTTTATCAAAGTTGAGTTGGAATTCTTGGGTCTCAGTTAAACCAAAGTCATGAAACTGTGTTGCACAACAACAAAGTCCAACACAAAAGCAACAATAGTTTACACTTACTGTCTCACTTCCCATAATATACGCGAAGAAAAGTCATAAGTAATTTTGCCTTGTGCAACAATGAGGAAGTGTATAAGCATCATTATCTTTACAGATGTTTCCAGCAGGAAATGTTCTACCCAAGTTGGCACTTTACCTAACTTATCACATCTGCACTAATCAACAGGAGAAATGCAGAAAAATAGATATGCTGGGTAGCTGAAAAAACAATATAATCTATAAGTAGTGTACAATGCAGACAATTAGCATATCTACCAAACAGTGATGTCCTGCTGACCTTTGCTGTGGTGGTCTATTGTGCTTTTAACCTCAACTTAACTTAACCTTAACTGGCTCAAATATGTACACTGCATGTTTGGACACACTTTGCCATTATATTTAATTGGAAATTGAGTCAAAAGTTTTGACTAGAGCTGTACAACTAACTTGAACTGTTGTGCTTGAAAAGGTAGCATTTTTGTCAACATTTTCCAACCTTTCTACCAGGTATACAGGACTGTCTCAGAAAATTTTAATTCATGATATTCTAATATTTTGAGATCGGATACAGGACTGTCTCAGAAAATTTGAATATTGTGACAAAGTTCTTTATTTTCTGCAGTGCATTTAAAAAAACATTCAATTGTTTTAATATTGCTGATTATGGCAAACAGCTTAAGAAAACTCAAATATCGTATCTTAAAATATTAGAATATCATAAATTCTAATTTTCTGAGACAGTCCTGTATATCTCACTGTGATGAATGGCGAAAGAATATCATACTTTAAAAGTAAGAAGCTGGTTTAAGCTATTTCAAAATGAACAAAAATGTACATACAATACAAGACACAAGACACGCAGATTCAGTAGTATCCTGTGACCACATAACGGCTTGGCAGAAAGTGATATGTACTTATTTCTTCCACTGCAAGGCATACACCGGGGGATAGGTGGCACTCTCCCTCCTACCTTTATTCCTGTATCATTGGAGCTGTGACTGCTCTGACCGTTGGAATGACAGTAAGCCTTTTGACAGGTAAAGATTTTTTTTTCTTTATTGACTGACTACATTCCAGGAGACTGGAGGGAGAAGGTGGAGCCAAGACTTATTTCAAAGAAGGAAGACACAGCTTTCTATCACCTCTTCAAGTTCCTTAAAGGCAATCTAAGTGCCAGAGTTGAGGAAAGGTATTGGTAATCCAAAGCTACAGGCTGATACAGCTGCTTTAGCCTTCCTCAGATTAAGAGAAGAACACAGAAATGTGACCAGATATTACCAAGGGTAATGAGACCCTTGGTCCAAGGGTCTCATTTATAAAGCTGGTGCACTGTACATACAAAATCTGGCATAGGATACACCAGTTATAGTCAGTTTTTAGGATTTATAAAAACCAAACTTGCCTGGGGAATGTCACTAAATCTACTCTGACACTGGCATACATACAAATTCAGAAGATAAGTGAAACTGTGACACCAAACAAACAAGACAAAACAAAAAAATGACAAAGAAATAATGTGAGATGTGCCATTTGCACAAAATCAGATAGGCCTATCTTTCACTTTACATATTATTAGCCTGTCAAAGTTATTTGCAAAGACGAATGAAGAAGCGCACTGATACTCCTGGGACTGCATCTGCTTACAAAAGTAGGATGAAGCTGCTGTACAACACATAAATATGACTGAATAGAAACCTCATCTGCTAAAATATGTTTGGTCACTGTGAAAAAAAAAACTTGCACGTAGTTCTAAAAATCAATGGGTTGAATCAAAAGGATCGCCTGCTGCCAAAAAAATGCCAGCACAAACCAGTGGTCCGGACCAGACCACCATTTTCGCTGCAACCCCCTGACTCAGTTAGCTTGTAATCAGGATATTTCCTTCACCTGTAGCTGTTCAGTCAATCTATGGTTGAATATAAAGGCATCCCAATGCATAAAGATGCACAATGACATTTTTGGCACTGCTGGAGGCTTATGTCATCTCTAACTTCATCCCTTCTTGTTTGAACCACATGCTGCTGCTTCTGTACACCAGCATCTAGTAGCGATGGAACGCTTATGATACACAAGAGGCAGAATATACAGTCATCCTCAAAATTATTCAAACCCTACTGTGACAGGACGAAGGAGGGCCCAGAGGATGAACCACAGACTCCCAGGTGAGAGTCATGCGCGCTAACCAGTCAGCCAAAGGGACATCCCCTTCCAAGTAGCCAGGGAACATGAACACTCGAGGCAAGTGACAGGACTGTCAACTGCCACACACAATTAAAGAAAATGCTAAATTCACAATAGTAATTGAAATAACAAGAAACTAAAAAGAGTAATGATGAATAAAAATTCACTAAATTATAATTTAATGAAATAAAATATCACTTTTGAATTGTAGTTGAAAAGAATGATTAAAAAAAAAAACAACAAACAGACAAATTGGAGCAACTTGCTCATGAACAGTGGACCAAAATACCTGTCAACAGGTGCAGAAGTCTCATTGAACATCATCCGAGAAACACTTGATTGCAATGATTGCCTCAAAGGTTTGCTCAAAAAATATTTAGTACAGGAGCACCATCATGTTTATTTCCTTGTTTCATTTTTTTGTTTGTTTTTAATATTTCTGCTAAACCCCAACTCAAGATTAATGTCATGATTTTCAGAATACAGTATTATTACAGTTTTTTTTTTTTTTTTATTTCCACCTTATTTCACTGACAGATAATTTTTTTTCTCATTTAATGGGAGAGGATGAATAAATTTGAGATGTATATATACAATTTACTCAATTTAACTAACCCTAACCCTTTTTAGCCCAGTTCTGTCAAGAAGGTCTTCAGGTCTGTTCACTTCCTGGCTACCTCCTAAATGGTGTTGATGGTGTCCCTTTTCACATACAGGACTTCAGTGGACACAACTGCAACGGGGGCACGTGAGGTGCTGTGGAGCCACAGGCCTCCCCGCTCCAAGAGCCGCAGCAGCATCAACCCACCTGGAAGAGTCAGGAACAGGAAAAAAATATTTAACTCTAAATAGGTTTCAACAACGTCTCTGTTGTGTCTACATGTTCATTTTATAAGCTGAAACAAAGGAATAAATTACCTGTACCATCCGGTCTGGTGTGTCTGCGTGTACCCCTCTGCTTCCATCTCATTTCAACAAAGAGGGACTCTATTATCCCCCAGCTTTCTACTTGTGGGGGTGAACTGCGGAGTTGTCATTGCTCCACCCATGACGCACGCATATACACCTCCAGTGGAAAGCCATGTACTTCTGACCCCACACTTGAGTGTTGTAGTTTGCCACTTTCACTTAGTAAAACTATACAAGACATACTCGCATCATTTTGCATAGTGATCCTCATTCTCTGTGATGAGCCTTGTATGAAGAAAAAAAAATGCAACTAGTTGAAGGATATGTGGAATTAACAGGAAACCAAACTGACTGCTGAGATATTATCTACTCACAAAGAGTAAGGGATATTTTTGTAAGAAGTCAGGATATACCTTTTTTCTAAATTTTTAAATGAACATGTACAACTGCTCTCTAAAAAATTTACCACAAATTGACCTCTAAATGTTCAGTTTCAATGACACCAGTTTGATCAGAAGAACAAAACCACACCAAGTGTTGTGGTTGGGTGGTAGACCCACCACTGTTAGCTTTTGTTTCAATAAATTGTTTGATATGAAGGAATTGCATGATTCAGACCTTTATGATTGTAAACTAGGCCTATTACTTAACCTCACTGAGGAAAAAGTGTAATGTGAAATGGTAGAGAATACATAAAATAATATATAAAACATTAGTTTGAACATTTTCTGTTTTATTACGACAGAGACATTTTCAAAAATCTGAATTTGGATAACATATTTTCCAAATAGTGCTGATACACAGTCATTTACATTCATGTGTTAAGCAGTGTGACCATGTATTTACAAATATATACAGTGAATAGCAATTCAAAGCTGAAGACAGTTCATTGAGCAATATTCAGTCATTTTAACAGACCACACAGCTCTGCACCTGATCCCACACTGACAGTAACAAATTAGATTCTAGACTGCCTAACCTGATGAAAAGTTCATTTGCACCAGAATAAACATGTCACAAAGAGCCAAATAGAGGCTGATAACTCTTCCAAGCAAACAAAAAAATCAGCCAAAAATGAAATAGAAATAATAACACTGTTATTAAAGTGCAAAATTGTGTATAAAATGCAAAACACAGTCCATAACTGTTATTTTTTTCTAGCACTTAACTGCGGAGTACCAATTTCCCTTCTGGGGCAAAGGATGACTTTTGGCTTCTCTGTGTTTGGTACTGGATGAGAATAAATGTATAAATGAACAAGACAGATACAAATATCACTGTTAAATTGCCTGCACTGTGATTTACTGCTTCCACTGACAAAGTGTCATTATGGCCATGTTATTAGTTCTCGGGCTCATAATACCTCTTCTTCATGGCTCGGTATTTTCTCAGGAAATAGAGAGCCTCTAACTCCTTGATGACAAATTCGCCCCTGGCCACCAGCTGTTTGATTTTCTCAGGATCGGTGACATCTTTGTTCTTCATGAAGGCTGATTTTAGACGCCCTCTGAAATAAGCTGCTCCCTGAGGGTATTCACGACCAAGATATAGCAGCTGGACGGAGACGGGACACACATCAAAACAGTTGCAGCACTAAATGCAGTTTTATGCTCTGAATTTACTCACATTTTTGTACAGCCTAATAACTTCACCCCTTAAAGGGTTGGCCATGTTAGGGACGAAGCTGGCCCTTCACGTTTCTGAAATGAGAAGAAAGGCTTGAAGTTAACAGTAGCTAGCTAAAAGTCGCTATATGGCTGGCTTTCAAGTTTAAATATTCCATCCTCCTTTACTGCATAGTGAAAACCATAGTGAACGGAAATCTTTATTTACTTGTAGTTTAATCAACACTACGAGCCACAGAAGAAACGTCTCCTTATCAGTTTGTCCTTTAGCTAAGCTCAACATGTACACACTGCCGTATGACACATCGTTGTGTCGCAAACGAAAACAGACGATGGCGCTTGCGCATAGGTTTCTATGGTTACTGGACGCTTGAGTTTCGTTTTCGAGCAGACATGGTACGGTTTCCTCTCTTTCTTTATCTGTTTTTCTAATACACGTTTCCAATCTGATCAGAATGAAAGATTTTAACATTCTAAACTAACTATTCGGTGGAAGCGTAGAAACTGAAAAGTTAGTTATGCAGTCAACAAACTTCTCAGTTAGCATTATTGCTCTTTCCCTCAACTTCTTTCTTAAGTCTAGAGTTTATGTTTAAATGTATGTTTTACTATAACTTTCTGTCTGTTTTCTCTTTTGAATGATAGCCCCCCAAGAAAAAAAAGGTATGAAAGGCAGTCAGCACATATCTTCGATCATTTGGATTTATGAAGGCAGCTGAGAAACTTAGTTGCAGGAAAGAAAACAGTTGTTCATAATTTACTTGTCAACATTTTCTCAGCAATTAATCAATCTCCAAGTACTCCAAAATGATAGTGGCATGTTTTTGAAACATTTAATTGTGTATGTTGATACCTTAAGACATCCAAAAAGGGACGCAAACTTACCAAGGCCCAGAAGGAGAAGCTACAGCAAGAGGAGGAGGAGAGGAGGCTGCGAGAGGAGGGTAATCATCTCTACCATTAACCTAAACCAGGACAATATTGGTACCTGCTGGAACCTGCAGTGTATTTGTGCAGAGGCAACACCGTGTGTGTTCTGTGTTTTTCTGTAGAAGAAGCCCGACTGCAAGCAGAAAGAGAAGAACAGGAGAGGTTAGAAAGACAGAGGAAGCAGGAGGAGATAGAAAGGCTGGAACTGAAGGTAAAGACCCAGTGGACTACATCATAAACCTTGATGATTAACTTCATTTGCTCAAACAATGAACTTATCACTGCCCATACTCATTTAGTGTGTTTTGTTGACAGGACCTAGAACGCAGAGATGATGAGCTGAATGAGCTGCGCCATCTACTGGAGAAGAACCATGCTGCAGTTACCAAATGGAAACGTGATGCTGAGGAAACTGCCGAGGTGTCTAAAAATATTGGGAAATATTTAAGAAATCAGTTTGTCTGGTTTCCATACTTTGAGTGTTTCCATTTTACAGAAAATATTTACACTTGTGCTAATGCTTTCCCCCCACTTTCAGGTATATGAAAATACAAAGATATGTACTGAAAACAAAATTTCTTTACATTTTAAGTGTCCCTCAAAGGTTTCTGGTGTCCAATTAAAACAATGCTTTGTGTTCAGTGGGAGAGATACATGCGTTGCGATGGTGCCCCTGACCCAGCGGTGCCGAGCGAGATCAACACATATATCAGCTTGTGGAAAGATAACCCAGAGACCAACATCACACAGGTGCTCAAGGAATGCAACCTCGCTCTACAGGTCTGTTATGTGTACGTTAATCAGCATGTATAATTATCATTATAGACAATTTTTAGTCAGATTTCTTAGTTGCAAGTTGTTCAGTTGTTCAGTGAAATCCAAGTAGACTATTTACTGCCTTTTTTCAAATATCCAAAATTTTCTGCAAGATGTTATTTTTACAGTGGTAAATTAATAGATGGTGAACAAAGCGATTAGTTGTCACTGACCTATTCAAACTAAGGTTACGTACTGGAAATGTGTCCTTTCCTTTGTTTATTGAAACAAGAAACTTGATTTAAGGATGTTTTTCATAGCTGGTTGAGGACTTGAAAGATTTGCTCAAAAAGGCCCCAGATCCATCAGATGCACAGAAGTACCAGGAGGTACTCATAGATTTGCAGGAGCTAATCCACTCTAAACACAACCTCACCTCTGAAGAAATCCTCAAGGTACATAGACAGCGCTGTACTTTTAATAGAGTCCCAACCCCAATTCTTTTTTTGAACTATTATTTTGTTTCATGAATGTTTCTGGTCACAGAGAGCCAGTGAGAACATCGACATAGAGACGGGGAACATGCAGACTGTGGTCAAAGATGACAAGATAACTTTGTGCTTCTGGGCCAACCTCAAGAAGAATCCAAGGTCTGTGTGTAAAAGGGTGTGAGATCCTGTATCAAGGTTTACCTCGTCTTGTAGTGTACCTAAACATTCACTCATACTGGCAAACACAAACTTATTTATACTAACTAGAGAAATATTTCTCCAACTGATTCATCCAGGTTTAAAGGTTTAAACTTCGAAGAGGTTGGTCTGGGTTTCTCACTTCCCAGGAAGCTGACTGTCAGTGACATCGCTGTAAGGATACTTCATACACGCTACGACCACCTGTCTGTGCTGGCCAGGATTACTCACCAGGGAATACACACACACAGCTGCAGGTAGAACAGCTTCCTTTTTAAAGTACAAAAACACTGCTTTTAGGAATACAGAAAAGTTGATAACACTGATTTTACATTTTCAGGAGTCTTATAGGAGACAATGAAATTGTTGAAGATGTGGAGTTGACTGATCAGGAGGAGACAACAGAAGGTGTTGGAGGAGAGAATGATCATGCCATGCAGCAACAGAGAGCAGATGAGGAGGTTCAGTCGATCCAAGAGTCAGAAAGAAAGAAGGTTGTGTGAAAAATAACCTCCTGTTTTAGATTATTAGATCAATTATGATGTTTTCCATCTGACTGTATATAATATATCTTAGAGTGTTGCAAGTGTGCAATCAAGAAAGAGCAGTTTGCAACTTTCAGAAAGCAGGAGCCAAATACACACACAGGTTGAGGCACTCATTGGTAAGTCCAATGAAAAATAAAATGCAAACACTACTTCCCTGCTAAAACTATAGTTCTTGTGTCCATTAATATTAAAATTACTATCATTACTAATCGCAAAATTAGAAGCATTTTTATTTTTACACAGACACTAACAGCTTCTCTGTCTTCAGCTGAAAGCGACCCAATTAATCCTCCATCACCTCCAACAATAACAGACCATGGTACCCAGGTGGTTGATCTGATGCAGTACACACCGCTGGGAGGGATTTTCTACTACGACGCGTTTCACCTCCCTCCTCAAGCTCACAAGGTTAACGGCTGGGAAATTAGACAGGTGATCAGGAAAGAGTTATTCTGCCTGCATCAGCACTGCCAGCGAAAGTCAACCTCACAAATCATCCTGAATGCTTGATTTTCTTTTTTTTAGCTGTTGAACACAGGGCTAGAGGTGTTCCATTACCCCACAAAGGAGCTCAGTTTAGATAACGACAAGACTTTTAGTGACCTCCTTGTTGGGGTGTCCGTGACACTGCCCGACTTTGTTGTCTTCTTAGAAACTCCACAGGTGGCTCGCTGGGATGCTACAGGTACACACACTGTGTAGTGGAATATATTTAAGAATGAAATTGGAAAGATCTAACTTTGAAATGCACTAAAAGGTCACGGACATTAAAATAGTCTTTTCTTTCAGGAAAGCAGTGGAGGATGGATGATATAACCGACATTTCCTATGAGGAAGCCGAAGCTAAAATCTCCTTTAAGATGGACTCTTTCCAACCCTTTGTACTGATGCAGGAAACATATGCCAACCTTCCCTTCGAGAGCTGGGAGCTTTGTCCACTGGGCCAAGACTCTGCTGTTTACACTGTTAATGGGGCATTCATCAGCCTCAGCATCACCATCCAGGCAAGGAGCTGAGATAACTCGTAACACAAGAACAAAACAAAAAACAAATCAAGAGTTTCCTTCTGACTTTAACAGGTTGTGTGTGTTACAGGATGATCTGTGTATGCTGCAGTCAGAGCAGGTGAAAGGCCTCTCCCACCTCCTGGGGAAGTGGATGAGGGGACCAGCCCTGCAAAAAGCCATGCTAAACTCTGGGATCAACATCTTTGTCAGTGAGCACACAGATAAATATATCAGCAGCTGTGACAAGGTGTGCATCTTTTGATGTAGTCCAATACCTGACAAATTTGATTGGGAAATAAAAAGTGTCTTACAGTATGTAACCTGTTTATGTCATTGTAATTTAAATGCCTTTCTGTATTCATGCTACCTGGAGCAACAGTTATATTAAAACTGGCAATTGTGAGCAAAGTTATTTTAGAACGGAGAAGGGAGCAAAAAGGGAACCGATTTGTTATAAAGACTTCTACTTTTGACTCAGCTTCACAGCTAATCTGCATATGTTTACACGTCTGTTTTTCACAGCATCAAAAACTGTTGTGATTTCTGTCCTGTACAGGACCCACTAACAGAATATGCAGCCTATGAACAGATGGCCCTGTTTGCATCTGCCTGCGCCTTCTCGTGCAGCAAATGGAACGCCAAATGTGGCGCCGAGCATCTGGTCATGCAGGTAAAACGATTTGGTTTCACTCTTCATTTTGTCTAAGATGTGGAATGAGATATTCCCCATTAACTACAGTAACACAAAAAGGGGAGGTTTATTCTAATCTTATGCAGCTGAACAATTCGCTGCCATCAAAAACAAGCATTTACCCAGGCATTGCAGGAAAGAAAGCGTTTAAAATAAGGAAGATAGTAAAAACAAACAAAAACAAAAGTCAAGCCAGGTTATCTGTAAATAGTTACTGGGCTGTTTAGTAGATAGAACTGTGCCTTGACTCTCTTTTCATTCAAGCAGGGAAAATAAATTAACTTTCTGTTCTCTAATTTGCCGTTATCTCTGGCAGGTATGCGAGCACCCCGACTCCACCTCTATACCCGAGGGGTCATGGAGTCTGTACCTGTTGGGTGCTCAGAGGTGTCAAAAACTGGAGATGACAGAGAAAAGTGAAACCTTCTCCACGGACATTTACTCTGGCAGCGAGTTTCACTCCACCTTCATCCACATGCTTCAGGACTGCATGAGCCCTGATGGACTTGGCAGAACCAGAAAATCCCATCACCTGTTTGTGGACACAGTACAGAGCCTGCTCTGTGCCACTAGACCCCTGGTTTATTCAAAATCTGTGTGATTAATCTAAGGATTACAATAAATGCCTCAGTTGGACATGCTTATTCAGACTGATGCAAGGACGCAAATGTACTTTAGATTAGGCTACTTTATTGGTGCAAAAATCCACGCATCTTCTTTGGAACATACAAAAGTGTATGACATTGAAAAATGTGACAACCACAAAAAGAACTTGAATTAAAAAAAACAAACAAAAAAAAAAAAAAAACAGACTTTGGTTTTAAAATGACTAATTTTTCAGTACCAGTGTACAGTTAGGACACATCTGAGCAGATACACAAGTTCAAACTTTAGACTGGTGCTGTATACGATTACTTAAAATAAAAAGGTACAGCTTCTCACTCAAAGCTAAAAAAAACTCATAAATATAAATTCCTCAAACAGAAATAAAAGTTTTATTACCAGTGTTTACAGACTTAAGTTACAAAACGTCCACTTTAATCACTGAGTTAATGAGTGTAAAATCCCATTAAAAAGGTTGGCAGACCCCCTGCATCACCAGGTAAATGAAATGTGTTAAAGCTGTGTGGCACAGTCTGAGGGACCTGCTGAAAGACCAGTCAGCGCCATTATTCTTACACAGTGGTGACATGATTGGTCAGCACCGTGCCAGCTTTCAATCCTGATTTGACGGATTGCGGAAGGTCCAGGTAAACACCAGCAGCACTGACAGCGTCACAGTTTTAAGGACACTAATCGCCATCACCTGCCCAACTGCTTTTCCTTGTAAACACAGACACATGCATACACACAGACTAACTAATTCAGCAAACGTGATGTGATGCATAATATCCTCAAAGGGGTTAACTATCCCCTGAATCCTGGCCTGTGCTGTCGATACAAGTCTTGTTTTCAGGCACCGGTAAACATCCCAACAGCCTCTGCTCAGGAGTATCACACTGTCCTTTTCCTCTCCCAATCACCACCCCAGTGCACAGGCACTCTGCAGAGGGCTGATGGGCGGTAGCACCATCCTCCCCACTGGACTGGAGTTAAACAGGGGGCTGTCCGTTATGCCGAAGCCCCGTGTAGGGCCACAGCAGCTGCTGGATGGTCATCCAGGAGTCTCCTGTCCCCACAGGGGCTGCATCTACTGCTGGTTGCATCACCAGGCTAGCCAGCAGTGCCAGGAGACCTTTGCAGGACAAATGATGAGATATAGAAACATTTTGAAAATGGATTAGTAGTGACCAGAAACTACATTAGCCTACATCTTTATATCTTTACATCTTAAAAAAAAAAAACAACCTAAAAAAACACCCTGTCCCGCACAAACAAAATGAGCATACCTGCTAGCACAACCACAATGGCCAGCCAGAGCCAGAGCCCCCTGCTCCCTCTGGCTACAGCTGCAGGTGTTGTATGGGAACTGGTCACACTATGGGACAGAGACTGGGCAGTTCCTGGCTCTGTAGATGTGGGGCTGGATGAAGGACTTGGACTGAAGGACAGAATAAAAATGTTACTGCGGGATCAACAGAAAATGAGAGATGAAAGATGGCTGGACACAGAATAAGAAATAACATTACCATGTAAAGCAAGCATATAAGTTACCATAAATGAGTTGTAATGGGAGTACATCACTACAACAAGTGTGTTAAAAACAGAACTTTCATTTGTGGTAACTTGTGCAATGAACAGCAAGCAGTGAGTTAACTGTGGCTTAGTTGAAAACAGGCAGATACACTGAAGCCTGTTATTGATGAAAAAACATTCATATGATCATAATAGATAGTATGATGAAAAAGCTGTTAATAGCAGTTGGCTTGTCGGTGGATTAGAGCATTAATTGTTAGGGAAAGGCAGCAGACAATTTCAGCTTGAAATCTGTCAGCATTTGGAGAGCTGCTTCAGGTCACTTAAGTGATAATGAGAGCCAGTGCAGGGTTTTAGTTGCCTCTTATTGACACTCTAGGGATGAATACAGGCATTTTGCATGTTTTTATGTATAATATTTTTTGTTTTCACTTTTTGAAAAAAAGACAACTCAGAAGCACTTCCCACTGTTTCCACCCTTCACACTTACAGCATTACAAACAGTTCATCCTGACTCCTGAGTGATGTGGAGGGAGGAAAGAAGATGATAGTTCAGATTATACAGTAAATTACTTGCACAACAGTTGCCCTATATTATATAACACAATCCAAGGGTAGTAGTTTGCAAAAAACAGAAAAGATAGAAATTGTTAAGGTGGCTGAACATGTTAGTAAATGACAGAAAAGTAGGCCGAGTAAAGCTGAATGGGACATTACATGGTTTGTACAAGCAAGAACTTGAGCTCCGTGCACCAAACATCAATCAGTTTCCGAAATCACTTGCAGCATTGATCTCAAGCCAGTAAACAGATGATTTTCTTCTTTTGCCAGTGCAGTCAGAACATTGTTATAACAGGATTTGAAGCCACTGAGCCCCAGGAGCAAAGAAGCTGGCCAGCAAAGATAACATATAATGAAAGAGTTTTATCACTTAGGAGGTTCCATAGTTTGTTTCTTTTTTAAAGTGAAAATCTCACAATAATTACAGTCCAGTATTTCCATTAAATATCTAATATTTTCCATATAGTGGTGATAGAATAAAGATCTAATATGTTACAGCTGGACTCTGATCACAGAAAACATTCAGGTTACAACTAGTGGAATCTCAGTGTAACTAAGTGAGCAACTCTTTCACTATGCAGTCAACCTTGTGTTTTTGCTGGCAGTGATGCTGCAGCAGGCTAGTTGTGGGCTTTTGGTTGGACTAACGTCTTTAGGGGCAGAATGAGGGAGGTGATTTTGCTGCCCAGCTCACTGAGACTGGACCGCCTCCTCTCTTTCACCGCCTCCTCCTTCCGCTCGTCATCCGACTGGCAGTTTGTGCTGCTGCAGGCCGTCCTGTGGGCATGCATGGTCAAGCATTCACAAACACACTATTCAGTTGCTTATTCACATACAAGCATACTTGCATAACCACAGTGACTTTGCGAGCACATGCACGCATTTACACATCATGCATGTGCAACTAAAAAAAAAAAAAAAAAAGAGCAGGCAGAGGCAGATACAACCCTCCTGATGAACTGAGCTGGTTGCTCAGTTCATCTCAATAAATAAATATCTCAATATCAAAGCATGAAGCCACAAAGCAGTTTCAGAACCTTTAAGATCTTTAGATAGGATTCAAATGGTTTTAGCTTTAAAAGGCCCAAAACTGAACTTTTAGCAGTTTTCTTAGTGACACACCCCCTTATCGACGGCTAACCTAGCATCCATCTTGCATCCTACAGTATCTGTACTATGATTCACTCCAACCAGTAAAAGACAGTCTTATCTTGACTCTTGTCCTGTCCCTTCCTTCTTTCTTTTCTTCCCTTCCTCTTGTAATGTTTCCTTGCCTAATCAGAAATGATGTGCGTTCAAAACACCCGCTGTGTTCATGTCTGGTTCATATCTGTTTGCTACTGTAGTAAGCGACACGATGCACAACCAATAGTCGGCTGCAACGTCACGGCCCCGTCTCAGATACAAAACTCACATACTGCAGTTTCTGAACCTTCGAACGCCTCTGGGCAGTGACGGTTTAAATTGCGCATAATGAATATTGGTGTGCCACCAAAACAAGTCAGAAATGCATTTTTTAATGTCTAAAAGTTGCGTTGTAACATTTTCTCAGAAAAAATGATCTGTTGTCCACATTTTCTAACATCACCTGTGCCTTTAACACATTAGGCCCTTATGAAATATTGGAAGAGCACCTTCACTCAGGTCTTAATAAAAAAAACAAAAAAAAAAAAACTATTAAATATGAATTTCCACAGCACTTTTTTCCCCTCTCTTTGTAATGCATCGTCATAAAGAAGTAGAGACTTAGAGATTTAGGCTTTTGATAGACACTTCCCCATGCAAAGGTTGATTTACCAGATGCATCAAAGGTAGCTGCCATGTGGTTTTGTGCCATCCTCACTGCTTTTTCCTGTTCTGAGATTTTTGCTGAGACAACTTTACCTTTTTTTAAAAAAAAAATATTTTTTTTGCACAGTTTCAGCCAATATCTAAACAGTCAGTCAGAATTCAAGCAAGTTTTTCCATCCTGTGCCCCTTTACATTATACTCTATTGCCAGTCATCTGACTTGAATAGAGTCTAGAAAAAAAGATTAGGAATAACAAAGTTTGGTTTCATCCCGTTTCACACTACAATTTATTTCCACATAAATAAATTATGCTCCAGTATTTTCCACTTATCAGAAGGCCGACAGTGAAGATGTCACACCTGAAAGCTGCGACAGTTGTGCATAAGGATGCGCTGTGAAAGGACCAGTATGACGCAGCCAGAGTGCTATCCATCTCCTTGGCATGTCTTACCCCTTCATCATGACAGAGGGCTCTTCAGTGTCAACCCAGGCCGCAGAGCTAACAAACCGTTTTAGTGGGGGACGTGTGGTGCTCTTCCCAGCAACATTCCTGAAAACCACCGTCATCACATACATAACAATAACAACCCTCAAGTCAATGTTTACCAAGCCTTGATGACTTGAATAAATGGCTACGGCCCACAATAGAAAATGCGTAAAGTACAGGAATGAAATCAGCCTTTTTGCCTTAAATGCATTAACATAGGTCTTTATTTAGGGACAAAATCGTTTTCAGCTTCACTTGATGTCATAATCCAGGGCACAGCATGTTTAAAGAAACTCGCAGACATATAAGCAACCTACCATGGGGATCGCCTGGTCAGTCTTTCTGCTTCAGCCTCTGAGCCATCCTGTGCTTTGGCCTGTGATAGCAAAGATTAAAGTCAAATTAAACATCTGAGCATGGGCATGTTGCATATTGTACATTATCTGTTTGAACTCTTTGCAAGTGAATGTGATTCACAGTTTCTGAGGGTCATTTCTTTGTATGTGATAAGGGAGTTTTTACTGAGATTATTCTTTCAACAGATTAAGCACAGAAAGCAGTACTGAACATAAAGAAAATCTACCAAAACTAATTAAATCAGTCAAAAGTAAAAAAAACAAAAACAATTATTAACTCAGTTTTTACACTCTCGACAGGTTCTCTATGTTTTTAGGCTTTCTTCTTTCCTTTCAAATCCAATCAATCAACCTTTGAAGCAAGCTGACAATCTTTTCTATCCAGTGGGCCTTTCCCCCCCCAGCCTCTCATCTCTCATGATAAAAACCAACAATATAACTTTGGAAAACATACTCAATTGGAGAGTGTGTGTGTGGTGTGTGTGTGTGTGTGAGGAGAGGTTGCAAACGATTAATATTTCTTACCATGTCAAAGTGCATGTTGCTGCCACCAGCACGGGGAATCCCCGCTATGCTCACTCGCCTGGCTGATGACTAAGTGGACATACGTATGTGGATGTGAGAAAAACTTCAGTAAGACAGACTTAAGGTCAACTTAAATCTTAAATGGTGCACCAACCTTGTAGTACTGTGATGACGACTGCTTCTTGCCACGGAAGTCATCTGGAAACAGGAACAGTTACTTTGTGTACATGAGTTGTATGTGTACAATAAGCACCTAATTTTACACTGGTATTTAGCCAATATAAAAACATGCATAATACAGAGTTAGATCAAATGAAATAGTTAGTATTATTGTTTGTACTTCATCCAAGAAACAATCAGTTTATCATTAATAGCTTCCTGTGATGAAAACTACAATTGCAGAAGACTATTTCTACACTATATGGAAAGTTTTTAATACACCACATTTAGTGGTTTCCCAATACTGAATATGTGCAATAAATAAAAACCATCTATAACATCAGTTTAAAAAAAACAAAACAAATTCATGTTTGTCTGGGCACAACACTTCTAACCTTTTTCTGTTTGTGATCCAAAGGACCTCTCATTCTGCATGAGAGCTTCTCTCAGCTCCAGAAGCTCAGCATGCTCCTTTGTGTACGTCCTCCTCAGGTTCTCCACGTGCTGAATCATCACCTCGACAGCTCTGCCGATACGATTCTCCTGTTGATCCCCAAATTAATACCGTTAAAAGCATCACAACTTCTCATTTTATTCTGTTGTGACTGCTGATGTTTAAAATAATTAGTTAATTTAATATAGTCACATAGAATGTCATGTTAATCCACAGCTGACCTGGTGAATGGCTCCCAACATTTCAGAGCGACTGGACACCCTGGTCATGGATTGGTTGAGAATTTCTAGGTTTTTCTGAAGCCTCTGGATGATCTCCATAGACTGGCTGTCATCTTCACACAAAGGGATCAGAGCCTACGGAAATGTGAGGCACATAAAAAACATGAATGGCAGCACCTGGGACTCCTTTTGCAGAGGATTCCACTCACTCTTTCCAGTAAAAGTCATTTGTTCACATTTTCTTCTAACTGGAGGGCCTCTAAAAAACACAGTTCAGAGTTTATCCTTCTTTCACTCCACAATAGCCAAGCTGCCAAGATGCAGCTGTCAAGTCATTAAGTGATTGTAGCCAAAAATAACATCATCTTGCCAAACACCAAAAAGCTACTATCAAAAATTACTACAACATATTGCGCAACATTTACAGTAGTATGATTGCTACCAACATCCTGCACCTCTGTTCACTAATTTAAACAATCCAGCATGGTTGAAAAATCTCATACAAAGCTTTGCATCAGCTTACTGTAGAAAAAAAGAAAAACTATCCTGATCTCTGGTGACTTGGAAAAACCTCAGCCAATTCTCTCTGAAGAGGGTTTAATGTTTGG
Organism: Atherinomorus stipes; assembly: GCA_023101725.1. NCBI lineage: Eukaryota > Metazoa > Chordata > Actinopteri > Atheriniformes > Atherinidae > Atherinomorus > Atherinomorus stipes. The sequence continues at coordinate 977,857 of JALJCO010012253.1, read as the reverse complement.
ATGCAGACCTGCAGCAAGCCCTGGCAGCTGGACACTTCTCTGCGGACGTTCTCCTCAGCAAGGTCCCGGGACCTCTCCTCCAGACGGAGCCTCTTCTCCAGGGTAAACATGTCACACTTGAACCCTAGTGCAAGACGCTGGAACTCCGCCTGACAAACATGGAAGAGATTCTGTTTGGTACTCTCTGCCAAACAAATGTGTTGTCTGCAGATCAGATGGACATTTCCTTGATTGATAAAGACAAGTTTTCCCTCATTCAAGATCACAGACTGTGCTGCGAGAGAAAAAGCAAACCAGTTATAGAACAACATTTTTAAAACCCTCAGACTTGAAGAGATTTACTTAATCCAATGTGATTCATTAACTGTGAATTATTTGTGTGGATTCAGGTGTTTTATAATTTCAAGAAGTCCCCCAAAACTCTGCTACATATTCACAAAGAAAAAGATTCAAAAACTGCCTTTAATAAACCATATTGCTTCCCATATTCATTTGAAGAATACAATATACTGTACCTCAATCTCCTTGTCGCTCGGTGACAAGCTGCAGAGAAATAAACAAATCAGAGAAACACTCTTAAAATATTACTGGAACTTTGCCTAAACCTATCATGTGTACTTTTACCGTCTTACCTGTTCTTGTCCTCTTTGACAGCGTCGCCAGAATCAGAGATAAGAGACATCTCAGCTAAAGCTAAATGATCAGCAATAAAGGGAACAAATTACCAAAAATGACCACAATTTACATTTAGAGAAAGACATACTTTAAAAAAAATAGATATTAGTGATATTAATTAGTATGATTACTTGACAATGAACATATTGCACTTACATTCCCTCTCAGTAGCCATGCTGCTATCACTTTGTTCATCCTGCGCCTTGTGCTTCCCAGTGGCCTCCATGCTGCGTGTCAGCTCCTGCAAAGTGTGCACAAACATTACCGTCTGTGCCTCTTCAGTCTTCCTGTCCTCCTTCGATGTCTCCAATCCAACATTCCCCTCAGCATCCATACTGCTTATTCCCCCCTTTTCCTTATCCCCCACTAGTCTTTACATATTTAGGACTTTCAGATCCAAAACAACTCAGTGTCTCTTGATTCAGATTGATCTGATCCTTTGTACACCTAAAAATCAAACTATGCTTCTCGTTCTTCCTTTAGCCTCTTTTTTTTTTTTATATATACACACACACACAGTCACAAAGCAGGAAAGACAACATTTCTCTCCAGTTTGCAATCACATTCAGGTTTCGAAACACCAATTGCACAGTCTCGTTGCAGTCAAAGGAATTTAATCATAATGGCTTCATCTCCACCTCCACTCAACATAATCCTGGCATTTTATCAACACAACTAAGACTTTTTTTTTGTGACAGATCTTCAAATCATCTTGAGTGTTATGCAAGTAAACAAAAATGTACCTTCTGCTAAAAGAAAGCAGAATATTTTCTTTCAATGCCATTTTAAAAAGAAAAAAGCCAAAACAGCCCTTTCAGCAACGTTTAGGGAGATGAATTTTATGTGAAACTACTAATCAAATAATCACATGAATAGAAAATGGGAGAAAATCAGGTCTTACCAGTTCCTTTCTATTTTTGCTACTGAGAAAAGTGTCCTTTATGGCTTCACTAACCTCTGAATGGCTGGGGTCAGAGGTCGAGTTGCTCATCCCACCCCCTGATTGGCTGTCGGGTATGAAGGATGACCCCGACGGAGGCGAGACGCTTTCAGAAAAGGAGTTCGGACCACTGCTGACAAGCCCGCCTGTCCCTGGAAAGTGATTCGGTGAGTGGGTGGTTAAAGTCACACATAGGCGTCAGAAATTGCAAACAAACTGCCAGAACCGAGCCGCCAGTTGCGCTGAGAGCTTTTTCTTTCTACCTGCCCCACTGGCCGAAACTGTTGGAGGCACGGCTGTATTGTCCTGTACACTTTCTTCTTCCTCCACCAGCACAGGTAACAGGCTTGTACTGAAAAGAATTACACCACAACTTATTCGACACTGTAACATTTTGACAAAAAAAACCCTAAGGTAGAAAAAGCAACTGCTGACAGCCAACAACTCACCTGTCCTCAGTGGCTGATCTGTCTGTTGAATGGTCCCGGGTTAGTCTCTGAAATGGACAACAAAGGCTAAGAAAGGTGGCAGTGATGTTTAGAAAAAAATAAAAGCAGTGTTATGGCACTTTTGCTGTCCAACAAATGAGTAAAATAATGAGCCACAGATGCATACCTGTCCCATGGCAGTGAAATCGCATCTAAGCTGTACAGAGTGTGGAAGAGCGATTTGGCTGATTTCTTATATAATGTGGAGTTACATGAAGAGCTCTGCAGCTCTATGAGTGTGCATGGCTGAAAGGGGGGCTCAGTTAACACTGGCACAACGCTAAGTAGTGGAGGCGGACTGAGTGCGCACACAGTAGTGTGAACACAGTGTGGAGCAAGGTGCTCTGAGCAATGCAGCGGGATTTAGTCTAATAAGTGCATCTAACATCTGTTCTGACACTAAATTCATCTTAAACTAATTCTGTGTGCGCCAGCACAATCAAATAACTTGTTTAAACCCAAATAAATAGGGTAAGATGAAAAAGAGCCCAATGATTCCTAACCTCAAGAACTAAATTTGGCAGTACAAACTTTTAAACATGACAACATTTTATTTCACATTTTTACCCTCACAGGGATGGTCATGCCTTTGTATCATTTTTTGTTACATCATGTAATAATATGGTAATAAAAATAAGTTTCTTTATACTGCTTTTTGCCAAGATACATTTGTTTAAGACTCCAAAGAAAGTTTATTCATTTAAATATTACACAGCAATTTGAATACATCCAAATAACCATGTCTGTAATGGCTGAACTCCTCAAAGCCAGAATTGATTTGACTTAAACCCATTGACTTTGCTTCCATGAATGGAAAAGACCATTTGCTGAATACTCAAACCAACATCATCATCTGCGATTATGAGCTTTCCTAAAACAATTTCTCAGTAGGGTGGCAGTCTAGCATACCACCATTAGCTAAGGTCTGAATAAAAAAGCTGATAAATTTGGCAGCAAGGTGCAAAGCCAGCAGCAGTACAACAATATCACAAGTCAGTCCATGCTTTGTTTTAAATGTCTTCCTTTTTTAAATTATCAATCTTTATTCACGTATTTTCTGAGTCTTGTCTTCACGTAGGTCTTCATTTAATTATTCTTAAATAAAAATGATTCCAAGAAAAAGGTCAGCTAATAAAAACCTCTCATGATTCATAGCTCACTTATGTGAGAGTGGGCACCTTTATCATGCATAAAATTATATAAAACATGCAGCAAAGGAGTTTAGTGTTAAGATTAATCAGTCACCACATAGAAATCCACAAGCCAAAACTACATTTGTTAAAGAAAAGATGATTCATGGATGTAAATCTAAAAAAACAAAACAAACAAAAAAAAAAAGCACATAATTTATGAAGCAAAAATTACAATCATCTGCTGAAATATTAAGATTCCTGTTTGGGTCACATTTCAGCTGCTATGGTTTTTAGAGTATGAACTCGTCTTTTTCACTGATTACCTTGTAGCTCCATGTAAAACCTGAAGTGGTTTCAAGGCAACTTGAAAAAAATAAAAAGTCAGGAGCGCCACCACACATACGATACTTGCCTCCTTTGGCAGCAGAGTTCAGGGAAGCTCATCCATTCCTCCCACAATTTCTGGTCTTCCCCCTTAATCTTACATCCTTACCCTCACCTCTCCTCCTTGCCAAAGGAGAGGATTCCCTCACACTGAAAAATCCTGGCCACGCCTGGCCCACTGAGACACCCCCCTTCATCAAAACACACCTACCCTCTCTTTTAACAAAGACACAAATGAGATAGCAGCGGAGACAGATCTTTGGGTCAAAAAGAGGAAGGGGAAGCAGTGGGGGCTGAAGAGAACAGAGGAAACTGTAATCCCTTATGTATTTGAACACTTCCCTCCTGCTACTAACCTTATGATGGCTCATGTCTGCTGCACTCAGGTCTGCCTCTCCTTTCTCTTCTTTTTTGTGTTCTCCACTGTTCGGCGGCTTGCTGACCACAGTTGAAAGGTCAAAGGTCAAATATCAGGCACTATACATGGTAGTATTCTTAATTCATAGACTACATAGTTACCAAGTATCTGATCAGCTGTTACAGTGCGTGACAGAAAGAGATGAGGAACAGTCTCTCTGTGTTTGGAGGTGGACTGTGACTATGTAAAGCACAGCCACAGATATACTCATTAGCCTTAGCACTCCTCCCTCCACCAGGAAAACACCCATTTGACTACCAAATGTGGCTAAAGTCATAGGAAAATGATGAAACTTAGTAAAGTGGTAACTTCAGTTGTGAGATAGACACAAAATTTCGCAGGGCTGGTTTACTGCAATAAAAGTTAGCAAGGTGCTAGACGGTGGTGCATGATGACATTTACTGTGTAGAGGGTTGGGTTTTGATCCATGAGGTGAGATTTTACAACTCTAGCACACACTGCATGTCCATGCATTTATGGACATGTAGGAGACATCACTATGTCTTGATTTTTGGTAAATGGTAGATGTCTGCACTGAAATGTACACATTTAATACATTACTATAAAACAAATCCACTGTACAAATTACTTTTTACTGTAAAATGTCTTCACTTTGGTGTCCTCTAGTGGTGGGCCCAATAAAATACACTGGAGCAGACAAAGAGAAAGGCCCCATCCCAGTTCCTCCCATGACCCTATACTGTCATGTTGCAGGATAAGCTGCCTCTTTTTCTTCTTCTACTTCTTAGGGATCAAGGAGTGGGTGTAAATTAACAACCAAAATGGTAAAAAATAACCAGATTAAAAAGGGTCAGACTCCTTGGTACCCAAGGGAGAAATGTAATGTGATGACAAAGGATCAAACTGGGATTGGGCCAAACCGTTTGTTCTTAAATAGTTCTTAAATTTACCTCTCACTCTGCGTAACTGTCTCATCAGATCCATGCGCTGTGCTGTTGGGAGAAACCATTTCAGCTTCTGTGGTTGGGATGGCAACAGGTTTGATGGTTTGGTCCTCTTCAGATGCGATGCTCAGACTGTGTGCTGGATCACAGGAGGGAAACCTGGTCCTCTCACAAACTTCAAGTGCTGTAACAAGAAAAAAATCAGTTTCAGTTATAAGTAAACTTGCATTGTTAACAATTACTAATGTGTCTTAGTTTGTGCATTACAGAATTTCAAGTAGCCAAGTTATTATGTCATAATTTACTCACATCTAAAGTTAAGAAACAAACCAAAGCATGGAAAAATGACAGTTCTGTTCACACTCTGCTTAGAAGAGTTACATTTTCATTTCACAAGATTTAGAAAAGCTTCAGCACCTCGAACAGCTTAGCAAATGAGTCAGGAAGTGACTCACTCTCGGGTGAAGTAAATAGACACATTAGAACTGTAGTCTAGCTGACAGTAGCGGCACAAGAAAGTGAAACAAAGAGGAGGAGGTCTTACTGTTGTTCTCTGAGTGGGACAGATCAGGGAGAGCATCTGCCTCTGGGTGTCTTATGCTGACAGATTGTGAGTGGGCGCTCAGTGTTACTGCTGCCTCCTCCTGAAAACACACATGCAAAAAACAATGATAAATATTCAAAAAATGAACAAGGAAAAAGATAAAAATAAGCAACACACATAAAATATATACCAAACAGCCAGCAGAGAGTCAGCCAGTAGAAACAAATCTTTGGCAAATGAGAGATTCTTTCAAAAGAAGACAAAAAACTGAAAAGTTGACAGCACAAAGCTCCTGTCCATTAATCATGGATCTTTTGAAAGCTCCCAATTACCATCTTCTACTATCGTCTTCATAGAGAACCCAAAAGAAAACTTCACCGTCACACAGTTACCAGCATTTATGCAATAAAAAAATCACATTTTCTTAACTTGACATAAAATGACCTTCACAAATAAGGATTCATAAAATCCAAGATAAGAAATGATCACAAGACCCTGCGATGACAACCCCCCCTTTACTTCAGTGAGGTCAAGATTTCATCACTGCCATTCTATATAAGGAAGCAGAGAGCTTCAGTACAAATATGCAGCCTGCTGCCTTGTGCAGAGGCTGTGAATCATGATATGTGAAAAGCTATTTGGTAGGCAAATGACTGGAGGAGAAAAGAAAAAACACCGTAGATACTGAAGAGGATACATTGGACTTATTGTTGGAGAACATATAGACATGCAGCTTATTTATGTTGGCTTTCTATATGCCTTGCAGCACAAACTTGGGGTATGAGCTTAGTGGTCAGTCACAGACAGCATCTTTAAAATACATTGCTGTTGATTTTGAAATGCAATTTGTTTAAAAAGATCCTTTAAGACAATAGCAGAAGAGGGTTGTGAAATATGAGTCTGAACCACAAACATGCTATAAAAATGTGTGAAAATATGAACCAGACTTGATAAATTACACATTATACAAGTTTCAAACTGAACATCACATTAGAGGACAAATAAATAAATACATAAATAAATAAATAAATTGAACAGAACAAATGTGGCCTTTTAAAGGCATCAACTTTAAGATAAAGATTGTCCTGTTTTCTGCTGAAGTTGTTAATTAGAGCCTAAAAAACTTCCTACTTCCTTACCATAACTGCACAAAAAGTTTATGATCATTCCAAGAGACAGCAGCAGAGTTTTGTTTGCAACAGGAAACCTTTCGCAACTTGAACTGGAATAAGGAATTCAGCATCTAATCCGCCACCACACACCTGCAAAAATGTCAGCTGCTTCATAATTTATAAGCCAGGCTGAGATGCTGATGGTTCAGTGACTTACTCAAGAAAACATCAACATCAATCACTGAAGCAGTGATTTGCTTTCACAACTACATTTTTTCCATGTTGAAAAATAAAAAAGCAAAATGCAGTTGACAATTTTCTTCAGATTTTAAATATTCTTAAAACGCATACATAAAAGGCCAATCCAAGCACAAATTAAAACTTGATAAGTTCCATGTACTTTGTATGTTTAATCTTTATTTACCTGCAAAGGTTGGCAATCCACCTCTGGCTCAGATTCTGGGCATGCTGTAACAAAGAAGATAAACTAATGAATTAGGAAGAAATTAGGAATGTCTGAAAGGCTGAAAATAAGATTAAACAAACAAGCTGATCATTGAGAACCTTAAGCTATATTCAATAAACCCAGGGCCCAAAACATTACAGAAAATCACCTTTACCATAAAAGGTAAAACTGATTACGTAAAGAACTGGGTTGAAGGAGGGGCAGAAAGGTTAAAATATCATGCATGGCTAAGGTGGCATTAATGACCACATTCACACTCTTATTTTCGCTTTCTCCGCTTCCTGGCCACTCATGCAGACAGAAGAATGGGGATTACTGAGCTCACTTCATGGCCTCAAGACCACTCATCCACCTGGCCATAGAAGGACCTTGAGGAAGAAAAGATTTTTCAAACTGTGTTGACACACACTCTCAATCTTTAGAAGCTTAGGACCACAACAACCATAGAAGGTAGGGGTCTACTTCTAAGGGCCACAGAGTGTGTGTATCCTTACAGCCAGTGAGTGTGTGTGTCCTTTCTTGAGCTCCCTGAGATGGATTACTGAATCATAATCCACTGTCTCTCTCTCTCATACACACACACTCTTGTAATGTATTGTGGAAGAAAGTGAAACATCAGACTGCTCCATCACGTCTAAATGTAATGTCTTCATCATTATGCTTTGAGAAAAAAATATTACAATTGACTTATCAATCATAATACAACCACTAAAGTAGAGTTAATAAATTTGTGCAAAAATATACATTTACATTTTGGCTATAATAGATAAGAACGATACATTGGCCGGCCAATATTTGTGTTTTTTGCTGCATCGACCGATACGTCAGGTGTGTTGGCTGATACCCTTACATGGCATAATTTACAGACTTTATTTTATATATTTTCATTCATTTATTACACGACTAATGTTTCTATTTAATATTTATTTACAACTGCACTGTTTCTTTTTTAAATATCTATTTGAAGTGCTTTGTTTTTTTATATATTAAAGGGGTTGTAAAATTACTTTTCATTGTATCCTTTATTAATTTCAAATGCAAAAGGAGTCAAATGCAGTATTGGCCCAAAATATCTACAGACTGCATCGACCATCGGCTGAGGCCTTTGAGAAAATATCGGTATCGGCCTTAAAAAAAATCTGTATCTGTCAATCCCCAATTATAGATTAGAACAGACACTCACTCCAGGTTTTGGCATGGTGCCCATTCTTACCGTCTGAGGTAAATGTCAGTGAAACAGTTTTCAGCAAAATATACAGTAAAAACTTTTTTTTTTAAAAATAAGGCTATAGCGGCAACAATACACCTTTCAATATAGTTTTGGAAAGTAGGGAACATATCATTAATTAAAAATTGAGTAATCACTCAGTTATTCTTGATGACAATAATAATTTACTTTCAGTTCATTTGGGCAACTGAATGCAACTATCCATTGAAGCAGTAAAATCGATAAAAAAAAAAAAAAAAATCCATTTATGGCCACAACTTGAGACATGCTGCATTACAACCGATAGGCAGGTCTGAGCTGCAGCAGCATTACAGCAGAAAAGTTGTTGGTTTGAATACAAATATCCAGCCAGGATGCAGCTGATCAGCAAATGCAATGTTCACACCGAGCACTGGTGTAAAGCTGGCCTAAACCCAACTGATTTGACCCGAAGCAGAAGGGTGTGCACAGAGGGTAAAGCGCAGTTAGATCAATATCAAACTGTATGCAACTCCACTGGGTTTGACTTATTTGGCTCATTTTATAATTTCCCTTCAGGGACTAATAGTATTCTAGTATTTTTCCATTTCATCATTATAGTGCATACTAGATTTTTACAGCTTAAGGAAGGTTTTATTTTTTAAAAAAAGGTTGGGCCAATGATTAATTTAATGGGTAACTGCCAATTGTTGACAGGCATCATTCCTGAAGTACTGTGATGCTCTCCCTCATAATTCTCAGCTTTTCCTTAAATAACTATGGACATCTAATGTGTTAAAAACCACTTAAACATATTCTCCAAAGCGGTGTTTCCATTTCAAACTTTTTTTTAGATAAAAAAAATCCGTGGCTGCAATATCTTCATTAATGTTTCAACTTACCAAGACCTCCATCCAGTAAGCCCTGTTCGGTCTGGGCCTCCACAGAGACGGCAAACTGGGGAGTTGATGCATCCCTTACTTCTCCATGTCCTGCCGTATCCACCACCATCCACCTCTCTTCCCCATCCTCTTCCTCAACTCTGTCTGTAAATTTGTCAGCCGTTTCCTCAGGCCCGTCGTCTCTTGGATAGCTCTGTACCCAGCAGTTTCTCTCAGCTAGTTCGCTCTTCAAAAAGTCTTGTAGAGCAAACTCCTCATCCCAGTCCAAGTCATCTCCAGGCTAAAAACAGAAGAATACAATGCTCAGGTGAAAGCTGCATGAAAAAGCAAAATACTACCAAAGCATTCTACTGTTTAAAGCAAAACTTGTCTTTGCAGTAAAGAAAGTGTCTACTGGAAAGTGTGACTACTGGTTCCATGTTACATTTCTTTTAAAAAAAAATAAGACTTTTCACATTTGCACTGTGGAAGATGGAATTAAACCATCCCCAAATTTAAAATCCAGACAAAACTGAGTAAACCATTTTAAACAAAGAGCTGCATTATTGGTGAAGGGGAGCCCCTGTATGCAAATCTATGACCCCAACAAGCTGTTTTCTTTCCTGCAACAATAATGCTTTTAACATTCAAGCATGCATAAGTGTACTCAGAGTTCTGTGCAGCATGTAGGTGTGTTGTCTCATGAGATTATGTTTGCATGTATGGGGGTGCATGGGTCCACTTCATCCACCAACTCGCACTGAACACTTTTCTACCAGATACTCCATCTGTTGGATTGCAGTACAAGTTGCATAACGGCTCTCGAAGTAAACATTTGATGGCCTTTTGTCAGAGAATCCAAAAAAGGAGGAAAAAAAAAACATCAGATATTCAGCTGATATTCCTCCAAAGTCAGTTTGACTTTGGTACCAGTGAGGAAACTGGACGAAATAAGAATGCAATATTTCACCGAGTGTTACAAATTCAAAAAACACAACAACAACAACAACAAAAAAAAACTGAAAACAATTACTTCTAGAAAGATTTGATTCAAATTGCTTCTACAGTAGTTAACATTGTACTCTGTCAGACCTCCTCATCTGGTGCAGGTGTCTGGCATGAGGCCTCTCTGCTCTCCTGAGGTGTCTTTAGCTGCTCCAGCTCCTCACACAGCTGTCGCTTCTGGTTCTTCTGCTCCTGCACCCTGCAATACAAAACCCTCTTAACACCAAAATGCCTACTGATATTTCAAAAAGGAAAGTGTTGTTTGCAACTATCAAAGCAGCATTAACTGGCACGAGATAAAACAAAAAACAAATGCACAGAGACCCTAGATGACAGTACAATGGACATACTGTACCCAATCCGCAGGCCCATGCAGTGTCCCATTCTGTTGCCCAGGGTGACCAGCGCCAGTTCTCCGACTGGCGTCGTACTGGTTTCCTTCACTTCAGTTTTGTAGATCCAGTGCTTAACCTTAGACTATACAGACACTTAAAACTAAACTTCTATCAGGACTATAATACAGTCCAGGTCTTTGAACAATCTATGTTATCCCCCAAAACTCCACAACATGAGAAAAAACTACACCTACCACAAGCCTTTTTCAGTTCAATTTAATAGCTCCAAAGATCACCCTGGCAACAGAGGAGTACATCCCACCTGGACAGCCTGACCACTTCTCCCACTCTGGTTTGAAACCACAACAGTCAGGCTCTTTTATACATCTGAAGGGGATGGCCGTTTCCATGAAAACGTGTCCAAACAGACATGGACAGCACAAGGCAAATCCATCCAAACACACACACAGTCAGACCAAAATCCAGAAATGGCCCAAATCCAAATGCACTGAAGCGGGCCTTTTAGGGTCATTAAGGTCAGGCTGAATGACAGGCCTTTCCCATAGCCATTATAATGACTGTCCAACCAAGCACCAGCAGGTGGGGACACTCGGCTCAGGGGCTATACAGGGAAATTGCATTGAATCATGTGTACAGAATCATTTACTCTATGGACAGTGATCAAGTTCAAAATGTGTGATTTTTTTCCGTGTAGCAGTTAAAGTCTCAAAGCAGTTAAAGTAAACAAAACAAAACAAAAACAATCCAACAGGCTTACACAGACAGCTATAAGCTAATTGGCTACTGCAGACATTGCCAATGCCTTCTGCATTAGTGTAAGTATGCAATCACTTTGAGAAGAAAAATGATTTTTCTTGAACTGCGTTTGCTTAAACAAGTTTGATTCAGCCAAAGAGATGACTGACTTTAAATAAAAAACTCCCCCCAATAATAAACAAGCTGATCTGTTCCTCAGAAAGCCCACTTGTCACATCCACAACCTACACACCGTACAGAGAAAGATCTACTCACCTGGCCGACAGGTGGAGGATCTCAGTTCGGGATCTCCTCATATTACTGGCCATTTTGATCAGCTCCTGCTCTAATGAGTCTGTGTACTGGGAGAGCTGGTCCAGGCTGACAACCCAGTCTGCTCTCCTTGCATCCAGCTCAGCTTCCACCGTCTATGGGACGACAAGGCCAAAGGTCAGCCTCTTGCTCGGGTGAAAGGCCTCAGGCTGCTATACAGCAACTAGGTATCTCCAAAAAGTTATAACACCCAACTAACAAGATCTGGTCATGTCAGCCAGCATGCCGACACAAAAGCAGACTTGTGCTGTTACAGCTCAAGTCTAATGATTTCTTTCTCATTTAGTATGTTTACTGCTGCACGGCAGTATGTGGCTAATGAATGCAGAATAGCAACAATGCAAGAGGAGGGGGAAAGAGAAAATTCACAGAGAAAGAGAGATACAGAAAGAGTGAGGGAGAAGGGGAGTGGGTTGTGTTCACAGAGCAGCGCTGACTAAACAGCACTGCTTGGACGGGGCGCGTGTTAGAGAGTTACATAAGAGAGATCTCTAGAGGAGAAATAGTGGGTGGTAAGAAGAGAGAAAGCAGATAGAAAAGTCCAACCAGTGGACTGACAGGAAGGTGATCAAATTATATACTTATTTATTATTTCTGTCAAAACCAAGTATTGAAATGGCAGATTTTTTGGTCAGATTAAGCTGGATATTGTAAACAAAAACAACAAAATTCCAATTCAGTTATTAGAGTCCTTTGCTTGCACTCTCAAGGCCTCTTCTTATTTTTGTTCCTTTATTTCGGAAGTAATATTTGGCAAATTGGTGAACAGACACCAGCCACTGGCTGAGTATGACTGAAGTCTAAAAAACAAATCATCAGTTCAAAAACCGATTTCTCCTCTACCAACATGCATGTCTCTGCTACAAACCATTCACACGGCTTCTGCAGTATTGCAGAAGCCTTTCCAGAAGGGTTGTGCAGAAGTGTAGATGTGTTCATATGTTACGTTTACATTAAATGGTGTGAGAGAAACGGTTCATCCACTTTAGAATCAATTTTTCAAAAAGTGCAAAGAACAAAATCCCTGAGAAAAAATGGATGGATACATTATGACGAATGAGGCTTATTTCTAGTGTTGAGGATCAGCTGAAACGGTGTGCATCTGACCTGAAGACTCGTGTCAGCACTGACACCTTTCTCGATGCAGTCACCCAACAAGCTCCTAACTGTAGACAAAACAGAGCTGCTTTCTTCTCTGAAATCCATTTTCTAGAAGGGAAAGAGAGAAGGTTTTTATTATTAGTAATATTTACATGAAGTGGCATAAATCTAACATGTTAGCACCCCTCATATTGTAAGCAAACTCCATGAAGAATTCAAGATATTATGAAGTTTTTGGTGCAACTCAAGAATAAGTATGCCCCCCCCCCATGTTTATTGTGACTAAGAAAGACTTAAACACCTAAAAATAAAATTATATTAGTTTTCTTACTGTATCTATGCAACATTTACAATAGGAAATTAATGAGCCCGACATTGCACTAGCAGTCAGTGTTTCACATATAATCCCTTCAAATTACCAGTTTGTTTAGGAGGCTTTTGAACTCCAGAGCCATGTGTTCAGGGTTGGGTCCCTGCAACATCAGCAACACCTCTCTGTCCAGTGTTTCATCCAATGGTGAAGCGAAGCTCATAGTGGTGGGCAAATGATCAACTCCATGGGCAGCCTGTATAAGTGAGGGTAATAGATCAGTAACAATAAGCAAAACAATATGTATTTACAGCAAAAAGACTGAACTGGGCCAAGAATGTTTCATGTGGGGAACAAGACTAAATGTCAACATAGAGTTTTGAATTACATATTGATTATGTGAAAAAAAAAAAAAAGATTAATAACCAGCCTGTAGGTATGGATCTTCTCTGATTACACGACTAATACTGTAACTTTAAATGTTGCCTGGTGAAGGCGTGTTTTTACATTTAGTCTTATAGTCTCTCTTGAGAGAAGGAAGATTAGGTGAAGAGACCGAAGACCATAAGTGAAGAGAGAAATATGCCATTTCCCCACAGAGACTGCAGTGCCATTCTGGGAAGAAGCATCATGCATCATGTTCCCCTGCACCAGTGGTCGATTTAGTTCTATTAATACCTCTGCTGCCGCCTCAAAAGGAGCATCAACTTTTACACCTCCCCCCCTTTAAATGTTGCCTTACAGAGCTGGAAACTCTCACAGTCAAACATTGCACCTTGAACTGGCTGTGTGAAAGGTGTGATGGAAAATAAAAAAGAAGATGAGCAAATGAAAGAAAGTAGAGGGGTGCTGACCTCCAGTGGTGACTGAGCCAGAGCCAGCTCTGTTTGCAGGGATCCTAAGCTGGCCTGGTTCAACCTGTAAGCCCCCGTTAAAGATAGACTAGTCCTGTGGGAGACAGGAGAACGGAAATGGGGAAATTTGGTGAGAAAACTATTTGACCTAAAACAAATTAATAAACAAGCTGATAAAATAAAATAAAATCCTCTTCAATAAAGTAACAACCCACGATGTCAATATCAAAATATTTCAGTTTCAGGCTTTTTTTTAAATTTTTTTGTGGGTTGGTGGGGTGCTTACCCAGCCAGGTCTGGTAGGATCATCTGGATCTGGTTCTCCAGTTTGCTTTTTTCCACCCTCAACAGCTGGAGTCAACAACAGATAACAGATCATTTATAGCCAACCCTCCTCTCACTTCACCACCCTGGCTATGAGGTCTGTGTTCAGGAGTCAGCAGGTGATTCATTTCTCACAGCCAGACTCAGCAACTCAGCTGCTACTGATAATGACTTGCAGACAGACCAAAAATAATCCTAAAACTTTATTTATTCTTATGGAAAAGGTAAAAAAAAAAATAAAAGACAGTTATTGAAAATAATGGTTAACAGGTTTAAACAAAGGGGTTAGCAATCACCTACCGCATGATTTTCTGCATACATTGTTTTTAGCCAGTAGTGTGAGTAATATGCAAAATGTTTTCTTTGGCTCAAGGCAAAAGCAAGCAAAGATCAGGCCTTGTAAAGCCAGTAAACAAGCCTCCGTGATGCAGCAGAGAGAGATTTTGATGTGCAAAAGCTGATGTAGAGTTCAATTCACTGACCTCTGTGATGGCAGAGTATTCTTCTACTGCTGCTTTCAGCTCATCCATCTGTCTGCCCTTCTGTAGGAGGTAAGCAACACACATTTTAATAAAAAAATCATTAGTACTGTAATTACTTTTAGAGTAATATTAAAATAAAAATCAAGTTAAAATTGAGTTGCCAAGATGGAAACATTGGATTTGTTCATCTAAATCATGTAAAGAATCATCTGGATGGTCACAAACAGCTTTACAGGTAATTGAAATTGATAATTAAAAACACACAGGACACTGACCTCTAATATTACAGAGTCCTTGTCACTAATGATGGCATCAAAAGAATGAATTTGCACCTGGAGATAAAAAAAAAAAAAAAATAGCACTTTAATGAGGAATACACAATACTACAACAACATGGTCAACGGTATCTATTCTGACAATACCTGAAGGTCAGCATTAATGTCGAACAGCTCCTTTATCTTCCTCTGAAGTTCATCTGTCTCCATGGTGATCTTGAAGTTCTGAGGAGCCATCAGAAGTAAGATGAAGTATACATCCTTGTGACAACATGCACAGCTCAACATCTCTGTATTTGTGGAGAATAATGATGTTTGTAAAGCGAGGTCACTAATTTCAGCTGGAAAAATACCTCTTCCTGAAGAGATGCGATCTTGGCAATGAGACTCTGGTTTTCCTTTTCCTGAATATAAAATAAATAAGCGTGAAAATCATCAACAGAAATGCAGTCTCTCCCCATTATCCACTCTCTTACAAACCAAGTACCCAGATATCAAAAGCATTCACAATAATGTGCTTCTTTAAAATATATTTCTACTAATTTTGAATATGTTGTTGGTTTCGAGCTAAATGTCACCTGCAGTATAGACGATATGTGGACAGTCTCAAGCACAGGAGTTGTAATTCAAACTTGCTTCATATTTCTGAAGGTTCCCAAAACTATATGATTAAACAGTATGTGGCATACAGGTTTATAAACCAGTCATATTCATTGTTTTAGTCAATCCAGTTGTACCCACCACATTTTTGCTGTGTGCAGAGGCACGTGCTCTGCCTTCTTCTGTACAGCTCAGGGTGGCCTTCATCTCTTCCACCTCCTCCTTCAGCATCTTCTCCTTCTGTGCAAGCTGTTGGTTTCTGTAGCACAGGACAGACGAGGTCAACAAACCAGAGGGTGTTGCTACGACACGTCTCTGGCTATAATAAAAAGCATCTTACACCCTGGCCTGGTTGCGTAGCTCCTCATTTTCTTCTGCAAGCTTCTGGTTGCTCTCCTCCATGCACTCCACCACCTGCTTCAGCTTTCTTACCTCCTCCTGAAGCTTTTGATTACTCATCTGAAGGTCAGCCACACAATATACCAGCTCTGATGTTTCACTGTGGAGGAAAACAGTTTCTTTTCTTTTTAAACAAGTCAACTACATCTGCTGGATGTCACAGAAACAAAATGGTGCTAAAATAGCGCATCCCTACAGGCATAAACAAATTATTACTTACAACTCTGCTCTGGATGCCTCCCCTCCAAAGGCTTCCAAACTTCCTGAGGTCATATTTATCAGCGTGGACCTCCTGGCTGAGGAAATCAAAGATCCAACACACAAAATGCATTGGAGCTACATGTGCAGTCAATACTGAATGTAGAGTTCATAGGAGCCACTGTATGAGCACTTACCAGACACACTATCTCTGAGTTTTGCCGAGTCATCTTGGTTGATGTCATCAGCTGGTTCTTCTCTAAAGGAGAAAAACATAACATTTTAAGTCCATGAATTCAGTTTTTTTCATGATTTATGATTGGCATGCTGTTCATTATAAGCCTGCATCTAAAACTTCTGAAAAGCATGTTTGGAGTAATTTGCTTTATTTGTTTATCCCTTTTAAGTTCTCAGTGCGGCAGGCATAGTAGACAGGAAACACTTCATTTCTCCGACAAAACAGGTCACTCATCTGAAGCATGACCCACTTATAGTCAAGATCTGATCATTATTTTTGCCATTTAGCCAGACCTATTAAAATCATAATGCTAAGGGTACCAATTCTTCACTCCAAGCTTAGGAAAAAGCCATTCCAATTGGAGGACAATCTTCTAAATGACATCTCTTTAATACATCTGAGACGCATTCTCAACAGCTCAGGTCTAACTGGACAATGGCACAGAGGCTGTTTTATGGACAAGTGTGGTCATTTTCCTTTGAAAGCTCTAAATAAGTAATAAAACCAAAAAGGAAAGATGGCGTGCCATGTATATTTAGAAGCTGTTGCAGAGTAACCATAACATGTGATCCCAAGAGCTCTCTATTCAAGTGTGAAAACACAGCAAAGAGGTCACATCTACAAAATATTGATACACTGAAATATCGCGATATTTTCATATGCTAATATATTTATATTTAAAAATGCGGTATTGATCTTTTTTACTAACAAAATCTCGCAAGATTTTGTCGTTCTGTTACGAAATCTTGCAGGTTTTCGTGAAATTTCGCGAGATTTTGTAGGTAAAATAGATCAATATTACATTTTCAAATATCAAAATGAAATCTGCATATGAAAATATTGCAATATTTCAGTGTATCGATATTTTTTCCCAGCCATAATAATTGGTTATTTACACGAATGACTGTGTATAAACTGTTCACACAGAGCATCCTAAAAGAAACTGTCTTTAGAAGTTTTAAAGTCTGCAAAAAAGACATTTTTGGAAGAAGAAGAAGTGGTAGTAGTAGTTCTTTTTTTTTACCCTTTTTTTTTTTTAAGACTTTAGAAACAAAAGCCTGATCGGTTAAATATCGGTGGGGTGGCCGACGTCCGATACACAGTTCTAAGGCTGATATTGATAGAGGGCCATTTATATTATGCATCCTTAAAAAACGTTTACGACCAGACCAACTCTGCATAAGGATTCTCTAAAAAGATAAAAGGTTAAGATCAGGCTGAATAATTCTAAAAAATTCTAAAAAAATAAATAAATAAACATAGAAAGTGTGAAGCAACTCATGATCTGAAGCATGCCACACCAGCAGAGTGATGCCTGAATGCTGCATTTGAATGCAAACAAGTAGCACTTGTGTTTGATTAATTGCACACTGATACACTATCTGCTCACAGCACAACTGACTCAACAGCACAGATGGGCCCAGAACACATTACAAAATATACAACAGAACAACTAGAGGGGTTTAAGGTGGAACGGCAGAAAGGTCTGTAACAGCTCAGTTAATCACACAAGTTCAATGTACTCAAGCTGTGTTTCACTCAGTGAGGACAAAACTAAAAAAAAAAAAAAAAAAAAAACCTGAAAAGGATTCAAAGCATTTAAGATTAATTGTTTCCATTACATTTGAGGTCCTGAGAAAGGGAACAAGATATTAAAGAGCTGTAACTCCTCAAGCTTCCCACCAGTTTGTACTGCACATTAAACCAGAGTCTGCATTTAGCCAATTTTTGCTTCAGCACTGAAAATTTCAATGCGGTTTAATTAAAAGCCAACTAAAACTTTTCCACTATCCAAATGTCTCCAGACCCAGCTGTACGAGTCACTTTTCTAACTATAAATGTTGTGCACAAGATTTTCAACTTCTTGTGACGTATTAATATCAAGACATATAAAAAAAAAGAAAGAGTTGCTTTTGTCTTAACCTTCCAGAAATAAAAAAGACTGAATAAAAAATGTAATGAAGAAAAAGAACATTGTTCTTGTGAACAAAAATATTAAAAGGCAAAATAAAGCTTATGTCCTATCAAAATTACTGACATAAATATTGATAAAAACTTCTTGTTCTTCATGCAAAATGCGCACACCTGTTCCAAAGTTAATATCTTAAACCATACGTACATATTTCTTTTAGTAACCCAAACTAGCAGCAAACCTGAATATCTAACCTGAAAAATCTAATTCTTAATCACAAATCAAATCATCCACATCCACATCTGCCTGCTGCTGCCCCCCCCCCCCCCCCAAAAGTACCCGTTATTGCGGCAGTCATCAATCCACTCCCTCATGACCGCGTGGTAAGTGTCCAGATCAATGGAGACATCTTTGTGCTCTGGGTCCAGCATGTTGCAAAGCTCCTCCAATCCACTGTCCTCTGAGGAACGACAGGTGGTGTGTCGCAGATAGTCCACAATATGAGACACATAAACCTTCCCTGGAAGATGAAAGCATCAGTATTTAGGAGAAAAATCAGATTTCTTCTATTTCTTTCTTTTTGAACACTCATATGTTGAGGAAATATGGGGAGTGGGTAGCCTAGTGGTAATACTGCAGGCTTTGGCGTGGAGGACCCGGTTTTGAGTCCCCGTCACGCCACTCAGGTGAACCACTGTGGACCCCTGAGCAAGGTCCTTAACCCCCACCAACTGCTCCCTGGGCGCTTTAAGTAACAGCCCACTGCTCTCTGGTACTAATGTACAGAGATGGATAAAATGCAGAGCCCCAATTTCCCTTTGGGGATCCTACAAGTATTTATAAAAAAAAAAAAAGAAACCAGCTTTGTTACAGATGTAAGAGTAGACTGAGCTTTAACTACAGTGATAGCCATGATCAACGTTTTTGGTGGTCCACACATTTCCCAGTGCTGACTTGAAGTCGGCACTTTACAAGAGCAGAACTTTAAACTGAAGAACGCTCTTCTCCTCTGACCTACGATGAGCATTCATGACCACATTTTTCACAAGTTCCTGATCATGTGTCAACCTCAACAACCTGCAAAATTGTATAGTATTGTACAGTACAACACCACAGTTAAACAATCCTGCATCTCTTATGTTTGGCAGTCCACTATTTCTTTCCTTTCTTTTTATTTTAGTGGCTTACGCATACCATCTATTAATTAGGTTATCATCAAGAATGAGAGAATGAGTCATAAAAGGCCAATCACATGAACAGCACAAAATTTGAGGCAGCACTTAATTTGAAGTGGTAAAGGGAAAAGTAAAATATCAAGAACCTCTTTCACAATGATTAAGCAATCTTAGGAATGAGGAGGAAACTACGTCAACACGGACTCCTATTTACGTCTTGCATGCCATATCCCCCACTTTAACTACACGATATGATTTGGTTTAGAAAAGCAATAAAAGTGTTGGTAACACAGAAACCTCTGCCATGATCACACACAAATGCTGCACACAAATTAATTACAAGTATAATGTCAGTCAGAGGAAACAAATACACAAATTAGATACTTTGCAACTGCTTTAAAACACAAGACTGAAAGATGTATTGACCTGAATTGATAACATCTGACGACTATCAGCCTGTCGATGACTAATATACCAGCTGTTGGCAGTGACTGATATTTATTAGGAGTATTTCAACTGTGCCAATTTAAGTGTCTTTAAGTTGTCAAAATCTGCTTTCATTTCATTTTAATGGGCACAAAAGACTGTTAGATCTTGTATGCACTGAAAAGTGGAGCTGGTAATGATTTCACCGGCTTAATTTTCTCAAAAACTGCTTTTTTTTTTCTCCGTGTGTTTTGCCTGAAAAAAAAAAGATTGTGTGAGATTTGATCCACTTCCATTAACTGGTGCTCATGTAAATGTTGTAGGGCTGAAACATTTGAAAAGTCTGGTTGTTTTCTTTATTAAGTGTATTTTGTCATTACCCTGTTACCAAATAATATAATAAATATTAAATAAAATTATTTACTGAATTTCCCTTCTGGGATAGAGTTCAGGTATTCAGGATAAGACAGGAGAGCGGAGCTTGACCTTGTCTGGTTTGGGCATTCTGGTTTAATTGGTTTCACGTGCACCAAGCCTGGCTGAAGAGAAGCGACTACGTCATCAACAAAAGCATAAAACAGATCAGACTACAGGAAAACATAGAAGAAATTATTTTTAAACTACATCATCTCTAACATAAGTTACTCCTGACTGAGTGAGGATGAATAACTCCAGCATGAAAAGCCTGGTGGTTAGACTGGTCTGCAGCAGACTAGCTGCACAGGATAGATCTCCATGGTAACCTGATGGTACTATGTGCTGCTGCTTTTGTGAAACCAAATCCAGGGTAAGTTCAGTCAGGATAATGGGGGAAATCGTGGCTTAATCCCTCATCTCAATTTCATAAATCAGCCCTCTTATCCTCTTGGCAGGAATTTAAGAAAATAGTTTTTTTTTTTAAGTGTTTGAGATTCATTTCAATACACTAATATCACCCTGATAACTTAGTCATCCTAGCGCAGTCATTGTTTCCAGACACTTTCAGCCCTTACCCTTGCCATGAAGTATCTCAGTAAATTAATAGAACAATAACCAAGTCCTCTTAATAGGACTGGATTATCAACTTAATGTCAGGCAGGCTTTTTATACATTCCCCCACAATCACCTGCAACAAGACAAACTGCTTATTTTGGGTTATTCTTGGACAAAGTTAAAGCTGACCACTTTGCATAGTAAGTAAAGTTTAACTGGAAGGACTTACTTTCACATCTCTCAGAAAACACATTAAAAGAATTCACCATCAGGCTTACTGGGCAGCCATCACATGATGAAGCAGATTACTGTGCAAGTGTGTGGGTGTGTAAGCAAGAGTGGGCGTACCTCTGCGCTGGGTGTCACAGGCATGAAATATGGTATCGAGCAGATTCTCTTCACAGATGAGACTGATTTCTGCCATATTCTTCCTGTTTTCAGAGGCAACTGAGGGTCCTGAAGGAGCATGAATGCAACACACACATAAAAGCCTGTATTTAACTGTGCAGCACAGCAGGCACATGACACATTTTTCTTCAGGCGCTGTAATAATTAACAGAATAATGGACATACACATAATCTGTTTATCTTGAACAAAGGAAAAGTCATTTGAGAGCTAAATCTGACAAGTTCTTCTTTACCTTCATTAATGTAGCCAGTGATTAACCTACTATTTTCTTTATTTCTAAGAAAAATATTAAATGAACTGTTCAGTTTCTCAGATCATTTTCCTCAAAGAGAGGGTGCTAAATGAGCTGGGACAACACATCATATTTTTAGTTATAATAATATACACCAGTCGGTAATAACATTCCTAGCACAATATTACAATTATGGCTGATATCCGATATGCCAAAATTTTAAAACTCACGTGGCCAATAACCGATATCGATACCGATATTAAGGCAGTCATTGCAAAGAACAGTTTTGTCATCCATTTCTGATGCTTTGAAAGATAGGGATGGGAAAAAATACACTGAAATATTTTCATATGCCGATATCAAATCAATATTTAAAAACACGGTATCGATCTATTTCACTTATAAAATCTCGCGAGATTTCATAATTCCGTTTCAAAATCTCACGATACTTGGTCAATTCTCGTGAGATTTCATAACTAACGATGAAATATCGCGAGGTTTCGTTAGTGAAATAGATTGATACTGCGTATACCACGTTTTTAAATGTGAATATGAAAATATGAAATTTTCGTGAATTCCCGCAAGATTTCGTAACAGAATGATGAAATATTGCAAGATACCGATAGGGGGCAGATTGTATCGTGCATCCCTAAACATTCCAGCTGCTGAATACTGACTGTTTTTTCTTTATGCACCCCAAAATGTCTCCAACATGCCAGGGAATTATTAAAAAGTCTGAGGGTGTCCTAGAGTGTTTGATACTGGGACTTAATCATTATACCTTTTCAAAGATGCCATATGTTCATTTAGATTATCATCTGAGGGGTTTGGAGGCCAGGTAAATACCTCAGAGATCTTAAGTTATGTTAGAAGATGCACCGGTCCGATACATGGATCGGATATCAGCTCCGATATTGACTAATTAGCTGGACTGAATATCGTATGAATAAGGCTGATCCAGTCATTCCGTTTTTATATATCATACGGGACAGCGATCTACTCAAATCTATGTCTGCAACGTCGGCACAATTTAGTTGTGTTAATTTACATTTATATCTGTGTTAATTTGTTGCCTTTCGTTAAAACAAGGCTTAATGTTTATGTCAAGCCTGATGCCTTCACTCACACGGCGAGGTATATGGTTCATTCATTCAACAGTAGTATCAGATCGGTATCAGGCATCGGCCAATACTCTCAGCCAAGGTATCGGTATGAATCGGAAAAAACTGGATCGGTGCATCTCTAGTAATGTCAGTGGTTTTAGAGTTTTGATTGATAATAGTACAATTGTAAACTTATATCTGAAGATTAACTATGGTGATTCAGTTGGATTATAAACTCTTCTGTGGAGATTTTAATCCTGGTGTAAACATTTATCCCAGCTTAGAAAAAAAAAAGTTACTTTTTTATTTGGCCATTTCATTAAAAAGCTCTTACTCTTCAGTATCTTTTTGCTGTTAAATTAAAGTTTCGCACTCAAGACAAAACCTGTTTATGATAAAATCTTCCAGTTTAATAAGTTAACTTATTAATGTTATGATATTTAAAAGACTTCTTGAAAATGCATGAGAAAGGTTTAATCTCCTGCTTAACTCATGAGTTAACCTTTTTTTCTTGGTCAGCCAGCAGTTTAAAAGAAGCCTGATCCCTACCTTCATCTCCCATGGAAAGCCTTTTCACCACCAGAGCTGGGTAAGGCAGCTCACACTCAGCTGAATTTGTTGCATCTTCAGAGCAAAAGTTAAGATTGTAGGCGATGGTGCTGTGGCTGGGGGTGAAGGTACGAGACAGAGGTGGGCTCCTGCTTGTTCTGTCGCTTTCAGACTGTACCGAGTGAGGTCCTCTTGTGACTGTAAAATAAGGGGAGTCCTTAACTTGGCTTGCTGGTGTTGAGCAATACCTCTGCCATGCCTTGATGTGGCTTAAATCTCTCCCATCAGCACCTCTCCTCTCTCCTAGAGTGCTTGTAATAGTGTATGTGACGTTCACTGGGGTGGAAGGGTTGCGTGTAGGGGTTGAGAGAGGGACAGATGGGCCCAGGCCGCTCCTCTGGGAAGCTGCCGAGCTTGGCATCCCCATCCCTCTCCCCCTCTCCTTCACCCTCTCCCCCTCGTCTCTGTGGAAGGCCCCCTTCTTCAGGATGGTTTCCAGGTTGTGCCTGAGGCCGCACTGAGGGCTGTCGTAGCTACTGGAAGAAAGTTTGGGAATCTGGAAAGGCGATTTGGGTTCTCGGTCACCCTGCCACTGAATAGTCTGAAGTTTGCGGCAGATACTGTCCACAGGATTGTGACGACGCGAAGACTGAGAAGAGTAATAGTCCATGCTGCTGATGGCGGGGCTGCAGTACTGGTGTCCTGACTAGAGGAGAGGCTGAAGTCTGAGGGAAGAAGGAAATAGAAAAAAGACTTGCATCATGAAATCTATCTAAAAAAAAAGACAAAAAGATAATTGCTATATAAAAAAAACAAAGCTAGTCATACATTGAAACTGTACATGTGTATGACTGCAGCTCCTCTATTTTCTCCTTGTAAAATCAATGATAGAATGTAAAATTCTTCTCCATAAGCTCTTCATGATCAAACTCCACTGTATCTTAAAGACTGCATAAGATCCACATTTTCCAGACAAGGTGCTTCGTCCTCAGACTGCAGGTTTACTGGTAGTTCCTAGACCTTGTAAATGTAGGAGGCAGAACCTTAAACTTTTACAAAACTAGTTCCCATTTTGAGTTTAGGAAGCAACTATGTATAATCTGTTGGTTTCCATAGGTAGGTCATTTTTAAGCATTAATCATATGAATACTGTTGTAAACTCAACTATTGTGGATCATATAACGACTTTGTTTTAATTGGATTATAATTGGACTGCAGATAAATGTACTGATCAGGACTGCATCTGTATTTTAGACGCCTTACCTTGTTTTGAACTGGTGCTAAACTAAATTTAATAAAGCTGAAGATTTAGTGGAAATTAGTTATTAGAGCTGAAAACAGCGAAACTAACAGGAGAGCGTGGTAAACTGAGACAGGAAGCTACAATTTAATACACCAGCTCCTTTCACCAGTCAGAAAACAGCAAGAATTCCTAAATTAAATGGGCATAAATTCTGCACTTACCTTTAGGGCAGTCAGGTGTGCAACGCGACGAACTAATTTACGGGTTCGTTGAAGAATTTATTTATTTATTTATTTATTGCCAGGAAAAATGTCAACCCTTCTCTTGGGAGTTTATTTGGGTGCTACCACCAAATTTGCTAAATAAACAATCGTAAGAAGTTTTTTGAAGGATTTAAAAAACACTGTCCATAACGACCACTGCATGAACATTTTAATGTTTTTTGAGGGCGAGTCCAGTACGCATTAGTCTATGTAATCACCAAGAAGATAACACAAACATCAAACAAAATAATAATCCTAAAACAATAATTATAATAATACAGAATAAACGCAAAAACAAACATACCTTAAGTGTAACTCGCTTTGCTGTTATTCTCCTTGATTGTCATTCGCATTAACAGTAAACAGATTTGTAAAGTTCAACCTTAAGAAGCAAATATCCTCGATGAAATGTTTGCCCAGCCTCATTACGTGAGCACGTGCACAGGTAGCGTAAGGTTAGTCTTGTTGCCCGAAACGCTCCCAATTAAAACCTTTGCTGGAGCTCTTGGCTGGGAAAGTGAGCAAGCATCTCCTCCCTGCGGCTAGAGGAAGACATGACACCAGGAAAAAAAAAAAAAAAAAGTTGTGATCCCCCTAGTTTTTTTTTTTAAATAAACCATCATCCGAGCCAAAAACCCGGACATAAATTTGAAGCGGCAATATTTAAACCTAATCATGTCCATGTACAATTCTCCCCTTCAAACTCAAACACATGCTTTTTTAAAATCCCATTTATTACGATAAATGAGCATATGAATGCAAAATGTCAACAGATCAAACTAACTTGATTCATGTGATTTTTGGTGCCAGTACATTACAATGATAAGACTGTTTCCACCCGTGAGCAGTAAGCGGTTTAACATAAACGTGCAAAGCCCGTTTTAGTCCATCACAGCGTCCTTCGGTCACACGTTTCTTCTGCTCTGAAGGTAAACTGTAGTGCATTGCTGCATGTGTTGATTGTTGAATATTAGTATTGGCATACACATCAAATAGCATGTGTTTAAAAGCCAAATAGTGATACATTTAATGTAAGTAGATGTTCCCTCTCCTTTATTAAGTCATAATCCTAGCTCTGTCAGTACCTGGATTTCAAATTATATCCTGTGAGATGTTCCCATCAGTATGAACTAAATTACATTTTTTTTTCTTTCTTTCTATATAATATCACTGTATTGCTCAGAATGATTAATTCATTTACAGGAAAACATCCACCTTTGTTCACCATCTCAATGGCTGACAGCATACAAAGCTTTAAGGTAATGAAACCAATTATGTTAATGTGTCCAGTTGGGTTGCTGTATTATATATAAAACAAACCGCATAAAGACCACTGCCTAAATATTCATCATGACTCCAGGTCACTTACCCTCAATAACTGCTCCTGGTGTAGCATCTTGATTGCTCCTCGGTTTCTTGACACTTAAAAATCCTCCCTGTTGCTCCACATGGAAGATATTCCAGTACCGCTCCCTGCTACCAAGAGCAGGGCTGTGGGGCCTTCAGAGCCACAGTCAACAATGTTATTGTTGTCACAACAGGCAGATGAGAAACTATCCTGAAGACATGACAGCACTTGATGCAATCTGCTTGTTTCTACGAACTTGATTTAGCTCACACTTTCAGCTTCTACACAGCTGATGTCCATCATGGTGTCCTGTTGTTCCAGGGGAGGGGGCGCAGGGGGGTGGGAAATCCAGTGTCCACTCTGGTACTTGTCCTCCTCTTGCTCCTGTGCAGCCTGCTCAGCAGAATCCACTTTCCCAGCTCACGCTAAGTAGCAGGAGCTTTGCTTGTTTTCTGACCCTGAACGTCTGAGCGGTAGGCAGCAGGTTCAGATAGAGATTAGAGTGGACATGTGCAGACATAAACACACACTCACACAGACACACACTCCCAAAGCAGAGTGCTTGCTTTTGTTTTCATGTTTTTTGTCCTTACTTTTGCCTCCATTTAGATGAGAAGCAGCATTGTTGTCACGGTAATCTCCTCAGTGTCTTGTTATAAGTTTCGTGCAAAATTTAAACTACTATGTAAATGTTTAATTAAACTTGTTACATGCCACTTTGATTAGTACATAAAAACATATGAAATGAACTCCATCCTTCCTTTCCTTTCACTGCACTTTTATACAGTCAATGCATTCACCCAAGTTCATATTTATAGCTATATAATCCCAGTCAAACTCCACCTGCACTGTGTGTGAACTATAAGTGATGCAGGTAACAGTGAAAAAGGATTATGGCTCATTCGTAGAACAGAGAGCTCCGTCACTGTGCCATGACTGGCAGGCCTGCGGGTTGTCATCTTACCCGTGAGAGATCAAAATAGTTGTGAAGTGATACATTGAGAGTGTCTATGTGTATTTAATAAAACACAAGAAGTCACAACAGACAAAGTAAGTGTGAGTTTTTAAAAAGTTAGAAAAAAGTCTGACCGATTTGTCATAGTACTGTACTGCACTGTAATCTGGGATTATAGTGCAAGCAACATTCTGCACCAGGAGGGAGGAGATGATGGGCCGGTCTAATCCCAACAGATAACTGACTGCCGGGCAGCTGGAGGTGTCTCTTTAAAAGAGGGATCACATGATTTAGTCTTGTGAACAGCAGGAAAGGACAGCACCTCCAACTGTCTTTGTTTTTCTCTCTTTCTCTCAACACATCATAAATCTCACACTTCCCTCAGTTTACCACGACTGAAGCATAAATGATAGCACATCCTGTGCTAGTCTGCTGTTGTGTTATTAGAAAAAATGATTATCGAAAAAAAAAAAAAGGGAAAGTGAACTGGAAATTTAAAGATAAATAATTTACAACCCCAAATCAGAGAAAATTTAGACAATAAATGCAACATTTATTTATTTTTTCTATTTGCTGCCAGGAACAGATTCCGTGAAGATAGTTTGAAAAGTAAAGCTTTACTTTATAATTTTTGTTTCTTCTTACATTAAAAGACTTTCTGTATTTAAAGGTTTACGGTTTTATTTCTCCTACATCCTGTAGTGAGCAACTATATGTGGTCACCACTGTCGTATTTTTTCCTATTTTTTACTGTACATATATTCTATATATGGGACAGGTCAGGATTGTTTGCAGGTCCGTCCAGTACCCACATCCTCTTTTTCCTCAGTCATGACTTATTAAAGTGTGCAGAATATGGTTTTACATTGTCTTGATGAAAAATGCATGGAGATTTTGGAATTTAAAGGGATATGAAGCTAATTTTTTTTAAGACACTAAGTTCGAATATAATAAAGAATACATTTTCCTAAGATTTAAAAAAAGAAGAAAGTTGATACAAACTAAGATTATTGGATAAGATGTTGACATCCACCTGAAAATATTTCATTTCTGATCTGTGTTTTTACGCAGGCAGCTGACCTGGTCATCCGGCTGTCCTCTGCTCCTAAGGCCAAACCCAGTGTTGTTGACTTTGGGACAGTCTTCACAGACCACATGCTGACCATAGAGTGGAGTGCAGCTGAGGGGTGGCAGGCTCCACTCATCGGCCCATTTGGAAATCTGTCACTCCACCCAGCTTGTTCATCACTGCATTATGGCATTCAGGTGCATTCAGAAGTATAGAAGTGTACTGCAAGGCAAGGTCAGAGTGGTGGCCTGGGGGGGGGGCATGGGTCACCCCTGGAATGTGACTGGCCGCTCCAAGAATAGACACTCAAATTCTATCAAATATTCAATGTAAACCAACCTTTATCTCAGTAATCCTCAGATGTCCAAGTGCAAGTAAATACAGCATTTAATGTACTTCTATATGATACTCTACAGTGATACTACCGTGTTCTCGTGAAGTTAAACAGCCAAGAATGCTGAAGAAACCATTTTGGTTGGAAGAAACTTTTTCTGGTTATAACCAAAGTTTAATTGTTTGTTGGACGATGATTAAAGACAATGAAAGGATCGATCGATCAAAAATTTCTATTTTGTTTTTAGATATTTTTTTTTACTTTGTTATGTAAATGGCTCTGCAGAGATGATGCTTTCTCATCCCAGTTTTCATTTGATGTTTTCAACATCTTTCTCTCTGCACCAGTTATTCGAAGGCTTAAAAGTGTACCGTGGTGATGACTGTCAACTCCGCCTCTTCAGACCAATGCTAAACATGAAGCGCATGGCAAACTCTGCAAGGAGGGCGTGTCTACCTGTAAGAAAGTAACAAAGCAGAGACAATAGCTTCATTGACACTGATGACCACATAACATTTATCTCCCATTGTCCTCTTCCTTGGCCCCACCTCCAGGCCTTTGATCAGACAGAGTTGCTGGAGTGTATCAGGAGGTTGGTCGAGGTGGACCAGGACTGGGTACCTCATTCAGACTCAGCCAGTCTGTACATAAGACCAACATTTATTAGCACTGAGGTGAGAACAATCTTGAAGTGCTGCAGTTTCTTGAGAAACTGAAAAGTTTTTAAATGTTATTAGAGCTTTTTTTTTTTTCCTTCATGTGACCGTAGCCCTCTCTGGGTGTTAAGAAGCCTTCCCGTGCCTTGCTGTATGTGATTTTGTGTCAAGCTGGCTCTTACTTCAGCACTGAGGCAGGAGGCCTTTCTCTGTGGGCCGACCCAAAGTATACACGGGCTTGGAAAGGAGGAACTGGAGACTGCAAGATGGGAGGGTATTTTATTTGCTAGTTTAAAATCAGTTTCACATACTTTTTCATTCAAACATAGGTTTTAAATATGATTAAATCTACTTATTATAAAAATACAATGAAATTGCTCTCGTCTAAATTAATAATTGTTTTTGATTCTGCAGGAACTATGGATGTTCTCTTTTTGCTCAGTATGAGGCAATGGATTATGGATGCCAGCAGGTGCTGTGGCTGTATGGAGAGGACCATCAAATAACTGAGGCAGGAACCATGAACATATTCCTGCACTGGATCAACGAGGATGGAGGTAAGTGCACATCTGTATGGCAATGACTGGACCAGAAACATTTATAGTATGTATAGTGTGTAAAACGTTAGATATTAAAGAGAGAGAGAGAAAAACCGTTATTACATCTTGAGTACATATGGCATTTTTTTTTTTGTTTGTTTGTTTTAATTTGTTTGTTGTACAATTTGGACAATCTTTATGTGTTTTAATCAGAGGAGGAACTAGCAACTCCACCACTGGATGGCATCATTCTCCCAGGTGTCACCCGACAGAGCATCCTGGAACTAACCAGAAAATGGGTTAGAAAAATTAACAATTTGTCAAATAATAACATGTTAATCGTCATATCCTTTAATCAGACATCAACATACTGAGTTCTCATTTTACATCTGATAAGAATAATCTTAATGGTAGTAGCACCATCAAATATCAGCACTGATGGCACGTCCTTAAAAGTCAACATGGACAATAACAATTTCTGAAATTTTGTCATTTTCAAGGTTGAGTTTAAAGTGACAGAGCGCTACCTCACCATGGACCAGCTTTGTCTTGCTCTGGAGCAGCAGCGCATCAAGGAAATGTTTGGCTCCGGCACTGCTTGCATGATCTGCACCATAGGACACATCGTCTACCGGGGAGAGGTAAGAAAGAGGAGCAGGCTAACTTATTTTGTTTTCACATAAATGGATGAGAAATAAATCTTGAGCTGAAACCCTAAAAGATCTGCTGGCTCAGTATTGTAATAGAAGAAACTCTGGAAATTCGCTTCTTTTCTTTTCCCCCGAATATTAATTTTTAAAATATTTCTCTCTATTTTAAAAATGAAAATGTCATGGTGTGCCTTTCCATTCTAAAACATTCTATTACCAGTGGATGCCAGGTTTGCAAAATTTAAGAATGCTACAGTTTTAACAAAGATAATATTTCCTTTTACTCTGAAATATCTCTACAAATTGTGTAATAATTCTATTTCCATAAATCTGATGCCAGTGACACACGCCAAAAGTTGGTATTGAGCCAAAAAAGACTAACATAGAACGAACATGTTACTAGAAGATTCTACGGTCAGCATAATAATAAACTAGAAGTAAGGGTGTCAGGATTGGGTATAAAACAAGCATCCACTACAGGTTTATTCTTTTTACAAGCAAGGATGGATTGGGGCCCATCTGTTTATGCCAAATGCCATCAATAATTGTTGTAGAGTATCTCTCAATGAAGGATTGTAAAGACATTTGATCTTCTAACATCTACAGTTCATAACATTGGGAAAGATTCAGAAATCTGGGGAAGTATTATCATCTGGATTAGGAATGTCCCAATTGGATCATGTGATCAGAAATCGGGGCTTATCACATGGTTTTGGACTTGAATGGAATGGTCTATTACATCAGGGATGTAACATTGACTCCGCAGCAGCGGGCCCTACCGGCTGTATTGTTACTGCTATATGTCACGATGAAAATGTTTCAAATGGACAACATGAATATTTCTAAATTAAAGCTGCATTTCTGCCTCCACCTGCAGCAGCCTGCTGCCAGCCATCTGCTCTGCATATGGACACATCGTGGAGGGAGGTGGAGCCTCTGAAACCCTCCTGGTGTGGGCTGACGCACTGCAGGGGTCGGAACAAAACGGTGCAACAAAAGTACCACGTTTCTACAGAACACCGGGATCTGGCACACACGATCCTGATATGAATTTGCCAGAAGGCTTTAAAGATATACACTTCATAATTAATGAGAATACTGTGTTTTTTTTAGTGGATTCGGTTCACTATTTCATTAAAACACCTACAATCGCAAAATCAGGTTCTTTTAATGAGAAAATGCCATATACGGATTTTCAGTGTGGCACGATTTGTAATGTAGTTCTTTAGAAAAGAAATGCGTCAACTTCACACATTAATCTCCCTGTATTGGAACATTAATTTTGGTATCCATAATTTTATAATTCATTTTAGCATATTTGTTTTACTAGTGCCACGCTGTTTGGGAACGGGTGGCATAGGCTATTATTTATGCAGTGTATTGATATGACAGGAGTATAACACCCTTCTCCGACCAGTGGCATCACCACAGCTGTAAAATTTTAACATCTGTCCTGTGTCTGACATTTCTCTTAGATTTTTATTGTATTATAGAAGTATAGGATCGGGACTCGATATTGGACGATTCTCAAAATCAAATGACTTGGACTCATGGCCAAAAAAACCCTGATTGGGACATCTCTTATCTGGATGCCCTGGATGTATGTATGTGACGTTCCAACTCTCAGATGAGAAACCATCATGCCACATCGGTAAAGCCACGTGGGCCTGGGGTGCCTAAGCAAACCATTTTTCCCCAACTGTCTGCCGCTGCATCAAGAACAAAGGGCAAACTCCGCTGGAGAAAAGTGAAGCCCCGGAAGCAACCTTAAAAATTGTAGTTCTTTCTTCATCCACTAGGGGCTGGCTTCAAAACGGAGCAAATCCCCATAGATTCCCATGTTAAAAAGGCCAACTTCACAGCAGAAATAAACATGTTTACAGTCTGGTTAAAAAATCCTTTTAGGTTTCACAGGTCAGGTTTACCTTCATGTCAACTGTAAGGGGGGTAAATTTTTTTTTATAACTAACCCATTTAGATGTTATTTAATCTGGAAATTACACATAATTAGGGGCGTGTCTTTTTGATTGACAGGTGGCAGACCGGGTGCCAATTTTAGCCATGGTGGCTAATAGTTAGCTCCTCGCCTGCTCCCTGGAAGGCCTCAGCCTGTATCAGAGTTGCACAACAGTGGTTTTTAGCTGGTTAACAGCAAGTCTGAGCATGTCTTACCTTTAGACCGCCTATCTTCGTTTGTTCCTGTTCACTTCAGATTAGCTCAGTTGGCATGTAGCTTGGCTGTCAATCATTTGCCCTGAGGCTCGGAGCGGCCCTGTCTTTGCCCATTTCAGTATTTTAGTAACATGATGGTGACGGTGGGAAACACCCAACTAGCTTCACTCTCAGCTCTTCAGACATAACTTGATACTACATCCATTATTTTTACAGTCTTTGATCGAGAAGCACCACCTGAAACTGTTGCTTATTATACAAAAAAGGAAACAATTCATCAAGCCTGCATCAAGTAGGCTTCTGCTAAGTTCCCCAGACATGTTCGGTGATCAGTCACTCCATGTTTTAGCTGCTTGAGGGAACAATGGATGTCAGATATCTGAGCATCAAAAGAAGAGAAAAGGAATATATATTGCCGATTTAATTAATTTTTGACATTTTGAAAAGATACATTTTGCTGCTGAATAATTTTCAGATTTTTGGAGGGTTATTGCTTTGATTTATGATACTAACATACATTTGTGTGAAAAAGTGTTTGCCTCCTTCCTGATTTCTTATTTTTTTTTGCATGTTTGTCACAATTATATGTTTCAGATCATCAAACAAATTTAATTATTAGACAAAGATAACACAAGTAAACACAAAATGCAGTTTTTTGATGAAGATTTTTATTAGTAAGGGAGGAAAAAAATCCAAACCTCTATGGCCCTGTGTGAAAAAGGGATTGCCCCCTCTGTTAAAACATAAATTAACTGTAGTTCATCACATCTTTGGAAAGCAGAGGAAAGCTTTGGAAAGCCACAGGTGTGGCCTGATTACTGCCACACCTGTTCTCAATCAAGAAATCACTGAAACAGAACCTGCCTGATGAAGTTAAGTTGACCAAAAGATCCTCAAAAGCTAGACATCATGCTGCGATCCAAAGAAATTCAGGAAAAAATTGGAAACAAAGTACTTGAGATCTGTTAATCTGGAAAAGGTTACAAAGTCATTTCTAAAGCTTTGGGACTCCAGAGAACCACAGTGAGATCCATCATCCACAAATGATAAACATGGAACAGTGGTGAACCTTCCCAGGAATGGCCGGCCGACCAAAATTACCCCAAAAGCACAGCGACGACTCATCCAAGAGGTCACAAAAGACTCCAGAACAACATCCAAAGAACTGCAGGCCTCACTTGCCTCAGTTAAGGTCAGTGTTCATGACTCCACCATAAGAAAGAGACTGGGCAAAAATCGCCTGCATGGCAGAGTTCCAAGACCAAAACCAATGCTGAGCAAAAAGTACATAAAGGCTCGTCTCAGTTTAGCCAGAAAGCATCTTGATGATCCCCAAGACTTTTGGAAAAATACTCTGTGGACTGATGATACAAAAGTTGACCTTTTTGGAAGGTGTAGGTCCCATTACATCTGACGTAAAAGTAACACGGCATTTCAGAAAAGGAACATCATACCAACAGTAAAATATGGTGGTGGCAGTGTGATGGTCTGGAGCTGTTTTGCTGCTTCAGGACCTGGAGGACTTGCTGTAGTAAATGGGACCATGAATTCTGCTGTCTACCAAAAAATCCTGAAGGAGAATGTCCGACCATCTGTTTATGATTCAAGCTGAAGCGCGCTTGGGTTCTGCAGCAGAACAATGATCCAGAACACACCAGCAAGTCCACCTCTGAATGGCTCAAGAACAACAAAATGAAGACTTTGGAGTGGTCTAGTCAAAGTCCCAACCTGAATCCAATTGAGATGCTGTGGCATGACCTTAAAAAGGCAGTTCATGCTGGAAAACCCTCCATTGTGGCTGAATTACAACAATTCTGCAAAGATGAGTGGAACAAAATTCCTCCACAGCGCTGGAAAAGACTCATTGCCAGTTATTGACAACACTTGATTGCAGCTGTTGCTGCTAATGGTGGCCCAACCAGTTATTAGGTTTAGGGGGCAAACACTTTTTCACACAGGGCCATGAAGGTTTGGATTTTTCCCCCCTTAAAAATAAAAATATTCATTTAAAAACTGGATTTTGTGTTTATTTGTGTTATCTTTGTCTCGCATTTAAATTTGTTTGATGATCTGAAACATATAAGTGTGACAAACATGCAAAAAAAATAAGAAATCAGTAAGGGGGCAAACACTTCATCACACAACTGTATGGTCTCTTGTGACCACATAAAAAGTTTTCTACTTTAAATAACCACCAGAGCCCTGCAGCTTCTTTTTTTTTTTAATAACATATTGTTTTAACTTAATATTCAGCATGTTCTCCTTACTTGTATTATTTAGGAGATTTGCAGGGATATTTAAATTATGTAAACTGTGTCTTTTAGAGCTTGCACATCCCCTGTCAAGATGATCAGTCACTGCTGACTTCACGGATTGCAAAAGAACTGACAGATATACAGGTTTGTATACACACGCATGCACACGCACATGCACATACACACACAATCCCACACAGAGAGTGATACTCACAAGCTTACACAAGCATACCCCACACATTTTCCCAGTTAAGCAACATCTGGTTGAACGTCTGTGTTCTTTACACTCATGTCACCTTCAGGATTCTGCTTCTGTGTATTAATATGTTGCTCCAATGTCTCCAGCGATGTGTAAACTTTGGTTTAACAGCATCTTAGAAAATACTAATCCAAGTGGAGGTGAGGTACTGGCGATGCAGAAAACAGGTTGCACTGAGAAGAAAAAAAAGTGAATGCCACTAAACTGAATGATGACTATAGCTGATAAAACCCCAACACCTAACCAACACCTCCTCTCCATATATTAAAAATCATCTTTCATCTGCATGATTGCATTGCAGCACTGGTTACTACGCAACTCAACTCAATGAAATTATCATGGTATTACTTTTCGTATACCCCCCAACTGGTTCTTATTTACTGCACACTTACTGAGTACATCAATTTCCTGAAAGAACATAATATGTGAGATATGTTATTAGGGGCTAAGTAATGACTTGGTAATGTGACCCAGGCTACAAAAATGTCGTACATGCTCAGCAGTGCAGGTGTATCCAGATTCATAATGTTTTTTGCTGAAGGCCTGATTTGTGTTAACAAGTGTGTTATGTATTGCTGACTTTCGACTTTCCATTATTGTGCCATGCCGCTGATCTAGTGACAAATACAGGAAGTATTGAACATGACAGTTCCTTTTTTTTTTTCTTTTTTCTTTTTTTTTATTGGGAAATAACCTCAGATGTAAATGCACAGTGTAGGCTTCTCACTTCTTGTACCTTTCAAAACTGTTTGTGGTCTGTCCTCAGAGGTGAATATCCCATCAAATTATCGTTGTTCATGTCAAAGCAATGACTTCTACTGTATATATTATGCCGGGCACAGAAAACTGTTCTACTGTATTTTAATGCATTTTGGTTAAAGTCAGAATTCTGTAGAATAGGCTACAAAGCAGCCAAAAGAGAAAATTAAAGGGACTTTTAGACCTAAAGTTGGAGGGCCTTTAGCAAAGGCTTGCAATGGTGGGTTGTCTTTAAAGCGAAAGCCTTAACATGCAAATAAAGCCTAACACATGAATTTCAGAGGAGTAGCTGAAATATGCAAACACATGTAATATTCAAACTTTTATCTATTTTATTTTTCAACATGCAAAGCTTGATGCACTCCCACAGTTATCCTAGCACTTTTAATCTTCATTTTCTCCAGTATTTTGGTTTTATCAATAATTTAAAAAGAAGTTAAAAAAAAAGAAAGAAAAAAGTTTGTTGCCTCCATGACAAAGCAAAAATAATATCTGTAATGAACTGACAAGACAACAAAACAAAACTGAAGGCCCTGTTGGTGCATTAAATCTGAAAATATGAACCCCAGAACAGACGGGTACATGGTAACATGGCAACATGACAAGAAATAACCAAGGCAAAAGTAACTGAAATTGATGACCACACATCACCAAATATCTGGCAGTGAGCAGTGAAAACCAAGGAGTGTAAAATTGGCAAGGCGATGAAGAGAGTCAAAGCAGGTGAGCTCATTAAAAATGAGGAGCAGGTGGGAAGAGTAACAAGCAGCGATAAAGGCAACTGGCAAAGTCGGGAAAAAAAGAGAAAATAGCCAAAATGAAAAAATTAATCTTGCAAACTTGAGGCTAGATACAAAGAACAAAGACAAAACACAAACCATGAAACTCTGTCTGCAGTCTGCAATTTTAGCTTTGACTGTTGAATCGTAGCATTTATGTAAAGTGCATTACAAGCTGACACACAAAAACTATTTAGCCTACTGTGTGTTTTAAAACTCTTACTGATTCTCCTGAACAAAATCGTAAGACCAGAGTAAAAAGTACAAGTTTTAACATTTTGTTCTGGTGGATTATAACCAGGTTGTAAGTAGGCAACAACTGACACAATATAAAGAGTAGTCAGTGTATTAAAAACTGCATATAAATTCAAACAGGCCGTTCATTAGCTGATTAAATGTTCAAGTACAAACTACTCTCAGTCTTGTTACTTGTACTCCCTCAGCTGTTTTGCATAAAACTGAGCTAACATCATACTGATCATTCTATGCTACATCCCTGTTGGATAGATATGAAAGCCGGTTGCAGGAAGCAGAAGTTAATGATACAATCACCAAACTGTGCCGTCAAAGACATCATCATGACTCTTCTACATTGGTTATGAATGTTGATAATCTACTCCCAGCTTTAAACCTGCATTCTTTTAAATGACCAAAAGAGGGTGACTTCTTCCCAAAGAAATTTGTGTAGAACAACATAATTACTTCTCAGTGAATTTATAAACTCCATAAACATTTTTCCAAGTTGTCTTTGTTTTAACTCACTTGTTTAGAGTTTTCTTGACCACATGATTGTTATATTGTGAAATATGGTACCATTTGAATATGTCTTGGAGTAACTTGTAATTGACAAGCTTCCACAGATCTTACAGCAAGACGAAAACAGCCAAAACCTGATGTTTAAAATATGAAATTGCTACATCCCAATCGTTGTTACTTTTACACATGACTCTCAAGAGATTGGAACCAAAATTTCATACAAGTGTCAAACCCCAGACCCTAAGACAGAAACCTGCTTATTTAATTGACATTTGCTTGCTGGACTAGGTTGTTCTTTTATAGTGAGGTTGGATTGGTTGCTGTAATAGTGTAATATAAACCAGCAAATACATTTCCATCTTCTTCTTATAATGATTACACCTAAACTCTTAGATCAGTTATGCTTGTTTCTTAAATATTCCTTCCTTAAGTTTTCTTTCTTCTTTTTTGGCTTCCTGTCCAATGTATTATTATTTTCTTTATTATCAGTCTGAGGCAGCCAATTTGCATATCTACTCTCTTCATCGTGCAAGACTTGTATGCATGCCCGACAAAGTGCGGGCTATAAATGCTGCAACTTCAATTCAGATAACATCTTCTTTTGTCCGAAGTACTTCAGTGACTATGCTGCAGAGACCGTTGTTGGCCTAATGTTGGAGCATGGAGAGTTAGAGATTAGGGCAAGACAAACTCCTGAATTCTGTCATTAAGCTTGTTATAATTGCACAAACCTAATTATTGCCTCTGCCTTTTGTGATCTTCAAAGCCAAGATGCTGCAAATGAGGCCTTGAACAAGTGAGAGAGGAGGCGGAGGAAGATTTGTGGGGGAGTGGGGGGGCAGCAAAGCTTAATGAACAATAAAATCGACAAAATGCTGGAAAATGCTGCGCTCCTTCCGCAGCGCTGTTAAATCTGTTGATATTTCATTTGAAGGAAAGAAATACATTGCTCCCCCCTCACACGCAGTCCTCCTCCCATTCCTCCTGAAGACAACATTGTGCAACAAACAAACGAGTGGTCTGAGGCAGCAGATGAAAGATGGGTTTACTAAGTCGCCCTGCTGTTCCTCTTTCAAGTTAATTAGAAATCACATTCTTTTGTTTCCCCTTCGCAGGCGTTTATTTACTTTCTCACTTCAACCATTAGAACAAATTTGCAACATGAGACACAAATAATTGGATTTGTCTCCTCGGCTGTCATGGATTGGGGAGCATTTTGTTTT
This sequence comes from Atherinomorus stipes, assembly GCA_023101725.1. Classification (NCBI taxonomy): domain Eukaryota; kingdom Metazoa; phylum Chordata; class Actinopteri; order Atheriniformes; family Atherinidae; genus Atherinomorus; species Atherinomorus stipes. The sequence continues at coordinate 939,477 of JALJCO010012253.1, read as the reverse complement.
GATTTTTATTATAGTTCCTTCTTTTCTGATGTGTTTAGTTCTGCTGGTGACTTGAGTTTGCAGATTTGCTCACAGATATTTGAGTTAATTTTTTCATTTGTATTTTCCTCGCAATTAAGCAGATAGAAGCTGGAAAAGTTAAGCTCTTAGTGATTCTGGTTTTTTTCTATTTTTAATTGCTTGGAGAGGAAAGTTTTTAGAATAACCTTTGCACAACCTTTGTTCTCTTACAGTATGGCCGCTCACCTAGCAACTGGACCTTCCTGGTGTAAGATTGAACAAGGAGCTTAAAATGACGTCTGACATGATGACTTGATATGATAAATAACCAAAGAAACACACAACAGTACATAGTAATATGACAACATAGTGCAATAATTTGACTCTAAGAGCAATACGCAAGAACTTAAGTTGTTGCTAAAATGACTTCAAGAGTCACATTGCATTACATTTTAAAAAACTTAAAGACAAACACAGCTCTTTAAAGAACATAGGCTGTTGTCTCATGCAATACAGCACAATAATTTACTGGAACCCAGTCACCATGACTGGTTTATCCTTCTTTTTGTTTACTTTTATGACCAACATGCAAGAGAGAGCTGTAGCTTTGAGACAAGACGCAAAAGACACAACAGGAACTTTTTAGTTTTATATCCCTAATGACCAATGTAAGAATTGCAAAACTGCTGGAAGGTGACTTGAGTTTGAGGGCCTGGTTTGTTCAAAGATGCAACAAATCTAATTTTACAGAGTATTTTAGAGGTGGACTTTTTTTCCACAGAAGCTAAGTTTACTGCTAGTTTCCTTAGCATTAACATAGACTCAGAGAACTTTGCTAGCTTGACTCTGTTTTTGGTTTAAAGAAGCTTCACGAGATGGGTTGAATGACAAGGTTTCAAAGAATAGCACTTCTCATTAAAGTGCAAACCACGTGAATCTTTTGTAGATGCCAAAGTAACTTTGGCTAGATCCACTTTAGCTGTTACACCTGTTTTGCAAAGGAGGTTTAATGCAACATTCAGACATTAAATAGCTAGTTAAACATTTTATCATCACGATTGTCTGACTGCTTTGTCATGCTGAACACATTCGTTTTGCCGTGAGCTTAGTGAATATAATGGAAATTAAATTTTGTGGATTTAAGGCTCCTGTTGATGCTTGTGTATTTACTTTATTTTGTTTTTTGCCAAGTTACATGTTACAGTCTTTTTAAGAAAACAATTATCAGAGCACCTAAAGGAAGACAACAACAGACAAAAGTAGTTTACAGAGACAACACTTCACCTAATGGTGATTAAACCTGCAGGACAACACCATACTGTACCTGTATAAGCATGTCAGTGAGTGTGAGTCTAAAATATAAAGAATGGACTGTGTTCAGTGATGAGTGTGATTGTGTAAATGTAACTGTGCCCGTTTTGAGAATCATAAGCAGACAAAGAGGGCATGGCCCAGGCCAAGCAGCTACCATGGAACGGGACACCCAACCAGCACACCACAATGATGACCACCTACCTAATACAGCAGAGAAAGACCCCAGCAAGAGCCCCCACAGGCCCCAGGGAGCCAGGGATGACAGCTGTCGCCCCACTGGGCACCAGTCACCCAGGAGCAAACAGAGTGCAGAACCCCACACCCCCCAAAAAACATCCAGCCCCCCAACAGAGGTACCACCTGACACCCGAGAGGGCCAGGCAACCCCGACAGCGACCCACTGTGGGTCAGCACCCACCCCAGCTGTCATAAAGCAGTCGTATTGTTCTATGATACTTAATTTGTTTTTCTTTTTTAACTGCTGTCATAAATGTGTAAAAACATATCAAACAGCTCTGGTCCTCGAGGGCCACTGTCCTGCAGGTTTTAGACAAATTAAAGGGCCATTATATAGAACTTGACAACAAAATATTGAAGACGGAAAGGATCTAAAACCCACAGGACATTGCTCCTCTTGAACCAGAGTTGGAGATTTCCGACATTCAACAAAGTCAATATCCATGAGTTCCTTCCATTATATGGGAGCTATTTTGTTCAAAACTGTGTTCCATTAAATGTATGTTTGCATTCAGACATCTGTATGCTCTGTTCCATTTTATTTATCTTAAGGAGACAAATTATGTCTGTAATAAAATGAGGCCAATCTTTACACAATGGCTTTTTGTGCCAAAGTTTGAATCTTTATGACTGACTGTTCAGGGTCATAATCACACTGAAACATTCATTTTGAACCGCGTGGAACCTCCCTGATGGTACAGTAAATCTAAACTGCCTTTAAAACTGTACAACAGCACAATATAAGCCACACATGCTCCAACAAATATCATTTTCTTCATCTATAACAGGGGAAAAAAATATTGAACAATCCTCACATTCTGCAGGTTGTCAGGTTGTTTGCAGTTTCCTGTTGCATTGAATTGTGGGAATGATATTACAAGTGGAAGTCAAGTGGACCGCTGGAAAATAAGTCCAGAATCCTCTCAGGAGTCAGAGCCAGGCTCTGCAGAGACACTTCCACAATCCTTAATGATGCTGTGGAGAGGGTCCTATACACACATGTGCATACGCAGACACACACTTAGAGAACCTGGAACAGAACCAAAGCCATCAGCATAATGGAGTCATAACAGTAAGCCATCAAACTGGAGAGCACTTGGCTGTTTGCACACACACATACAAGTCCATTCAAACACACACACACACACATATATGTGCTGAACATAATTCAGGATACACAGCAGTATTTAAAAATCTGGAGGTAAGTAATATTCACAGTTAAACTACCACCCCATTCATCTTTTTTATATCTGCGCATACTGTATCATGAAAGTGTGTGCATGTGAGTGTGTTCTTGTAAGGGCAAGCCCAGTTGTGTGTTGGTTGAGTTCAGTCTCCTTATGGAGACAACTCATTTTGGCAGCAGCTCCTTACTTGTGTGCAACGGCACAGCTGGTGTGGCACTAAAGCCATTCTATTGTGCACACACACACACACACACACTCATACAGAACACTGAGTTTTGAAAATGGCAAAAACTGTCTAGCCTGCTTAATCTAAGCCACCTTCACCTTTTTAATGCTCTGTCCTTTCTTTCTTTTGCTTCTATTGCAATTAAATGCTTTAGACAATTTGTTCAGTAATCATTAGTTATGGATTAGATTCTAAAGTGCGCTAATTCTTGCCCACAGGGATCATTAAAATTACATCTAATCTAATTTAAATATTATCTAGACAGGTGATTGTGTTGGGGCATGTTGGATGCTTTAATCAGAAACTGTCATGGGAGCATCAAACAGCAAATAAGAACACCTTTTTCAGCATTATTAACCTGGAGTTTTGGAGAAGTATCATGAAAACTGATTAAAAATACTCGCAATTTAAAGAAGTACAGCGGTGGACGTAATATCCTAATAATCCATCAGAAGTATTACTGCTTTTACATTGTGAATCACAGCAGTACCTCATCTCTTACTGTACCTGTTTAATCCAAACATATTTAAACACGTGTATCATTGTCAGCTCACCCCTTTGAGCTTTGTTGTAATTAAGAGTTCCGATATGTTGCCAAAGTATCTCTCTTCCGCTCAGCACATATCCCCCCCAGCTCCTCCAATTTTCTTGCCTCCCTCTGCCCCCCATCAACCAGCCTAACCCCACCACCGCTCCACCCTCCATCCATGAAACCAGGGACCCTGTCAGGCCTCCCATTCAGCCTGAAGAAGACGATGATGTTTTAATTGTCACTTCTTGTTAAGGCGGCCCTGACATTCAAGCAGGGACAGAGGGAAAGCGGTGGGCATAATCAAGGGAAATTAAGAGAAAGAGAGAGGGAAGGAGAAAGAGAGAGATATGGCACCCATTCAGCCACTAAGAGTGGTATTTGGCTCAGAGCAGTGTGCCTCCCTCTCTTCCCTTTGCTCTCTCTCACCCGGCCGGGGCATGATCTGATTTGACAAGCCCAGTGCTGTCATCTTGAGTTTGTCCAATTTGAAATTCTAATTAATGAACTCGGCGCCACTTTGTGTTTTTGTCGTTGTTGTGTTCTTGTTCTTGTTCTTCTCCCTGTTCTCGGGTCAGTTTGTTTTTTGTTTGTCTTTTCTTTAACCTTTTTCCTTCCCTCGCTCTTCCAATCTCCTTTAATCTGGATGGTATGGTGGCACTGCCGGTCGCTCTGGGTGATATTGTAGCCTCACAGTATACCAGATGATATCAGTGGCTTTGGGTCACCCTATCAAAATCAAACTGTGTTTGTAGTAATTTTGTTTGTTAGTATTTATCTCTCAAGTGTATCTCACAGAATCTTAATGAGGAAACAAAAAGAGGAGCAATGACTTCTGATTGTTGATGCTGAAGGGCAGAAGAGAGGTCACTTTCTCTTTCCAGAGCTTCATGCATTTAATCTTTACTTTATATGATGGAAAATCCATCCATCCATTATATTTGGGTACAAATATGTGACAAATGACAAATTATTTTAAGTGTTAGAGCCTTACAAATTTAAGACACCAATATTTTAAAAAAGAATAAAAGAATTATTCAACAGATCTGTGAGAGTATTTCATAATAATGCCATAATTTCCTTCATTTCGTCTTTGTGAAGTTAATTTTAAAAATGTTTTGTAGCTCATATCTGCTACAGTAATTTGCAAAAATTTAATACTGAGTTGAATTATAGTGCTTAGGCTATGCTATTTTTTAAGTTTCTGTATAAGCAGTCAGCTTAATTTACATCCTTAATTCTTTAGTCGTTATTCTATACAGTATAAGACAGCAGCATCTTTTGTCACTTTTCTTTGAAATGCTTTGCTTTTACCCAAGTTTATGAAAAGTGGACTCCAAACATTGGGCTCGATGCATTATGAACTCGCTGGACCTACAGCTGGTGGGACTGGCACTGACAGGTGCAAGCAAAAAAGTGAAAGCTTTGCAGAAACGTTTTTTATTAACATAGACAAAAGGGGAGAGAAATAAAGCAAATAAATGCTTTTCAGTTACAAAATGAAATGATGAAATAAAACGTGAGGAAATCAAAATTTTCCCTGCCTGCTCCCTTTTGAATAATTAGAATATGACAGTAATAGCAAAAATCATGTTATATGTATATATTGATATTAATAGATGAATCTATAATATCTGTAATATTAGGGGGGTAACATTGACCTTTTTTAGCTTTTTATTATGCTATCATGTCATTCCCTCCCCATAAAACATGCCCCGGGGTGACTTTGACTCATTCCTGCATATTTGAATCCCTGAATCTCCTGTAGAAACCAACATGGCTGCCAAAACGGATGGGACTGCATTGTGCCTCCAATACCACAAAGCTCCTCCCCCTTCCTTGCCAAGCTCTGCCCCACCAGAGCATGAGAGTGTTGTGATGAGTGGAGTGGGCGTGTCAGAAAAAGGCATCTCAAAGAGTCAGCGGTGAATTCTTAAGGCTTCAGATGCAGACATGGGGGTGATGTCACATTTCTTTTAAGCTGTTTTTTTTTATGAATATTGTATTTTAAAAACTACTGAAGGTAGCACAGTTATTTGATTGTGCCATAAAAGGGAAATATGTGCCCAAGAATGACATGAAACCCCCTCCTTAAGAGATGAACTGCAGTCATGGTGTCAGGTAGCAGGTAACTATTAGCCATCAAGCTAGCATTTATTCATTGTCCAACATGGTGAGTCTCCATATATTAGCCTCTACAGTATATAAGGTTGTGGGTAGTGATGTGACCTGCAGCGCCAGGAGTCACAGCGTGCGCCCAGTAAAACCAGAAATATTTTGAGCGTGTGTTGGAGCATGTTTTGATTACGTTGATGATATGTGAGGTCTCGCCAGCGGAATGAATCATGATACTGGTTGAGCGCAATTCTCGATTTGGTACGCAGCTCAATAGACACAACGGAGGTCCTCTTCATTTTGTACAGTCTCCACAACTATTGTACTTTGACTTTTAGATTATTTGGATCTCTGCAAGGTTTGTACTTTATGTCTATAACTCCAAGAAATCACCTAAATCGTACCACTGTTGGAAACTGTTGTTTCTGAATAAGAATAAAAAAGCAATGAATACATTTCTCCCAAGTCACATAAGCACATTCTTCCCCCACAACTCAATGCAAGTAGGCTAGACTCATCCTCTATGTTTAAACTTGATTTCCACTTTCCTTGTAATCACTATACGTTGAAGAGCTGTATAAAAAAAATACAAAATATATTATGAACTTTTCCAAAAATGCCCATACATACTAATATCATGGTGTTTAGATTTGAGTTATTCATTCTGATATCATTGTGATAGCTTGACCTGTTGCCCATCAGATGGTTTGACCGAGCAAATTAAGCTCAGCCAGTGAATGAACCCGTTTGAAAGAAAGCTTCAATGCTTTGTGAGGCTTCATTTTCCCATCCTTAGCTGTGAGGTCTTATTAGATTTTATTATGAGGTTGTAAGAGTACCAGCAGTATGAACAGCACTTTAAGTCAAAGACACTACGTATACAATACCAAAGATCCCCTTTAGACAGTTCATGTTAAGGCCAGATGTCTCATTTGACAACAACTTGGCTGAACATCTGTACAACCCTCTGTACTGTCCTTGATGTGGAGCAGAGAAGGAAGCAAAAAATGTCACGTCTTTTCTCTCCAGCTGGTGGTGCTCTCTGCCTGCAAACCACGCACCTTAACACAGATGTGCTGCACGGAGGGAACATATCAGTGGAAAGAGAGAGGAAGTCAGGTTTTGGAGGCCCGCCAATCATGATGAAAAACCACTGCAGAACGAATCTATTTCCATGGCCATCTTAATCCATGAACACAACTGTGGCATCATTTAATCACAAAATCATCATCACTCCTATCGCCATCATCCTCTTCTCCCTCACTCCCCTCCCCCTCAGCTGCATTAATAAAAATGTATTTTTCTTTTTTTTTTGTAAATAAGAGCTCATGATTAAGAGCAGATTAGCGCGCCTTCAGTTGGACAGACAGACCGTGATGGGTTTTGTTAACACGAGAGTAACACTGGGTGTCAGTTGTGTGTGTCTGACATTACATCATCATTATCCTCCTGCCGCTCATGTTATCGCTCTTGGCTTAGAGTTTTAGGGGACTTTTAAACAGCAGCACTGCTTAAGAGCTTAGAGTAAATGGATGGATGGGTAGATGGATGGATGAAGATCAGGCACATTCACACACATATGCACAGAGAGATCAGTGTCACTCACACAGCTTCAGCACCAAAGCCTGATTTGCTTTGTGGTAAAAGCTGTTTTATTTCTCACCAGCGTTGTAATGGAGACGCTCCACTGTCACGCAGCACTTGTGCTGAACAGGAGAAAAATCAGCCATTTGCTGTTTGCTCAGGTATTATTCACTCATTACTAAAAAGGTGTGATGCTCTATTATTAGCTGCCTGTGTTTTGGTGGTTAGAGAAAAGTAAAGGCCAAGAAGAGGCTACTTTAAGTGCTTGATATATTATCAGTAGCAGTTTTATTTTTCCTGATCCCAAATTCTAGCAGGCTAAATCCATGGAAGCATTGTGAACACTTTCCAGGATAATAATAACTTTTAATTTAAGCACCAGGGAATAAGCACCTTTTAAAATAGTAGTTGCATCAAATATTGATTTACTTTGAGGCTTTTTTGTTTGTCTGTTTACTGCACTTGATTAAAATTGCCTTTAAAACTTCTTTTTTTTTTCACTTTAAATGCATAAAACTTCTCAGCTTTTCTAAAAAAATCAGAAGAATTTAACTCAGCTTATTTCTCCATTGCAAACAGGATGATTACTTCTTTGGTTGGCATCCAAAAACTGAAATTACTTTTCATCTTCTCACCAGAGGAACAGTAAGAAACTCATTACTCAGGAAGATGTTAGCTGTATTTAAAGATGTCAAACATGTTGTAATAAAAAGCAACTTCACTTGGTTGAAATCGAAACAGGATGCTTCCCTTATGCCCCACAAACCCCCACTCCATCCTCCACTCCTTTCTCCAGTGTCCCACTGCACAAACTCTGCAACCTCGTGCCACAAAGGAATCAAGCAGACTATTCAGATGAATGAAAGGTTAAATTTCAAGAATATAGGATAAGGATGGGAAGCATTTAGTCCTGTGCTCCAGATGAAGAAATAGTACAAATGTCAAATTGCATTTCATCTAATAAAAGTGCAGAAAATCCTTCACTATATGGGCCAAATATGGCAAAATGTTTGACATGCCAAGAGATTATAATGGTCAAATTGTGCAGCATCAAGGGAAGATGAATATTCAAACTTGTCAATGCACGAAAAAGAGCCCTGAAATTGTTTCCCAGATTAACTTAAAAGCACTTAAAGAAAAAAAAAAATCGCAAATCATCAGTAAGAGTTACATGCTGTCACACAAGCCTGTAAAACAGAGCAAAGCTTTCTCTGAAGATGATTTTTTGAATGACCGTATGACATAAGCAGCTTGTATAAACCCCTGTTTTTAATACAACAGTCACATATGTGGCTCTTTGATTACATTAACCACTTCAATATGGCCCTCTGGATAAAATAGTGCCTTCCCCTGATCTAGAACCGTTTGAAAGTAAGATTATTTGTGTATTAATTACCTTAGAAAAAGCTTTTTGTAGCCACAGATGGCACAAATTTACTGTCAGCAGGGGCACCATGGAAAGCTTTTGTGAAGAAAGTGCTTCCTGATCATTAGGTGTGATGAGTAAGATCGATTAGAATTGTGGGAAGATTATGAGGGTTTGGTTAGCGTTAGGGGGTAAGCCAATTAGAGACAGAGTGAGAGAAAAATTCACCTCTGCTGCCATGGTGAGGAGTTGTTTTGGAAATTAGAGAGGATTTTTTTGTGTTTTTTGCACTTCTAATAGCCTCCATAGCTTCTCTAACATGCTTGAAAGGAGATGATTGGGAGGGTTCAAATCCTCCTCTGAAATATCCTCATGCTTTTGCTTTCCTTTGGCCAGTCACTGGGCATGAAGCATGTGCGTTATTCATAAGTTGGCACATTTTGCCTCGTAGTGCAGGACACCTACTTATTATTCAGTGGCATGCTGAATATTTGTGTGCGTGTGTGTGTGTTTTTGTGCGTGTATGTGTGAATCACATGGAAACGTTGGTCCTGACGGTGAGTAATGTTCTCCGGGCCTGGCGGCAGGCACTGCTCTATCTCCCTGCAGGTGGGAGTGAGTCACATGCACGCACACAGACACACACACTAACACACACACACATGCAGCGCCACCCATTCCGTGCTCAGTGTGCCAGCCCAACAAGCACGGCAGCCAACTGGCCAATGAACAACTGTCTGTCTGTCCGTGGAGCAACTACACATACCACCACAGCAGCCAGAGTCAGGTTCTGTTTCTTTGAATTTGTTTGTACCCCTTCTCCCCTCTATTACACACATGCCTACATATAAACACAGTCATTGTCTCTTATTACTCACACTAGTCTGACACATCCTTGTCAAATGCCAACTCAAATTAATGTGGAGAAGGTACCTTTCTCCTTCCTCTACCTTGCCTTTGCATTTTTCTCTAAAACTCACATCTTACTGGCTATGTGTGACAAGTAAACAGCATTTAGATACAGCAAGATTATATTGAAACAAGAGTAGACAATGATAAAATTACATTTTCTGATTTAGCAAATGCCATGTCATTTCATTTGTTTCTTTAAGTATTCTCATTTAAATGGTTAATGTGCAGAAAAAGTATTGATTTAACTTATTATACTATCATCACATCACCCCCCCCCCCCATATATATATATATATATATATATATATATATATATATATATATATTACTAAGGCTGTCATCATAACTGATTTTTATTACATGATTATTGAGGCCAAAAAGCATTTAGAATTAAAAAAAAAAATTCTAACAATGTCAATAGTAAACCTAAAAAAAATGATTGCTGTCTTATTTACTTTTTAATTTTTACTGAGTAATGTGTCACCTTTTTGAGCAGGTGAATGTTTCTCAAAAGATGTAGTAAGGTAATTAAAAAAGTAAAATGAATCAAATAAAATTCCATTTTTTCATAAAAAAAAACATTTTGATTGAATGAGTTAAGATCAAATCAAAATATTATCTTATTATCAACACAATGATTTTATTTCATTCTTTTGTCATGATTATTATCAATGTAGGCATTGTAACCCCCATATTTTCTACAGATGCATTTTATGAAAGTTTGATAATTGGTTGTGCGTTTCTGTTGTCTTTTTATTGAGCTCTAATCCCAAGGTAAGAGCAGAGTAATTCATAAAGATGGACACAGTGTAACTTCAGCTGCGCAGGCTTCACAAATCATCGTAGCAAATCCAATGAGCGCCTCATAACATTAACTGATGGGTCTATCCGTCAGCTGCAAGATTTACAATGAACTCTGGGCATGTGTGTGTGCTTGTGATGCACAGACTGCTGTATGAGCCTGCGAATGTGTGACGCCCCCTTCAATCATTTCCTAATCAGATATCATAATTTGCTCCAGCAGAATATTGAAATATGTCCGCCGGTATTTGTATCCCTCCATCATGGTTGGGTAAACGATGATGTGACAGGCATGAATAACCCACCAGACGAGACTTGACAGTGTGTGTGTGTGTGTGTTGCCTTCGTCTGCACATATTTAAGTGTGTTTTAATGATGTTCTGTGGAATCTGCGATGTATGGTTGACTCAGAGCGCGGATAAAACAGTTAAACACAGTAATTGCCATTTACTCTCAGCTGTGCTTGTGTTCCCATGGGAGAGCACAGCACTTAACGGGTAGCACACACACATGCACACACCCATACATACACACTCATGCACATATAGCATCTCCTTTTTCTTCTTTTTGTATGGTATACTGAGCCCATTGTACAGTTTTCATATTTTAAGGATTAGGGCATCTAAACAAAATAAAATTAATGATAATGTACTCCTTACTATGTTATTTAAAATAGGAAAATATATGGCTGTAAGAACACTAAATATAACACAGTGTTATTGGGTATTTAACAAAAACCATGCTGAAATTGTGGTGCATTTAGGTACATTTTCACACAATGCCCAGGAGGAAAGACATCAGCAATGACGTTAGAGAAAAATGGTTGCTAGTTTATGAAGGGATATAAAGCCAGATTTGGAATCTATTATTCTGTAGTTCAGCAAGACAGCTGTCTATCTTCACAGTAGAGGATGTCCGAGTAAGTTCACTTCAAGGTTGGTTCAGACGAACCTCAGACCAAGTGTAATGATAAAAAATTAAAAACCATTGGATGTTAGACTTTACAGGCCCCAGGTAGCATGTTAACGTTCATGACAGTAAATACTGAACATGTTTGGCCTGTTTGAAAAAACTGACTTGCAAAAGCTTTTCTTCTAAGAACATAACAGCATGTATTAGGTCTGCAAAGTTGCAAGCATCTCATCTAAACACAAGACTTAGAGAAAAATGTCCTTTGGAGAGACAAGACCAAAAGAGGAGATGTTTGATCATAATGTTTAACCCCATGTTTAGTGAAAACCAACACACCACAAACCTCTCAAACCAGCTGTCAAGTGCAGTGGTGGAGAGGTGATGATTTGAGCTTGTTTTGCAGCCATAAGACCTGAAATCCTCGCAGGCATCGAGTCGAACCATAAACTCTTTAGCCGAGCAACAGTCCAATGTGAGGCCATCTTTTTGACAGCTTGGTCACAGTTGCTTCATTCAGTGATGACAATGATTCCAGCAACAAATCTATAACAGAATAGCTGAAATAGAACTTCAAAGTGCTGCAACAGTTCTGTTGACTTGTAAAAGCCAAAATTCCTGCACAACAATGCAAGAGAAATGAAAGAGCGCACTTTCTTTTTCAATTGACTGTATGCTGCCGCCACATCATGTGTGTCTTGGAGCCATTTAACACTCAGCCCTGAGGCAGCTGAAGGTTTCTGGTTTTTATTTATTCCACTGTATTTCTCTCTCCAACTAAAATATGGGAAATTGTTATTATTGTTAGTTTTACCCAGACAATCCAGACATATCTTTATTAATGGCTTTTGGTGTAGTTACGAAAAGTGCTAACTTAAACAGTATTTTCATATACAATATGTTCATGAGTGTGTGTGTGTGTGTGTGAGAGAGAGAGAGAAGAATTATGTTTCCTGATGTATAAATCAGGAACACATAATTTTTCCTGCAGGTCACAGAAACAACAAAGCTGTCACCCATTTGCTAAGTAAGAGAAGTATGAATGAGGGACGCAGAGACATAGATGACCTATTGTTTACGTGTGTGTGTGTTTCCATGTTTCTAATTACACGCACAAATTTGACCATATTATTGTCTATACACAAATGTTTTAGCATTTATAAAAGAAAAAAAAAAGTATTTCAGTGTGTTTCAGTGTTTGTGGTGAAGTTGACTGGGTTCCTCAGTATGTGTGATTAGGTGATCAGTGCTTTATATTCCCCACAGAGGAATAAAGAAAGTACTTCCCCTGAATAAACAACAGCACACAAAGGGTCCTTTGACAAGGCAGTGCATGCGTGTGTGTGTATTTAAGCAAAGGGGGGGGGGGGGGGGGGGGGGTTGGCAGTGCAGGTCTTGGACCCTCTGAACTCCCTCAACTACAACCCACTGCTCACAAGGCTTGACAATACCTTGTATGTGTTAAGTAAAGACAACGTTGCTTAGCCCACCGGAGCTAGGCTGAAAAGCTAAAGAAAGAAGTCTGTTTTCACACGGACGTGCTTTTCATGACACAGTGGTGACGCTGTTTGCGAGTTCATTGTATCTCAGTTGTTACTGATCATTATGTGTGAACAGTTTTTGTTGCATTCCAGGAGTTATTTTGTCATTAAGTTGACCTTTTTTCTCCATCCATTAGTGTTGATTCCAAATACAGAAGGCAACTGTTTTCAGAGAAAAACCCTCTGTGTGCTTCATGCCCTCCAAGTTAGCAGCACGCTGGTGAACACGATGGGCCATTGAGCGGGTAACAAGTCACACACATTTCTCAAAACTCAAATTAAACCAAAATAGAACTAAAAGGAGAGACGATATGGGACTTAATTTGTTGCATGCCCACAAACACGACCAGCTGAATGCCGATATCGCCCTGCCTTCACTGGAAGTGTAAATGAGGAACTCTTTGGTGACTACGTGGTCCATATAGTTTGTTGTTTTTCTTTTGGTCTCTACCCTTAAATATGACACAAATGAGAGTTTCTGACTCAACCAAAACAAGGCACGAATTATATCACTTTATATTACACATTGCAATTTCCCTCAGGAATAAGTAAATAAAGTATTTATTTATTGCAGTGGCTTTCAGTTGTGCATGTGGACTCCAACATTACATCACATACAGCATCCACCATCACGAAGACTCACACATGCATATGCGAATCAAATTAGTGGAATATTGTGTTTCTGACCAAAGATTATATCTTCACTTCTTTGTCTCTGGAAGTTGCCATTTTTAAGTAGTTGACCATGGAGCTGTGGAACATCATGCTCCTGATTTTATATGCTTCTGTATAGACTTCTACATTGTGCAGAAATACAGTATACAGTATGTTGATGGCATATCCTGCAGAGAGCAGAAGCTTGCCCAGGCCCGTGTATGAGTATATGAGTCTCCTCAGTCCTACGACTTGCTCTTAAATCAGGATAGGAGTGTCCAGATCTAGTCTGTGAGGGCCACAGTCCTGCAGGTTTTAATTGTTCCCCTGCTCCAACACACCTGACTCAAATGAATGAGTCATTGATAGTGCAAGCCTCCTGGGCTGCTGGATCCCTTTAGTATGAGTCAGGTGTGTTGAAGCAGAAACATTGAGAATCTGCATCACAGCGGTGCACTGACCTTAGACACCCCTGGTTTAGGGTTTCACATTCGGGGTAAGAAAAAGACAGAGCTTTAACTGCATTCTTTTACAACATTTACATTAAGTTAAATGTTATTTTCATGTCCAGTTGTTCACACAGTTGGCAGAAGATGCATATTATTGAAATGTTCTAAGAAATGCCTTCTTTAGAGATAGCCAGAATAAAAAGATCACACCTACTGTATATGATTTATATTTTAATGAACGTTTTGGCATATTTAATAAAGCATTTTTTATTCCTAGTAGTTAGTTAAAGCCAATACTTAAAAGTTCAGGTGCTTATCCTCTTATATGTACTTCCAAAGGTAATGCAGACCATTTTTAACACAGTGATTTTAACCAATCAGCATTAGAGTTTGCTGTGTTGGCTACTTTGACATGCTGGAGCCACCTTGTTGGCTTTACAGCTTATTGGGTTCAACTTCATTTAGGCTGACAAGTTGTGCATCCCTGATCAAGATACACATTGTTATATTGATACATTGGACAATGCTGTTAGATGTGATGTGAAAATGGATATTGACAATCACTGTTGCTAGTTTGGTTTATTTCAAGAGGTGTGATGTTGAGATTAGATACCTTGTTATGTTGTAGCTGTAACCTTCAGTGGTGGTTTGTGTGTAGTACACTGGCTGGAATCTGCAGGAAAACCTTTAGATTGTGTTGGTTATACTTTACAGCAGTTTTGACTGCTTGGTGGTAGTTATACAGTAGTAAGAATCTTTGATGTTTGTTTTTTCTTTGATGTCATTTATTGTGTATAATAGAATATTGTGTCTGACAACATCGTGGAGGTATAATCCTTTACACTTTTGGTCATACATGTATGTCCCTCGCATCATAAATTTTACAAATAAATCATGTTAACAAATGTGTCATACCTGCTTAACTGATCCATATTACCAGGAACCCTGTCTGTTAAAAAATGAATGTCAAGAGGTCCCAACTAAGTGTCCATAGAGAGACAACTTGGGAGTGGTTGGTTAGGAATGCACAGTCCAAATATTTGAAGTAGACTGGCTTCTGTTAAAAGAACTGGGAAATTTCCTTCCATGAATTGCTACACTTTACTTATTGTTTTTCTAATATTTCTGGCGCAACTCATGGTACAAATTTGTGATACTGGTAGCCTTGTGGCGTGCAGATGCTTTCACAATCAATTGGGGAGAACATGAGGATCCACATAGGGTCTCATGTTTGCACCTCTGATGGAAAAGTGTTCAATTTTGGACTCTTGTGAGCCTTCATCTTCTGGCAGATATGAAAGGCAATAATCATACAAACCATGAATTAAGATGTTAGACCTGCAATCTCTGTACTTCGTTTCTGTTATTAGTTTTATTTGGGAGACATAAGAAAACCTGGATAGGACTTTTTAAGCATCAATGCAGGCTTGGTTTTTTCTTTCTTTTACAGTTTTCATTCACTTAACCCCTTCTACATTTTTTTTTTCTTCTTGAATTTCTCCTTGTTTTATTTTCTCTCTGTCTCTTTTCTAGCTGTCAGGGTGTAATACCATGTTGCACCCGTGTCACCAAGAGTTAATACCTTTGCTGTCATCACAAAATCCCCCCGTCTCCTGTCCTTGCTCCTCTCTTCTCGATTCACATCAGAGGTTACTGCAGCCCCGCCACCCCCTCCCCAGTCCCCCACCCCCTTTGTTAAAGGCAACTATTATAAATAGGCAGCCAGACACACTGACAAAACACGCAGTTATACAGATAGATGCTTTCTATTTTCCCCGGAGATCTGCTCCATACCACACACAGATAGACATACAAGGGGATTATTTGGGAAAATTCCTGGGCATTCGTTCCAGAGTGGCACCCTGGGCCTCTGAACACCAGCGATTCAGCTAATATCACTGTGCAAAAGCATCAATCTGTCGACAAAACCCTACTTTGTAGGTCAAAAGGCTTTCAGCATTGCAGATAAAGACAGAAAAAAAGGGAAAAAAGACAAGAGTTCCACATTTCTCCTTTGAGTAAGAAAACGAGGCTTCGAGTGAGACTGAAAAGAGAAAATTGTTACCATTACCTTGGAAAGGCAAAGAAAGTAGAGTAGAAAAAAAAATTCTTCATGAGAAGAAATAATCAAGGCGGTTATTTTTCTTTGCCGGATACCACTGCTCCCTTGCATTATCAAAATTGATTGGGCCTATAATTTTCCAGAGGGAGACACTGAGACAGAAACAGGTATGGAGGGTCTTATTGTTGTGCCAGCACATATCAACCACTGTGATATTGTAGCACTTAAGTGGCAATTTTGTTGGTTGCCAGTTGATTTTTTTTTTCTTTCAAAGTATGACACTTTCTGCTTTTTTCTGACTCGAACTTCAAAAGGACCTGATAACAATCACATCAGCTCTTTCTTATCTTTGAACGCAGCTTGTTTCTGTATGATTTTAAAGTTAACCTGCATCCATTTCAGCTGCTTTCACATTGAAAAACAATCACTTTAAGGGCAATAAAACATTTTCCCCATACAAATACAGTTTTTGCTGTTTCAAAACATACTGTTTATTTTCCATGTGTCATCTGGGGCTGACAGAAAGTATCTTTCTGCTTCAGGTGTCATATAGAGAGGTTTCAGTGTAACACATACTTGAATTTATGCAAAGCAATTAAGGTAAAGAAAAGGGGAGATTTAAATCAAATCAAAACGGTAAATTGATAGCATCACTATGCTATTCATTCAAAACAAATAATAAAAAAGAATTACAGTTGTCTGAGGGAGTAGAATTGCATGGCGGGACAGAGGAGGAGAAATGTCACAGACCAAACACAAAAGATGACATCAACTACAGAAACAAAGACATTATCGTTGGTGTGACACCTAAATGAACCCAAGTGCAAACACATACACCTCTCTGCCCCTGCAGAGGTACACTATCTGCAGCAGGAAGTCCCATGCAGGCAGTTCCTGTTGGTCCCAGGAACAATGGCTATTGTCGCTGACCGCGCCACTCTGACATGCCGTGACCTCACCTCCACGTCTGAGTTGACAATAAATCCTCCACCTTTAAATGGAACAAGCGGTGAGAGATTAATGATGTATCGGCGCCAAAACCATAAAAAACAGCATATGGGTTAAAAATGGTCAAATACATGAGACTAAAGCAAAAAAAAAAAAAAAAAAAGAAAAGAAAAAGGTTGTTTTTGTACTATGCTTTGGAGTGTTTTTACTGAAACAAAATGTGTAATTGTCTAAGTTGTTTCCAATTTTAAACACCACATACACCAACTCTGAGACGAAACATTTGAAATGACTTCCATAATATGGACTGCAAAATATTCCAACTTCTACAGTGTTTGGCCTTCACATAAGAGGTCATGGTCAAGGTAGCTTCATTGATATATAATGGTAGATTCATGTAGTAAAAAAGGCGAGGCCATCCTTTCTACTAAACTAAAACATATTAACCAAAACCAGACACAGAAAGATGATACCAAATGCACAAACACGAATAATGAGTACTTTTCAGAGGCTTAGATGAGAGTGGACAAGTCTGAAACTAAAAGAGATTTCCTTTAAATGCAATGTTCAGTTTGCTTATCAGCTCTGTGTACCAATACTCATATGGTGTGTTTACTTTTGCAGTGCATGATTTACATTTTAAACCAGTTTAACATTAGAACAAGAGCCCTTGAAGTGTTCGGCTGACTTACTGGAGACCAAATTGTGTCCTATCAGTAACTAGATTCTGTGGGATTGTCAGTTTTTCCCAGATTGCACAATATATTAACTAATGGTAACATTAGGCCTTTGAATCTTTTTAACTTTGAGTTTTCCTGTAATTTCATATCTATTTTTTATATGCCTTCTGCATGCAGTCACCATCAAAGGAGTAAAATTGTTTTCAGCTGAGCTTGAAGTGAATGACGTGAACTCAACCTTAACCAAGAGTTTTTGTTGCCAAACTTTGAGTATACACGTTCTCTTCCCCCAGAATTTCCAAAGTTTGATCAGCTCCCTTTTGCAGCTCTAAATTTTTAAAGCTCTTTCATACAACATCAACAATCTGTCATCAAATTGTACTCCTTTTAACACATTCTATTTCTATATTAATTTATGTAACAGTTCATGTCAACTCTTGCTTTATTAAATCTTTTCTTCTTTGTAAAGACTTAGACCTTCTGTCACATTAGTTATCACTTATGCTGTAAGTAATAACACTGTAAAATATCATGGAAATAATACTTATATCAGCAGTATATTCATGTATTTTGCAATTTACTGTGTAAAACAGGTTTTTTTACATTGGACTGTTTATTTACAAAGGACTATAAAATCTGATCTTGTTATTGAATCCTTTTTTAAAAAAAATAAATACCAACACATGACACCCCAACATTACCAAACAATAGTGTTGGTTTGAAGCCAGTGAGGTAATCTGACAAAAATCAAGTTGGCTCAGCAACTCCTAAGCACATGAGTCAAATACATAAGTAAAAGATTAAAAACAGATCAAAAGCAGTAAAATGGTATTATTAAACTGAAGATCTTCTTTTTATCCAGACTGAAAAATAGATAAATCTTCAGTTTATAATCCTACAGACAAAAGAACCTATTGACACTGGAAATAATATTCTTGTTTGAATACATTTATTTACAATATGCGCATAAGTGCCAATTTAAAAGTGTTTTCAATAATGCTGTAAAGAATCCCAGGACTGAGTGGCTCTTGAATAGGTTGTTTTACAGATTAAGAGCAGCCACTGGAAAGGTGCAATCATCTTTATCAGATTGGTGGCCTTCAAAGTTTTAACTTGAGTGTGCGAAACCTCCTGAAGATAAGAGACTTTACTTAAAGGTACAGCATGTAAAAGAATCAAAGGTCAATGGCAGAAAAATTTGATATATAACTCAAAACTGTGTTTCTATTGATGTGTAATCGCTGCACTAGAACAACTGTTACATGTTTATTTTCTTAGAATGAGTTATTTATATCTACTTGCTGGGGGGTGCACATATGGAGGCTGCCATATTTGGTCCACCATTTCTACTACCATGTCCCTGAATGGACACAACAATGTGTGTGAAGTGAAAACCCTGTGAACTTTAAAACTGCTGTACCAGCTTTGTTCAATGGGAGTAAAAAGCACTGTTTGGGATTTAATGCCTTATAAGACATAAAAAGTAGTTACTCAGTACAATCATAACTACACCTGATCCACTCGCAGATGAAAACATCATTATGTCTGGGGGAAATTCGGCCACTTACAGCCACCATACATCCATAACAGTGCTGGAATATGAAGTTATTTAAAAGAAAACATCTTTTCTTTCAAATATCCATCTTTACCACTAGATGTCAGTAATTCTTACATACTGTACCTTTAATAAAATGAATCTTGTAATAAACAGTGTGTGAGTGGAGAGAACACTGGCATTATATCTTCTTTAAAAACATGGAGCTCTGCATGATCAAGCTGAGAGTTCATACATGTGGCCACACAGACTGGAAATAAAATAAATAACAGATTCACTTCTACATACACTACAGTTCAGGGATTCGAGCTTTTGTGCTGCACCATGGAATGAGCTGTAGCATTCTGGGTAAAATATTGAGACTGAGACAAAGAAAAAAAATAGCATTGTATTCATTAATCATTTGATGACAAAGCTCCAGTGGCCTTTGTAGAGAGAAATAATGGAACTCAACCAAGCTCCCCTACCTTATGTTTAACATGATCCTCCAGGGTGTTAGAAAAGGCTTCCAACATTTGACAGTGCTTTTTCTCCTATTTGACAGAGTGCATGTGTGCAGGCGCGTGTACGTGCGTCAGCATCCTTTCGTCCCCATCTGTACGGAGCAGCTGCCGTCAGGATGCTTCTGGGGATTAAACGTTGCTCTCAAACACAATCTGCCTTCCCCCACCACCACCCATTCACATCTTCCTCACCTTTCCACCTTCTTCTCCCTCTTTCATTATCTCACCTTTCTGCCTGTGCTGCCTGCCTCATTTGCTTCATATTTTAAAGTCGCCGCATTTAGCTGTTTAGCACCAGATGTCAGAATCTATCAAGGCGGAAACTCCTCTCACACTGGATGCAGTGAATATAAGCCATGTGGACCAAATATACATGCTCAGTCATTTTATCTAAATAATCTACCAAGAGACCCTGAAAAATGCCCCACGTATTAACCAGTTAACAGTGCATCATCTGACTCCATTCATTTGTTCAAAGATTCTTAGCATCTTATGGCAGTTGTGAAGTGTTTCTCAGCGTATGTTACTTGTCCACTGAATTCATCTACATCATAGTTTTCTTTTAAAATGAGACAAAAGTTAAAAGATTTGTTTAAAATGACTACAGATTCATGGACGGTGTATTGCACCTTTTTGGACTTACATTTTCAGAGCTTGATCAAAAGAGCTCTCACTGTCTGTGCGTGTGTCACTGCTGTGACACACGTTTAAGTTACATCTACAACAGTGTTAACCAGGGATCAGGCTGAATATAAGCAAACATACTTGGATTTTAAAGGTTTAGCGTGGACAAGAGTGTTTTTAGTTTGGAAACAAAATGCGTATTTGTGACAAAAACTGTACATGACAGAAAAAGAGGAAAATTGTACATGTGTGTAAGCATGGCTTGAGGGGTGAGTGAGTTTTATCCTACTGTCAGAGAGAATGTGTCAGATTTCGACTCCTTTGTTCCTTGTCGCCAAGCCTTGTCGTTATGTCTATCTGCACGCTAGTGTGTGAGTGTTTGCCTGCCATCCCTGTCGGCTTTAGTTATTAGTCACTGGCTCTGTCGAGAGGCGCCTTTTTTTCCCCCCAAATAGTTTGGAAGTCATAAATCCATAAGCAGACAGATGTAAGCTGGCGACCAAATACAGAGATATATTAGGCATTCCCCTGGATCCAGCAAGCTGCTTGATGGGACATAAATGCAATCATATCCTTTCTCCCAAATCCCTCAGAGCTTTCATATTCTCCCTTCACCACCGCTGATAGACTATTAAGATACAGATGCTGCTGTGTGTACACTACACTAAGTGTGCTGAGATAATTTTCATGTATGCCATATGTCTGCCCTTTCATTTTGATGCATTGCATCTTCTCTGATGATTTGAAGTATAGAGTAGGGTGCAATACTGAAAAGGCTGCACAGTAAAGCATATTGAAACAGCGCTATATTCAGAGTTGTATGCAACAATCAAAATAGAAACTGAGGTGAATTTTCTGAGGCAATCTGTCAGTGCGTGAGAACGATACCATCCGAAACGCAAACCCTTTGAAATCATTACACTCCTTCACATTACTGTAATTGAGTTAGAGAATAATGCTTCAATAATACCAGATTATGAATTCATTATGATATGCCATGAGAATTCTGGCCAGATGCTGCTGTTGTGTCTGGCTGTCATATGAACCTAATCCAAACTGGACATCTGACAATGGAGGGTTTCATAACCCTGGAATGACTTTGAGTAGGTTTTAGATTGTATTCATTTGCAAAAACACTAATAAAATACACACAAAACAGAAGAGGAAATCAATATCGGCCTGCAGAGTGATGATTTAATGTAGACAAAAACCTACATTACTTACAGCTGTGCCTTAGACGCTTCCCATTTGAATTATTAAAAGTTTGCAGTTTAACTAACTTGAAGTTAATTGTAAATATTGTATTGGTATAAAGATGATTCAGCCTCTTCAAAGCTTGAGTCTTTTCATCTTTTGACAATAACCGAATGTAAAGGCCAAATTATTTTACTATTAACTTTTCAAAATATTGATTTTATCTGTTTTCATGTAAAACAATATCATTACATCTTCAGAATGTCCAAAAATGAACACAAATTAAAATTAAAGCAATGAAAAAATGATCTTACTCATAAAAAGTCCAATTTCTTTTGCAAACTTAGATAAGAAATTTTTAGAAATTATAGCGTACTGTTTTTGCTCAAATGTACTCAGATAAAAGTGTACATGCTTCCCCAAATTTAATTTTTGCAGATGAGGTAAACATGCAGGCCAATCTGTTTTTTTTTTTTTTGTGTGTGTGTGCTTTCTGATCTTAATAAGAGTGAAAGAAGCTTAGTTCAGCTGTGTCAGGGCTGCCTGCTTTCTGCTTACAGACACACGGAGGTGGTTTTGGAACAGGAAGCACCGCCTTGACCCTTGCTTCCTCCATTGAGCCTTGTTTATGTTCCAACAACTTCCTGCATCTCTCTGTCATTTCTCAGGCCTGGAATAGCATGGCTGGCGGATGGCTACAGCATGATATATTTGTCTAGCAGAGCACTATACGTATGTGTAGAAAAGCAGCTGATGGAAGAGCTACTTCCCTCATAAGTGGAGATTGTGTTGTTGTAATTGTAATGCTGGTTTGCAGTCACTAGAGGGTGGCTAAGCCTGAGCCATGTGAATGAGAACCAACTCCAGAGCTACCCTGCATGGCAGGAGGTAAGAATATTGACATGTTCCACAAACTTGTTTCTCCTCTGTGAATAATATTCATGCTGTTTGAGCTAAATAAAATAGGATTTATACTCATGTACATATTTGAATCTAAATTTAACGTTTAATCTAATGTTAGTTTGTTGTTTGAATGCTTTAAGAGTAAACTAAATGTGTTTTATTCTTATAATTTCCTCATGTTCCAGTATTGACAAACCAATACAGTAATATTCAAATGTGTCTGTGCAGCCAGTAAAGGTTGTCACCACCTTAGCAAGTTAATCAGTGGACATCCTGTCATGACAACAAAAAATGGAAAACAGACCACATTGTCTCTGTAGCTGCATTAAATGTCAGAAATCCACTTGATCCTGGAACAAGTCAATTTGCATCTTCTCTTGAGAGCTGATTCACAGGTGTCATCTATTCTCATTTGTCTTTGGTTTTGTGGGGGGACCCCCCGGTGTAACACTGTGCGGAGACCCATCCTTGTCGCCTCAGCAGGGTGTCATTTGGCCAGACTCTTAAGCTCAAAGCCCCGGGGAATCTGGCACAAGCTGCCAAATTCTGAGAAGGTAGCTGTAGTACAAGCTACTTAAAACAGATACAGGCAAAAGAAAAAAAAAAAAGATCAGTATTCTTATTGATTATAAAATAAGACTTATTGCAAAGCAGTTCTAAGCCAAATTTTAAGGCGAAAATAACACCAATGAAATCTATTTAACATTAATTTGTCAATATATGCTTTGTAATGGGAGTATGATTAGTAGTTACAATGTAATTTTCTAAAAGGGAGGAAATACATTTTAAAATGATCAACATTATATAGCATCATAAAAGTTTATTTAACTTTAAAGGAACTTGTGGAAAAAGGCTAAGCAGTCAAAGATGGTTTGTGCTCTGAGTGAAGAGAGAAAATGCAGACACGCATACACACTAACATCCATAAAACAGTAAACGAGGAAATGTAGGGAGGTGGGGTGGGGGGGCGCCGCACATGACCTTGATTTGAAGCAGCTTTAAACAAATTAAGTTTTACTAGTACCCTGTTGTAAAAAAAAAAAAAAGAAGCAAACATGGGACTCCAGTCCACTAAACCTAAACTGCTTTTTGAAAGAACAAATTAATACTTCATATACTCACAACTACTTGTAAACTGAAAGTGTGAAGAATAAAGGAAAAAATTAGCCGTTCACTGTACTTCAGGGATAAAGTCCGACAAGGTGTCAATTATGCTGAATTAATGAACCATGCAGAGTATATTAATTCCTTATTAAGGATGCCTTAAAGGCATTATCCCACTTCTATCCATTATTAAGACCGTTAAATTGTATTTTCATGAGGTCTGCAGCAGAGAGAGAGAGAAAAAAATAAGTTTCACCTCAAGCCATCTGTTGCTCTGGTAACACCTAAGGGTTTAACTAATACCTGGAAAATTATTTCTGGATTTAAATACAAGGAAAATATTAATTTACAAGTCCAGAAAAAAGAGACAAACATGACCTGACAAGTGAAAATATTCTTTTTCTGCTAAGTTCACTAAACACTTTACTGTACGTTATGAGCGACAAAACTAACATTGTGCGAGCAAGATTGAAAGCCTGTAGCATCAAAGCTGAAAAGCAGAACAGTTAATCTCTGACAGCTTTTTACAGCAAGACAAGCTAGACATGCTTGCTCTTTAATGATCCCAAAGTTAGTATTGACATCTTTTAAAAAATGAGAAACAATGGTTTCTAACTGTTAACTGCTACACACTGCTGCATTTACTCAGTTGAAGAGATTTATGTTATTAGAACATCCACATTTGGTGATAAGTACCCATATGGCCAGTAAAAATTCAGGCACTCACAGAAAATGTCACATTTTTTTGTTTGTTTGCTTTTGCTTTGTTTTGTGTTTTTTCAAATTTGGAGAATTTATTGTAGGTTTGAAATTGTCATGTTTTAGCAGCTGACTCCCAACACGTTTGCTACTTACGCTGCGGGAAGCAGATCAGTTGCTGTATTTGGTGATAAAACAAATAGATCAGCAGCATTCTGGACTAAACTGCCGCCGTCTGAAAGACTATGGGGAGACATGTAAGGACAGAGTTTCAGTATAGTCTACTAAAGATAAATGTAGAATTCCTGGTGAGACACCTTTAATATATATCTTCTAGAAGTGATAAAAGTAATGCAATTAATCAGGATTAATCTTTTGACAGCCCTAAATATTATATACTGTAATATGATATATTTTTATGTATTAAGAGGACAAATACTAATCTGGAGCAGGGATCTTAAACTCTGGTCCTTGAGGTTGTCTTCCAGGTTCTAGGGGATTTCTTGTTCCGACACAAGTTGCTGGATCTATTTATTTATTTTTTGGACCAGGGAAGCACCTAAAACCTCTAGGACAGTGGACCCTTGGGAACTGATCTTTCTGATCCCTGAACTGAACCATCTTTGTCTAAAAACTCCTGATTCTATCCAGATTTTAAAAGTAGACCAAACAACTAATCTCAAAAGTCCCAAAGTCTCTATTTCATATAATATCCATAACTTAAAAATCTCTCTTATATAACAAAAAATCAATGTTCTAGTTGCACAATTAAAGGAAACAAACTGCACAAACTTGTACAAGCTTTGTTTTTTTCCTTTATATCAGCTTTCATTCTTGAGAACCTAATCCTAACCCTGAATTTACTATGATCTGAACTTGAAAAGAATAAAAGGTAGACTGGCAAAAGTTATGCCACAATCAGACACATTTTGACATAACATGTATATAACCATGCACACGTGCACGCACACATGCACACACTGTTCCCCAAGCTACCTAGCTGCTAAACACTGAAGAGAGGAGAGTGAATTTGGAGTGACATCCCAGTTATTGCTCTTGACATTTGTGCATCGTCCAGGCGCATATGTGCAGTAAAAGCCGCACCTAGGGGAGGTTGTGTATTTGTGTGTGCGTGCATATGTGTGTACTGATGAGCTAAGCGCAGCTGAGGACAGACAGTGAATGAATAATAAAGTGTGTCAAACCTGACCTATGCGGTCACTCTATTTAGACTTTCTCTTGTTTGACCGCCGCCCCAACCTCCTCTCCATCACACACACACATAAAGACAAAGCCTTATGCGTGAGCTAACTTTAGAATGACTAGAAGCCAATGAGTGCCTTTGTTTTTCCTGCCTTAACAAACAGCAACTATTGAACTGTGAAAGTGAATTGGACAGGGATCAACCATATAATATAGTTTTGACAGTCTTTGAAGCGCATCAGCTCTGCCCCCTCGCTTTTGCTTATTGCCCCTGAGCCCTTTTTCTCCTCTGCACAGGCATACTGTGGCATTTACAAGGTACAGTGGGCAGCAAAACGCACATTAGAAACAAGTAAGCATACATGGATGGAGCAAGAGAATGAGAGGGAGGTACAGTGAGTAAGGCATGGAGTGAATCACAGATGCCGTTGTAAATAAAAAACTGGTGACCATCATGAGGTAAAAATCAATGTATACAACTCAAGTAAAAGCCCTATCTATACTTTTACTCTGTTATACAACCATTTAATACTGGCAAATACCTTTCCAAGATAAAGATGGGACACTGGCGTCATGAGGAATTAATGAATTCACAGGAAACTTTACAAGGTCTACCACGGAGTGCTTATTCCCCAAGTTTTCTGATCTCAAAACAGTCACTTGGTTTTATAATCAGTGACTGTTTCCCCACTGCTGAAGTAAGATCAACCCCAATCTACATTCAGTTTTTATTTTCCAGGGTTTAAGCAAAGAAATAATTTAGTTTTAGGCATCAAAGTTCCATGTTCGGATTAGGGAAATATATTTTTGGGACTAGTTGAATGGAGAAAGTTTTCAGATGTTTTCTCATCTATCCATCCATCCATCCATCCATCCATCCATCCATCCATCCATCTACATAAACATATATATATATATATATATATATATATATATATATATGTTTATATCAAATCAAGACCCCT
Source organism: Atherinomorus stipes (assembly GCA_023101725.1). Taxonomy (NCBI): domain Eukaryota; kingdom Metazoa; phylum Chordata; class Actinopteri; order Atheriniformes; family Atherinidae; genus Atherinomorus; species Atherinomorus stipes. The sequence continues at coordinate 913,213 of JALJCO010012253.1, read as the reverse complement.
GCACAGATGTGGATGTCTGGTTTAGATTAGATTAAGGACCTGTCTACTGTTCAGGCTCACTTAAAATCTTCCTAGCAATCCTGATCAACGGATATATCACGTTATTGCAAAGTAATTTTGAAATTTCTAATTGGATGTTCGCCAAATGTATTTTTATTACGAGCATTTAAATTAGCCAATGATTGAGCTGTTAATGAGCAGCGAAGACCAATCAAAAGAGAGAAGGCGGAAACTGTGACGTGCAGAGAGCAAGCAGCTGTTTTGGCGCAGCGTTGATTGGCATTGCAGGGAGTGCACCGTCTCATATGGTGTTGCCACAGTTATGGATACATTCTGGTAAGTGTTTGTTGGTCTAAAGATACAAGAAGATACTGTTACTGGTTAGAAGACTGTAGTTTCTGACGCCCTGTGAAATGGTAGTGAGTTCCCAGTACCTATTTTTAGACTTAAAGGTTGAATATGGAACAGCGACATCAAGTGTGTCTAGGTTGTAGTTGCAACGGTAGAAAAACAACTCCAACCATTTGGTTGCCAGCAGGCTCGCTGCAACGTCAGTGACCAGTAGCCTTAACCATGGCCATTTCTCAATCTGCGTACTTGTGCGTACTTGCGGGCTCGTGGACTCGTGAAACGTCATCACCCGCGGTCCAAGTCAGGTTCCATTAAAAAGTTCGCTTCTCGGCAAGTACGCTGGAAATCCCCGGATGAAAACTTCCTCCGCCCATTTTACCGAGCATGCATCAGAGGAGGCTCGTGCGTACTTGGCCAGATATAAATCCCGGCATGCACCTGCACACGCGCACCCTCCTCTTCCCTCCTCCGCCTCCATCAGCCAAACCGATCATTTCCATTCTTTACTGTTATTGGCCTTTTATCTGCAGCTCTTCCTCCCGCTTTTCTCTCACAGCTGTTTTTGATCATATAATTATGACCTGATTACCCGTTTGCATTAATGTGCTTATGCATTGTAAATAAATATAATGTACACGTCGGGGGGAAAAAAACTAAAAAAAACTTCCACTTAGTACTATAATTGTTTTTGGAGCAGTTATTTGAATTGTTTTTATTGGTTTCAGTACCATCACTACATCTCCACAACAACAATAAATTACAAACAGCTGTAGAATAACAATATTATTTTCATGTTGACAGGTCCTTCTCACTGCTGCACACCGTTGGTTGTGATGTCACAAGTTTTCGTTGTCTCAATCCGTCAAGTAGGCGGAGTCCGTGCTTGTGAACTCCACAAGTGCAGACTTCCAGTACATACCCACAAGTCTGTACTCACAAGTACACGAGTATGCAGTACGCAAACTAAGAATTGAGAAACGGCCCATGTGTAACAAATAATGCAGAGGAGTTTGCTAACAGCTAGCCACGTTAACAAACAAGTTAGCTTACCGATCCAGAAGGAAAGTCGCCATTTCTGCGTTTCGATGCCGTGGAAGACGTTTATGTGGGTCCAACTAGTGTAGTTTTCACCTAAATTTACTCCAGTTTTTGCTCTTCTCCGGTCACTCCTCTTCAGAGATGGATAATAATATCTCCAGGGCTCTAAAGCAGCTGCTTGACTTGCAGACTCCACTGTTTCCCCCTGTACCAGCGTAACTATGCCCAACATACTGTTGCCACACAGACATCGCATTTGGCAACCCCCAATGGGGGTGTGTATTGGCTTGTAGATGTAAACATAATGCCATTGTCAAACCCATTAAAATTTATTTCATATTTATTGTCAGGCTAAGTATAATTTTTTATGTTACTGTTGTACTTTCATTCTGCAACCCTCCAAACGACTCGTGGAGGTATTTTTTTTTCTTAAATATAGCTTTTAAAAAAATGTTCCATATTCAACTTTTAAAAAATCACACAACTTATGAATTAATTATGTGAACCAACAAAGTAGCTAGTTGCGCGTGATTTTTAGGCACAAAATATTAGGCATTTAATTATTCTTTATTATTATTATTATTATTATTATTATTATTATTATTAATTATTCTTATTATATTCATAAAAATGGGTGTTTTTCTTTTTTTCAAAACCAATGAAATTTTAAGTTGGAAAGATAAGACAAAGAAACAAGTGGCCTTTGAATTAAAAAAAATGAACTGAGAGGAATGACGCTTGGTGGCCCTCCCTCTAATACTAGCAGACTGTAGCCTAGTACTGCTTGCTCTCGCCGGTCTGTTAAATGGATTTTTAAGAAACCTTCCTGTGGAGTTGACATGCATAACAACTTCTAGTAGTGACACAAAAGAAGTTATCTTCCTTGACAGCCTGGAGCTGTACTGTATCTCTCCGCCAGGCACAGTTCGCACACTATGTTTCACTTCCATTTACAAATTTAGGTCCAATACAACTGTTCAACTGCATACTAATGGTGTCACTCTAAATTGTTAATGGTTAATGTTTGTCATGCAGATTAATTCCCATCGTTAATGAGACATCCTAGAGGAAATGGCTTTCTGTGACATTGTGTGATAGAAGTTGACACATGCTTCAAGTGTTGGAGGAGCTAGAGATACAGGTTTAGGTGGTGTACTGTTTAGACATAGTACCTGCTTTGGAAAGTAAAGCTTTCTCTAATTTTCCCAAATCTTTGTGTGTTTTGGGTGTGTACATATGTGTCTGATGTGAAGTGAAGTGAAGAGAGTGAGTAGAAAAGAGGTGGAGTGGCGAGCGAGAAGTGACACAAATCAATGTGAGCACCCAAACCAGCAGCAGCGGCAACAGCAGCAGCCTTCCCGACCTCCATCACCTCTCTGCATTTCCCTGGGAGAGACCAGTTGAGGCAGTCACAGGAAAGACTCCACAAAAACACACCACGGGTAAGTCATGACAGAGGTATAAATACCTCCCACCATATTCATGTAGTAAAGGCTTTCCAAGGCACAGAGCACACCGCGCTGGCTAGACAGTCATGGCTGAGCGCCTTTTCCTGCTTTTTCATGTGCATGAGCTCCTCTCCGCTGCTTCTGCTACTGCTGCTACAGCTTATAGAATGACACTCAGAATAGGACAGTGTGAGAGAGCCGCTGCAGATCCTCCTCCAGTCATATGTTTTATAGACTGTTGGGGCTTGGGGATTGGACTGAGGGAGGCTTTTTCCGCCAATCATCACCCTGCCTCTTGAAAAGCAGGAGTTAAAGGGGAGGATAGAGTGGTAGTAGTAAGGAGATAGTTCTTAGTGAGACATGATATTAGAAATATACCAGAGTAACTTGTAGTCTGGTTTTAGCATTCATTGTTTTGCTCAAGAGAGTTCATAAAAATCCTTTGAAGAGCAAAAATAGGGGTTTTGCGAGTTTACAAGGAAGTATTTAAACATGGTGCTTTTGTTTTCTATTTTTGTTATCAATTGTTGATTCTACAAAGAATAAACTACAGTTGAATCGTTCATTTGTAATGATTTTCAGCAGGGTTGTTCATTACTACGACTTTCAATGTTAAATGTGGAGTCTCCTCTTTTTTATTATAATTAACTTGAATATAACTAGTTGTAAGAAAGTAATTGTAATTTTTTTGGTCTGGCTTTAATTCTATTAATCTGACATAACACCCATGCTTGCACAACTGTATGACTGACTAAAAAGAAAAAAAAAATATGAAGGAACTAACCTTAATTGAAACTGGGACTGAAGCCTTAGCTATTAAGTTTGGACCAATTAATTTAAGTCTAGTTACAGAAATTTTACCTGCACTAGGGTTGTACCGATACCAGTATCAGAAATGTCTTCGATATAGTCAAAAATGCTGGTATTAATATTGGGGAATTCAGGTATTGATCTGATAACGTGATTTAATAAAATAGAAACCTATTTATTGATTAGATTTGTTAGCTCAGACACGGTTCTTCTTCGCCGCTCTGAAAACAGTTGTGCTGAGTCGGTGTCTGCAGCCTGCTGTTTTAGAGGAGTGAGGAAGAACTGATTACCTGACAGTTGTTAGACGAGGAGCTAACTAGCAATCATGTTGGTGGTGTGGCAGTATTTCACACTTTATTCTCCCACCAGCAAGACTGCATTTAAAAATAAATAGCTTCAATTTGCTGTATTCATTCATGTTTTACAAAGGGTTTAACTTGAGCCATGCCTTACCACAATGATAATAATATCACAGTTGTGCTAGGATATAATAGGATTTATATAATTTTAGTGGTATCGGTACTCTGTATTGGCCAATCCCCACAGCACAAATATTGGAATTGGCATCGGGCGGAAATGGTATCGGAACATCTCTGATTTGCACTACTGGTGAGAGGCAGGGCATACTGGACATGTATGAGCAAAATGTGCAGGAATCCTGTTATAGTGTCTGAAGTTGGGACAAAATTACAGTTACTTGATGCGCATGTCAGAATTGGAGAAATGAGCGGAGCTGTTGCACTATTTTCTTTTTAAAAACCCTATTTACAGAAAGACTGAGTTGCAATGGTGTTTTTTTCATTTTATATATTTTTTTTCTGATGCTACTACTTGTAGGGGTTAACATTTATATGACTGAGAAAACATAAGCCCTTTTCAGGATTATCCTGGAAAGCGGTAGTAGTGCGGTCTTTGCCCTTTATACCGTTTTCATTCAGAAATACGTTCCACTCTTTTACCTTAGAGATGTATCGGACATTTACCGACTAGCCCCCTGTCATAAGAGCGGAAATGTTGCAGCATGTCATCTTGGCTGAACACACAAGAAAATGTCCTGGACAGGGTTGAAGGGCGATGTGGCTATGTTGACTTATCTAGAACATTTCCTGATGTCTGAACATGGTCAAGACGCAGTAAGTCCATTAGGAAGTGGCATGTTTGAAAAGATGACTCTGGTTAAAGAACAGATGGTATTTCCAGGAAATGTTCTGCAATGCAAGTCTGAAAGTGGCTAGATTGAGGTAGTGTTTAGTAAATATTCACTTCTAAAATCTAAATGATGAACATGGCAAACATCAGACAAGCTAACAGCTTGCAAGCATCAACTTATCTTGTAGAAAATGGCTTAAATCATTGTGCATCTTCAGACAGGTGGAAATAAGCTATGCTTAAACTGTGAAAAGCACACCAATTAAAATTACCACTTGAAATGCAATCTTAATTTTTTTTAGTCCCATCAAAATTGTTACAATGTTTGTGTGACTGACATAAGAAAGAGAATTTATGGACAACTCTCATTCATTTTCTCATGTGAGAGAAAAACCACTGGGCATTGTTTTACATTTTCCAGCTCCAGTTGAACTGCTATGTGCATGAAAGCTTTTATGGTGATTCCAATGTTGACAATTTTAACAGTATTACTCATAGCAGTCACTAAATGACACGAACTGTTACATCATCAATCATGAGAACCGATCACTGACAAATAACCTGGCAAAAATGGGGTGAAGACATTCTGAACTCCAGAATTAAGGTGACAAACAAGGCTACAATTATGATTAACTTTGAAATGTTTTTCTCTTTCTGTTTATCTTTTTTAATACAAGTGCTGAATCCTTGTCAAATAAAAGTGTCAGTCTTGGATAAAGTTTAGAGAGAGAAAAAAAATGGTAGTTTCTTCCTTACATGTTGCCTCTTCCATAAAATGTTCCATGACCTTATATCTGCCAGTTCAGGTCACACCCTTCATATGTGACTTTCGTTCCAAATAAACTTCATACTGTATGTCTTGACGTTCTGCTAGGTGTTTCCTGGCTTTATGGCTTCTGTGTAAAGGCACACAAACACAAAACATCCTCAATCTGTTAAGAAGACAGACTTTACTCTCTCTTCATTGATAAGTCAGAAAATCAGAGGAAACTGTTGTAATAAAAGTTGAAGCTGTAAAGTTTGAAAGTACTTCACCGTAAAACTGTCCTGCTGGTTCAGGGACTGATGAAATGAAATGAAAATACTTTATTCATCCCAGAAGGGAAATTCAGTATCATTCTGTATCATTCATTCAGTATTCAGTATTCTGATCCTGTGTGATTGTAAAGCACTTGCTTAGTAGTAGTAAAAGAAACAACTGAACCATTTCTTTAATTGAAGAGGTCTTAGTGAGGTTTGGCATGATCTATAGATAGCATAACTCTTCTTCCTTGAAGAGATCCAAGTTCGCCCTCTGTTGTACGCAATGAATGGGGCAGTTAAAATATTTCAAAAACATAGCACTTATATATGAGGCTAGTATTATAACACAGCTTTGTGTACAACTTTCCTTGCGCCCTTTTATTTGCAGAACTAGTTGTGTGTTGTGTGTCAACACTGTTGTGTGTTGAGCGATATTGTATGCGCTCTGCATGTGAAATGTGTTTGGTGTTTACAGTTGTACAGTATCACTTACAGCTGCCTCCCATTTGTTACTGTGGGAGCTTGGCAGTGGTGGACGTTGTTATCAGTCCATAGCATCAGGGATTGGTTTCCGCTCTGTTTTAGACAGTGATGAAAACACGAACATATACTGTGCACCAAAAAAATACACACAAACAAGGTTTTTTTGTCGCACAGTTGTGTGCGTATGAGTGTTTGGATGGCCTGGGGTCTGTGGAGCGAGACACATTGTTAGGCAAAGGCAAGAGTCAAACGGAGAGAGACATCTGTCAGTCTCTCAATGGTATTTTCACAATGCTACTGATGAGGTGTTCTCTTTCTCTGTCTCCCTTCCTCACACACACACTCACACACAAACATATCCATGTCTATAAACACATACTGTATATTAGGAAAAGGCTCAGGTGAGAAGTCTGCATGTGTGAGTGTCAGTGCTCTAACAGGGTGTTGATTTCGTACAAGGCAGAAAGCTGTAAACAAAACCTGCAACATGTGGCGGCTTGCTGGAGCGTATCTCTCTTTTCTGTCTATCAAAGTGTGTTTGTGTCACTTAAGGAGCAATGATATCTAGCAGCTCAGTGGAAACTGGAACAGTTCTCCATCTTTGCAGGAATTTTAGTTGACATGGAGGGAAGTTTGGTGTGATTATAGAAACGTCAGCTATCAAAAACACACAAACATGCACTGAGTGCATTGTATATGAAAGATTGTCTTTACTTTAAAACCCTTAGAAACAGGGCTACACATTATTTGTGGTGTTTAAATAAATGTTAATATGATGTTATGTTCATTTTGCTTTGCAAATAAGAGGTTTTTAATTTTTGCAACAAAAAAAAGGGATTGTAATGCAGGTGAGAGGGTTACTTTACAGTTATGATGGGGTGCTTTTCATCACTGTAGCTAAATGTAGGGATGCTGTTGGTGCAATCCAAATTTAGAAGACAACATTTTACAATGCAAATGAAAACCAAGCGTGATGATTTAAAAACTATGATAATAAAAAATATATTTTTATTAGGGTTGAAACTTTAACATGTTAATTACAATTAATTATGACAAAATTAACATGTTAGAAAATTAACACATTTTAATCGCATTTGAAGCAAAGCGAGACCCTTTGTCAGGGTCGATTTTCTGGTACACCTAATGAAGCTGATGGACAAAGATAAACTCGGCGACTTTGTTGCTATATTTAGCAAGTTTTTAGACCCGTCTGATAACTTTATATTTATACATACATATATATATATATATATATATATATATATATATATATATATATATATATATATATATATATATATATATATATATATATATATATGTATATATAAAGCAGCTAGCAAAAAGTCTTAACAACATTTTCTGGGGTTATTGGAGACTTTTAGGGACAGATGTAAAAGAATAGTTTACTTCTATCAGCTGCGCATGCAGCCGCAGGCCCCTTCCCTGTCTCAAAATGCACACTAATGGTGTGTTCCACCATTTACAACTGGAACGCATGATAAAGACTGCAGGAAGCATCAGCTCAGACACAGCAGTAGCTATTCACCTTGGCTCCATGAATCGGACTGAAAAAAGTCAAAGTTGCCACTGATTGTCAGATATTAAGTGTGGGCAGAAACATTTAAAAACGTTAAAAGTATGTAACACGTTGTAAACTCTGAATTAGAAAACAGTTTAATAGTAAGATATATTGCTTAAAATTAGGGCTGTAATGGTATGTGTATTTGTGTCGAACCGATCGGTACACTTCTCTTGGTTCGGCACGACCCTGTACCGAACTGTTGGCGCAGGATTTGTTGTTTAACTATTTATTGTTCCATTAAGTTTTTGCGTGCCAACGGACATAATTGAGTGACGGACCAGTGAATCTTCACCCCTTACGGTCCTGCTTCTAACAACTCGTAACAACATGGGATTTAAGCTAGTTGAGCGAGAGGAAGCACCGTCAAGCCCCAAGCCCCATGTCTGGGAGCACCTTGGTGATGATGAAGAGGGAGGAGAGGAAAAAAAGCCGTCAAAACAAAAGCAGCAGGCCGACTCAGTCTGGTATGTACTCAGAAAAACCTCCAACATAACACATCTAAAGCGACACCACAGAAGAGTAACCTACTGTGATGTTTACTTTTGTGGTGAGGATGAGTGAATTGAAAGTGGAGCTCTTTCTGTTAAATGCTGTTCTTAAAACTCAGATAGTGCCACTTAAGATGTGAAAACATGTTTTTTGTTTTTCTTGTTTTTCATTGAAAAATATAAAAAACAAACAGCAGGATTTTGTTTTTACACTTTTTCTTTATTTATGGTTATTTTTTCCTCATTCAAACAATATTGCAGAAAAACAAAACTAGAAAACCTCTGTCAAGCAGCTCATGTCCCCCTCATATTGTGATTCACACCTAAACTTTTATTGCTACGTGTCAGACAAACCAACGCCATCAAAAACGTAACATCCTTGACAGAAATAACAAACAGCTTTGACGTAAAATTTTAGTGAACTTGTTGATAAAACATATTTGTAATTTTTTCCATTACTCTACCGTAAAAAAAACGAACCGTGACTTGTGTACCAAGGTACATACCGAACCTTGATTTTGTGTGCCGTTACAGCCCTTCTTAAAATGGTATATTTTAACTTAAGGTCTGTTTAGTTTTGACCAGGGACAATTTTTATTCATTTTTTCTTTTTCTTTATACAACTACAGGTACAATCCAAAAAATTAGAATATTGTGAAAAAGCTCATGTATTTCTAAAATTCAGCTTAAACGGTGCACTTTACAAATTGTATTGACAAATAATATGCAAATCAATATATTTCAAGCTTTTATTTGTTTGAATGTTGCTGATTAGGACTTGCAGCTTAAGAAAACCTCAAATTCAAAAACTAAAAAAATTAGAATAGTGCATAAAATCAATCAGAGATGGTTTTAAATACAAAAATATCAGGCCTCCTAAAGTAAAATCTTGCATCTGTACTTAGTACTTGGTTGGGGCCCCTTTTGCTTTAATGACTGCCTTAACCTGGCGTGGCAAGGATGCTACCAGCTTCTGGCATATCTCAGGTGTTATGGAAGACAAACATGCTTCAATCACAGCCTTGAGCTCTTCTTTGTTTGGTCTCTTCCCGTTCAGCTTTCTCTTGACAATACCCCACATGTTTTTGATGGAGTTCAGGTCAGGTGAGTTTGCAGGCCAATCAAGCATGGTTGTTGAACCAAGATCTTGTACTTTTGGCAATGTGAGCAGATGCCAAGTCTTGCTGGAAGATAAAGTCTGCATCCTCATACAGCTGGTCTGCTGAAGCAAGCATGAAGAGCTCCAAAATGTCTGGTAGACGGCTGCATTTGTGCTGGACTTAATGAAGCTCACAGGTCCAGGCTGCTGTCAGCTCTCTGGCTTGTACACCGTTTTCCTCCACACTTCTTCCTTCCACTTAACTGTCCATTAATGTGCTTTGAGACAGCACTCTGAGAACAACCACTTTCTTTTGCTATCACTTTTTGTGGCTTTCCCACCTTGTGCAGGGAGTCAATGATGGTTTTCTGCACAACTGTCAGATCAACAGTCTTCTACATGATTGTGAATTCTTCTAAACCAAGTCAGGGACTTTTTTAAAGTCTCAGTGCACTTATGGAGGTGTTTTGGATTACTTACCTGATTAGAATGTGACACTCTGAACCTACAATACTGGAGCTTTTCACAGTATTCTAATTTTTTGAGTTTTTGAATTTGAGGTTTTCTAAAGCTGCAAGTCCTAATCAGCAACATCCAAAAAAACAAAAGCTTGAAATATATTGATTCACATATTATTTGTCTAAAAAATATGTAAATTGCACCTTTTAAGTTAAATTACAGAAATACATGAACTTTTTCAGGATATTCTAATTTTTTGGGTAGTACCTGTAAATGCCTTTGGTCAGACAATAATAGAGCTGGAGTTAACAATATTACTGTCTGTGTCTGTTATTTGCTTTATTCATCCACTAAAATCCATTCAAATGAAGAAAATGTTACTTTTGGGGGCAATTCTTGAAATGTGTTTAAAATAAGATTAATTGAGATTGATTAATTACAAAGCCTCTAATTGGAATAATTTTTCTATCGAGTCCCACCCCTAATTTTTATTAATAGTATGTGGAAAACATCAAATATTAAAAGTGGGACATTTAAATATTTCATGGAGAGTATTTGCTTATTTTGAATATACTGGCGGCAGTTATGTGAGCTTCCTCAGAAATTCTGGATTTTGCACCAGACTGGATATAATTTTTAATTTTGGTACACAACAACTCCACTTCTACTGTGTAAGAAGTTGTGAGGAGGATGGATTTAGATTCAGTGCTATGTTGGAACAAGAACAGTGCTGGTTTTGGTGGTATGAATGGGGAATAAAGTTCCTTTTAGACAACAAATATTGTTTAACATATTGAAAAAGCTCTTAAAATGGGAACATGCAGAAAACGTCAGGGGATGATTAATACTGCTTGAAATTAGGCTTATATCAGTGGACAACATCCAGTGGTTCAGGCTAAGAAATTCATCCAATCTGCACTTTTTTAAAAGTGTACCAGTCCCTTCAGGTGTGCTGAGAGGTTGTGCTGTAGTCAGTGTGTGGATCATATGACTACTGTATTTGTGACTCTTTGCTTGTATTTGATTTAAAGTTCGCTGCCAAAGTGCTAGTTAAAGAGACAACCAGAAAACATGTGCTTTTGATGACTCAGACATGCTGACTGTTTCCCCTTATTAAACAGCATCTTTACAAACAATCTTTGATGTTTTACAATATGCAATTTTAACTCACATTTTTCTTCTCTTTAGCTTAGCAAATTTCACTTAAATGTGACAGTTTCAGGTATTGAACAGATTAATTTAAAGTAACAGTGAATTGGAAACACAAAATCTAATCTTTTTTATATAGCGAGCATATTGTTAGACATTGTTTTGATTACCCTTAGATTTAGTTGCTGTGTCCTTATGATTAATCTACTTCTTTTTGTGTATTTACCACAAAGAGCAGCTCTCACTGCGCCTCATAAAAGCTTAAATGCATGCTTAAGTGCACATTTTGTGCATCAGATCTCCTTGTCTGTGTCTGTCTTTTTAGTTTTAATCTTCCCTTTGTTCTTTCTCTCAACTTTTTTTTACTTTGTGTTTTTCTGTTGGCTTTGGACAGGGCCAAAAAAGAGCTGCCAAGCTGTATGAATTATTAGCGTAAGCGCCTTAAGTGGTTTTTCCTAACATCATATCCATCCAATACATACAAAGGCTTTGGAAAATACATAAACTAAGAATAAAGAATGGGGATGAGATAAAAAATCCCAACCCTGTGAACTTCTTTTCTTTTCTGTGTCAAGATTGAAATTCATTGAAAAGAACCGTTGACCTTCCCTCCTTTTATCTGTTCTCTTTTCCCCTACACTCTTATGTTTTGTAAGTGCAAAATAATCTATTGTCAAAAAAAATGAGAACAAGCTGGCTAAAATGTCAATTTTTTAAGCAACAAATAATGAAAACGTAACCAGTTCAGCAACTATGTTTTTTTTTTTTTTTTGGTTTATTTTGGTGGTTGGTACACAAATTACAACTTTTTTTTTTTTGGCCTAACTCGTATTGAAACATGATCAATGCTGTGGCCTTTAAATCCATTTTTTATTGAATGAAAGGACATGAATGATGGAGGAAACACATTTAATTAACTTTCACATTGATGTTTGCAGTTTATAAAAGAGGCTGACAGATGGAAAGTTCCACCATTACTATGCTTTGTTGTAATTTTGGAGCATGTCAATAAATTTATTTGATAGAAGAGCCAAACACTGCCAATAACAAGGGAACTCTTCTTATTCCTGTACAATACAATATTATTGCCATAAAACGTAGGTCACTCGGTTAAGCTTCTTTCAGCTGCACAGAAATAATAGTAACAAAAAAAAAAAAAAGATCTTAACAAAAATCCTTACAAAACATGGACTGACAAAAAGAACTACAGCCTTTGAGGCCTTCTTAATGAACTAAAGTCCAAGTCGGACAGAGACTGCCTATTTCCAAACTTATTTTTCTATCGTGCTCCTTTGTGCTTCAAACTCTTAAAAAAAACAAAAAAGAAAAAACCATAACAAGCATCTTTCATGGATCAAACGAGCGCAGCTATGCTCGTTGTGCCAAAGCAGGATAAAAAAGGAGACAGTGAGGAGAGAGAAATACCTTATTATTGTTATCAAAGTAAAGCCAGCTTCTCTCCTGCTGTGCTTATGGGACCTCTCTCACTCTCTTGCTGCTCACAGACCCAGGGGGAATCTAAACATGACCCGCATACACACCACACCTCCTCCTGGAACACACACACACATACGCAGGCCTGTCTTAGTTCAGATCGTTTCATTTGTGAAATTAGTCCATTCTCTCTGACCCTGTCTTTTCATCAGGCGCGTTGGTGCATATTTTAGTCCCTTTCCTGTGCTTGTTTTACTAATTGGTGGCTATACTTTGCCCAACACTGATATCCTTTGATCATCTCAGATCATTACGTTTACCTCATTAATTTGCTCAATGTGATAACCCCCCTTAAAAAGAAGAAAAAAAAATTTAAGGGTCCATGCAAAATTGGATTAATAATAGATCACATGAGCCAAAAGAAAGTGTGATTCCTTTGTGATTTCTTTTGCTCTTTTTCTTTGTCTATCCTGTTTTACAGAGAATTGAGTTCAAAGGGCATCTTGTAAAGAAAAGGTCAATAAATGCTGATATTTGCTTAGATGAGCAGATCATTGTCTGTGCTTAAAGTGCTTTTCTAGTCATTTTTGACAACTCTATGCATTTTTACACCACATGTCGCATTCACCCAATCACACACATTCATTCAGCAATTCTACATATGTATAGTGTAAAGTAAAGGTGTGTCCCAATCCAGGGTCTGCATAGTTAAGAGTGCGCGGACTACTAAGGCTACGGAGTGTGTTACATAGTTTGTGTACTTTATAGCAGCCTATCGTTTGTGAAATGAAACAGCCTAATCTATGAGACTTTCTCGTTGTGCTCGATGCCCTTTGCCTTGCAACTGCAGATTTGACAGCTATCTAATGACGGCGTTCTGCCCACTAACTCCTACAGATGCGTTGTAAAAACTAAATGGAGCTGGACATCTTATGGAGATGCACCAATCCAATACTGGGGATCTGATATTGACAAATTAGATATCGGACGAATGTGGCCGAGCCAGCATTCTAAACCAGTCATTTCTGTTTTTATTAATATCATAATAAATGCACTCATTGTAATTTTCTATTATAAAATGGGTGTTTCTCATTCTTAAATGTGATTGGCTAAGCTGCGTTCCAACCCCGTGGTAAAACAGGCTGTAACCCACATAGGGATGGGTACCTTTCACATTTGAATCGATACGGTACCAACTTTCGGTACCTGCGAATCGGTACCGGCACCAAACGGTACCAGTTTTCGGTACTTTTCTGTGTGTTTATATGGCAATAACAGATTTATTTCTCATTCTCAACATAGAATTATTTAATAATATATTAAAGCAAAATCCAGCTGTTTCTCTATGATGTCAGAGCGTCTGGTAACAGGGAAACTTAATGGCAAGGAAAGTTTTTTTTATACGGCACATTTCATGTAGCCTACAGGAAAATTCAAAGTGCTTTAGATAAACCAAGTGTTGCAGTGGGGTGTAAAAGAGAAAATGATTAAGAACAAAAAAGTACAAGTATGATTTTAAAATGATGAAAATTTAAAATATTTATGATTAAAAAGAGAGAGCATAGAGCCGTGCAGATTTGAACTTTAGAGTAAAATCTATGTGAATGCAGCTGAGAACAGGTGGGTCTTTAACCTGGATTTAAACAAACTAAGTGTTTCAGCTGATCTGAGACTTTCTGGGAGTTTGTTCCAGATGGAATAATGATAATGACAGAATAATTTAATGAGAAAAAAGACGGAATATTCTCCAACACTAAACTGATTTTGTGGCGGCGTTTTGCGCAGGTCTGGAGGCTGTAATCCTGCTGCAGGGATCAGGTTACTAACTTGGTGCTGGTTAAACCATACAAGCTGTTTCAGAGAGACGCAGACTCTTATTTATCACATGTAAGTATGGTGGCTGGTGCACTCGCGTGCGGAAACTCCGCCGTGATGAGGAATTTAACAAAGATGTGGGATGCGACGGAGGGAGGGAGAGACGTGACATGCGCGTCGCTCCAGATCTGGTCTTGTTACTGTCTTGGTTGATGCTGAACTCAGTTAATATTAACATCGTGTTAAGTTCTTGAACGGCAGTTTGTGAACCTGCTGGTTTTTATCTGCCCCCGATTACATCTGTTCAGCCGCCGAGGCGCTGACGGACTTCTCCCTCTTTTTTTCTGCGGGCTGCGGATGACGCGTCGGGAACGGAACTTTGAAAAGAATATTGTGTTTAATCAGCTGCTTCCTCAGATCAGACGTGTTCCCGCCGCTGGCATCACAAATAATGCAGCGAACTTGATGTTTTAGAGAAGTGAAGCAGGAAAGCTTCTGACTGAACACGCGGCCGCTGCTGCTGATGTCATGCTGCGATGCAACGTTCACGTGCGGCACAGAAATAATAAACTCTTCCACTACCTCACATTAAAAAGGATGCATTTAGGTACCGAAACATGGTACTGTTTGATTTTACGTGAATCGGTACCCGGTAGTACCAACGGAGTTCGGTAGGTACCAATAAAAGTACCGATTTCGGTACCCATCCCTAAACCCACACGTAGATCCGATAGACTGCAGCACAAAATATCCTTGCGCCAGCATAAACAGATGTTGTGTTGCCTAGCAACCAACTGCTCTGTGTTCAACCCACTCGTTGGATTACATATGTTTTTAGACTTTTGTAGGCTTTGTGGTGAATTTTGATATTCTGGGTGTCCTGAGCCTGGATGAGGGGTTGGAGACTACGGTGCCGATTTCATCGCAGACATGTTGCCTTGCATTTGCAAAGCAGCTGACATTATTTGTCTGCACAAAAACACCTGCCGCCAAACGCACACCACCATTTCTCCAAACATTAAACATTATTTTTACGGCACTATTAATGGAAGTAACAACATTAACGAGCCCAGATAGCCCGAATTGATCAGAGCTAATGGCCTAATGTAGACAGATATTTGTAAAACGAATGTCCTAACTCCTCTAACACCGAAAATGAAAAAAGAGAAAAAAATCAAGTCCACACAACCTTGTTTTTGGAAGAAAAATCTGCCCACACCAAACTGCAGAAGTGCGTTAAGCACATTCACAGGGTTGAGCTGTTTCTGAGGGTTCGCTCCTTCACCGTCAGCCAGACGATGGCCCGGAAGAAGTGCTCCTTTTTATCCACGTTTTGATGCTTAATCTGATGTAAGGCTGTGTATGGCAAAATATTAATATGGATGGATAAATGAAACGGGGGTGATAGAAGTGGTGACGGGCGGCTAGGAGGGAGTTTGCTGCTTAAATAGAGGGGAAAGCGTTTGCAGGTAGAAAGAGGCTTTAACAAAACAAATGAAGCATGAATCTTTGGGAGCAAAGTAATAAAATAAAATAAAATAAGATCAAAGTCGGCTGAGTAGGCCGTCGACCTGAGCGGGTCATCTTTCTGATCGCCCGTTTTAAACAAGTGAAAACTATGCTGACCCAGTTCACAGCTTGTTCGCCTGGGCAGTAAGCAATCCAGAGTAAATACAGGTCGCAGATGTGATCAGAGCAGATTTTGTCGCAGGCAGTGATGTTTCAAACCTTAAAACCCTGGTTATTAATGTCCACATGCAGTTGAATAAACGAGGTGAACTAAATCTTCACTTTGCTGGAAGTTTTTGAAATGAACTTTTTTAATGCCAAAAAATAAATAAGTATATAAAAAAATAAAGTGAAATAAAATCTGTGTATACGTGTTAATGACAGGCTAAATCGTAGGAAAATATCTTTGTTTTATGAGATACCCTGCTCCTTGTGGACAAGTTGAGTTGCTTAGCAACCATACTGTCCACTTAGTCTTATGTGGTAAGAGAACAAATAGTTCTCCATTGTATCATTTCATTATTACCCATAAATTGTTTATTTTCGTTTGTGTGTATTTATTTTTATTTATTTTATAGGCAATATGTAATGTAGCCGTTTTATGAAAACAATAAGTCCTTTGAATCCGTGGGTTTCAAGGGGCTTATTGCATAAACAAGCCTCTATGTGAAGAAGTAGTCTGTAAGTTACAGTGACTTCAATCCACATCTCTGATATGTTGTCATGGTGATGCCGTATTGTTTTCCCTGACCCATGTTTTACTGTCTTTCTCTCGGCTTCTGGTTTGTTACCGACGGCCGTCTACCCGACTGCACATGAATGCAGCATCAGAGTAATGCTCGGTTCCTCCTCACTGCACCGCGGTGACTTTTCAAAAGCATTACCTTGATCTGAGCCGACAACTCCGGTGTCTGGTGAGTTTCTGTGGTTTCCTACTGTCACGCTTCTACTTGATGTGAAAACATGGCAACACGACATGGTAGCCAGCACCGAGGCGACCCTGTGCGATGTATATATGAATGATACAAACGGCAAATTAAGAGCTTACTGGAGCACTTAAGTTTGTTGATGGGAGTAATTACTGATGGAACAAGACTTCTGAACAAAATGATCACTTTTTGTGGATAGATAACACGAGAACTTACACAATATCTCTTTAAATATTTAATTGTTAGATAGTGAATTCTGCCTAAACTATAGAAGCTTGCTGATGCAACTCTACTTTCTCACACCTGAATCAAATAGATGGCTCGTTAACAGGCTTGCAAAAAGCTTGATGAGGAAGTTTGTTCATCTAAATCAGGGGTGAAGTGGGAACACATCATAGACATGCAGGGTACTGGAGTTGAGAGACACTGCCTTAGGTAGCTAGCTGTGGCAAGTTGAGAGGGATGTTGCAGTTCACTTCACTTTCGTCAAGTATTGCTACTTGGGCTTGTAGTAAATCTATCAAAGGAGTATTGCTACATGAGTAAACTAACAGAAAGTTATATTCCTTGTCTTTACAATGAGCTCTTCACTTTATGATTTGGCCTTAAAGAAGTTCGAGAGATTGTCTCTTGAAAATACTGTGCAAGTCCAGAACAAGCATCTGATGAATGAGTATGTGTTCTTGTTTGGGGTGCACGATAATTATCGGGCCGATAACAGGAAATTGTTACGTCATTCTGATAATTCGGATATGACACCTTGTCCTGATAACATATTGTTATAGAGAGATTGCGATAGGGGATTATCATGCTTCCGCGTTCCGGTTTCCGGAAGTTGAAACATCTGAAGCTTCCTCTTCCAGGCCAGGAATGGCTCAATGTTGCTGCTCTGTTCCATTGTGTACATCTAATAAACAACGCCAGCCGTACCTAAGTTTTCATGGATTCCCGACTGAAAAGACACTAAGGAAGAAGTGGATGAAAGCGATTTGTTGGAGTGAAGGACCGAAATTTAAAATAAAACAAGGTTGCACGTATGTCTGTAGTCGGCACTTCAATGATGCAGACTACACTACAGCTAGCGTTAGCAAGCTCGCGTTAGCAAGCTCGTGTTAGCTGACGTTACCAACTTTTCGCTTGTGAAAACATACAAGCATCTGAAAACTGGGTCTGTACCCTCCCGTTTCCAGTGGAACAACTGGGGACTGCCAAAAAAAGGAGACGCTTTCAGATGCTTGTGTGTTTTCAGCCGCACAAAGTTAGGCACGTCATCGAGCTGGCTAATGCTAGCCTGCCAACACGACTGTGCAGACTGCCGGCTACAAACAAACGTGTGTCGTTTTATTATAAAGTTCGGCCCTTCACCGCGGCGAATCGGTCGTTTTAATCCACTTCTTCCTTAGCATCACTTCAGTCTGGAATGAAAACTTGGCATTGGCGTTTATCCGATTAACAGAGTAGTAGTCGGCGGACTACTGTTAGCAGGTTAGCATTAGCCAGCTCGATAACGTGCCTAACTTTGTGCGGCTGAAAACACACAAGCATCTGAAAGCGTCTCCTTTCTTGGCAGTCCCCAGTTGTTCCACTGGAAACGGGGGGTTACAGACCCGATTTTCAGATGTTTGTGTGTTTTAAGACGCACAATGTTAAGCACGTCAGTAAACGCTAGCTGGCTAATGCTAGCATGCTGTGAAGTGCCGGTGTTGTGCCCCACCGGCGACAAACAAACGTGTGTTTTATTATAAAGTTTGGCCCTTCACCGCGGCGAATCGATCGCTTTGATCCACTTCTTCCTTAGTATCATTTCAGTCTAGAATGAAAACTTGAGTATGTTTGGAGTTTATCCGATTTAAACAGTATAACAGAGCAGGAACGGCTGTCGTTAACATGGCCCGGAAAAGGAAGTGCCAAAATCCGGGAACTTCCGGTAAGCGTGATAATCCCTTATTGGGGAAAGAAAGCTGCTGCTTCACAGGGACCCCATGCTGCTTCCAAACCACTGTCCTTTCTTATTTTCAACACTAGCTACCCCCTACAGTTGGAATTTTTAAGATTGGATGTGCAGAAGTTGAACATCACAGTTTTAAGCTTGAAAAGTCTTTTTGGTTTTGTTAATAGTTTTGATGTCATGATTAGGTATGTATGTGTGTTATTGGTTATGATTGGTATCAGGTGAAATTTATTGGTTGTCAGTATCGGTTTTAAAAAAAGGTTATCATACATCCCTAATTCCTCTCTCTGGAAAGTTAAACCAAGTCCTGGGGCAGATAGTTGGGCTAAGAGAAACTGACTGGACCCTCTGCTTGGGGTACATCAAATGTCACAGACATTTGGGCTTGTAGATAGTTGTCACAGACATTTGATGTACTTACATGCGTAACTTCAGTATCTGATGCACATCTCCTCACACAAACTCAAACCGCACACTTGCCTGAGTGCACTGGAATTCAGTGCGTAGTGCACGCTGTGTACTTCATCTGTGGTGCACACTATTGTCACTAAATGCTGACCCAAACAGAGCACTGCACTTACAGGAAGTGACGAACTAGCATTGCCCGCTAAAGTGTGCTAACTCTACTGAGCCGGTATAACCGTGGCCTCAAACACATGACCAGATCATAACTGTCATCAGGGAGTGAACAGCTTGGTAGCATGCCACAATACAGTATGCATTAGTAATTATGTCTAAATCATTTCATAAACGTTACTTAATCAGTACAATACCGCCTCCGATGCAGCAGGGGTTGCCACCGCTTTGTTCACTGCCATTATTCAGCTCTGAAAGCAGTTCGAAAGTCCTTCCTCTTTCTCTACGTCAGCAAGATGCTGTTTAGTGCGAGTAGTGTGCTTCCTTTTGCACTTCATTTTTGGCTATTAGGGCAGGATCCTGGTACTTTCAGTGCACTGAATCTTTGCTTAAATGACAGCATGAACGCACTGCACACTCAAAAAGAGTGTTTGAAGTGCTCAAGTGTGCGGCTTGAAACAGACCCATGGTACTCCATTATACAGTTATGAATTTATTCTGTGTAAGAGTATTTGACTATTTACTTTGGCTACCGGAGAGTAATATAACTTATTAGGTTTATTTGTAGATGGGCGTATTCCACACTCATCCTGTCTTTTTCAGCTTACTGTATTTGAATAAGCTAGCACCTGATCCTTAAAGCTGCAGTCTGTTACCCTGAAAAGAGAGCAAACTTGGCCTCAAAATTTGAATCAACACAAGTTTCACACCACTCCTCCTCCCTCTCCGCTGCACTCATGCTCTGCCTCAAAGTTATGTCTGTAAGGTGTACAAAACCATACAAAGGGCATATAAGAGATGTAGCAGTTTCCTTACATAGTTATTTTTCACTCATCAGTTTATCAATCGAGGCTTTTTATCATTTGATTCAAGCAGGAGGATGTGTAGATATTGGAGAGGGTACTGCATGCAACCTCAGTTGTAAATTATAGGTCTTACACCATACTCTTATTTTCAGTTACATTTTTTTGCTTTCCACCAAATGAAGGAGTTTCTCTTAACTTTATATGATAAACATTTACTGTCAGACAACTGAAATTTATTTTGCATCACGTCAGCGAGAAGTTTACAAAGAATGATACTCAGACATTACACAGTTTTATACAGGACAACACCCAAACAGTGCACACATGAAATCATCTCCATCATTCCACCATTACCACCCCACAAATGCCAACCTACACACATCATGGATTACACTTGCAGCAGGTTCCTCAGAGTACTAAGTTTGGTTTTGATATTGACTGATGAAAAAAAAGGAAAACAGTGTCACTTAATTGAACTTTGGAACCCAGTATTGCCTTCTGGATGGTAGGAGCTCATACCCTGTATTCAGTACACATGCAATGTAGCTCTTGATCACTCTCCTTCTCCTCTCTTATTCTCTGTGCTTTATTGATTTGATCTTTAAAAAAGCTAAATAAATAAATAAATGAACAAATAAATAAATAAAGCACAAAATCTTATGGAATTTTTTTTTTTCCAGAAATTATTTGAAAAGCATTGGAAAAAATCTTTCTATACTGTATCAAGCATACACCTTTATTCACCAGCTGCAGTTGTCAGTTTCTCCTACATAATATTTTTTCCTGCACTTTTATATCCATCAAGAAAGACATTCTCCTTGCAGTAGGTTGTTTGCACTTGTTGACAGCTTCATTGTCAATTCATTCACATCCAAATAACAATGTATATGAATCTTTCTTGTTGTTATCTCTCCCTCTTCTTCACAGTACAGATTACATCTCAGATGACTGTGTCTACAGGCGTTGCGATGCATTGTGCTGCATCTCTTTTGTTGTCGCGTTGAGCTCCGCGCCCCATTATCATATAGATAAGTGAATGTTTGTCTTGGAGCTAGACAGTGAAATGCTACTTTAATGTGGTGTATTGTGTGAATTGATAAACTTGGCCTCTTTTGCTTCTGTTTTTGAAGGAGTTTGCATCTCTTTCATAGCAGTTGAAGGGGAATATGATTTTGTGAGTGTGTGTGTGTGTGTAGGTTGTGTGTAAGGAAAAGGAAAAGATAGTGTATTGTGTGGTTTAGTAACGCTTACTCATGACACCAAGAGGGCATGCACCTTTCCTCTAAATCTCATAAGTGTGTGTGTATGTGTATATATGTATATGTGGGCGCTTTTATGCTACATTATGGGGACAATTTCCCGTATTTTACCATCACCGTGAGGACGTTTGCCTTCGTGAGGACATTTTCCTGGTCCCCACAGGGACAAACCCCATTTTGAGGGTCAAGATTAGGTTTTAGAGATTAAGTTACAATTAAGTTTTGGCTAGGATTAGCGCAAGGGTTAGGTTTAGACAATCAGTTATGGGCATTAGGTTTAGGGTAAGGGGGTAGGGAATGCATTATGTCAATGGATGTACCCCACGGGGATAGAAAACCAGATATGTGTGTGTGTGTGTGTGTGTAAATATTTTTCTTTTTTTTTTTTTTTTATTCTGGTGTTTCCCCAGGGGATTTTCTCTTCTTTTTCCCTCTCTTTCTTTATTATAAAAGATCTCCTTTTACCCCCGGTTTTTGGGGGTAATAACCTCCTCCCCCCTCCCCCTGGGCCCCCCCCCCCCCCCCCCACCCCCCCCCCCCCCCTCTTTCCCCCCCAATTTTTTTTTTTTATGTGTATATATGCACTTGTGTGGCAGAAGTGTTGCCCCCTTCCTGATATCTTATTTTTTGCATGTTTGTCACACTTAAATGTGTCAGACCATCAAACAAATTTGAATATTAGACAAAGATAACACAAGTAAACACAAACATTTCTGTTTATATTGCCAGTCAATGACAGAGCTAAGAACATGACACTGTGTGGCAATAAATTAAACAATGATTGAAGCAGACGCCAGTCACTCGAACTGTCGTAGGCAAAAAAAAAAGAAGAAAAACAGCAGATGCACCAAAGAAAAGGTAAGAACTTAAGATAGTGCACGTTGGAAAACCAGGGTTAATACTGGATTGGCTTTTACCCTCTTCTGAGCTCTGAAGCAGATGTTTGAAGCTGAATAGGCTGAAGAACGAGGTGGCTATTAGCCTGAGAGGGAGGGGCGCTCAGTTTGAATACTGTTGTGTGCAAACAGAAACGGTGGGGGAGACTTTGGACTCTACCTTTAAGCAGCACATCGGGGAGGTGACTGAAGCTGGTTACCAACGTAGCATCAACCAGCTAGTTCATAAACTGAAACAGCTAGAAATATTTTCAGGGACCAGGAAAGGGAAAGCTGTGTCCAAGAAGTAAATGCAAACTAGCCCATTTTTGGCTATATAATATGTAATTTGCACATTTAAACAATTTTTTTTTAAACTTGCAAAACAAAAAATAAGTCTTATTGTATATAATAAAGCATTAAAGTTTTAAAATGATAACTGTTATGAAACTTACCCTTCTCACCTGTAGTGCCTAGCTTTAAAGTTGACTTGTGTTCTGTAGAGAGAAAGCACAGTTTCAGGCTGTTCATCTGCATCATGTGTTCACCATAGCGCTTGGAAATTTGTTGCCCGTGTGAATCTGTTTGTTTGCTTGGTTGTCATCTCCACCTGTAATCTCCTCGTAAACTTGAACTGTATATTTAGGCAATTCCCAATGGTGGGTCTTGCAATAAAATGTGTGTGTGCTTCCAGGCTTGCATGTCTGCAGAAACAGTGCACATGCCAGGCTGAGCTTCCCTCTGATCCAGCGCTAATTCACAGACAGACACACACACTTCCTCTCCTAACCATGCGTTCTTCCACTTTCAACATCCTTTCCTTTCTTATGGAAAAGAGCCAATTAGACTTGTGTCTGTTTGTTTTAAACAAAATGGCTTTTAATTAGCGCGATCAAAAAGGCTCCTTTCTGCAGGCCTCAGGATCCACTTTGTAGTTCCCCCTCCAGATCGCACATGGGTTTGATGCCACCTGATAGGACGCCAAGACAATCAGAACCCTCTTATAATGAATACACGCATATGCACACACACTCTTTATCACTTTGTCTCTCTGTCTGTTGCTTGTTTCGTGAAGTCTTCTGGTCTTTTGTTGTATTGTTCTCTCAGTTCTTCCTTTCTGTTGCCCACTTCCTTTTAAATCTTCCTGTGTTACTCCTTTCTTCTCTTTTGTTCTTTTAGTGTTTGATCTGTGTTATTCTAACCATTGAGGTCCAGCATGGCTTACTGCTGGACATAAACTATGAGTTTCTCTTTTGCAATTTCACTGTTTTCACTTTCTAAAGTGCTGCTTAGTGTTCACACCATTTTTAATCTAAGCTGTAGCTGAAATGCCCTGTAAAAATGATCTGATGACAGTAGACAGAGTAGAAAACTGTAAAAAAGTCTTGAGCAACTCTTCCTGTCTTTATTTATTGCCTTGACTAACCCTTTCAGGACAATTAAATGATGATGTCTATCAAGCTCAACAGCTGTTTGTGTCCCCCCAGCCCACCCCCACCCCCCATCTGCGCGTGCACTGCTTCGTGCAAATCTTACAGAGTAAACAACCATGGCTGACAGACTACTCGCTGCTGTTTTGTGTGAAGCTGTTTGCTCTGATAATCCACCAAAAAAGAATGTGGATAAAGTTGTGGAGGCATTGACATGTGCAGTGTGGACTTTTTACGCTGCAGAAGGAGTTGGAAGTGAACAAATTAAATGCTTTTAGAAACATGGTTCATCTTCATGGTTCAAAGAATACTCATGCCTGTCCAGTTTTTTAATGCTAATGGGTGAAGTGTTAAAACCAAAAAGAATGAGCCCACCTACATCTCTCTCTGTTGCCTTGAACGGCCTGTGTGCTGCATAATGCACTGTGATTTGGTGGCCGAATTTCCCGTGCAGTCCTGTGGATTGTACATCAACTGACGCTGCATATTCGTCCCCAACAGCTTTGATACAGGAAGAAGATGGTCACGGTGGATTCAAATATTGTAGGGGACAGTTATGGATTATTTTGCCATCAGCAAATGATCCAGATCAACTGAAAGACCACTAAAAAATGACACTACAAAGAAAAAGACTTTATCAGCATAGTCAACAGTGTTAAGGCGTTGGTTTTTGCACGCTCCTGTGCCGGCTTGGCTGGTGGCTGTAGTTACCCGTTATGTCACTCGTGAGTCTCATTTCTTCATCCTGCCCCTAGATACTCTAGTTCAGGGTTTCCCAACCCTGGTCCTCAGGGACCCCTGCCCTGCATGTATTCCAGGTTTCCAACTCCACCACACCTGATTCAGATCAACTCAACTGCTCATCAAGTTCTTTGCAAGCTGCTAACGAGCCATTCATCTAAGTCAGGTGTGTTGAAGTAGGAATATCTGGAAAACCAGCAGGGGTGGGGTCCCTGAGGACCAGGGTTGGGAAACCCTGCTCTAGTTCATCAATGCCTAAATCTGCGCTACTCATTCCTGATTTAAACCCCAGGTTTTCCTCGTTTCCCTGCTCCAACACACCTGACTAAAATTAATGAGTCATTGTGCAGAACTTCAACGGCTCCATTTAATTTGAGTCAGGCGTGTTGGAGCAAGGATGGATTGAAAACCGGCAGGGCTGCGGTCCTCATAGGAGAGAGTTGAGCAGCCCTGGCCTAAATTTTCCTTGGCAGGCCTTCGTATGATTTATAACAAGATGTCTTCAGGAATAGTTCTTCATAGGGCTGGGCGATATTGCTTTTTATTCATATCCCAATATTTTTCTGGCATGTCAGGATACAAGATATATATCTCGATATTTTACCTTAGCCTTGAATTAATGCTTTGATAGACATAATCACATCAGTAAGATGATTCTGTCTGCATTAAACGTTACTGTTCACACTGCATTCATATATGCTGACTTTAAACATTCATGCCAAAAGTGTGAAATCATAACTAAACAAATTGATCAAAACTGTATTTATTGAACAGTTAAAGCAGTGCAATAAACATCATGTAATTTTAAAACAAAACAAAGTGCCTGCTACTGCTGTTATGCCTTTTGGTAAAAGACAGAAATGATTAGTTCATGGTGTGAATTATTTACATTAAAAAGGGAATGAATAAGTTGATTGTTACAAAAAGTAAGTTATTTCATGTTAAAATATTTGATTTAAAATGTAATTAGTGTGACACATCTTTTCTTAAAAAACTCTTTGTTAAATGTATGCTCAGTTACGCAAGTGAGTGCTCTCACCTTAATGAGAATCTTTCTTGTTTTTTCTCTGGCAATGTGGTGAGCGAGTTATCAGAGAAACCAGAGAAGAAACAACTCGTGTGCAAATGTGTTCTACACGTGTGAGCCTCAGAAAACTTGCGTCTTTGTAAGAATTGTGCTATGTACGTGTGTTAATTACAGTAGTTGGTTGGTTGAAATGTGAAGCATGATGTCATGTACATGCCTAAGCATGCAGCACATGTGATATACGCAATTAGATGCACTTGTTTTATTTCTCTGTGCAGAGCAGTGCAGAGAGGCGAGGAGTGAGAAAACCCCGCACGCAACTAAAAGCAATTGAATACTTGGGCTGGGAAAAAAATTGATACACTAAAATATTGCAATATTTTCATATGCTGATATCATATCCATATGTAAAAATGTGGTATCGATCTATTTTACAAATGAAATCTCAAAAGATTTTGTTGTTAAGTCAAGAAATCTTGCGGGTTTTCATGAAATCTTGCGAGATTTCACCATTATCTTACGAAATCTCACGAGATTTCATTGGTAAAATAGATCGATGTTGCATTTTAGAATCTTTATATGAAATCTGCCTATGAAAATATCGCGATATTTCAGTGTATCGTTTTTTTTGTGTTCAGTGTGTTCGCCCAGCCCTAGTTCTTCGGGCTTCTTTAAAGGTAGAATCCAGAGTTTTCCCCCATCTCTGTTTGCAAACACTATTCAAACTGACTGGTCCTCCCCTTGGGCTAATGGCCACATACTCTTCAGCCTCTTCAGCCCAAGCCTCTCCATCAAAGCTCGAAAGTGGGTGAAAGCCAAACCACTATTAACCCTGGATTTCAAGCAGCACTATCTCAAGCTCTTTTCACTGCAGAGTACTTCCTTTTCTCCACTGTTTCTGCCTTTTTCTTTTCAAGAATTCGAGTTAGTGGTGTCTGGTCCAATTATGAGCTCATCCCCACACAACGTCATGCCCTTAGCTCTGTCATTGGAAAACGAAATATACACATCTCCACCCAGAAACGCCCTGAACACACCAAAACAAAGGGAAAAAGTGAAATAAAGGGGAGAGGGAGTTGCAAACAAAATCACTACCACACAAGAGTAGAGGCCCATAGGTGCAGATTGAGAAGGATTTCACTAGCACAAGTCTCACGTTTATTTTCAGGAGGAAAACTTCAGATTGTACCTTTTTAAGGAAAACAATTTTTAGCTTTTGACTGTGCTTCAGTAATGATGAGGCCTGGGCTTTAGGATTTGTTGACTTGTTGCCACCGATTTCAGTCCACTTGTTGTTAGGGGTGTAACGATAACCTGTAAAATGATTAACCGTGATAAAATTTCTCACGATTAGTAATACTGTTTCAAATTTTAATTTACGTTAAAACCGTGATTGATTACTGCACTTTAAAAAACTGACAGTGATGCTGCTCATTGCCTGGAAAAGCAGCAGCAGTCCCAGTTTGCAATGTTTAATTGATGAAAACATGGCGGTAGCCAATGAAGGTACCCACTATAGAGCCTTCAGTGAACAGTAGGTTGATCATTTGAAGGTCCTGATGCTTTTCTCAGGGCATGTTTTTGGTTAACAATGCATTTTTTCACTATTTCTTCAGGACACCAATCTTAGATGGTGTTCATCTACTACTACTACTACTACGACTATTACTACTACGACAACTAACAAGCAAGAAATCAAATAGGATAGTACAGCATAGTAAATCAAGTGCTGGTCAGACTGCTGTGAGTCCAGTTGAACTGGTGGTTGCTGATGAGGCTGCACAGTTGAATATTAGAAATTGTTTAAATATGACATGTAAAATGGATCATTGCACACAATTGTCTGGGAAATCCTCCATAGCACCTGGAAAAGCAACCCAGTTTTTGAAGGTGAAATGTCTCATCAAATAGTTAAATAAAGAAGGTTTCCTCTTTTGTTATGTTTGTAACAATGGAGGTTATAAACATGATGCAATATAATGGTGCCCAGCTGGATATGCATTCTGTTTTTCCTCTTTCAATCCGGAGTTTATACTGTGTGATTCGTGCATGTCTGTGTTTTAGCTTTTCTTGGTGTCAGGTGATGTCTGATTTTTGTTGGTCTGTTTTTGACAGTGGCTGCAGGGAGTAAACATGTGACCCAATCAGCTCACTACTGCTCAGCTCACCATGGCTCTAATTGACATGTGTATATGTGTGTGTGTATTTGGCTGTTTGTAGTTGAGCTGAAATAGGTCTCACTGACAGCTGTCAGATTATTTGACTCGGTTATGATCTTCTCTGTCTTGCTTATATTCACATATTGTCAGTGGTTTTACTATGAAGCTGTATTTGTGGTTCAGTGAGGCAACCTCAGCTTTAACTTTGCAGATTTTGTGTAAAGAACATGGGCAACTTTGTACTGGGCTAACTTGCCATGTTAACTCAACCTGCATAGCTTCATGTAGAAGATGACACAATAGATTTTTCTTTTTACATGTTGGGGTTTTGGCAGTAAAATGACCCCTCAAAAACAAGAAAACAGTCAGCAGTTTTGAAGGGTGAAGACAGACAAACTCTCCAGATGTTCTTCAGAGCTCTGATATTTTGTTTTACTTTCAATCTGTGTTTTGTTATTCTTTTACAAATCCACTCACCACTGGGAAGAAGTGGGACAGCATGGCATCGTAGGTGGTTTCACAGCATTAGACCTCCATTAGACCTCTAGACCTCTGTCGTGTCAAGGAATCAAACCTGGGTCCTCCGCATCCAAGCCCACAACGCTACCACTAGGCTACCTACTCCCTACTCCCACCATGTTTTTAATACACAGTCCTTCTTAAATTATCTTCAAATGAATTTTTAATTATAGTTGGGTGGGGGGAAAATTTATGAGCTCATGTTGACTTCTTTTTATCCCCAACTTTTGTTTGTCATGAGAATACGTACGAGAATTAGACTTGTCTGTAACCACGTTCACTAGGCAAGCGTCAGAGTCAAAACAAAGTTTTATCAGGACAGACCAAGTAAAGGAAATTATGTCCCAACAGAGAAAAAAACGTGATAAAAATGTAACGGTACGGTTGATAGAGAGAATCCGCGGAGTAAAAGGGCTGGATTCTGATGAGTATAAGGAGCGGACGTCTGATGTGAAGTTAGCCAAATAGTGTTAGCTTTTGTAGCTACATTAGCAGCTTGTCACCGTTTGTCTACCATTGTTTACTGGTCTCTTGCAAAGAAGATAATAAGTTACACAAGCAGCAACACTTACTGACTGCACATCTTTACTGAATAAATATAATCCACTGGTCCCTGGTAGTGCCGTCCCTCTAGTTACAGCACTGAAAACTGCTAAATTTCTGCTGAAGCAACTCAGCACCGCAGATTTTTTACTCCCTCCTTGTTGTTGTCGTCCTCTCTGACAAAGCTGGTCTTTAAATGCTACTCCACGGCAGGTAATCAGCTGATTTCAGGTGGTGCTAAAGAGGCTAGTTTAGCAGCTAGGAGCCTCTGTAGATCACGTCATTCAGAGAAAAAAAACAAAATCACGTACTGTGGAAAGCGCGTTTTTGTGGCCGATTCTGGTGAGAAGAGAGCCCACACTCAAAGACGAAGCCACTTTCACTCTCCGGAGTTTCTGGCACGTTTTAACTGAGGTCCTGTTCCAATACACACGTTTTAACATGAAAAAGTGGGATTTCCAGATGATGACTCCTTTAAAAACTAGTTATGTGGCCAGCATCACCTTCTGGCTTTTGTCTGCTGTTGAACCTGAGAAATCTCCAATGGAAACTACGCAGTGATTAAGGTTGTTCAACATTGTGTGATTACTAAAAAAGTGATTGTAGCTTTTAATTCCTTTTCCAAAAAGTAACAGCGTTTATTATGGAGTTGCAGCTTTGTAAAAATAAATAATTACTTGGAAAAGTAATTATTACATTACTCTTGAATATTCCAATTGGCTTAAAGGGGAACTCAGTAACTTTTTTACCTCAATAAATGCTTTTAGCCCCGTGGGGCTAAAGAAAGTGTTTACGGAGCGATTCAATGTCCCCCCCCCTCCCGCCGGGGCTTCTGGCCTGTGAGCAGCTCAGGGGGGGTTGAACTTTACGACAGTGAAAGGACGCCACTAGGGGGAGCCCCGAGCTGAAGTTACTGAGTTCTGCTTTAACTTTAAATTAATCTCTATGTTGAATTATTCACGATAAAAGTGAATATTAGATCTCAGCTATGAATGAAATGGAAACTTAACAGAATAAACAAGAAAAGCACTTGCAGAGCGCAGACCTCCGTCAAGCAGCTCCCGCAATGATAAAGAATCCTTCAAAAAATTCCTGGATCCAGAAAGTGATCCGGATCACCACCAAAATTTAATGGGTTCATCCTTGGGCTGAGGCACACGGCTGGTGAAAATTTCAGGTCAATCTGTCTGGCACTCCTTCTGTAAAGTTGCTGACAGACAGACAGACAAACCAATGCTACCGAAAACATTACCTCCTTGGCGGAGGTAATTACTAACACAAAATCTTGGACAGTCAGACTGAAGGAGGAGCTTCAGGTCTACGTGGTTATAACAGCTTCCAGCCAACATGCAGAAACACATAGTTTTAATGAACATTTCTCATTTCGTTCATGTCTTTTATTTCTGAGGGAAAACTCATTTTTGTGATTCCAGTTTATAATTCTTTCCGTTTTCTCGAGATTCACCATTTCTGCATCTCTAGTGTGTGTGTGGTTTTGTGCGTGTGCGTTCAGCTGCCTTGTGCGCACGTCGAGTCATGTTTGCTGACAGTTCATCAGTCAGCCACCGTCATCACTTGTTATTTGCTGTTTTATTAACTGGATTTATTGTGCCGTCTGTGTCAGGTGGGTGATGCTGCCACCGCCACATGCCCTGCAGGTCTTGGCATAATTTGGTATATGTTAATTATTGCAGTCAGTTCACTTAAAGATAATCTTTCCTCATTTCTCTCCCACACTAAAATAACTGCAATACAGAATCAAGAGAAGCTTAAATATATTGATCAAAATTTTTTGCTAATTAAGATGGGATTAAGAATTTTGCATTTCTCAAAGCCTGAAATGATCAGTTATTAGAAATGTTGTTCACTCTGTTCACCCATGTGTCCATTCATTTTCTATACCTGCTTTATCCTGCACTGCCCTGTCATGGATTAAGCACAGGCAGTGACAGCACTGGACAATTATAGTTACTTTAGCCCTTGTATTAGAGAAAACCAACATGGATCAATTTTGAAATAAAAGTTGACGTTCTTACATTTGTTGAAATAAAATAAACAAGTTACAAAAGTGATATTGGTCATTTTTAGAGCTGCAAAAGGTAGTAATTAATATGACAGAACTGACATAAATTCTTCACATAGGGATCTTAATTGAAAATGTCTAAATAATTGCAGTGTTGTGACTCAACTGTGCCGCTAAACCAGAAATGCACTCTACAAGCTTGAAAAGAACATAAAGCATGTTATTCATTTTTGCCAATAAGAAAGCAACATTAACTTCCAAATATTACCTGGCACTGTGACATGATATCTCTTGACTGACTCCCAAAACGAGCAGAGAGAACAGGGTGCTGTGGCAGTATGAATAGTAATTTAAGCTGAGCAGTTGCTGTTTATGGATGATTCCCTAAATAAATGCCTTCGCAGTATCCAAACTTTAATGGCTGCACAAACTGGATTTAGTACATGAGTTAACTCTTAACCTGCTTTACAACACACAGCTACACACATCTAAAAATAAGATTGCATCTGGATGCATCAGCCTGAGAGGTGGACAGAAACAAAGCACAATATGGAGGAATAAGACATAGCACATATGATATGTGGGGTTGTGCTTGAATGCAGGCAAAGAAAAGACATGCATGCCCATCTCAGTCTATATGTTGACATTACTAGCACTTAACTTGGAACCCCTTTACTTGATTTAACCTCCCCTCTCTGGTTTTGTACAGCCCTCCTCCCTATCAGAGGACCAGTCACCTGCAGGCAGTGCTGTGTTCAAACACTTAGCATAGAGCACCCTGGGTTTCCTTCATTTCCATATAATTAGATTGTGTGTGAAAGGCTACTTCCAGTGCATTGATTAAGTGTCAGAGGAGAGGAGCAGAGGAGACACGCATCTCTGGGCAGAAGGAGTACAGAAGGGGGCAAGGCTCTTCAATAACTTGGCCCACATCCCACAGACCCCACTCCCTCTTCTCACTGATATCAAGAATGATGTCTTATTTGCTGACAGAGGCTTCTACAAAAGAATCTATGTTTGCAAAAATGCCCTATATATTCTGTACAGTATGACTTTGGCTCTTTTTGTGTCATGACAGAATTGGAGCAGACAGACTTAGCCTTTTGTTTTCTCAAACTAGCCCTCATTGTCTTAATTTATGTTTTGCTGTGTCTTGCTCTGACTTGGGTGTTATACGACTCTGCACTTGCCTGCCCTATATAAGGACAAAACTAGTGGACCTGGCAACTCTTTGCTTTCCTTTGCTAATGGATTGCAATTCTTTCCACAGCCTGTCTACTGTATGTCAAACCAAACTGCATTCCAGGGGACTGGTGAGAATATCCTTCCTACATCTCTGGCTTGCTCAGCTTTGATTTTACTTTTACTTGTCATCTCTTTCATATGTAAAAATTTTAGAGCGTTTGTGTACTCATGTGCCGTCTTAGAACTTTGAGTTGGATCACGAATTTGTTTATTGCAGTAAAACTCCTTGTACAGTCATTGCAGAATGATATAACTTTTAAACAGAGGGTCAGATAATTCCAATGTAGACCTGTTTCCACTGCTTTATAGACACATTTTAGTGGAAGTTTTTCTGCAGTGACTAATTCAGCCAAACAATGAATGAAATGAATAAGTTCATGTCTGGTTTATTTTTTATTTTTTGTTATTTTTGTGACTTTCTACCCATGGAAGTGATCCTTTTTTTCTCTCAAGCAGCGGTTTGATACCCGCTCCCTTAAACATTGCACTTTTAAACCACAAAAATCTTTTGTCTTATCAAGAGTTGTATGTATGTTTGCTTCTCATATGGACTGCAACAGTCAATTATTTTGGTAATTTAAGTAATGGTTATTTTAGTAATTGAGTAATCTATTTATTATCCTGTTAACTAATTGAGGTTTGGATTAGTACTTTTGTTGGTGCGGATTGGTCGCCTCATTTCTGTCAGTCTGCTCCAGGGCAGCTGTGATTACAAATGGCTTACCATTTAGTCCAATAAAGCACAATATGAATTTAATCCATGGAAATAATACTGGAAACAACCATGGAATGGTAAGAAAACTAAATGTATTGCTTTCGATAAGAAGAGTTTTGAAAATTGGTAAATATTGTGTGATGAACATAGAAAGTAAAGCATTACAATAACACAGCCCGAGTCTTAGCTTTTTTTTTTTTCTTCTTCTTCTCCTTTTTTTTTTTTTTTTTTTTACTATTTTTTTGTACTAGTGTCATTCACCACTAACAAGCAGACTAATTTATGTTAAAAAACTAACATTGATTTTTCTTTTCTATTTCAAGGAGTGGATGGAGTGTAGGGTATTAATTTTTGTTTTGCTTATAGTTGTTCCAAATTGTGGACAACTTTTGTTGGGGATGTGAATGACCAATTGATTCATACGACTGGCCCATAAAGTTGAGTACTATATTTAAAGTGGAAATGAAATGGTCAACCAACCTAACTTTATTTACTAGACTGAGTCCTGGGGTCTGTTGCACGAAGCAGGTTCAACAAACTCTGAGTGTAACACTGACCTCTGAGTTGATCTACTCGGAGATTCGAAACTCTGAGTTTTCAGTCCCAGACCAGCTGATTTGAGTTGGTTTAATCAACTCAGGGTAGTTCAACCTGGTGTTTTAAACATGCTCTACCATGATAAAAAGCCAGCATCAATTGAGCACAGATTCGACGAGTCACCATGGCAACGTAGACGCAAAGGCGGGGCCGCGCTCGCCATTGAATGGAACGAACTTCTAAAGCCTCATATGGCGAGTTTGAACTGCTGCTGCTGCAATTAAAAAAAAGAAAAAAGATAAAAAACAAAAGAATGACGGCGTTGGAAAACATTTAAGTCTAAATGCTGTCCTTTACAATCACAAGGATGGTAAAGAGTAGAACTGTTTAATGGAAACGCAACAGTCTGAGATGATATCAGCATGGTTCCAGCTGGCTGTGTAGATGCCTATTTGGTTGAATGGTTTGCGCATCTACCTGTCACCTCAGACGCTGATGTTGGAATCTAGCTTTGTACTTTTATCGCACCAATTTTATTTATTTAACTTGGGTGCGATCCCGCGGAGGAGAAGCGCTTTTGTCGGCAATATTAAGATGAAATATATCCGTCAAATTCTCAAATGCCCTATATATCCAATTAAAGAAAAAAAATCTTTTTGCGAAAAAACGCAGGGCAATAAACAATGACCTATAATCTGCTTTGAGGGGAAAGCGTATGGCAACATGAAAAAACTCACATCGGGGATGGAACCACAACTTTCTGTGTGACAGACATTGTCCTTGCTCATTTACCCAGAGATAGAGACAGCTTAGTGGTCAAATAATCAGCACAAACCATCTCTCGGAAACAGAGAGACAGGACCTCCAACTGTCACATACGGCCAGTGATACTATAAATTTACGGAGGATCAGCTTGTGTATGTAGATGATTGACTGTGATGTGAAACTGTAACACCAGAAATGACAACTGTAGGGAAATAAAATTAATTCTATCCGTGGTCTGATAACGATCTCCGAATGTTTAACTCTACTAGAAATGCAGCATCTTCATCCATGAAATCCTTATCGAAAGAACACGTCTGTAACCTACAGACTCTGATTTATTTTTAACATGTTTTATTCAAGACGGCAGCAGCCAAAACTCACCGCTAACTGAATGAATGAGGAAATGAAATGACGAGTGTGGCTAAAAGTGGGCGGAGACAGTGAGAAACTCAAGGTTTCTCCACATTAACCTGCTGCCAACCAGGTTAGTTTCAGAGAGTCTGTTACCATGGTAACTGACCGAGGGTTTAAGTTACCCCTCTTCTTGCAACAGGCTAGAGTTACTCCTCTTTCTCTGGGTTGAGTTACCTACCTTTGTGTTACGGAAAACTCAGTTTCCCAAATTTCAGGGTTAAACAACTCAGAGTTTTCATTAAACCTGCCTAACAGACCCCTGGTCTTATCAATAATTATATATACCAAATGTGAATAATATAAGCATATAAAAGAAAAACGTAGCAAAGTTTTATGTTTTTAGACTTTATTTACATTTACAAATAAATGTAAATAAAGCAAATTCTTCTTCTTTTTCTCCTTCTCCTGAATTTACAGACTGAATGCCGCTTTGGCATAATGCTGCACCCACAGTTTGAGGACGCATCTGCTTTTAAAGTGCTGATGACACGTTTTTGACATTTTTTGCCATGTTTAATAGACCAAAGCATCCTTCACGATGATCTATGAAACAGAAACAAGCGCAGCTGCATAGATGAGTTATTAGAAAACATCGCTGTTTTTCAGCACATCTGACCAGACTGTGGCACTGTGAGCCAAAACAGGATGTGATGTCTGCCAGAGAGTCTTCGCAGCTTATTTAACAATGAAGTCAATAGCTTCATCGCAGTTTTTAAGTTCCTTTTCCAGTTTTACAGACAAACAGTAACGACTCAGCCTTCAAATTGTATTGACAGTTATTGGTTAAAAGCTCGTAAGTACAGCGTTAGTTTATTTAGGTTTCCTTCAGATTCAGATATTTATTTTGAAGAGGATAAAGAAGCAGGTCGAAGTTGTACTCACCGGGAAACAGTAGACAGCAGCCGGACCTCTCTGCTCGTCTCTCCTGTCTACAGCGTCTGTTTACTGAAATTTAAGGCACCAACGTGTTGAGACCTCTAACACAGTGAAACTGAGATCATCTCCTCTGAAATATTCTTTTTCATCCATTGTTGCTTCATCACATCGGTCATACAGCTACTGTATCGGCAGACAGCTGTGGCTCAGTTATATGAACATCATCAGATCTCCTCCAGCTGCTCCCAAAGATGCATCCTTCCCTCCACCCTCATCCTTATAAACAGGAACTATTTAAAACTCGACTGGAACCATGTAAGTTGTTATCCTCTCATTTTTTAAAGGCTTATTATTTACCGCAGCTAGCTCGCGGCTGCCGTTAGCTGCGAGCTAAAGCAAGGGACGAGTGCCTCGTTTCTGTCACACCTGGCTCTACTGTATGTCAAATCGGTGTAACTCCTCGAGTTGTGGGTCTGCTTGTGTTGTTCTGGGTCGGTCCTTACAGTTCTGGTTCCCTCAGTGTGGTCTTGCAGGCTTTTAGCTGAACCAGTGGACCTGAGGCTGTGAGACAGACTGTAGGCAGCTGGCTGCAGTTCTACTCCGGCTCTAGCTTGTAAAATGTGATTTACCCAAATTCCTCAGCATCATCACACTTTTCTGAACTGGCTGATGATCCCAGCACACTATCCAGTTCCAATCTAGCTGTTCTGGAGCCATCTTTCATGTTTTCCACGGCTTAGATTGTACATGTAACTCAATGGGCGGACCGCAACTCTGTCAGTTGCTGATGACACAACATGGCGGCTCGTTTCGTGACTGAAAAGCTATTAGCATTTAGCCGAGCCTCCTAAACATCTGATATTTACATAAATACATCTCTGATTAACTTCTAACTGCACAGAGCTACTCATTTTGTCTTGGTGTGTTGTTGTATGGCAAAGATACTTGAAGTTAAGGTCATGTTATCAGCTTTTTAAGGGGTGTTCCATTTCTAAGTCACAAAATAGCCCTTAACACTTGGTTTTGATGGCTACTTAGATTGAGGGTTGAGCTTGAGGGTTAAGATTGAAGGTTAAGATAAGAATTGGAATTGGCCCAAAGTCTTCTGATAATTTTCCTAATTTTCTCTAGAAAATTGCCAGGGTCCCTGATATTAATCTTCTAAAATGTGTTCCATCTAGTCAATTATAGTGCAGTGCAGCTGGTGATTCCTATTGATTTAATGCAGAGCCGGAGCACCAACCAACCCAGTGACGTCAGAGCATAGAGTACTGCAACATGGCGGCACTCTTGTCCTATAAACATAAAACTTCACTACGTTTTTCTTTTGTATGCTTAAATTTTTTATGTTTGGGATATAATTATTGATAAGACCAGGGCTCAATCTAGTAAATAAAGTTTGGTTGTTTGTCTGTTTCATTTCCACTTTAAGAGTTGTCTATTTTTGTTTGGAGCATTAAAGTTTCTCTCAGTTAAAAGTTTGGACACATTTTCCCATTTGATTTAATGGGGAAATCTCAGCTTTTGACTGAGAGTGTATGTTTTACAGCACAGAGACGCAGAACTATTGTTTACAGCACTTTGTTACAATAATGATGTGCCTATTTAAGAGTGAGTGCCGGTGGTGGGCATTTAGAAGCTGGATGATCAGATCTAGACAGTGGTGCAAAAAAAAAAAAGTCAGTGTTTGGGATATAGTTGACATTGGCTCATATATATATATAGTTGTTCTCCCTTTTTGATTGTTAGCTGGAGGTCTTGTACCACCTCTTGTAAGGCTTCCACCTTCCTTGTAGCAGCAGGTTCGGCGTGGAGTGAACAAAATTGGACTTGGCAAGTCAAGTGGGGCTGCTTAAAACCCCAGCTGAGTTTGGATAACAATCCCACCAGTACACACAGCTGTACTGTAGCTGCTCTCTGTGCTAAGTGCTAATTAACAGAACAAAGCATCTGTTGTTCTTTTAAACACACAACGGTTAAATATTTCATCTCTCCGCCTGTCTCCACTGATCCTCAGTTCTGTTGGAGGTGCAAGAAGAATAAAGCTGACAGCACTCGCGCACATTACACACATTTTCTGTAAATGTACACATAACTGCTCACAAATGTATCTACAAACCAGCATACACAGAAAAAGACATGCTGAGACAAACGCACACACATCGCCTATGCTCTCATGTAAGCTGACAGCAGCATCAGCGTAATGTACCATATTAAAGTGAGCAGAAGCTTTACTATAAACATCATTCCCCCTTGGAGAAAGCCAGAGGCAGAGAGCAGGAGGGTTTGGTCTGAGAGAGACTGGGCTTGTGGCTAAGTGCTTATTACCCTGCCTCTTGTGACACTTACAAATATACAGTTTGTTCTTCTTCTGTCTGAGGTAGGTAAGAAGGGTTGATGGAGTAAAGAGGGAAAGATCACAACCTGGAGAGGAAGGAAGGCTAAGTGAGCTGAATGATTCCAGACAGGAAAAAGACATATCAGATACTCAGTCTTATCCCCGTCCTTGTCTTTTTCCTCCCTCTTCTTCTCCCCATCTCTGTCTCTTGTGGCTTGAAGGAGGAGTGTGGGGGGCAGAGCGCTCTTGTCTTGTTAAACGGCTGGCAGATGACAGAAAAATTAGAGGCATTTCGTTCTTGACAGGTTGTTGTGTGTGCACGTTTTTCCTCCCTTTTTTTCTGCTTCAAATGTTTTTTGTCAGTTTGTTTTCAGTCAAGCTGTCTTGGCAGCACAATAAGTGCAACCTGCACACGTATACCAACAATCACACACACACACACACACATAGACACACGTAGAGATTTTTTTTTTCTGGTGTTCTCATAGGAGACGGATCTGATTTTGTGTTCTCAGATTGGTGGCAGTGGGAGGAGGGAGAGGAGCAGTTTGCTCACAAAGACATCTTCCCCTTCACTAATTATTGAGACAGGCTTTGATTGCCTGTTTGGAAACAGTTTCTCAAACAGCTGTAATGACAATGATTAGGCGGTGCTGCAAATTCTATGCAGGCAAGGGGGAGGAGTGCGTGGCCAGTCCATCCAAACATCTTGCCACCTTGTGTTTACGCAAAGGTTTGTGTGTTTGCACCATATTTGAATGTCATTTTGCAAGATTATTTTCACGTCCCATGGAAGTGTCTTTGTTGTGCCTTTCCTCTTGTCTGTCTGTAAGGTGTCCCTATTTGAATTGACAAAGGTGGTTTTTAGCACTAACTACCAGCTTTTGAAACACTGGATGTGGTTAAATTGTTATTTTTTGTACTTTTTATTATAAATGTGCGTTGCACTGTCCCATTCTTACTGGAGATTTGTAACTAGTGCATTTATTTTCTTGGTTGTACGGAAACAACAAGCCAAAAAGAAAAGCATTGGAGTCATTCTATGGAGATTTGAAATTATACCCTTTGTTCACCGTGAGATATTTAACCAAAACACAATACAATCTTATATGGCTCATGTGTGCGTGAAAAGTGAGACAAAATATTATAATAAACATTACTTTTCAAATGAGAAAATAGATGAAAAAGATGTGAATTTCAGATTGAAAAGCTTTTTCAGTTTTGATGGAGGTCCACAGGGAAAAAGTATGAGTGCTTCTTCTGCAGGTAGTAGTTATTATACATGTAGCTTCACTTTTCTTATCTAAAGAAGTTTAGGTTTACCAGCCAAAAATGAAAAAGCATCACTTAAATCAACTTGAATGCAAGAGCTTGTGTCTTACAGTAACAGTTAAAGACAAGGGTTCAGATTTGTGACATAACCAGGGCTTCAGACTGATACCTATCAGGTCGCATATGTGACCTAATTTCTTTAAGGTGTGAGTCAAATTTTAGTAAGGTAGCACCAGTGTGACTTGTGACAGAGAGAGAGAGAGAAAGAGAGAGAGAGAAACACTCCCTGCTACAACCCTGAGGCACGGGCAGCTGTGCTGGCGCATTAATGCATGTTGTGGTTGATGAAGGGCTGGTGTAACGTTGGGGAAAGATGAGAAAATGAAATATCATGATAGAATATGGGTGAGTCGCACATGCGCACTGCCGTTGTTTTGGTACTGGCAAACGCACATGCAGCCAGGCTAGACCGAGGAGGAGGAGGTGGAAGGCAACAGCAGCGCATTAACTTAAAGCTTGTTCCATCCTCGGTGAGAAGCGAGAACTTTCTTCTTGTTCTCAAGGCTGCAAGAACAAGAAAAAGGGTTGTTTTGGTCATTGCATCCACGTGAAGCTTCATCCGTGACGGAGTGGTTATTAATGCAGGAGGAGGATGACTGGGAAAAACTTTATTCGTCGCAGGCGGGCGGGGTTGCGCACATGGTGGTGTCCGTGTATCTAAATGTCACGTGCTGTTTATACGTATTTCATATTTTCTCACCCTCTTGATCAGCTGTTTGTTAAAGCTACCTGTTTAACTTCACATCAGCAGAAATGTGGAAGTGACAAGTTTCCATTTCAGCTTGTCTGTGTTAACCCTGCCCGCCTCAAATGTCCGAGTGATCACTCAATACTTCTCCTAGAAATGCTCTGCTTATATAAATACGATTACATTCTCCTCAGAGACTGATTATGTTGAATCAGGTGTGCTAGAACAAGGAAACATGGAATAAATGCGGGACGAGGGCCAAAGTTCTCCACCTGCTATACATGGTTCTGCTAAGGATATGCAGCTCATTTCCACTAGCAAGGACTGACATTGTTGATTTTATAGTTATAAAATTGTAATTTAAGAAAATGTATAAAAAGATATTATTTATAACTTTAATGCACATCAGAAGCAGATGCTTGATAAAGTGAAAAGAAATGGTAAAATTTCATGGCACAAAGTTGTGCAATTTTCAAGTATTTTGTCTTGTGTCATTCATATCATCAGTTATATCATTGTTGTAAATTTGATCATTTATATTGTGATAAATATCGTCTTATGTTTTAGGTTTTTTTACCCACAATGTGCGTTCAACCCACATTATAGTTTGCTTTCTGTATTTGCTGTGCTTGAAGTGAGCAAGGGCTGCATTTGTAGGCGAGCAGAGATCACGTCTTTGATCTTCATCAGAGCCAGATTGCGCCTTCACAACTCCCCAAACAAACCGGACTTTCACAAAGCACACAAAGCCACCCATAGAGGCCGAAGTTCCTCCACGTTAGCTTTTAATGTGATGGGTGCTGGTCAGAGTTCACACTGTTATGTGCACGCAACAGACTGTCAGGGCACTGCACTTCTGCCATTCTCAGTCCTGCCTTTTGTGTTCAACATTTTTTTTTTTTTTTTTATCAATCAGCAGTTAAAAAATTGATTTCTCTTCATTTTTGCCTTCTTTGGTGAATAGGTATTTCAGTGGTGAAACTGAAAACGATATTATTGGTACAAGGAAGATGTCAAAGGCCTTTTGTTGGTTTTAATTTTGTTTTGTTGTGGCCCACAGCAGCATATCAGCATCCATACACTCACAGAAAATACATACTGAAGGTTGAGGTGGGAAGATGCACTCAAGTTAGTCTTTCAGGAAACAAAGGCATAAACTCCAACCATGCTGTTGTGTTTTGAACACCAACATTTTTTACACCTAGGATTATAAAGATGCATTTGAGATCAAATGTTTGTCCACCACCCCCATCATATTTGTGTTATCTGTAATGGGGAGAATAATCCTCTTGTAGAATTAATCTCCTTTAAATAGCATTTGTTCAGAGGTAGAATTAAAGCTCTTGCTCTACTTCTGAATGTAGTGTATATGCATTCTTACACACGGTGGGCAATATATGTGCGTGGGAGCATAAAATACCAAAATTGGTACCTTTCCTTCAGTGATAACTGTCTTGTTAAAGTGTAAGCATGTGTTCATGTTTGGATCTATTTGTTTAATTTAATCTTAACTAGACTGAATTGTCCATTTATCTGAGTTTGTCCCAGGTCTTTGATTTTCCGCCTGAGACTTATTGGACATAACAAGTCCAGTTAACTCAGTCTTTTACTCGTCTTGATTACCTTTGGCTTTAATCAGATCTGGCTTAAATTTCCTCATTTCATTTGTCTTTTTTTTTTTTTTTTTTTTTTTTTTTTTACCATGAATTGAATAACACTTTATTATTCCCAAAAGGGAAATTGTATTTCCTTTTAACATGAAGCTGTTGCGCTGTGGGCTTCTTTCTGATTTTGGTGAAAGCAAGCTGGTACAAATTTGAATGAACATGTAAGAATTTAAAGGCTGGTAGGCTGCTGATAGTCCGGAATTGTTTCTTGCTTGTTTCTATTCATGCACAAAGGGCTGTCATTAGATATGTGTGAGATCTACTACTGCAAAGCTCAGATTCATACAATATGATTAATGCGAGAAATTTACTAATACAGTAACCACAGTTGGTACAATCAAAGCCAGACAATCATATAAGAAATCAGAAAATGGAAGCACCTTATCTAAAAGGCCTCCCGGTCATCCATTGATAAACATTGTCTACAAAACCTTTTCTTCCCAGTAAAAATGTTAACCTTAGAAATTAAAAATACTATTTCTGACATTGATTTTGCACCACTAGCACTGGATACTTTTTAAATGCAATTAATCCATCCATCCATGGATGGATAGATGGATGAATGCTGGTGAATATTGTGTATATGGTGAAATTAGTATAAAGTTAGACGCTTTTGAATTAACTCCGTCGAGCCTATAGGGCAGGGGTGGGGAACCCTGGTCCCTTCAGGCTTTCCATTTCTCCCCACTCCAGCAGACCTGATTCAAATCAAATGGATCTAACAGCCAATCAAGTTCTGCACAGAGACTCATTGATTTGAATCAGGTGTGTAGGAGTAAGGACAAATGGAAAACCTGCAGGATGAGGGCCAAAGTTCCCCACCCCTGCTATAGGGGCCTCTTCAACAGGGACTTGTTCGGACTTTGGACTGTGAACTTATTTTTATCCAACTAATAGGCCACAACACTAGTTATCAACAGTCATCCAGATGTTGTCAGTCCCAGAGTTCTCAAGACCTGCTCAGAACAACTATGTCCAATTCTCTAGCACCTTAATCAAAATTTGATCGTGATTTCAATTCTTGGATCAAACAATCATCAAACTCATAATCAAGTTGAAATTATTTATTTGCCATTTTTCTTTGCACGATTCTGAAGGTTATTCTGAAATTAGAATTGATTCTAGTGGTTTCTCACTTGTGCAATTTGTTTGGTGTCATTAACAAAAATGTTAGATTTGAAATGTTGCAGCATTGCACCAAAGCTTAAAGTTTATTTTTGGATTTATTTTGCTAATGAATATATTTTCTCTTTTAAATATAGAGAAATTGCAGAACAGCTG
Source organism: Atherinomorus stipes (assembly GCA_023101725.1). Classification (NCBI taxonomy): domain Eukaryota; kingdom Metazoa; phylum Chordata; class Actinopteri; order Atheriniformes; family Atherinidae; genus Atherinomorus; species Atherinomorus stipes. The sequence continues at coordinate 870,677 of JALJCO010012253.1, read as the reverse complement.
GACACAGTTTATTTAGGATACATTTGTGTTTCTCTATGCCTTATTTAATGTTCAGAGTATATTTATTTTATTCATTAATGTTTATATGTTGCAAAACAGCTGTACGGTACACATTTGTAGCCTACATTAATTTTCAATTTGAACGTTTCACGTAAAATATTAATGAAGTGTTTTTGACAGAGAGAAAAATGCTAAATAAACTAAAAAATAATCGTTTGAAGAATCGTGATTTCAACATTGACCAAAATAATCGTGATAATGATTTTTTCCATAATTGCACAGCCTTAACCAGCCTGAGACAGAACAGAGTTCCAGTGCTGTGGAAAGCATCCTGTCTTGTTCCAGTGCCTAAAAAAAACACTCAACCAGATGAACCAAATTAGACCAGTTGCCCTGACATCTCACGTCATGAAAGTCCTGGAGAGACTCTTACTGGCTCACCTCAATAAGCAGGTCAACACCTTTCAGGACCGATTACAGTTTGCATATTGTAATGGGCTTGGGGTTAAAGAGGCCATCATCTTCCTGCTTCAGAGAGCCCACTCTCATCTGGACCAGTCAGGCAGCACTTTGAGGGTCATTTTCTTTGATTTCTCAAGTGCTTTTAATACTATTCAGCCTGCTTTGTTATGTGAGAAGCTCCATAACTTCCAGGTGGATCCTCCACAACCACCTGGATTTATGACTACCTGAATGAAATGAATTTCATTGGATGGGGTTGCAAACGGCCTGTACTGATTGAATGATTATTTTGTCCATCAAACTCGACTGCCGTTAGCCACGCCCCCGCTTCCTTGCGAGCATGCGCACGCGTGGGCAACTGGCCGTGAGCGTCTCACAGTGCAGACGAACTGAGATAACATGACTGTTCGCTGCTCTTATCTATGTCGCTGTTAGCTCTTAAAAAGAAAAAAACGGATGTGGATCAAGTCATGGAGGTGTTGGTGTTTGCAGTGAGGATGTTTTACGCCGCAGAAGAAGTTGGAGGTGAGATAATTATCACTGGTAGGAAACGTGGTTCCTCTGCTGTTTACTGGGAAACTAACAAACTAGCCACTCGACTGTTCTTGGTTATGTTCGCCGACAACTATAAGCAGATGCGTTCCTGTGCTCTGGAGGCGTGGTTTCAGGGGAGGCGTATTTTTTTCAAATCTGGCTTGCTCGAACCATTTTTCCAGGATCCCCTACCCTGCCTTTAAAAACTATACAGAAGTTCGGCCATTTCTGTAAATTGATTGTTTATTACATGATAATTTATGTCAGTGTTACATTGAAATCAGTTTGAATGGTGCTCCTGTTTTCAGTGAGGAGCACCAGTGCTGCTGGTAGAACAACCTTGGACTGGAGTTGTGTTTTAAAAAACAAACAAAAAACAATAACGACAACAAAACTGGCCTTTTATTAAGTGGTATGTACCGGTATTTACCTGCGTATCAATTTCCAGTTTAACTTGGAGTAAGGTACTGTAGCTGTGTGCAGCTAGAGGCTAACCAAATATACCAGCTATCCCGATCAGATCCAATGTGTGGATCAAACCCACAATGTGGGGACAAGATCCTGGTCCGCTATATCTCAAAGAAAATTGCATGAAATTTCTGGAGTAATAGTTTGGAAATGGGGAACTAGACAGAAACGAATGCAATATGCATTTGAGGGATACATCATCATTTGTCAGTGGAGTAATGTTGACGAAGAGGATATTAAAATCGAGGTGAAGGCTCACAGTTTATACTGAAAGACTCAGCAATCCCACGTCCTGACGTTTCAAGGACAGAACAAACGTAGAAAAGAATAACATTCTTGCATCGCAGAGTAAGTCAACATATAAGCTAACTGTCATGTACTCTATGACTCCAGATAGTTTTTGGTGAATGATGTGTTTTAGCCTGTTGCTACACCTTTTCCCTTTGGAATATGTCCAGTGATCACTGAGCAATCAGTGTTTATGCAGGCAGAAATTAACCAGAAAAGAAAGTTTGTCAGGCTAAGAAACTGTAACCATGGGGGGCGGGATTTAGCAAAGGGTCGGTTATGACCTGATTGCTCATTTGCATTAATGTTCTTAAATAAATATAATTTACATTGAAAACAAACACCCACTCAATAAAATTGTTTTACAGCAGTTATTTTCACTGTTTTTATTTGTTTCAGTACAATTAATATAACTACACAACAAAAAAATATTCTACTGCTGTGGACTAATACAATATTATTTTCATGGAAGTTGATGGGCAGCTCATGCTCTGCACTGTTGCACACAGTGGGTTGCGATGACACAAAGTTTGCGTTGTCCCAAATCAACAAGAACTCTGCACTTGTGAACTCCGCAGATGGAGACTCCAAGTCCGTGCCCACGAGTTCACAGCTGGGAATTGAGAGACGTTCAATGGCTGCAGAGGCCACACTCACCACTGCACTGCCTCTTTTCATCTGTCTTTCTGAGAATTTACATTATCATGTCTCGTCCTCTTTCTCCATCTTTATTGTCTAAAACTTGTGCCGAAACTCGAAGGTTAACTCTAAACTCTGCACTGCCCTCCAGTGGATGCATTACCTGGCAACGTAAAGTATACATGAAACTATGAGAGCAGGGACATTTGGAAACAGACCTGCCTATTCATGCAAGTATAGGTAGCAAATGGGCCAGTGAATAGTCGTCTGTCTCTCAATGTTATCCCAATGATGGACTTGCAGGGTCTCATCCACTGATTGCTTTGAAAGGCCCCAGCGCTCTTTGGTGCATATTCTACTTGCTCTAAGCATATTCTTATACTAATTGCATTATATTTTGCATGGAAAGTTCAATTGTTGTTCCTGGTTCAAGTAATTTATTTGCAAGCAGTCAGGTGGTTCTGGTCTGATTGTCCACAATGATTAGTTCAGTTGAGCCTGCCGAACCAGAATACAGTCTTTGTTTGTCTTGAGAGGGCAGATTAGGACGCTGATCCAAACAACCCTTCACAAATGATATTTCTCCCCCTAATGTAGTTGGTTCAAATGGAACAAGTAATCACATTAAGACATTAAGCAGCACATCTGGTACACTATATGCTTTCTCAGACTTCTTCAGACAGCGGTTTTTCTGTTAGAACAAGGCCAACTGTAAAAGATGGACAGTGGGGAGAACATGTGTCTGTGTGTGTCCCTTAGACAGAGGTGACAAAGATGAGAAGGGAAAAGAGAGAGGCAAGAAGACGGAGAGCTGTAATTTAGCAGGCTGACAGAGGAAGTGAGATCTCTTGGGGGTGTGTAAGTGTGACAGTCTAAATGAATAGAGACATCAGTGAGTATACGTGTTTGTGTGGACATGAGGAGTGATCTGTGCTTGCTGTGTTTTACTCACCCTGTCAAATCCTAGACAGCTCTGTGTTTTTTATCAACCCTCCTCCCTGTCTGTCCCCTTTTTTAAAGCATAATGTGAAAATGCTTGTACTTTTGTGTTTTTTTAAGCCCGGTTAATCAGGGGCATGTTTTGTAATGTACTTTTGCTTAACTTTTTTAAATTCATGAGTTATTTTGGTGCCGAAATCTAATTGTGAATGAGATCAAAACTTAAAAACCAATAACAACACTCAGAGCTTAAAGGACTTGACCTGGGGTCTCCATGACAAAATAAAATGTAGAACAACAGTTTCATGATTAGAACTTTATTCTTAATATAAATTTCCTTCCTTTTACCAATAGTAGTGGTTTACCCTCTTTGCTTTTCAGATTATGATGCATTTCACCCTGCAGGCAATGCTAAACCAGTTTCTACTTAGAAACACTTTGAGCTAATCGGGTAGTTTATTTGTGATTGACTATGAGTTGTCAGTTTAGTTGTCGTGCCAAAGCCTGCTCGTGTCACATTACACATGGTAAACTTGTGTTGCTTTAGGAAAGTGAACTACATTCAGTCTTGAAGCCCTGGACAAAAGGTGGTATGTGCTCTTCGGTAATGTGCATTATCATTGATGCTGATTGGAGCCGGAGCCACAGCCAATAAGTACTTTTGAATTTATCATTGCATAGCTGGATATTAGAGGCTGTTAATGGCTTTTGGACCAGTGTAAAAATAGTCCCTGAGACTATTTTTACTAAAATGTAACTTAATGCTGATGCATTTTGTCTGGTAAAAATGACAAAAAAATCAGAAAACTTGAAAAAATGGTAAAGATGCAGAAAGTGCCACAAATGATTTAATCTTCTTTAGGTATTCAAGATAATCTTAATAATAGATTCATACTGTAGTCGTGCCTGTGTACTTTTTATTTATTTGGTTTTTACTGTCTTCAGTTCAAAAGCGCATGAAAATCATTGTTTCGGCCTGCTATGTTTTCAAACATATACAACTCTTATTACCTTAAATAATGCAGCCACCAGATATTTATAATAAAGTGGTCAAATTATTCTTGTTTCTGTGGCTTTTTGGCATTTTAATAAGCTATTTACGAGGAAGTTCTGTACAGCCGGGTAACAACGGTGCTCTGAGTCACCAGTGAGTGGAGCTCCATGGCTACAAGCTGCTTTTAGAGGCAACAGTTTGTCAGTTCAGTCAGCTCAATTTTTGTATTTGATGTGAATCTTAGATGTATTAACTGTGTGACAGTAAGTGAAAGAGTCATTTAAATCCTCAAATATTCAAAGCCATGGATATCAAAAGAAAAAAGACCGTGGACGATTAACTCATCAAATTTAGATTCTATCTAAACTTTTAGCTTGTAATTGATTTACTGCCATAAAGTTACAAAACTGTAAAATAAAGGTTAGTTATCCATCATTCAGATCTTTGGAAACTGATAATTCCTGCTGTATTACTTAAGATAGGAGTTTTTAGTTTCATGGTGGCTTTATGGAAACTACTCAATTTTTAATTTCTGTATTTTAAAATATCGAGGGCAAAATTAAATTTTGACCGAAATGTAAGGAGTGTTTCTAGAAGCTCTGTAGCCCTCCTCTTATTCTTTACCTAAAGCAGAACTTGTAGAAGTTTCTCAAAAAGCCAATATATCACTCTCACTGAGTCATAAGGGCAAATCTGCAGTGGATCAAGGCCTCCACAAATCCATAGGTCATACTCTGTTGTCCATAGTGCTCCTACTGACCCCTCCAGTTAATGTATTTCAGCCCACAGTTGACAAACTCAGCTACAAACAATAAAATCTAGTAAGTACAAAAGAACTGCTTCCCACAGATGAGCACCCCCACTGTTTAAAAAAAAAGATATTTTGGCCATCTCTCATAACAAATTTATTGTACTGCATTTCAGCTTTAAAAGGTCGCATCATAAGGTTTTGTCCAGAATCAATGTTAAGAAGAGCGTGTCGTTCTATCATGCATTTCTTACTGCTGTTTGGTCTTGCGAACAAGTGAAAGCATTGTATTGCCTTTCCCTGCAGTTTTTGTAACTGCAGATATCGAGTGGCACCTTCTTGCCGTGTGGAAAAAAAAAATCTGTTTGATGGGAAGAAGATGATTCATTCGTTCTTACATTATATTCTAAGTGGTTCTGCAATTGTTTACTTAAAAAATACATGAACAAAAACAAAAGGTGTCTTTGGAACCTTCTATGAAATGCTTAATGATTCCTCTTTCTTTCTTTTCATGGTTTGAGAAAGTTTCTGACTGATTGAAACATGCACAGATATAAAAATGTGATTCTGACTTTTAAAAGTAATTTCAATTCAGACTGTACCCAAAACTAAAAGCCTTTAGAAATATTATACAAGGGATTGTGACATGCTTTTGGGTTGACTTGTGTGTTGGAACAAAATGAAGAAACTTTAAGACTGTAATTGTGAATGTGACTGTCTTTGTTTCTGTAACATTCTGCGTAACTTCTCAGAATTATAACTTTAGCAAAATCCTATTTGCATGTCTTGCCTTCAATTCCTTCCTCTTCTTTTTAATGCCCCTCTTTGTGACATGTCTCTTGTTGCTTCCCTTTTCTTCTGAAAGAGGTTTCTCATTGTTAACGTGTTTTTATTTTAGGAAGGCAGAACGGACAGTGGTGTTGGGTGGCGGGTAGTGTGATTTTTATTTTTACAATGTTAACTGCTGTTTTATATTGTGACCACTTTTTTTTCATCAGTAAGGCTAACCACCGATTAGATGCAGTTACAGATGTAGTATAAATGACACTTTCTGCTTGGCAACAAAGAAAAGCAAGAAAGAAACAAAATAGAAAAACAAAGATTTAGTATGAGCCCTCCAACCATGTTTAGTTTGCATGATTCCAAGCTTGTCATGTGACTCTTGAGTTCCCCCTCATAAATCCTCCTTAATTTATTTCCTAATTTTATTGACTTATTAAATATAAGTAGAATTTACACATGGCCTTTTTGTTAAATCACTTTCATACATTTGACTCTGCTGTGTAATCTAGAGATTTTCTGCTCCTAATGTTCTAGATAAAAGTGCATTCACCATTTTAACCATTAACTGTTTCGACCATGTGATATTTTTTTCTCTCCTCCAGGGGAAATAAACATCGATTACTAATTCTATCCTAAATAAAAGCTTTTGTTTGGTCTGTACACGAGGAGGCTTACATGAAGGTTTCATCAGACAGTGTGTTGTTAGTCTCAGAAAATTCAAAGTACTAGCAGCAGATCATACGTTTGTTTCATTTTGATTAAAATGGTATATTAATACTGTTATTAGTCTTCAATTTATCTATTAAGAATTTACCATTAAAATGAGTTTAGTTAAAAAGGCACAAGTTAAAGACATTGTGGTGATAAAAACTAATACTAAACAAAACACATCATTGGCTAACATTCCCATGCCGCCAAAGCATGAGCAGTCTTGGTGTTTTATATTATTTTAAGCTTATTCATAGGACAGTATGCTGAAAGATGATTTTACTCATTTTGACAACTTTGGCTTGCTTTGTGGAACCCCTCAAACATTCTATGACTGTTAGTAATTACTTTTATGATGGGAAATTGTTTAGCCCTACCACTGGGCCATAAAAATGCTTTATTTTAAATGTTTTTTTGAAAAAATATTTACTTTCTTCAGTTCTTAAATTTATGAAGATTACAGTGCCACTGCATGGCAATTAGGTGGGCTATGAATTAATAGAAAAGCATGATAGTTTAATATGGTTTGGAGTAGGGATGGTCATTTGTGAAAATCTTTTTGATCGATTGTCGGGAGAATTAACAATCATTTATCGATTTAGTCATTAAGAAATGCATGTTAAAACAATGAATACACATACCACAGACAGACTTTTTTCTCAAATACCCATTTATTTTAAGTCCCCACTGCTTTACGGCCTCAATCATCTTCTTGTTGAGAAGGTCGGAGGTGGTGGTTATGGTGAGGTAGCTCTCTGCTGTTAAGGTGGTCCAACAGTGTGTTGTTATGGCAACACTAGCCGCTGTGGCTAACATATTTAGCAGCTCCCGCTTTCACTTCTCGTGTTTCGGTGAGCCTAGTGACGGTGCGCCGTGAAGGAAACTGATAGACTGGTTTGAGTAAATTCATTAAATCTCAGAAACCTTTCCGATCGACGTCACTTATGGGCAACATTTTACAGATTCCCTTCGTAAATTTGTTTGCCCGCTTTGCATCACAGCTCCTCCGTCTTAAAGGCATATGCCACCCCTGGGTGAAATTGAGCCCTACCCCCCAGTCCCCTGAGTTGGACAAGTGGGCAGAAGCGTTTTCCAACCGACCCAGTCATTCTCTGAATGTGGCAGCGCTGACTTTAGTTTAGCTTGGCGTAGGTGCTGTAATCTTGTGTATCCAACTAGCACCACTTGGCGAAAGTGAACTAATTAACTCAAGATTTTTTCCAATTAAGTTTCATGACCCGCACATTCTGATAGAGTTCAAACGAGAAGCCGATTTCACATCAAAGGACTGACTGACTGACTTCTTTCAGCTGCTGTGACAGCGAAGAACGCAGCTTGCAGGCAGCTTTCTCTGCTGTCTTTAGGCTATATGGCCCCCAAATAAGTAGGATAAGTAGGATATTTTATTACCACCACGTAGTGAAATTTATTACATAGCTTCAAGATGTACACTACATGAATGAACTCTGTTTTATAAAGCTGTCGGATAATCAAAAAAAAAGAAGAAAAAGAATTACGTGATCGAAAAAATTCTTAATGATCAATTATCAATCATCAATTAATTGTGCCCATCCCTAGTTTGGAGCCAGTTTTGTCCTCAATGGGAAGAACCATTGCAAGTCCATAGCTAGAAGATTGTTTCAAGTGATCACTTGTAATGAAGCATATTTGTTCTGTTGGGAGTGATTACTTCCTAGATGACAGTTCCTTCATCCATTAGGGCACATGGGGACACTGTATGATTTGATGAAAACAACAGTGAAGTGCATCATATGCCATGGCCCCTACAGTCACCAAATGTCAACCCAGTTAAACACCTATGGGAGATTTTTGGGTCGACGTGTTAGAGAGCACTCACCACCACCACCACTTTTTAGACACCAAATGAGGGAATATCTCAAAGAAGAATGATATTTATCCCTCCAGCAGTGTTCAAGAGGCATAAAACAGTGTTATGGTGCATTGAAGCTGCTTTGGCAGTATGTGGGGGACCAGCACCTTTGTACTTAATGGGATTTTTCATCTGTATGCTATTATATGTCACTGTGGTTTGAAGAAAATCCACTGTTTATGTTAAGTTGTCTTATTCACCAACAAATGTTCTTGTATAACAGTAAAAAATAACTTGAAACATTTTGGGGTCAAAGTAATTTAGGAATGTTTTAATCCAAGAGAGATGGCCTTGAAGGATCTGAAATAGCAGCCATATGGGAACAGTGTGTGTCACTGTCTCCTTTCTTGTGTCTTTTAGCATAAGCTACATACTTCATAACTAGACTGCACCATTCAACGCATATTTTTTACTATTCCAACCTTGGAAAATAAGGATATTTTTAAGTAGATAAAAAGCTTTTGGGGGTGCATGTTAAAAACATTGTAGTTTCACCATCACAGTTCCTTCAAACAGTATTTTCTGCAGCGTTCTTTTTAAAACATTTATTAAAAGATTTGACAATGCATGATACTTCTTACAAAGGATTGATATCACACTTAGTTACAGACTTTTATTCTGAATTTTAATAGAGGATGGGGGTGAGAGGACAGAAACAGGTTCTTGCAAACAATGTTACCTATGCTCAAGGTCATACTTTTACGAAGTATGATGTGGTGTCGAACCTTCTAAGTGTCTTAATAAAAGCGTTTTGAACGTGCCAGTAAAAGTGGGCTAATACAGCCAAAGCCGATCGGTCGTTGCCAGTCACATGACATTTGTTGCCAAGATGCCATTTTGCATGGAAAAAGTGTGTGTATGCAACCGCAACACATCATCTAACCGGCAAAAATAAGTTTGTTTCACTGACTAGAATAGAAAACACTCAAATGTTCATCATGTTTTCTTGGAAGTAGTTTTGTTTTCTTTGTTCAGACATCAAAAGTGAGATAAAAAGTTTCACTGACACTTCACTAATGGCTGGGTTCAGGATCTGTATGCATACTGACCACAGAAGTGCAACAGCACAGTCATCACTGTAAAGTTGAGCTCCCTCTGCGCTTATCAAGCGAGCTTATAAATGATGTACAATTAGGGCTGGGACGAATCGTCGATGTAACCGATTACGTCGACGCAAAAAATACGTCGACGCAAAATATGCGTACCGATGCGTCGTCAGACCAAAACAAAGATGGTGGCGCCACGCGACTTCAGACGAAAACAAAGATGGCGGCGCGATCTCCGCGTGTGGCTCTTCCAAGTTTCCAAAGTATAAGGCAGTGAAGGCCCACACTCGTTTATCGAAGGTATAACTATATATTAGTGATGGCGAATCCGAAGCCTAATGAGACATGAGACAACTTCCGTGAGATCGACGCCATGTCTTCAGACACGTCAGGCCTGTTTGAGACGGTCAGCATGAAGCACGAGCTCCATCTGCTGGCCGTGGGTGGAACTACAGCTGATGCCGGGGCTGTCTCGTCTCTGACTGAATATAATTAAAGTCACGTTCTCAACCTCATATTAGTGTTTCATCTGTTGGTAATAGTATTGTGTAGTCATTTCTGGGATAAATAAAGAATTTTTAATTTAATTTCCAAGTGATTGGCACCCGTATTAAGCATTAACAGAGTAAAGATGAAGATGCACTTTTTCTGGAAGCTCGATCCATGTTCAATATAATGTTCAACTCGGAATGTTTACTTATCTTCATTATCTTTTGTTGGAAAATAATATCTGTCTTAGCTTAAATCCTCCAAGTTTACATGATCATATTATTTCAATAATGACTTTTTTTATTATTATTTTCATGTAAATGAAAGACTTAAAAGCCTGTTTTTCAGTCCGCTGTGTTTTCAACATAAATTTTACATTCTGTTGGTTCATGAAAAAGTCCATGACAGGCTGCTGGCTCCCACAGCCTTTTTTTTTTTACATTTTAGATATCTTTATCAGCACATATAAATTGCTGTCTGTCAATTTATGAGGAGATAATCGATAATCGAATCGAATTGAGTCGAATCGAGCTAAAAAACTGAATCGTTAGATTAATCGATGCATCGAAAAAATAATCGATAGATTAATCGTTTAAAAAATAATCGTTTAACACAGCCCTATGTACAGTACTTAAGTGAAAGAAATCCCCATTTTTACCAAGCAGCCTGTCAAAGATAAACCTTTACAGCTTACAAATACGTGGGGAAATGTCTAGTTTGAAGTCAGATCCTTTCTCCTCAGTGCTGAAACCCAGGCCATCCGACGTCTCTTTGTTATTTCCTCAGCTTGAGGAAATAACGAAGAGATCTTTTCCACATTGGAAAACGAAAGAAACCAATACCTTCGTCCCCTTTTCTGCCACTCCAGGATTGGCAGCCTCTCACGCAACATGATCGACCCATTTTTGTGGACAATGCCGCATGAACAGACGATCATCTTCTTTTTATACCTTAAATTTTTAGTTTTACCCATAATGCACTGCGACTGAGTAAACACAACACTTGGCGGAGACTGATGGGTGTTTTTTCCATAGATCAAATGTTTGACTTGTTCCTATGCAGAGATACAGCCTATAATCTACAATATTACCGTCTGTGTTTCACTTTAAATGGCTCTGTGGTCAAAAAGAATGCAGTCATTTCCTACAATACTTCAGCTTGAGCTGACTATACATGGAATATCTTACAGAATATCACTGAATGTGACTCACTTCCCTTACTACCTTCAAATAGCTAGTGCAAGAATGCATTTTAGAGTTGCTTTATAGCTTTAAAAATTTTGAAGTATCTTGTTCCCTTTTTATGCCCAGCAGCTTTTGTCATGTACAAACCCTGCAGAACTAAACATATTTTTTGGTTGTATATAAAGTCAGTCATACTATCTTTTAGCGCATTATAGTTAAGAAATTAAAGCCAGTGACACCTCATTGTGTGCATGTTGTCAAAGACCTAAAGTAATGCAGCAGTTTTCTCTAAGATCACCATTCACTCGTCCATATGAAGCTGATGGTTGGAATGAATCAGTCATTCAGCTGACTGATCTGATCTCAGACTAGTTATCAACCCTCCTACATGTGGAACACATGAAACTGTCTGATGAATGCTGATCCCAGATCTGAGCCAAAAGGGGTCGGGGTGCTCCTAACAGGAAGTGGATGAGATCAAACGCACCAATCAGATTGTGGTGTGTGGAGACTAAACATCATCACCCCACAGGAAGGAAGTAGCAATGTCTGAATTACTCAGACTACTGTGATGGTGTGTGTGTTTGTGTGTGTGTGTGTGTGTGTGCCCTCTCTCTGATTCATGCAGACCAGCGTTTACATCCCACAGGCAAATGTTTACTTCTGGGCAACTGCAGCCCACTAAGAAAAAAGCTATGATTAGACGGAGTGAGTTCATGTAATGTGTGTTTGTCTGATGGCCTACGAGCTGTGTGCATATATATTTGTGGTGTGTGTAAGTGCTATATATTCATTTATATGTCTTCATCTAGGTGTGTATTTGTGTGTGTGTGTGTGAAAGGTAGGATTTGAAGTCCTGCAGGGACCACCTTGGTGAACAATGCCTCTTTTATTCCAGCAGAACATTTGACTCTATGTCTCAACACACACGCCACACACATGCGCAGCCAGAGAGGAAACACGCACACAGACGGCTTCACAAGAACGTGCATGCATTCATTGGCAAAGTCCTTGGGGGTATTCAGTGGGGGTCAGTTTTCACTTATCTCAAACACACGTGTGCGTGTGTTTTCTGTGTGTGTCTTTTGGTTCATGTGTAGTTACTCAGGTAATTTGGTCCTCAGTCGGAGACGGCAGGGAATTTGGTGGCAGTTTTAGTTTGAGGGGGTAGGGCAAAGAAAAAAAAAAAGAGTAAAACAGAAGGAAGCTTCTGTCGTAGAGTAATATCTTTCATATCATGTTATTATTGCCTTAACATGGTAGATTTTTGCTTTGTGTTGGTAAAAAGGAAATGGAAAAATGGATGCATTTACAAACATAACATTCTTACTATTCTAAACTTTCAAATGATGGGCAACTGGAGCACATCCCCTCAATATGAAATAATAAAATGATGGTTTAGATATTTTTAAAAGCTGTTCCGGTGGTGACGATGTAGGAGAAGGCCGCTCGAAAGAGGTCTCCCGGGTAAACTGTATTACATTCCTGTAAACACCACATTTGTTTTTGGAAAAACGACGGACTGTGATCTTGGTTTCTACCCGGCTGTGAAATGAGTGGTTCCAAGTCTAAAACTACCAACACGCCGAGCTGTCCTGTTACTCGTGGAGGGGCGGCTACTGTGGCTGGCAAACTAGCTAAAATGGCGGCCGCATGTTCGGATACAGGTAACACGGCTGGTCCTATCAAAGACTCGACGGATATCTTGTCAATGAGCCAGCTGGTCTCTGAGCTGGAGAAACAACGTGCCTCACTACGGAACGACATGCTAATGTTAATCCAAGAGTCTATTAAACCACTACAGTCTTCCGTGGATGCACTGTGTGAGACGGTAAACCACTTTAATGGCCGCCTCACTGCTGCAGAGACTCTGGCTGGGGATAACTTTGAGCGCATTACAAACACCGAGAAGACCGTGAAAATGCTGGAAGCCCAGAATAAATCTCTTCAAGACCGCCTTGATGATCTCGAAAACAGGTCGCGAAGAGTTAACCTCCGTATCATCAATATTCCTGAGGGCAGCGAAAGGGGCCGGGACCCGACCGAGTTTATCTCGGATCTGCTTATGGAAAACCTCGGACCTGGCGTCCTCTCCAAACCACCAGAGCTCGAGAGAGCACATCGCTCCCCTAGCCCCTAAACCTGGACCCGGAGGAAAACCCAGGCCGTTCGTGATATGCTTTCATCGTTTCCAGGAGAGGGAGAAGGTGCTTCGGTGGACCAGACAGCACGACCTTAAACACGGAGAGACGACACTTCGAGTGTATCCAGACGTCAGCGCGGCTACCGCAAAGAAACGAGCTGCTTTCAACCGGATCAAGCAAGCCCTCTACCAGAAAGGTGTGAAGTTCAGGCTCCTCTTCCCTGCCCGCCTGCAAGTTTCATATGAGGATCAATCATTCACTTTTGAGACCCCCGAAGAGGCGCACGCTTTTTTCAACAATCGAGTGCTGGGTAAAGAGTGAGCATTATATTCCTCCCGCTGTCGTCGGGTTGTCCGCTCCGCTTATTTGAATGAAGCAGTCTGCCTTTACTGCGCACCGTTCTGCGGACTCGACACTCAGAAGACATCCTTGAGCATCACCGTAACCATGGAAACCGGTATGCGCAAGGGCTGAGTCTACTCTGATCATGCTCCGGGAGCATCGTGTTTACTTCTAATACTCCGCACTGGCATGGATGGGACGTTGTCTACTTCTGCTATGCCATGAGAGCTGTTCTGCTCAGCTTATGACGGTAAATATGTTAAGGTAGTTTGAAACCCTGATGTACCTTTGGCTGATGTACCTCTTCCCAGAAACTATATTCATAGATACCTTTTTTTTTTTTTTTTTTTTTTTTCTTCCCCTTCAGCCTCATTGCCTTTTCTTGCAAATCTTTAATTCCTATATTGGTATTTCTGTGAACTAAGCCCTCTGGTTGGAGTTAAATGGCTTTTCTTGTAAATTTTTCTTTTTTTCTTAATCGTTAAATGATTATCACCTTAAGACATGGAGTGGCAAACTGACTGAGGGATTGTTAAGACTAATGATAACTATGGTTATAACTTGTTCTTCTAAAAACGTTAATTGGTGTAAGTTATATATTTTCTACCTGGGAGACCTCTTGAACAAGAGGTCATTGAAGCAGAAAGTGACATCCTGTTGGGATTGAAGATCTGGGGATGTTTGGTTTGTATAAGGTTATTGGGGATGGGAAAGATGCAGAGGAATGCATTGTTTTTTTTTCTGTTTGTTTTTGTTTCCCTTTTTCTTTATTCTTTTCTCTCTTTTGGTATGCTTTGGTTTGTTTGTTCGTTCGCCTTTTTTTTTTTTTTGTTTTTTGTTTTATTTTGTTTTTTTTTTCCCTTGGGCTCAGAAGTCACATCAGACCTGGAAGAGGTTATTCTTAGTTCTTCAATTATATGACAGCTCAGGATAAGAATCTCCGCTTTATTTCCTGGAACCTGAAGGGCTCCAACCAGGCCCTTAAACGAAACAAAGTAATGACCCACTTAAATCAACTCAAGGGAGATATTTTTTTTCTGCAGGAAACTCACCTCAGATCCTCAGAAGTTAACTGTATTAAGCGATCTTGGATAGGGCATTTATTTCACTCCAAATTCCCTGTAAGGGCAAGGGGCGCAGCTATCCTCATACATAAAAATGTTCCATTTGAATTGGCAAACTCCATTGAAGACCTTAATGGTCGATTTGTAATAGTTTCTGGTAGACTATGTGGCATTCCTGTGATTATGGCCTGTATTTATGCACCAACAGTGGATGATGATGATTTCATTAGATGCTTTTTTTTCCTCTCTTCCTAAAGTTGATGATCACTACTTAATTATTGGTGGTGACTTCAATTTGATCCAGGACCCCTCTCTAGACAGATCTTCATCTACTCCCCAGATGTTATCCAAATCAGCCAAAGCTCTTGATGTGTATAAGACTAGTCTTGCTTTGTTTGACCCGTGGAGAGTTAAATCCCCTTCGAATAAAGCGTTTTCCTTTTTCTCTCACGTCCATCATTCATATTCACGAATAGATTTTTTTTCTTCTAGATAATTATTTTCTGTCTAGCATCCACTCTTGTGAATACCATAGCATCGTCATTTCGGACCACGCCCCCGTATCGGTTGATCTTACCTTTTCTAGCCGTGTCCCTCCTCCCAGACGGTGGAGATTTAATTCTGCTTTACTAGCTCAGGCTCCCTTGAAAAACTTCCTTAATACTCAGATCTCCTTGTTTTTTGACACCAATGACTCCCCACAAATATCAAGATCCACACTTTGGGAAACTTTTAAGGCATATATGCGTGGACAAATTATATCATACGTTTCAACTTTGAAGAGAAGTGAAAGGGAGGAGTCGGAAGCTCTCAACAAGGAAATACTGAGAGTGGATCATTTGTATGCTTCAGCTCCCACACCTGCTCTTTATAAAAAACGTCTTCTGCTTCAGTCCAAATTTGATCTATTATCCACGAGTAAAACACAAAAACAGTTATTTCTGACTAAACAACGTTTCTTCGAGACTGGGGATAAAGCAGGAAGATTATTAGCACACCAAGCACGCGCAGCCACGCAATCCAGGTTGATCCCAAAGATCAAGTCCGCTTCGGGTGAAGTTACCTCAGACCCTTCTGAGATAAATAAGATATTTCGCTCTTACTACTCCAACCTCTACTCCTCGCAGTGTCCATCAGGTGTCTGGAGTGGCGATAACCCTCTAGATAAGATAGTTTTCCCTAAAATTAGTGAAGACTCGTCTAGGGAGCTGGGAAATCCAATTTCTGTCAAGGAAGTACAGGAAGCAATTTTATCACTCCAAAACGGCAAATCCCCAGGCCCTGACGGGTTCACTGCTGAATTTTTTTAAGTCTTTCTCAGTTGCCACTGCCCCAGCCCTTCAACAAATGTACAACGAATCCTTTGCTAAGGGGTCTCTACCCCCCACCCTGTCGGAGGCCTCAATATCTCTCCTGCTTAAGAGTGATAAAGACCCTCTAATGTGCAGTAGTTATAGACCCATCTCCCTCTTAAATGTTGACCTAAAGATTCTGTCAAAGATCCTAGCCCTCCGTCTACAGCGTGTCCTCCCAAGTGTAATTTCAACTGATCAAACAGGTTTTATGCTTGGAAGGCACTCATTTCATAACACAAGGAGACTCCTTAATATTATTAGCGCTCCTAGTTCAAACGTTCCTGAAGTGGTTGTCTCACTTGATGCGGAGAAGGCCTTCGACAGGGTGGAGTGGAACTTCCTTTTTTTTGTTTTGCAAAAATTCGGTTTCAACCCTGAATTTATATCTTGGATTAAACTACTTTATACCAGCCCAGTTGCCACTGTCCACACAAATGGACTTCAGTCGGTCCCATTTCCCCTTTGTCGGGGAACTAGACAGGGCTGCCCTCTCTCCCCCCTCTTATTTGCATTAGCAATTGAGCCATTAGCCATCTGGCTTCGTCAGGAGGGTGGGTTTGAGGGCATCACCAGAGCTGGAAAAGTTCATAAATTATCGTTATATGCTGACGACCTCCTTTTATATATGGCTAACCCTGCTGCGTCTCTTCCTGTAATTCTAGATATCTTCAAAAAATTTGGATCTTACTCAGGCTATAAACTTAATCTCCATAAAAGCGAACTTTTCCCTGTTAACTCTCTGGCCAAAAATATCCCCCCGACCTTTTTCCCTTTTAAATATGCTAGTGATGGATTCAAGTATTTGGGGGTGCACATTGCAAATTCAATCAATCAACTTTTCTCCAAAAATTTCTCTCCTCTCCTTGAGAAGTGCAAACTAGACTTTGACAGATGGTCTGCTCTCCCATTATCCCTGTCAGGTCGTGTTAGTTTGGTTAAAATGGTTGTGTTACCCAAGTTTCTATATCTTTTCTCACATGTCCCTGTTATTATTAACAAGTCCTTTTTCAGATTGCTTGATCAAACAATAAGTTCCTTCCTTTGGGCCAACACAAGTCCGCGTATCAGAAAATCAGTGCTACAGCTTCCAAAGGCGCTTGGCGGCTTAGCACTGCCCAATTTCTTACACTATTATTGGTCCTGCAATATTCATAAACTCTTATACTGGATAACCAACACAGCAGATAATGAAAGACCTGCCTGGGTAGACATGGAACTTTCATCCTCTAAACTTTCTCTCCATTCCCTGATTTGCTCCCAACTCCCGTTAACTATATCCAATTTTACCTCAAATCCCCTGGTATTTAACTCTATTAAAATTTGGATCCAAATTAGGAAAAGCCTCGGTCTCCATAGAGCTTCAGACTTCTCTCCAATTGTAAACAATCACCTCTTTCTGCCCTCCTGTTCTGATTTGACCTTTCATACTTGGTTTGACAAAGGGATAACTAAATTTAAAGACCTTTATAACCACGAGACTTTTATGTCCTTCTCAGAGCTTTCAGAAACATTTCACCTGCCCAAGTCCCACCTATTTCGTTTCTTCCAGATAAGACACTTTATTCGGAATCAGAATCCCAAATTTCCTAGTCGTCCCCCAGAATCCCTAGTTGACTCGCTACTGGCCCTTGACCCTGAACAAAAACGACTGATTTCTAGCATTTACAGCCTGATCAGTTCCACGGCTAACACCCCAGCACCTGGACCCAAGGACTTATGGGAGCAAGAGCTTGGGACCTCGCTGCCTGAGGATTATTGGCAACAGGTTTTAAAGATGGTTCACTCCTCTTCAATCTGTGCAAGGCACGGCCTCTTGCAATGCAAAGTTGTACACAGAGCCCACTACACTAATTTGAGGTTGTCCCGGATTTTTTCCAATGTAACCGATTCGTGCAATAGGTGCAAACAATCTCCGGCCAACCACTCCCATATGTTTTGGTCCTGTCCCAGGCTTGCCACATTCTGGTCTGAAATCTTCAAAACTCTTAGTACAGCGTACAATACTACCATCACTCCTGATCCTCACCTAGCTTTGTTTGGTGTCCCCCTGCAGCCCTTTAACTCTAAAGTCATTCAGACTGTTCTGGGCTTTGTCACCCTGCTGGCCAGGAGACTCATACTTCTTAAGTGGAAACATCCTCATCCTCCATCTCACAACAGATGGGTGAAGGAAGTATTACTGACAGTCAGGCTGGAAAAGCTTAGATTTTCCCTCAACGGGTCATTAAGTTCATTTGAAAAAACTTGGAAACCTCTATTAAATTACATTGAATATTGGACACCTCTGCCTGATTGTGATGACTAAGCCCCCCCCCCCCCCCTTTTTTTTTTTTTTTTTTTTTTTTTTTTTTTTTTTAATTTTATTAATTTATTAGTACTCAAAAATTTATTTTATTTATCTTATTTTAACTTTCAAATTGTTTGCATTTCTTACCGGTGAAAAGTATTTACTTTTTATACATGTTCTACATTTAGTCATTCTACTTTTCATATTTATGTTCTTGTATACACTCTGTATTGTTTATATGTTGATTTTCCTTTATATCAGCAGCTGCTCTTTATTGGGGTGGGATGGGAGGGGAGGAGAGGGGAGGGGAGGGGGATAAAACAAACTTGGGGAAAAATAATGGAAGACTCGCCTGTCATGTTGCACCTGTGTGTTGCTACTGTATCTCTTAAATTGCTTCCAATAAAGAAAGTTATCAAAAAAAAAAAAAAAAAGATATTTTTAAAAGCTAAATCAGGTTGTAGATTTGGAAATGTGCAACAGATAGCAGAGGGCTCAAAACGGATATTTTCTGCTCTATTCAGCTGCTGAGAAATATTCTCAAGGTAGTGTAAGTTTGAACAGCATTTCTTCCAGCAGATACTAAAATGGGAAAGTACTGAAATGTAACACACAGTAGGTTGTTACCAAACTATTGACTGCCAAACTTGGCTGTAAATACAGTCTGCCTATGCATCATTACCTAAATTTGAACTGTTAAGAAAGTGATGTTGGAAGTTTTTCCCTTTAGTGTCAACAAAATATCACCTAGAGTAAAAAAGCAAAGCTTCTTATCTATGGTTAATGGAAATGTGTGAAACTCCTGTTAGTTTCACTGGCGAAGAATTCACTGATGGTCTTAAAATAAACTTTGAAAAATTGATTCTCACTTTAGCACATGAGCTCATAAAACATACAGATATAAATACATTATTAATGTAAATGCACATTCTGTTCATTTTGACAGTTTGGCTTTTCTCTTACTGTAGGTTAGAAATTAACAAGAGGGATTGGGAAAATTGTTTTAAACCGATAATTTAAATTAAGTCATTTATTTGTAACTTCTAATTGCCTTAAAAAAACCAACAACAACTGGTAGCTCAGGTAGATTTCTTCCAGTACTGCAGACTTTGTTGCTAATTGCTGCTTAAGACAGATTTTCAGGTGCTGCTGGATTTTTGTTATTTAGTGTAACAAACCATGCTGTTTTGTGCTTCGTGTGTTTTGTGTGTGTTGTCTCATATCTGAGTTTAGTAAAAATTGAAAAATTGCCTAAATATAATCAAATTTGTTTCCGTCTGCTGGACCTTATGCAAACTCATAGTTTCTGAAGCAGTGTGGCCTGTGACCCTGTTTGTTCTGCACGTCCCTCTGTGTTTCTGTAGCCTGAAACAGATAATTACTATAGGTTTGCCATCTGCAACTGTCCCAATCCCTCTTCTTGATTGCACTGAGCCCCAAATGACCAGATGTTTCATCACTATTATGGAATTAGAGCTGAGCTCAATAGGCAGATGTGTGTCTCTCTTGACTGATTGTTGCCATGATAGAGTATGGACTGATTACCTCTTCTGATTAGGCCAATGGGCCGCTAATCCTCCCACAGCCACCACAGATCCAACGTGTCAGCCCTGTTCTGTACCTTTGAGACTGGGAATGGGTCATATAACCAATCAGAACACACACAAGCCCGCACAGGTAAGAACAATAAAACTAATCAAAACTGTGGTCAAATAAAAAATTACATTTTCAGTATACAGGTTAATATGCACTAGTCTCTCCATGTTTCTCACATGCCTGACTGCACACACACAGATACACACACAGCTCGATGGGGCTCTGATGTCAGGGTTTATAACGTGAGCTTGGCGGCTCATCCCAAATGTCATGTTTATCTGATCCGTATTAAAGACCCTGTGACAATGGAACAGATGGGGCTGCCTTTTGTCCTGCAAGTACTCCTAGGACACACACACTCGCACACACACGTACATATCCATGTAGGCTCCCTCCTCTCTCTCTTTTCCTCAGTGGGTCATGTGAGTAGGGTTGAGGTTGTGTGATTGTGTTTAGCGAAGCAGAGTGATTGTGCTCTACAGGGGAGCCAGCCTGCTCTCACAACAACAGACGGACAAAATGGCATACACACTCACTTACACACACATGTACACACACCACAAGACGGGCACCCACATAAAGCCTCTGCAACTCTGCAGTGTTTTAAAAACATTACTTGCAGGGTTAGCTTCCCTAAAGCTATTATGCATTTGTGAAATGTAAAGTTTTATACCATATTTTATCTGCTTTGTATATTCTCATTGAAGTTGCCTCTAAAATGCAACTTACTCCTTGTGACATATTTGCTGTTCAGCAGAAAAGTGTGTGCTTGATTTGTTTGAATTTAATTTTATATTACACTTTGCTGTTTTACTAGTCACCCTCTCCTATTTTAGTGGTATTTTTTTCCGAGCTACATCAGTCTGACCATTTATTTGAAAATATTATGTTTCTTACAAATATGTCTAATTTATGATTCCTGCTCTTTTCATTCAACATCTGTACTACACTAAATCTTGGTTGTTGCTTTACTAAATAATTTCTCATTAATTTTTTTTTGGTAAGCTTTTTTTCACTAATGTACAATGCTACTTGGACCATGACAGTTGTCTTGGTCAGTGTGCACATTGTACATTCTGCAAATATAAAAACTAAAGTTATCTTATCTATTTATTAAAATGAATAGATTAAGATACTGGTTTTAACGCTGTTGCCTCACAGCAAGATGGTTAATGGTTCAACCTCAGCAAGGGCTTTTGTGCATGTTATCTTAAACTCTCCCAAGGAGTGGATATGAGTGAGAGTGATTCTCTGTCCCTCACTGTCAGCTATGTGACAGGCTGGGGACCGGTCCAGAATGTACTCACCTCTGGATTGATCGAGTTGTGGAAAGCTCCAGCACTCCCATGATCCTGCATTGGAATACCTGGATATAGTGAACGGCTGCATGGATGGATATATAATACAGATGGAGGAAAACTGCCTTAATTATGCGTTTTAAAAATTTGACACTTTCCTCTTCTACAAGTCACCAGTTCTTTTTATTTATTTATTCATTTAATTTTTACAATTTTTACCCTCTTTGTTTCCATAGGTCACCTTCTTCATCCTCAGAGTGCTTTCCTCTCTTTCATTAACAAAACAATCACATGCTGAACACCAAAATAACAAGTGTAATTTTTTATGTGATTAGAGCATAACAGTAGGTTTTTAAAGTTAATTTTGTGTAAACGTGGACTTGCGCAATAATTTCATCCCACCGACATGTGCTTGTTTATGATTTCTGTTCTATTTATACAAACTGTTTGTTGAGATTGATCAATTTCAATTGATTTTAATGTGTTCTTGAAGTTTTTTGGGAGCCGTATTGAGTAAAATTTGTTTACATTTCTTTAAATCTGTGGATGACTAAAAACTTGGTAACAACTACCAAACTTGACTGCAGTAACTTTCAGGCTAAGAGCCTGTTCTTTACCACCCTGAGCTGAAGATAAGGAAGTAGTTAAGCTTTTTTGATTCGAATCAGAGCCCGATTGCTCGGAAAGTCCGCTTCGTTTAGGGGAGTTGTGAATGCGCAAAAGGACTCTGATCCGGAACAAACAACCAGACTCGGTCCGCCTGCAAATGCAGGTCTCGGTCCGATTCAAGTGTGCCAAAGACAGGAAGTAGACTACAAATTGCATTGGCATTGTGGGTCAAACTTTGGACAACGTGGATAAACGCTATGACAACAAACACACGTGTGGGACTGCGGTACTTATAAAGATGGCTTGTGGTCAGACGTGGAGTTACGAGGAAGTAAGAGCTTTAATCGATATTTGATCTGATGAAAGCATATTCAGCTCCTCATACAAAAATAATGTCACTTTGTGGAGGGAACAGAAGTTGTGAGAACCTTCTTTTACGTGCGTCTTGTCCTCGCCTACGGTGAATCAGAGAGCAGCGCCACCTGAGATTCTCATTCTTGGCCCGTTTGGCTCATTTGGCAATAGTGCAACGTGAACGCGATCTTGGTCTGGAAGACCACCCCCGTCCCCAACCGAACCGAGTCCCCAAACGGACCGAGACTCGCGGACTATGCTTTCTGACTGCGCCCTAGTTTTTCTCATGAGCAAGTTGGCCACCACCTCATTTAGCCTCACTTGCACCTCATTGCCCTTTTATCTACATCACAGCCGAGCTGGCAAACAGCAGTCATCTTGGTCATGTATTTGGTTGCAGTGTGCATATGCAAACACACAGTCTATGGTAGCAGTCAGTGAGAATCATACTGCTGATACTGTATGAAACAAAGAAACCTAAATGTTAATGACCTGCCTGTTATGTTGTCCCTGCCCCAATGACTGATGCACTTGTTTTCCATTTTATATCACACTTTGGCACCTTTCTCTTCTCCTTAGTTGACATCTGTCAAACTTGTTGCAGTATTACAGAGATGCTGCAATAAAAACTGGAGCTCGTAGCCCGGTACCAAGGAGGAGAGGGGTGCGCAAGACATCCTTTCCGTGAGAGAAGTTAGTTTGCTTAACAGTGTTTCTGCACATTCTTTTGGCTTTTCGCACAGCTGCCAATAATAGCTGGACTTTATTAAATTATGTCACTGGGAATGCATGTTGGAATTGCTTGTGTGAGAATTTGCGTGATCCTCTGAAATGTGCCCAACACAACCCTTCCCCTCCGGTGAATTTCAAGTCCTAAAGACATACAATGAACAGGTAATACTTTCAGATGGCTGTGACAGTTTGGGCATGGATGAGCCATTAAATAAAGAAAGATGATTAATATATTCTCTAATTTGGTGTAATTACTCATCTGTTTTACAGCTGAAACAGTGCAAACATTTGTAAAGTCAAGCAAACTTGATCTAGGACCTCTTCTACTTGACCCACTTTTTAGATTTTTTTTTCTCATGCAAGTTTTGCTGAAAATATTTAAAGCACAATTGCCCTAGAGAGCTGTGGCCTGCTCTTGGTGGTGTGTGAGAAACACAGTAATGGATGCATTGTTTTTCAGGTGCAAGAGACTGAGAGGATATTAAGTCTTGCTGCACCATCCCTCCCTCAGGCCTCCCTCTGTGCTCAAATGCTGATTTGTCTTGGTGTGCATTAGTGTTTTTCACATGCAAAAAAAGCAAAAAAAAAAAAACCAAACAAACAAAACAAAAAACAAAAAAACTATATGCAGGTGTCATACCCTGTGTTTATGCAAACCTGTGTGCTTCTTCAAAGTTGTGTGTTTTTTGCTGTTGTGGCCATTGTAGCGCTGCCATTGTGCCAGCACAGTGGAGGAGAGGGAGACCAGCTAGCAGCATAAAGCCACCAGTCCAGCTCAGCGGCTTCACTAGCAGCCAGCCAGCTCTACTCGGCATGCACCTGGCGTCCCCTCACACACCACCATTATTAATTGCTAATACATATTTATGTGGCACAAATTTGCCATTTGTTTATGCATAAAATTATCAATAGCACAGGGCGCTTAGCCAGAGAAAATGGTGACCTTTTTAAAGAGTAATAAATGGAACTGTACGTGAATGTGTGTGTGCGCGCGTGCGTGTGTTTATCTAATGGCCGATGTTTAAGGGGGAGGTGTTGAGTTAAAACAAAGGGGAGGAGGGTGGTGGTTTTGTGACTGGACGTGGCAGAGAGGCAGCTGAGGCCTGCCAAGAGGAGATCCACTGATCTGGATGTTAACTCCTCAGTTTGTTTTTCACACAATGAGCCGTCTTTGTTCTCAGCTTCATTAGCTCGTGTCTCCGTCCTCACCTTGCTTTTGAGACTGTGTATTGATAAAGTTTTTTCATACAGTATAAGTTCATCAGTGGGACATATTTTTGTCGTCTACAGTGGAAATGTGCAGAGGTCTGTAGACAATTATTCCAGCTGGGAAAACCACAAGTGAGCAACTAATCAGATATGCAAATACTACAGAGGTGGTAAATTAGGGTCTAATACCTCCAAATTCAATGCTAAATCAGATATTTATCAGAAAATAGTTTTTCATCCTTTGGATTCCAAGAGAAACTAGCTACTTTTGAGGAGAATTGAGTAAGATGGTGTTTGATGGGGGTGGAATTGACCAAACTAAACTAGAATGGACTGGATTACATTTACCAGAAATGGACATTCTTTGACAAGACTGGCCTGAAACTTAAATAATAAACTGAAGTCTCTTGAGGACTCTCGCAAGTTATTACTGCTATCATATTTGTCATTGTAAAGGTGAAGCCAGCAGCTGGTTGGCTTAGCTTAGCACAGAGGCCAGACATGGGGGGGGGGTGGAGGGGGAAGAACAACCCCTGCTCTATCTGAGGGAAACAGAATCCCCCAAAGTTCAGTAATTAACATGTTTCTCTAAAAATGTAAATTTGTACTCTCATTGAGGGTTGGGAATTCTTCTTTTTTTCTTTTTTTTTTGGCTGTGTGCAGTCACATCCTGGAGTCTTGTCGTCACTGTGAGTATGTCAAGCAACCATGTGGAGACTGGAAAAGGTTATTCCTTCTGACACAGCCAGGCTGTTTCCCCTGCTTCCAGTCTTTCACCCTAAGCCAAAGTAACAGCTTCAGGCTGTTGCATTATTTTCCCACATACAGTAATACAAAAGGTATGAATCTTCTCATCTAACTTGTCAAATACAAATAAATGAATGCAATTTGAGGTAGGTGCTGCCATCTGAAAGAAGCTTTAACACTTGTTATATAAAAAAGTCTGGATATTACTACAGAATGATTAGTGTAGCTCATTTTGTTCCTTGCTGCAGCTGGCTGAACACTGAAAACACCTTCAGTGACAAAGCTGATGGTTAAATAAACCACTAGTTTTTCTAAAATTGTGAAACTAGTGTTTTAGACAGCCTCCCTGAAAGGGGAATTTTGATGTGGAGTATGCTTCAGGAACGAAGATGTATTCTCTCAAGTGCACTTTCAACAAAAGAAAATAAATATATATTTTCAAAGTTCCAAAGTGCACCATTACTGATTTACACTTAGTTCTGAGCAAGTCTACTCTGGTTTTATAGCTCAACTTTCCTCTTTACATTTTTCTCCTTTATGTAACTTGTTTGCTTTGTTCCTCATATTACTTCTCAGAAGTGTCCATCCCACCTCTCCCTTTCTCTCTTTTTTTTGAGTCATTGATTTCTTTTATTTTCTCCGCTTTGAACACCACTTTTCAGTCTCTGATAACGTCTGCACCACACTCCCTTTTCTCTTTTTTTCTACCTCTGCCCTCTTCTGCAGTGACTCTAGGTTTGAACTTCAAAGTGTTATTGTCAATTGAGCTGTTTTCTGAATGTGGATTACAGCTAAATCTCTGTTTCTCTTCATTAGGATTGGCTGCCTTTCTCTGATGGGTATTTCC
Organism: Atherinomorus stipes; assembly: GCA_023101725.1. Lineage (NCBI taxonomy): Eukaryota > Metazoa > Chordata > Actinopteri > Atheriniformes > Atherinidae > Atherinomorus > Atherinomorus stipes. Next base: position 844,920 of record JALJCO010012253.1, on the reverse strand, counting down.
TCTGCAGCAGAGCCACCTCTGTGGGGACACTAGTAAGTCAGCTTCAGTTTTCATATTACCCAATGTCACATGCACAACAGCACTTTTAACATAATTTAAGCATGCAAGTCATCAAGAGACTGGTTTTAAATGCAAATGTAGAAAAATGGTAATGTAACCAGGTAATGGTCTCTGCAGTGATTTCAGCCAAGTCCTTTTTTTGTTTACCGTATTTTTCGGACTATAAGTCGCACTTTTTTTCATAGTTTGGCTGCTTGTGCGACGTATAGTCCAGTGCGACTTGTATATCGAAATATATAAAATTTAACATATTTCTATGTGTTAATTCACACTGACTGACATGAGCCAAGGAGTAAACGTTACCATCTAATGTCACATGTTGGCGCTTTAGGCTTGTGACAACTATATTCTGCTCCAAGGGAAAAGATCACAAAACGGCCCACAAACATTGGCAGTTGCTAGGCAACCGGTGGCAAAAACCCTGTTTGTACTGCAGTCTACGGTCAAACGCACTCATGATATTCATAAAAGTTTATAGTAACCTGACGAAACAAACAGAGATCGTCATGTTTTAAATTATATTGTATAAATCTGTACTTTGATGACGAATATAAAATACTGACGCACGGTTGCTGTTTTGTATCTATTACCATTACACTAACTTGGCAAGGAAGTCATTTCCTAGAAACAACATTTTTCTGGTTAAAACATGGATATTATTCGTGTTGGACCCCATTTGAAATTTGCCTGAAAAACTTGAGTTAGAAAGCGGCTTAAACTTTCATTTAGACTCTTTGTTCAAACAAAAATAGCCCACGGCAGTCTGCCGTCAGCAGGTTCAGCTCCGTGTCGTCTTCACCACCTCCATACAGGAGCAACTTTCACTAGTTTGGGATTAAACCAGGCAAAGACGACATCATCACTACGTTTGGAAAGGAGCTGATTCCAGCTGTTAGGGACTCACCTGCATTGCTGTCGGCGAGTCTCGCTGCTTGTGGAGCGTTCTGCTTTGTTGTGTGTGAAATGCTGGTAGACAGCAGACAGACTAGCTAACTGCTAACAAGCTAACGGTAGAAACAAACGCCATTTGATTTACGACCCCGTACTTCGTACTAAATCTCCAGGATGCGTTATTATGCCGCGTGAATGTTTGTAAACGGCTCCGCCATCAGTTTTTTCTTCTTTTTATTTCCCGTGTCTGAGCAGAGGATGGCTGTCACACACAGCTACAGTGTTTACAGCTGCAGTGTTGTGATGCAGCCGTGAACTGATACAGTAAATGACTGATCGCGGCGGTGATGCAGAAGTCACTTCTACTGTTCTGTTATCACAATGGTAACCGTTTACATGCATTAACATTATGATTTTTGCAACCGAACAAATACCAGGATTTCAACATACATTTCCCCGACACTTCCATGTCATTTCTTGACCTCATCTGCATATGAAAATCCGAAAATCACCCTACTTTGCTGTTTACAGAAAATGACATCGACTTATAGTCCAGTGCGACTTATATGTGGTTTTTTCCTCTTCATGACCCATTTTTTGACTGTTGCAACTTGTACTCCGGAGCGACTTATAGTCCGGAAAATACGGTATTATTTGTAGTCCAAAGTTTAATTTATAATTGCCTATGATAGACTGAATTTTGTCAGTCACTGATGGATTAACTTCCTTGCTAATGTAAACTTGTCCCGATATTCCTAAGTATCTCTGTCTTTAATCTTAAAACACCAGAATTATTTTCTGCTCCTGCACTGCTATGATACAAATGGCCATGTTTAAATAGCTTAGAAAAGTTTAAAAAGAACCCGAGTTTAAAAGCTATGGTATGTCTCAGCTGCTGTTGGCCTCAATTTACATGTAAAACATTAATTTTGATGACAAGTGCGGGAGGAAAAAGATTGAATGAGTGTAGCTTGTTTGGTAAAGGTTGCTAGGTCTCTAAAAAGAGTATGCCGGCACAACTTAGAAGACTTAGAAAACGTAAGAAATTGTGTCCTTGGAAGTGACACAACAAAAGATTTACTTGTTGCAAAAATAAAGAATTGCATTTTGGCACTATACCGTAACACGTCATACCAACTGTGAAGCTCACAGATAGAGGGTGATGATTTTGCCTTGGTTTGCAGTCACAGGGCTTTGGTCAATTGTATGTTGCAGTCATTGAGTGGACCATAGTCCTCTGTATTAAAAAATATCCTCGAGTTTTTCCCCGTTTCGCTCTTGGTCCAAGCCTCTCCTTCAAAGCTTGGAAGCGGGTGAAAGCTAAACCAATATTGACCCTGGTTTTTGAGCCTGCACTATCTCAAGCTCTTTTCGCCGCAGAATAGGCCTACAGTAGAGTGCTTCCCTTTCTTCACTGCGTCCGCCTTTTTTCCCCCCTTCTTTTGAGAATTCGAGTGAATCTGGTGTCTGCTCCAGTCAATGAGTTTATCCCAGCGGAGCGCTACGCCTGTAGCTCTGTCATTGGCTGGAGACAAATACGTAATCTCCACCCAAAAACATCCTGAATACACCAAAACAAAGGGAAAAGACTAAAATACAGTCAAGGAGAAAGGGAGTTGCAAACAAAGTTACTGCCACACGAGAGTCGAAGCCCAAAGGTGCAGATTGAGACATATTCCACTTGCACAAAACTAGTGTTTTGTTTTTAGGGGGAGAACTCCATATTCTACCTTTCAAATATGAAGAAATCTGTCTGACAGCTAAGCTGAATAACGCAGCAGGATGTGATCACAAGCACATCAGTAAATCAACATAGGATAATAGAATACATTTACTCAGTAAACAGTAAACTATTAACTTTGGTAAACGTTTTTTGTTTTTAAAGTGATTGCTCGTAATTTAAAGGTAATTGCCATTTTCTGTTGAACATGTATGCCTGTGTGTTGAGTCGCACGGACTACTCTGTTGTAACCAAGCTTCATTTCCTTGGGATTGTCCTTTAAGGAGATATAATAAAATTGTTGCTGAGATGTTAAGGGCCTATTCACTTTTGTGAGATACTGTATATGTATGTATGTGTGTGTGCATACATATGATAAAATTTCAGAGCTGTTGCTTGAACTAGAGTATAAAGTGGGACACTGGTCTGGAGGGGCAAGAGGACCTAAAAAGTAAACTGTCAGAAAAAAGAAACCCGGAGCACAGGGAGAGTGGGATTGTTTGTTTGGGAAATAAAAGCCAAGGGAGAAGAGGAAAGCAAAGGACAGCTGAGACAAAGAGACATATGGAGTGTTAGCTCATGAAACACTAAATATATTTGCACATTAGTGCTAAAATGATCCCTGTAGGCTGTTTTTCCTCGATGGCTTATCCAAGACTTGTTACAAATGAGTAAAATGAATTGATAGAATTTGGTAATGGGTTTACCCCATGACAAAACAGAAAGAAGCAAAAAGAAAAGTAGTCAAGCAGACAAATAGACAGTGAGGTGTGAGTTGGGTCAGTTGAGTTTGGACATATGGCTCCTGCCAGCCCCAGAGACCCAGTACTGAGAGACCAGGAGGACAGAATAGGAGAGGAAAGACCAACATGCCATCTGGACAAGGGACAAAGAGCAGGCGATAGCTTGAGTTGTGTATGTGTGTGTGTATGATGGAAAGTGAGTGAGGGCAAGTATATCCCACTAACAATGCCAGGTCAGTAGAGAGCACAGACGTCACTCTGAGGCTTGTTTTGACAAACACATATATAAACACATGCACAGTAATGGGTGTAATGCATGGAAAAAAAGAAAAGGAGAAACAATTACAATTATAAAGTTGCACAATTTTGCCTTGCATGTATGTGAGTGTATACATGCACACCCTTAAACACACAACCACTTTTGACTGAAAAAGACTGCCACTGCTGTCTCTTCATCTGCCAGAGCGGCCATCCAGAAAGCCCTGTCCTCAAATCAGATTTTGTGTATATGTGTGTGTGTCTCCTTTTTTTCTTCTCTATCAGATACCACTGGAGTGGTATGCTTCACAGGGCATGATATTGTCTGACATATGGGTTTTGCTCTTTTGCTCTGTCCAAGAAACAAGGCCAAGCGGGAAGCCTCAGAATGGAGCTCTTGATTTTGATCCATTTTCCATCAAGTCCAGTTGTCTTTAATGTTAACTGAGTGAAACTGGGGTAGGAATGAAGCTCTGCTAACGGGGTCATCTGTCCTAGCACTGGGTCACTTTGTTGTGTGTTGGTTTCCATTACAACTTCTGGGTCAGTGATTAAAGTTGGGAGAACATGTTGATTTTACAAGTTGGTGCGACAGAGAAACTTGCTGACAATAGTTTACCTGCATTACACGATATTTCTCCTAAACTGCAATGTTTCAAATGATATCCATTCAGACTTATTTGTTTTATGTGATTTACATCTGGTTGCATCATGGTCTTCTAAAAATGCTATGGACTTAATTATTACTCTTTTGAGCAGACATAAATGATACTGTAAGTGTTGATAACCTCCTGTAAGGTATATTGGGATGCAATAAAGAAACAAACCAAAAGAAACATCTGGCCTTTACCATATCTTAAAATTATATAAATGCAACATCAAATGATTGACACATATTTGCCATTATTTATTTAATAAAAAATGTGCCAAAATACAGAAGTGTAAAAAAATGTGTATTCTTACTGGTTCCATAGATGTTAAGGGCCAGCCAGGTGCTGCTAATAAAATGCATGCGATTAATTGATCATCAGCAAGTGCAAGCACCTATATAAATGCATAAGTTTTGGCAGTTTGCTGGTCTGAATCTCACAGGTGTGCATCAATACCATGTTAAGGAGGAAAAACATCAGTATTAATCTTATAGAAGCAATTGTTGCTGCCCTTCAATCCTAAAAAGGTATTTGCAAAAGATTCTGGGTCTATTATTCCACTGCAGTAGTTAAGATCGTTCATCAAAGGAAAATCTCATGCAATTGACAATCTTTCCAGGAGGCAAGCTCAGACTGGGTAACACTTGTAGAGTTTACATTGTTATTGTTACTAATGGTGGCGCAACAAACTGCTGAATCATGGGATCTTCTCAAGTCTTCCACCCACTGCTTGTGCATATATATTTTTGTGAGTTTTTAAATAAGAAGAAATTTTTTAAAAGACTGTTAATGTAATATGTTGTATATATGAGCTTATACTTAACCTTTAAAACCTTGCAAAGACCAACATTTTTATTTGTTTACTCATTTTATCTGCTATTTTGGTCTTTTTAGTTCTGAAAAATTGTAAGTGAAAGGATAGGTTGTTGACAAAAGAAAACATTGTCTATGATTGAAAGCATCTTTTGTAAATGTCACACTTATTGAATTGTAAACAAACCAGCTGCACAACACATTCACAGATTGTGAGCAACAACCCAAGAAAATCCTGTAACATGAGCACATGCCCCGGACCTCAGATTGCTGAATGAGATCACTTTCACTTTTGATGTCTTTCTATAATCCCTGATGGCTAATTTGCTCTTTAGCAGCTGTACATTAAATAACTTGAGAATATGGCTTGTAAAGGTCGAATATTGGTGTGGCCCACACACATCAAAATCCCAACTTATGTCATGCTGTGCAAGTTTCTTCGCTTTATCTTTCATTCACTGTGGTGAAACATCAAAATTGTTTCAGCTGCTGTCAAAGACTGACTCTGACACACCCACTCAGCCAGCTGAGATGGAAGAGTATCTCTTAATATTCCTCAAAGATCTTTTGTTCCTCTTCTGAATCTAGAGCATTACATATAAAAGAAATGAACATGAACACATTATTTTCCTTTTAATACTCATAATTAAAGCCATGTGTACTTAAGTGGAAGGTACAAGAGAGTTATTCTCACTAAAAAGCTTTGGCCAACTGATTTACACGATGATTAACTGCAAAAAATTTCATTAGAATAAACCAGTATCTCTTACACTCAATGCGTGACTGTGACGTGCACTATAACGTGCCTTGAACATGAACTTCCGGCTGAACTTAATAGTTTAAAAGATTTGAGGCATTGGCCTCCACCTGCTTACTTACAGTACTTTGTCTAATGTGTGCATGAGACCCAGTGTGTGTGGGTTGGTGTGTTTATCGGCATTTGGGTGCTGAGAAGCTGATGGCATAAACAGATAAAGCTGTGATGGAGGATGTATGCACTTTTGTTTGAGTTTAAGAGACAAACGACTATTAGAAATGCACACACAGCTATAGACACACACACATATGCCATCCTCACTCTGCCTTGTGTATACACCACATGTCATTTCTTAAGTGCCTGGTAACAAAGGGCGAGTTTCTCCTGGGGTTTCACTGTAAATACAGTGGTGAGTAATACTAAGAAGGCTGGCCTGTGGTCACTGAAGCCATGCACGACTCACACAATAAAGGAAATGTCTTGTAAGAAGATGGCCTAGTGCAGTATTTTACAAGGACTTTCGAGCTCCTAGTTTGTGTTTGAATCAGCTTTGTGTGTCCTTCTGGGTTTCTTAAATTAAAACCACATTTCCCATAAAGCCTCTTCTCTCAGCCCACAATGTCTCTGTCTAATTTGTTAAAGGGGAAACCAAGTCAAAGTCCACTGAGACATTAACAAAAGACTTTTTTTTTTTTTTTTTTTGTCTTTCCAAGGAACTTCCAGCATGAAAATTGAGCAGAATTAGCTGAAAATGTTCAGCCCAAACAGAGGAAGTGAAACTAATTAAGATCCTGGAAAAAGTACATTCTTATTTTGTGCTAGATAGGAACCCTGCTGTTTCCAGTATTGGTATTTATTGATAGTGAATATTTAATCATGTTTCTAGCTCTGTGTGAGGTGACAAAAACTTTTTTAGATTAGCTTAGCTCATATAGCTTTTCAGTCTATATTCTTATATTTATGACTGCATTTTCTTCATAATTTTTTTCCAACAGTTAGGGCAGTGTGTCTTTAAGGGAAGAAACACAGTTAAGTTTCAGTTTACTGATTGCCACAGAGTATCTTACAAACATACATGAAGGAAATTTGGGAATTTACAAATGTTCCCAAATGCTATTGGTTTTTAGAAACTGTGAGTATCATCACTGTTTTCAGATGGATAGACTCTGAATTAAGCAGGTTGTTTTGCTCCTTGTGAGCACAGCTTGTAAAGAGTGTCAGAGCACAGCTCATGAGTGTGACAGTTGTTATGAAATTAAATAGTAACTCGTGGGTTTTTCAACTTTAAGGTATTTAGTTGGATGTGGTGAGAGCCATTCTACTTGTTACCGTGTCCATGTTTTGTTTCTGACAGGTTGATAATTTACTTCTGTTCCTCAAATTCTTTACATGCAGGGAATGTCAGTCAAGAGACAAAAGAGTAAAGTCAAAATCCTGTATACAAAAACAGACATCTAAATGTTGTAGTCCCTTAAAGGCGTAGGTTCGTTGGGTTTGTAAGTAGATCTGATGAACAGTTCAGAAAGGTGAAAAACATGCATACAGACACATTCAGTGATCTTGTTTTTATCAAGCTGTTAAAAGTAAGCAAAAGCTACAATATGTTAGATTCAGTATTGCTCATAAGATACATTTTGTGTTTGCAAAGAAACCATATATTTTTGCAGAGTTTACATCCATATTTGCAAGCTTACACTCTTAGGTGTATGAATGTGCAGGCATGCTGCAAATAACCCGCACTGCTTGTAAAAACACTGCTTAGTTGTGCTTCAAGTGTATAAAAGCTACACAGGGTGCCTTTTTGTGTAGGAGGCCAGTGAAGACTTCCAGGCTTTTCAGCACAGTTCACTCATCTTTATAGCATTTTAAGAACTTTCCACAACTTGTGAAGGTACTCTGACATCCTTAGATGTCAGGGTTCAGCCCAAATGGCTGAAATGCTCGCTTGAAGACACCTCGATGCTGCGGAAGGTTGCTTACACAACAAAAAATCCCTTCATTCAATTTGGCTGGAACATCTGACAACATGGCTGAAATTAAGCTATTGTTATTGTGGCAAGCTGACTCCATACGGTCAACCCCCCCCCAAACTCAAACACACTTACACACATGTATGCATACATGCACAAAGCTCAGCAGTGGGAGCACATCATCTGTCACCCAGGGCCCAGGCGGAGGGGCGACAGATTGTCCTCGCGGTGTTCCTTCAGGTCCCATTGCTCCAAACACACACACACACACACACGAACTCACCCCGACACACATAAACACACATACAAACAATCTGGCCACTGACATACTGTTCTCATATATTCCCTCAGAGCGCTGGCAGGGCGGTTTCTCAGCCTTTATTTTAGAGGAGTGAAGTACAATTGAGAGCACTTCTACATAGAGTAGGGCCACAGAATTGTTTCAGAATTGTTTGTAGACTGTGCAATCACACATACTGCTTGCTTAACACAAATTTATTAGTCCATGGGGCTTTGATGCATGGGTCTGTTTTCTCACTGGGCATTACTGTGGAAAAGTACAGTCACGTGCTGGTGAGCAGGGATATTTGACACAAATGCAGTCATAGTGAAAGATTTGCCACTTGTACAGATAACAAACCAGAGCTCAACTTGCAACACAAAACAGATGAATCTAGTATCAACAGCTTTGTGCCGCTATATGATAGGGTATGCTAAAGAGATCAGAACGGGAGCATGACATATTATACTGTCACAAAACGGGCACAATTAAACATCAAGAGCAGATGTTCTGTAGCCTGACACAGTGGTAATCAAGGGTCTTTTTTAATCAAAGTCCTGCCTGGTGAATGCCTGGCCTTTAGAGATCATCATCCATAAACATTACCTGCCTTTGTTCGGTGCTCTCTTGGAAACTTCAGATGTAAACGCCTTCCTTTCTCTTCCTTCTATCCCTTAGTCTTGTGCTCTGCTAACTCGTGCCTTGTTCTCTTCAAAATTTTTCACCCACCGCTAGCTGTTTGCGTGTGAATTGAAAGCTACAGGCACATAGTTTGTCTGAGCTCACACCCTTCTTTAAGTCTCTTTCAGTTGTTGAATTCCCTTTCCTTAAAGAGCAAAATGAGATGGGGAACAGTAGCAAAGGAGCGATAGATGCAGAGCAGGTAGTTACCTCCCTCCGCCTCTCTGCTTGTCTGGGCTATGGCCAATTAGGCCTATTAGCAACAACAAAACACAAGAAAAACACAACAAAACCCTGTCGGCAGGCAGGCAGGTAGTTAGCGGTGGGAGGAATTGTTATCTCTCCCACTGACAGGAACAAAAGAAATACTCTCCAGAGTGCCAGAGAAAGAATTTATACCTCCTGGTGTTCTCAATTCTACAATTAAACTCTTTACTGCAATTTCCCGTTGGTTTGAGTCTCCTGAGGGACTTTTTAATGCACTGCAGTGTTTTTTTACACCTGCAAAAGAGGTGTGTTATGTAATTACCCAAGCTTGAGACAATTGTTGAGATGTGCAGTGGAGCAGAAGCTTTCCAGATTTTTAAAAAGACTATTGAGAACTGATGCCTGTGGTGTTGTCATATTGACCTGATTAATTATCAGTTTATTTTATCTGTTTGGCTCACAAGGCAATCAAATGCTTTCATGTCTTCTGTGGAGAATATTGGACCGCTTTAGCGTTGGTTTGAACCATGGATAAAGCAAGGCCTTCGAGAAAAAAAAGGTTTTTTTTGAGGGGGGGGTTAAACTTACAAGCTGAACGTCAGATGCATAATATTCACTAGCTGATGCAGATGCTGATTAGTTTTCCTGTTTTTCTCTTTCTTTTTTTCAAATTTAATACTTATGTTCCAAAAATGTTGGAATGAACATTTGTAGAAGATAGTTTTGTTCCCTTTTGACACATCAGTTTTTCTCAGCACGAATTAAAGTGAATGAAAGCTTTTACATTTTTCCTGACATATTTGAGTCCTCTCATTTTTTAGTTTAATTCTTTAATTGTCATGAATTTGTTTTACTTAATTAAAGCTGCTTTGTTTTTATCCTCATGTCTTTTTTTCCTTCTGTTGAATAAAATTTAAAACATACGGCTGCTTTGAACATTATTTCAAGATCATCATGTAAGAATTTCATAGTCTAATCAGATATGTCAGATCTTGCCTTTCGCCAACGTATCGTCGAATCATATTGTTTTTTCCTCATTGATTATCTCATTTGTGTCTTTTTCCACTCCCGAGAAAAGAGCTACAACACTCCATTAAACAAATTTCATTCATCTCTTAGCATGAGATCACAATAATAGGACAGTCTCCATCAACTTTTTTTTCCGATATCACTGATTAGTAGGGGTGGGCCGATTCACTAAAAAATCGAAGCATCACAGTGTCACACGTGTTGAATCAATTTAGATTCATAAATGTTCAAAAATCTTTTTTTTTTTTTTTTTTTTTTTGTCAATAATTGAATGACCAAAATAAAGTTGCAGGTTATGCATGGGCCATCTGCTAAAGTGTCCGGGCGAAACTTCCAGTGAAATAGGAACATTAACGCAACTGTTAACTCACATAACAGTGCAGCTATTTAGCTTCGGGCTGGTCTGTTATGTGATACAAATAAAAGTGATGTCTAAAGCTGGTAAGCAGGTTTTATAGTAGCTCAGAATAAATGAGCTGTACAACCTCATTGTTTTTGTCTGCATCGGAGTAGATGCAGTGTTTACGTTTGCAGCAGTCAGACCGTTTCCCACCTTGATGTTAATATTAAATAGATATTGTCAATCAGTACCTACAACAATGACAATAATGTGACAGTTGAGGGTCCTGTCACTACGCCTGCAAGTGATCATGTACTCTGGCTACTTTGTAACAGACACATCTCTTTAGCTGAATGCCCAGTGTGCGTGGCTCACCGGGACACTGCGGTTCAAACCCCAAACTTCTTGCATCCTACCACATGTAGTAAGGAAACTAGTTAAGGGAGCACATTATTTTCATTTTTCAATAGAATTGTTAGGCTGCTATTGGGCCTAAAACACAAGTTGTTTAAAGAACAAAGAAATATGAAGTAAACTATTGGACCAGGAGACTGGCAGTTGAAGCACAGTCTTCGAATCAAGTCCTTGAATTGTTGACTATTTGGGATCACCCCTACACCACAGTATTGTTTATTTATTCAACCTTTATTTTACCAGGTAAAAAAATTAAGAACAAATTCTTCTTTACAGTTATGGCCTGGCAAGTGCCAGAAAACACTTTTGGGACAGGGGAGGGAAAAAAAACTATGAAAAAAAACAAAAGAACAATAAAGCGATCTTGTAGTGAGCAATCTTGTCCAATACCAAAGTACTTTACTTCTGCCAGTGAATTTTAATATGAATTTTGACTTTAAAAAGTTTCAGGTTATAATTTTTTAATTGAGAGACACACACAGCAGTTTTTTGCAAAGCCACTCTTGGACATGAATCATGCAGACAGGACAGCAGAAGCCTGTTCTGATGTTTTAGCTGCTTTGTTCATAATTTCATCATCTGGATAAGGTTGACATGCTGCAGCTGGGTAGTTTAATATGAGGTTATTAAAAAACAATCTGAAAAGTGAAGAACCAAGAATGGACCCTTGTTGAGGGCTCATGTAGTTATTTAAAAAGGTGGATGTGTCCTGGTTAAGGATGTATACCGAGTATCGGTGTTGTTTGGTACCGGTTCTTAATTTTAACAATACCGGGTGCTGTTAAGATTCTGGACAAATGATACTCTTTTTGATACTTTTCGGATGTTTCACTAACAGTTGCAGAAACACGATGGTGGAGGAAGACAGACACACTTCCCTTATTCTCTTTGTGTCCCTTTTGTATTCTCTTGTGTCCTCTTTGTGTCCTTTTTAACGCCATCTGAACAAGTGCTCTCCACCACTGGAGACAATCTGTCCAGAGAGGTCTTGGCTGCAGCCTTAGAAAGTAAATTTGTTGCTTAGTTTTCTCCACAAAAAGTAAACCAGATGCTGCAGAAGTGCCTCATATGTCACTGTCCTGTTAATGTATGCTTTTATCTATGATCTTCTGTTAGAACAGTTTGATTTTAAGAATAGCCAAGGTTATGTTCTGATTCTCCTTGTTGGAATTTTGAAAAAAAAAAAAAAAGTTGAATCTTTTAACATCTTGTAATGTCTTTATTGTTTACTGTAAATTTCATTGTAGTATCTATAAGAGTATCAATAGATAACGGTACTGATAAGGAGTATCGATGTTGGTATCAATAAAGTCACAATGATATGGGTATATCCCTGTCTTTTTCTTTTTTCTTTTTATATAGAAGGATCACCAAAATGATGTCTCTTGTGAAACATATGGGATGACTGGCGATATAAGATTTTATCTTAAATCTCTGGTCTTCTCAGTCTCCCTCCTTCCCTTCATTTGCTCATTCCTCACGCTGCGTCTCTCGTTTTGACAGTCTCTTAAGACCCTCTTACTCCACACTCTGATTAAACGCTCCATGCTCTGTATAAAATCCATTAACTTAACATGCCGGTACACAACCGCCACCCAGATGGGAGCTGAGTGTGTGTTGCAAGCATGTCATGTTGAGGAGCAGGAAGACGCAATCAAATAGAGATGTGCAGAACAGAATGGAAGATGGACGGCGAGCATAAGAGAGGGAAGGATAAAGGAGAGGGATGCAGGGAGCAGGCAGGGAAATAAACTGAATGTGACATCTCATATTTGACTTTTCACTTCCCATTTAGCTGATGTGTCCAAGATAAGTGGAGGAAAGATTACTGGTCTCATTCTCTTAGACAAAAGCATCTGGGTGTGGGTGGATTTGTTTTTTCAGACTTATAAGATTTACATTTTGAGCCCTTTCGTTCATATTCTCTGTGACTTCAAATAACAGGCCAGAGTTCTCTATGTGTGTGTATGTTTTAGGAGGTAATAGACAAATTTTCACATCTTTGGATTGGACCAATTCTCTCTGTTTCATGATGTTTAAACTCCCAAGTACTTCAGTTTTTTTTGCATTACAAGTTGAAAGACTACATGGGTTCTTAAGACCTTACATTGGTCTTATTTTCATAGTTTAATTTTTCTTTGGAACCATGGTGCCATCATCATTATAGAGTATTAGTTTTTGTTTTTTTTGCCAACTTTAAATTTAATTTTACTTAATAAAACTACACATAGCTGCTCATCTTGAGGGAGCCCTGTCATGATAAATGGACTTTTATGAGCTTTTAACCATGTTAGTCTGGTGTTTTCCTCATAAAAACTTTATTTAACCCTTTAACGGCTGACTTTATATGCAGGTGTATTAAAAAATCAAATACTTTTTTGTCTTTTTGCTTTCAAGCAGATGTTAAATTAAGTTAAGATTTGTTAATTTGACCATAGCACATAAAGTAGAGTTTTGGGTTTGATGCAAATTTGTGACACCAGCCTTGTCCAAAGTAATGAAAAAAAGATAAAAATGATTTTTCTTGATTGAGGGGATGGCAAAGGTTTTTATTGATGCCACAAAACAATTTTCAGTGTCCTGACTATAACACCAATTTTTATAACTCTTGTTAACTATTATACTTTATGGCATAGTATACATAGATGTGTAATGTATATAAGTATATAGATGGTGAACGAATGAAACCAAATATAAAACAGTGCTTAAACCTTTCTCTTAGAGCATGAAGTCTACACTAAATGATAGCAGTTTTACTGCTTTTTTCATCACCTGACTTAGGTAAGCTACTGTACAAATTCTTTATTGCTGTCACTGAGACAGCTGTCATCACAGTCACCTGGTGGAACTCTGGTGTGAAGTTCATAAGTTCAGTTACCATAAAACACAATTTAATTTTGGTCTTTGGATGTATAAAAGGCAGAAGTTGCATTTATTCCTGCATGTTATTCTAATAATGATTACAGAACAGAACTGAAAGGTATCTATGAAGGAAAAATTTACCCAAGTATACTTTGTGTTCAATATAGCACTGTTTACATGGAACCAGATGTAGCCATTGTGGACGAGTGTTATTATTATACGGTATAGCTAATTCGCTATAAAACAAAATGTTCAAATTACTTTAAAAATATTTGTCACATGGAGTTTACCTCAATATATCAGCTGTATCAGAACACAATAAGATAAGTATTTTTATTTTAGCACGAATCCCCTTATATACTTTATGACAATTACTCCAACTTTTAGACCTCATTTTGCGCATTTCAAAATAGGAAGCACCTATTGCATTTAATTGGTTCAATTGGAAAAAAGTGCTTGCAAAGGTCCCTAGAAAACTGATTAATACAGATGTGCCTGACCTCAGTAATCTCAATGAAAATGGCCAAACACACGGATGGACACACCTGGACTGGTAAAATCAGTTTGTCCAGTAATGACATACAGGAAGTAGTGGAGTTGGACATAGAGCCCATTAAGTCTAAGTTCAAGTCGGGTGTGTTGGGGCAAGGAAACTCCTAACACTTGCAGGATGCTGACCCTCAAGGATCAGAGTTGCCCACCCCTGTATTAAAGGTTTCCCAATTGGGTTGTACAGTAGTTGGTTGCTTGCTGTGCTAATTAGATCAATTGTTTTACTGGTTAAGACTGCTCGTGGGCAAAGTTTACTTGATTATTAGGTGGCAGCCTAAAAAAAAAAAGAAAAAAAGCTTTAACAAGATTTTAATACTACAAATGGTAGTGATGGCCAAAATTACTACAGTAAGACCCAAGTTTGAAAAGTTAATATTTGGCACTGGGAAACTACTGTGAGCTGCAGCCTTTCAATAAACTAAAATGGGACAATTTTGACTAAGATAGTATCCCTCTATATATGAGTTTTGGTGTTTTTTGTTTTTTTTTGTTTTGTTTTGTGTTTAATCAAAGGTGTGTGATTTACTGGAGTAAAAGCTTGAAATTTAGTCACTCCCTAAGAGAAGCACCTACATATTTGATCATGCACTGCTGGGCCTTCTCAATGACAGAAAGCCTCTGATAAGGAAATGTGAGACTTAAAAGAAGTGGAACTGAGTTTGAACATGTTACTTTATTTTTTCATGGTAAGACATTTTGCTGCTTGAATAATTATAACATTTAATTTTCTGTTCTGCCTCTTGTCAAACCAGTTTTACTGCAGCAGCCACGATCAACCAATAGATCATCTAAGGTAATAGATCGTTTCTTTTCCTTGGTGATATGAACATGCAATTACTTTCTGATGGTGCACTTACTGTTGACAGTAAATGAGAAATGCTCCCAGCACTCATGGATTCACATGGACGATGGATCATAGACTACACATCAAATAGTGGTGTTCATGTGAAAAGATCTGTATTAAGTAGTGTGTGTGTGTGTTTGTGACCACTACAAAATTGTTGCCCATTCAAGCAAACAAGAGCCTGCAGTTATCTGGACCTCTAATAACACACTGGGAGCACCTCTGTTGTGGATGAACATTTTAGTGACCTATGTGTGTGTGTGACTATTTGCACGCTTATCTATACTGAGTGTGTTTGCCCTCTGCATGTGTGTATATTCCCCGCAAGACCCTGGGGTTATAGGCAGCTTGGTGACGGTGCAGATGGGATAACATATGACATGTGAGCGACTGAGTGAGTGTGCGTAACCGTGTGTGTGTATGTGAATGTTTGTGTGTGTGTGTGTTTCAGTCCATCTGGGCTCCCCTCTGATCGACCGGGGCTCCCTCTGCTCTCTGCAGCCCACTGGGGAGCCAGCAGGATGAGGGAGAGAGGGGCTAGCTACCTTCAGTCTCCTTCGCCTCCATCAACTCCTCTACCTCGCCACAGCTTTCATTTTTATAGAGGCTGTGATAGATAGGGAAGGCATATATTTAACTAAATATTCAGTAGAAGTATAACTGAAACATATCTTGGTCCTCAATTTATGTGACATTAAAAAAGTATGACTTGAATGTAGCTTCCAAAAGAAATTTAAAAAGCTTCTAAAATTTAAAACTGAATGATTTACTTTTTGAAAAAAATTTCATATCAACACCGTAGCATTTTTCCCTCAAAATTTACTTTGTAGGCTTTTTGTATCGCATTAAAAAACATGCAGTGTTGCATTTTTGTTGTTTTATGTCTGCAGAACATATAATTTGCATTTCCATGAATGTATGAGTAACTATAAGGTGACTGAGCAACTGAATAATAACTCTTGTATAAACTCTGACAGACTTCATTATTTTCTTGTTTAAAGCAGCTACCCTTCTCAAATTTTCAGAGAGAAAATCTTTCATAAAACTTACACTCCTCAAATTGGGCAAAGAAAAATAATGAAAATAACATGAAAATGTCATACATTCTGGCTTCATTACAAATCAACTGAAGTATTGCAAGCCTTTTATTGTTTTAATATTGCTGATTATGGCATACAACTTAAGAGAACTCAAATATCCTATCTCAAAATATTAGAATATAATGAATTAAAATTTTCTGAGACAGTCCTGTACTCATCTTGCAGTCATAGCTACAACTGAGACCACTGGATCCACTCACAAATGAAAACATCTTTATATCTGGGAGAATTTTGGCCAATAACGGCCACCATACATGCACAACTGTGCTTGGAATATGAAGTAATTTGAAAAAAAAAAACATATTTTCTTTCAAATACCCATCTTTACTACTAGATGTTAGTAATTCTTACATACTGTACCTTTAAATGTGAGACACACCATAAGAGGAGGGAGGTGTTGAATCATCCTCAACTTAATTCTTTGGTACAACATATATGTCTGCTTTAAATTACTGTACACATTTGTGTGTTTGTGTCAATGTACAGTATCCAGTTGGTGCTTGCTTACTGAAATCATTGCTGTGTATGCAAGATGAAGTATAACCTGTAGCAGTAAAACTGACTACAGTAGATTTCCAGTGTCCTTGATTGAGAGCCTTCAAATACCGTTCATGACTTATCTACCACAATATTAACTTAATGTTTACTGTGTATCTCTTGCAAATCTGGAAGTTCTGGGTCTGAGTCTGCTGACGTGTCCCATGATGGAATCCTCTGGTAACGGGTATAAACAGAGCAAACAATAATATTTTGAGCTTCATTTTAACTTGAATCTCACCATACATAAATTGCAAGTTGAACTTTGGGAAGTTTGAAGCTCAGCACCGACCACAATCGCCTGCCTTTAACTTGTTCTGTATAAGAACGCCAGCCAAGCAAGGGTTATATTTTATACACTGTATTTTGGGAAGCTGTATAAATGTACATGAATGTGATGTGACAGAATTTATTGAGAAAGAGTATGGTGTGTTACAACAATGATTTGTATAATGAGTTTTATTACAAATATAAAGCCACCATCACGCTGACTATTCCATCTTCTGTCAACATAGTGACCGATACAGTGTAATAGCACCTTATACCCATTCTTGAGTGAATAATTTGGCTCCTTTTTGGGTACAACACAAGTTTACATGTGATACATGCTGCTTATACTGTATCTTTTTTGAAGTGTAATTGGGTCATTTTTTTGTGTTGAGTCCAAGTTTCTCTCTGGCTGGCAGAGGCTTTATGTTACTGAGCCAACGGCATCAGGTTTTTTTCACCATCACAAAAGCTAAAGGCGATGAACGTACAGGACACTGTGCTTCTGACGCTGTGCATTGTTTCCCCACGAGACTTGTCACACACTCTTGTTCATGGGATCCAGGTCCATGGCTATTTTGTGAGGCTAGCCAGGGCTGCGTAGTGTTGGGGGGGAAATGCTGCAGGATTTGGATGGAGGGAGGCATTGGAGGGATGATGTGTGTAGTTGGGATGAGAGGGAGGCAGCAGGGAGCTGAGCAGTCGGTTTGTTCCTGTTCCATTTGTGGGCTGCAGGCCAGAGCCTGGACAGAAAGGATGAAAGATGATGGATAGAAATGATGATGGGGAGTAAAGGAGCAGGAGTCAGAAAAGAAGTGGATACAAGAAGTAAGAGGCAGAGGTGAAGACTTCTAGATTGTGCTAGAAGACTTGATATCTTCATAACCAGGAGAGAACATGCTTGGGAGAGATTGTGGAGTGGAAGGCAAGGATGGGAGAAGACGTCACCAGAACAGAGCTACTCAATTCAGTCCCACAATGGCCACACACCTGCAGGTTTTCAGTGTGTCCCTGCTCCAGCACACCTGACTCAAATAAGATGGATCCAACAGCCAAAGTTTTGCATTATTCATTATTTTTGAGTCAGGTGTGTTGGAACAGGGACACATTGAAAACCACCAGGATGGCAGCCTTCATAGAACCGAATTGAGAAGCCCTGCACTGGAGTGATGCTTGCAGCAGGGGGTTTCACGTCCAGTCAGACTAACACTGAGAGGCTAAAGAAGATTCAGTGATGCCTGACAAGTGCAATTAATAATTAAGGCAGGGGCTGGTTGTCACGCAGCTAACATGTGACAATAACTGAGGCTACACTCACTTGACAAGCTTACTCTTCTGCCCTTCCACCTCCTTTTCTCTTAAGTCACAATTTTATCATCTTTTCACTACTCTTATCCTCTGTCCATGTTGCTCCCTCCCCTCTTTGTCTGTGTAATGTTGGCACTTATGTTCACAACCCACCCCTGCCCCCAATCTTGCCCTCCATCATTTTATCCATCACCTATCCACTCAGTCTGTCTTTTTCCACTCCATCTCTTTTGCGCTCTCACCCCCACCATCACCCTTCAACAGTTTACACAAAACTGCAGCCGTCACTATCAGGTGTTGACGAGTTGCCCTACTTGATATTCATGGGTGAGATTATTTGGAAATGTGTGTGGGTTATGGGGGACGGGTGTGTGCGCTGGTTGGGGATAGAGGGTGTACTGGGTGTACACGAAGCATCATTACCATATCAAAGACATGCTAGGCTTTTCTGTCCTAATGGTAATTACACTGCCCACAATTGGCACTCACTGCTTGGATCACAACAAGGAAAAAAAAATAGAAAAAAAAAATCAAAAAAACGGATGGCGGGATGAGGAGGGATATTAAAGGGAAGTGAGGGGGGCGGGGGGAGGCGTACAATTGGCATGGGCTTTCAGGTTATGTTAATACCGCTCATCTATTTAATTAGTGGCTGGCGTTGGGCTTTGTTTACATCTGATGTGCCCCTTCTAGAAGAGACGGGAAACAAGGGAAAGAATAGTGAGGATGAGTGAGAATGAACAAGTATCAGGAGTTAGAATAAGAAGGTAGTTTTATCTGGAGCTGGATAGTGGGATGAGCTGAGAGGGGTGTGAATCTGTCTCTTAAACTTTCAATGAGTGTTGCTGTGGACGGACCTTATATCGGCCCGCTGGTTCCATGACTAGACTGCCTCAGGAGCAGGTTATTAAGTAACAGCTGTCTGACTGGTTAGCTGACTGCTGAAAGACCTAACTCTTTCCTCTAAATTTTTTAGTGTTGAGCTTTGGGTTGTTGAGATGCATGAATATGAATGAGAAAAAAAACAAAAAAACTTGCAAATGTGCTCTCTCACTTTTACACATTGATGGTTTGTGAGACTTGTGACTAACAGTCCCTCCGTCTGACTTTCCAAAGGGTGAATGGTGTTACTGAGCATAAAACAAAGTGCTTACAACAGCTGTCTGAGGATTTAACTGTAATAATGGATCTGAAAATTTGTGCAACTTTTCGTAACATTTACACCTCATGAACTGACAGTTTTTTAGACTTTTTCTGTCTCTACACCTCATTTTCACTGTTATACAATAAACTGCAATCATTGTCATGTGTTCGAATGAGCACTGTTAAAGCCATTGTAACAGCTGGGCTTTCATCAGCCTAACAACCATGACCATTTAGAGGCGCCTCTTTGAGGTGTAAAACCTTTATGTGGTTTCATGTCACATTTCTTTTTTTAAGTCTTTTTTTTTTTTAAATATGGGACTCTGTAAAGTGAGTAGTAAGTGTCTTGCAGTATATAGCTGTCAAAGCTCTTCTCACAAAGTCCCTTTTGCATCATCTTTTTTTGTTACCGTTTCCTGAAATTGCGAGTGCCTGTTTTGCTTCTCCACATTGCATTCATAGTCATTGGTCAACTTATTTTGCTGTTGATCGTGGAGTTTGTCAGGATATCAGACTGGTTGGACTGCTGGGCATGGTACATGATTGTGCTTTTCAGCCATTGTGTTGGTGTTTTGTGATCAGACCAGAGGGATTTTGACCCATAGCTGAACAGTGGCAGGATATACTGTTTGGGGTGGCCATGATGCAATAAAGACAAGTAAACAAATGTCTGATTCAGAGGTAATGAGTGGAAAACTCACATTATGTAGCATCCTTTTAAATCAGTGAACTTTTGAGGTTTGCTCTTTTTTGGCCCCTTCATGAGTAGTTGCTTGATGGTTTCCATGTCGGAACTAATTTTCAAAACACACAGACCACTGTTTACTGCAGGTAAGACTCTGACTGCTCAAAAGTACTGGACACAATCCCTCTTCAAAAACAAACAAAAAAAATCCCTCAACTGAGCATAAAAGATATAAAAGTGACATTCAAAGACAGAATTAACAACTATTTTGGCATCTTCATTTGTCAGGGACTTGAGTTGTAATTCACAGTAGGCCCCTCAAAATTGCTCCAAAATGACATTTGCATATTTGCCCTAAAATTTACACATAATTCGAATAAATCCGAATATCCATTTGAGCAATGTGCCAACAGGAGGACAAACTAATACAAGACATAACTACTTGTAAATACTAATCAGATGAGCATTTTGTGTGTTGCGCCATCTTGCAGCGCCGCCGTTGCCTGGGGAACGAGTCCCAATTACCTCCTATCTGCCAACATGGAAAGCAGTGTGAATATTTGGATTTACAACGTTGGACAGTTGGCTAAGGTAATGATAACCTATAGGTATGTTATCAGGAGATCTCTAAAGTATTCTAACATTTTATTTATTTATTTTTTACATTAGAGCATTAATTTAAACTATTATTCATCTCCGGAAACTGGCTTTAATGACAAGCCACACTGGAATAACTCACACATCTCGTGATTAATTATAACTTGAAAAACCAAACTCTTTCTTCCTGATCCGTTTGTGTTTGCGGCTGAATTGTTTTTATTTTCTGGTCCCAACGTTGCCCTGATCAGAGCAAATAACATTATATTTCACAATATCTCTCTGATAAGCCATTAACTGGCAGCAACACACAGCTGTCTCTGTTAGCATTAGCTTGCATAAAAATGTTATGCAATGCATCATTTTTGGGAGCTTGGATACGTGAAATAAAGTGTCAGATTAATGAGTGTTCACCATAATTTACTGTGTTTTTGTTGTTGGGGATTAAATCCAATGTTTTATCCGCCGTGGCAGCAAGTTATTCCTCCTCTGCTCTGTGTGTCTGGTATTCCTCCTGATACGAACACAATGACATCAGTGGACTGAGCAGCACCGTCCAGTTTTGTCACAGACAGCAGAAATCTTCATGAAATAAATGTCCCTGATCTTCTTAATCACTTATTGCCACAATTAAAGTTTTCCTCTGCTGTTCCAATGATCAGGAATGCGACAGTCCTTCCAGATTTCCTCCATGTTGTTAAGAAAAAAGTCAGATTCTCATCTGTTCTCATTACACATGTACAGAAACGCTTTCCAGGCAATGGTGGACGGTCTAGTTGTGGCGTTTGGCCGGATTAGTCTATAGGGTTTTTTTTATGTTTATTTCAATATTAACGTCTTTTACAATGCCCAGGAAATTAGAAAATGAACTCGCTGCAGTTCCCCCACCCTCCCTCATCTCCCTAACTTGTGCGAGCAATTAAAGATCCCAACAAATTGAAATGAAATTAATAAACATTGAATGCTCAAGCAAGCTGTAATAAAAATGGAACAACTTGAAACAATCGGCCTATAATCAAACCAGTATAGCAAATGTAGGCCTAATAATGGTAATAGGCCTAAAATAGGCTATTTTTCCCACTATCCCATTGTTTATTTAAAGTTTGAATATTAATTTTCACATTCGAATCTTGGGTTTTTATTAATATTGGAACATATATTCGAATTTAGAATATTTGTTGACAGCCCTAATTCCCAGTGTGACTCACTGTATCGATGCACTTCTGCAAGAATTAAAGATTGGCTGAGAATAAGTAGGCCATCTATCCCTGCTCCAACAGAACTAACTGAAATTATATAGATCCAATAGCTAATCAAGCTCTGCACAAAGACTCATTAACCTGGGCTGGATCAGGGAGACATGGAAAACCTCGATTGAGGCCCTCGTAGGACTGAATTGGGTATCCCTGACTTAGGCTTTCCTTATAGCTACACTGTAAATTCTAATAAGTTGACTTTACTTAAAAAAAATATGCAAACTTTCTGCCTCAAAAAAATTAAGTAAACTCTAATTGGAGTGATTAAGTAGAATAAACTAAAATGGTTTAAGTTTGTAGAACTTTTCTGAACTTAATAAATTTGAGTAAGCTGTAAGTGGATGATGCTGGGGAGGAAACTTGATGGGATTAATTTCACAGAAATTAGATTCACACCATCTTCAATTTTATTTTCACCAACAACATGCTTTTAAGTTCATCTTACTTAAAGTAAATGATGAACTCAAAATTGCTCTTACTATGTAGCAAGAACTTAGTCCAGGTGGGTTTAAGCTACAACTATTGTCAGACCACACACATCTCTGTCGCGGTGCAGCATCTGCTGGGTAGTAGATGTTCAATACAGGAATTAACAAACAAGTTGAGAGCAGTCACATGACACTACCAACATCAGTTATAAATCCCTCATTTGTGAATAATCTCCAATTTATTGTTAAAAGAAGTGAACTGCATTGTGGGAAACCTGCTCCCTCCCCACCCCTAATTTCCCTTTACTCATTTTAATTAAGCTGTTTCAACTTAAGTAAATTAAGTTATCTAACATGTTGCCCTCCAAAGTTCTTACAACTTATTTAGAATAAGTATTACCAACAACTAAGTTAAAATTAAGTTCTGCCTACTAGATAGATTCTAGTAAAGCCAATATTACTATTTACAGTGTAGTATTAGTAGAAAAGCAATACGAGCTATATACTAGGGCTGCACAATTAACCTTAACCGCATCGATATTGAGGTTTAAACTACTGCGATAACCTAACGTCATGTGCCTGAGGTTTTTTTTTTTTCTTTGACATTTGAGTGACAAACCTATTTGCCAATCAAAATGGTTGCGCCCTGCGTTTTTGGCTTGCTGGCCAATCAGAAATGGTGATACACCGGCTGCAGTCAGCGTTAACAACAAACAGTGCACGTGTACCTCGCGTTGCGCTGTGAGCGAAATGTTTTCATGGTGACTGATGATCTACAATGGCTGAAGGAACTTCTTTGGTAACGGGAGAGGAGCGGCTGGTAACAGTGATGGAATAATGGCGTTAAAAGAAACGACACTGGAGGAGGCGGAGTGATACAATCCGGACACCTGGACACTCATCATGCACTCTGGAGTTGGTCTTCATGAGATAACTGTTCAGACCAGCTGTACGGCAGGTTGGAAGATGTTTGTGTGGAGCCTCTGCAGGGGAGCGGCGGCGTCACAAACCTGACAGAAGCTCACAACTTTACATCCAGTTTATAAAACAGCGACAAACAAGGGGTGACGGGGACTGATGAACTGTCAGCAAACACGAGTTGTCGCGCGCACCGCGCATGTGAACACAGGTGCACACAACTACACACACATACACACACACTAGAGACACAGCAACAGTGAATCCAGAGAAAACCGTAGGAATTATAAACTGGAATCACAAATGTGAGTTTTCTCTCAGAGATAAAAGACACGAACAAAGTGAAATGTTCATTAAAACTACATGTTTCTACATGTTGGCTGGAAGCCGGTAGAGCTGAAGCTCCTCTCAGACATCCGTCAGTCCGACTGTCCAAGATTCTGTAAGTAATTTATTCTGTTTCCGTTTCATTCATTAGTGAGATCTGATATTCACTTTTATCAGGAATAATTCAACAGAGAGATTAAAGTTAAGCCAATGGGAATATTAAAAAGTGACAGAATTAATACTTTTCCAAGTGATTATTTATTTTTACAAAGCTGAAACTCCGTCATAAACGCTGTTACTTTTGGGAGATGGAGTTTGTACAGTAACTATAATTAATCACTTTTGTAGTTATCACAAAACATTGAACAACCTCCATCACTATGTCGTTTTTATTAGAGATTTCTCAGGTTCAACAACAGACAGAGCCAGGAGGGGATGCTGGACACATAAATAGTTTTTAAAGTATCTCATTGTTGTAAAAGTGAAAACTTCTTTCATTTATAATTTTAGTTTTAATGCATTTTAAACTATCAAATGTAAAAATCGCAAATCAAATCGCAATCACAATATTTGTCAGAAAAATCTCAATTAGGTTTTTTGTCAAAATCGTGCAGGCCTACTATAAACTGCAATGTATTTTACAGCTCCAAAACAAAAATGTACGTAGTTATGCCCATTGCGAATACATTATAAAGTAAGACACTAAGTATATTTTATGCATGAATGAGCCCAATTCTATCAGAAGATGTTATGCCCTGAAAATGTATGTTTTACCAACAAGTGTTGCACCATAGCTTTGGTTATTTTACGCTTGACAAGCCTTGTCCTCGCTTTGCTGACCCAGATATAGAGTTTTGGCTCAGAAGCTGTTTGTCATATTCACTGACCAACAATGGAGATGGATAACTTTGAATTGAACACTGTACTTTCAGTAGTCAGATCAGAGTTTGGTTGTTCCATTTTATCTGTGTGTGTTTGTGATTTTGTTTCATGCTATGTTTGGCTTGAAAAACTGATCTTTGGAACTGGGTTTTGCATGCAATTTGCCTATGCATATGAGTCTTTCCATTTGAATGCACACATTTCTGTCAAGTCCTTGTAATTTGAATGTTTTTGGCTCCAGAATATATCTGTGTATCTGTTTCCACATTTTTTTAACGGGAGCTTGTGATGGGTATTGTAATAGAAGCTATTTTATGGTTCTCTCAGGAGAAAGTGAACAGGGAAATTAGGGGGAAATGAGGGAGAAAGAGGGATTTTTGCCTCTGTTAGAGAAAGTGATCACATCTCTTCAGCAGATAGTTGATGACTAGTGCAGCTGCTTCCATGGTAAGAGTCAACACTTGATCAAAGTACAAATGAGGGACTCAAAGAACTGAACAAAAGGAATAATATTGTTGCAAATAAGCTTTAATAAAATGTTAAAGTTCATGCTTACTAGTGAAAGTATGCATATCATTTTCAGAAAGGTGACAGAAAAAATTATTTCACTCAAAAAGACTGGAAAATATGACTATATTCAGGAATTTCCAAGGTACATCTGAAAAAGGACTTGTCTTCAGTTGGGCCCAATTCCAATTCCTATCTTAACCCTCAAGCTCAACCCTCAATATTAGTAGCCCTCAAAACCAATTGTTAAGGGCTACTTTGTGACTTGGAGATTGGCCACCCTTAAATGCAGATACATCTTTAAACTGTGGGGGGCAGCATTACACCAAAGTGGCGTTCAGTCTGTCAATTCAGAAGAAGAAGAATTTTATTTACATTTATTTGCACTGTTAACCCTGCCTAACCATGGACATATTCAGCTGTCACCGCATACCACGGCTTATTAAAAGGTAAACACCAGCTGTAACGAAAGTGACGTAGGTAACTGTGGTTCTGTGAATTTCTGGATTACTGCCAGTCAGCTGGCCTGTACGTCACCTGATTGACAATTGTCATTAGGACTTGACCTGCGAAGAGCACGAGGTGCTTTGTTTACAGAAGGAATGAAACAGAACTATCGTTCTAACTAACTGCGACTACAGGAGATGACATCAGCCTGGTCGTCTTAAGCTTGGGATATACTTGCTGTGGACGCAAACGTTCACGCAAGCAGTCTGCGTCGTCTGTGAACCTGGGTGAACGACCCAGGTGTATGTGGAAAGTGGACAACATGGACAACTTCTTCAAGGAAGAAGTTACTTTTGCTGCTGCGAAAGAAAAAGAGGTCTTGTCGCCAGTGGAGGTGGTCTGTGCGGCCACTTAACCAAAGTCGCGGTGAAAGTCACACGAGCACCTCTAGCGTTCAAGTCGATATTGCACCACGCGCACGCGGCACGTTACCTCACGTCAACGCGAGCGACCTACATGCCGTAGGTACGCTGGGAACACGTGGGCGCCATGATGCGTATGCGGACGCGTGGCCAGCAGCAAGTATATTCCATCCCTTATACTGTTATCGGCACAAGCATGTTATAAAACAACAACATTAGCGCCAAGAAAAATGACCATTTTGTAACGTTAACTAACTTAAACGATAGCAACGTGGCTTGACCGCACCGGCCGCTATTGACAAAAGATCGTAAAATAAAAATAAATATTATGCAACAATGATGTAACTAATCCATAACATGGGCCTAAACTAAGATAATACAATGGTTTTTGTAATATTTATATCTCCATTTACAAAGAAAATACATAAGATTCAGCCCTCAAACTTGCTCCTCAACTTAACTTTCTGAGATTCGGGACAGCACTTTCACTTCGCGGGAGTGCTCATTTTTGAGATTGAGGTTTAAGATTGAGGGTTAAGACAGGAATTGGAATTCCCCCTTGGAGTGGTGTGGTTGTTGTAGGCGCTTAAGTCAGCAGATAAAGACTTCTAGTTTGACAAAAATGATCTTTGGTGGAGTAAAAGATTATTTCGAAATGAAGAAACACAAAAAGAGAAAAAAATATTATAATTGGCACATTTAATAGGGTTCGCAGGAGATGTGTGCTAGAGGGGCAGAAGGCCTCTGACACTGCTGCTGTCTGCTAAAATCCAGCCTACACATCAGCTGCATGGAAGCCGCCTCGCTGCTTAACATTGAAAACAAGATACCAAAGACTGCATTAGCTGTGCTGCTGAGAAGAGGGCAAGAGAGGAGTGATAGCTCATGCTCAAGGAGAGAAAAGAGAGAAGAAACAGGGAGACAAGTCAGAACAGCCAACATGCTATCACACTGTTTTTAATAACAGTGTAGCAGCGACCCGAGGCCTCCACGTCCACGCAACGGCTGTGCAATGTCTGCTCGGCGTCTGTGCCACACACAAAAGGGCTCCAGTCCAAAAGTCAAAGCCATGCTGCTCTGTCTGTCAGCTCCAGGCTGCAGAGAGGCAGAGGCAGCTGAATACCGCTGCCTATATACTTGCATGTATTGAACCAGGAACTCTGTGTTTAAAAGTCTCTTCATCTGTGTAAATCTATAAAAGGCTCTGCTGATTCTAACTCATGCCCGACTAATAGCTTATTTTTTCAGCTGGCAAATGAAAATATAATATTGTATAAGAGAAAAAAGATACAAATGAGCTAATTTCTGTTAATTGCTGTCAGTGTGGGTAAAATGTCATTTTATATATATATATATATATATATATATATATATATATATATATATATTAACAATTACAAAGTTCCAGAATTGATTTCAGCTCCACATCCAATTTATTGTCTGGATTTTCGCAGAGTTATCACATTTCATAGATCAAATGTCATACCTTATAACCAGACTAGCCTCGTCTCCTTTGCAGTGGAGAGAACAGGTAGCCATGTTGATACTGTAACAAGTGCTAGATGAGCTGGAACAACTGAGGAATAACGGTCAGTTTGGAAATGCAAACAGGATTTACTATGGAGAGTCAGTCTGTTGTTTTACATTAGAACAGATGTCACAGATACTGTGTGAACAAGGATCCCTGTGCTTTTCCACTGGGGTCGCTTTATTATAGTAAAAATCATAATCATGAATATTTTGGCTAGTTTGAGAACATGACTGTTAAATAAGGTCATATATTGGTTTACAAGAGTTGGTTAGATGATATAATTGTATCTGCCTAATTTAGTAGACAAACATGAGAAGATGTTTGGTGAAAGAGTCTTAGAGCCAATACAAAGAAGAATGTAAGTGTGGATGAGTATGAAAGGAGGCTCAAGGTTTGAAGGACTGGGCACTGATGCTCTTCACCAAGAAAACAAGGAAGACAGACTCATGACTGAAAAGAGATTCTCTGTTCTGAATCATTCCCCCACAGTTTTGACTTCCTTTCACATCATCTACTTCTATCTTGTTGACCAAAGGCTTTTGTCACATTGGCTTAATCTGAGCTAAAACAGTTAAAGAGTTTGGGCTTTTGGGGAGGGATGAAAGATCAACACTGTACAGGAAAGGGATGTGCTGGATTTAAACAAGATGTAAACCATTGAGAAACAGAGTGCAGCACAATAATCCTTTTATCTGGATTATCTTGTTTTCAAAATCAAAAGCATACTAAACCTTCCTTTACACTGGAGCACCTGTTACCATGGTAACTATACACAGCAAAGATGGCAGCAGCTGTGGCCTCAATATGCTTAGAGGACACAAAAATTAAAAATGAGCCTTAAATCTCATGCATCAAAAATAAACTCATGTTTATTCTGTTTGTTGTCAATAATTCCTAAAAATCATGGCAACATTAAAAAGCTAAAACTTACACAAAATTTACACCAGGTGGAAATTTAACACAGCACGCAGTGGTTTTAGGAGATTGCACTGCAGGTCAAGCCTACTTGTTTACTGTGACCAGAGTTTTCTGACATAATTTTTTTATATTTGCAAAAACGAACAATTTGATGTTGATAGTAGTCTGTGTTGGACAAAAAGGTTGATGGTTAAATGTCAAAACATACTGTTAGACATTTGAACTTGGGCTTGGTAGTATGGTCTAAATATTCCACTTCAGTGTTTTTAGACAGAAGGCCATAGATTATCAGTCTTTACACCATTTAGATACAAGATAGCTGTTTTAGTGAGGGAGCAAGAAAAATGTATTGACAAAAATATATATATATATATATTAAGCAATTGTGACTATAAAAGTATAGATTTCTAAGTTTAAAAGGTACACTGATGTACTTGAATGTACGAGAAAGTCTTGGGCCTCGAGGGGATGTAGATTTTAAAATTTACAAATGTACCTTAAATGCAACACTTAGTTACACTTACAAGTGAAATAGCCACAGTTTATCTAACACGTTGCGATATTTAACACTAAATGTTATGTTTGTTAAAGGTGCCAACAATGTGGAGAAATTCCAAAAAAATCTTGAACTCATTGTCCCACTTATAAATGGTGTAAAATGCGGCTGTGCAATAGGTTTTTTGGGACATACACCCACTGGAGCAACTTTACAGTTGAAACTTATCTAACAAGGTCTACCTACATTTATATGCAAATAAACGTCTGGTTTTACTTATGATTTGGTTAAAAAAATCTGTGTAAGTGTAAATGAAAAAAAAGTTGATACACCATCCTGCTCTAATTGGAATGCGGAGGTCTATAATCAGTTTCAAATCAACACACTCAAATACAAAGAGCCTTTTGGCTGAAGAGATGTGACTGATCTGAGAGGATCTGGTGGCTAAATAACTAACTTGGATTAAAGGTAATTAAATGATGACTCAGATGTTTCTAAAATTAAGGTTGTTGTGGACTGCTGGGTTTTGAATGGTCTTAGTAGTGTTTTGTGAGGTTGATTATTGGTGGTTAATGTTCCAGCTCCCTTACTGATTTAGAGTTCCACATTATTACAACTTGTCCTGTTCTTGTAACTTTTTAAAACAAAGAAATATCCCTCATTACAAGAGCGATATTTTAACCATTTTCAAGTGTAATTACTAATCCCACATTGTTGTTAATATTTATTCAGTAAAACTTACATCTGTTGTCTTTGCAGTTAAAATGTGTCTCAATGCAAGTAGTATCCATTAACATCATGAAGATGAAATGGTGTACAAGTACAATTATTTCATGCCCTTCTTTTAGGTAGAGGCAAATCTGCACAATTAAATCTCCCCCAATTTAGATTTTTTAGTTTTTAATGTGAACTACTTGCTTCTTTGGTGATTAAGCGAGGCCCAGTAGGCGGCGTACTCAGAGCAAGCAGCTTATTCTTGGCCTCCACCTTCCTCCCTCCCACCCTCCCTCTGGACGTCTCTCCCTTCACTCCTTTCCCTCACTTCTTCCTTCTCTCCTCACAGTGTATCAAGTGCATCATCCTCTCACACCTCGCTTTGCCCTCGAGAACAGCGCCTCGCTTCGCACACGTGCACAGACACTCTGTGCACATGCACTGCATCGCTTCGTAAGTGAGATAAGGAACTTGCAACACTAAAGGGTCCGGATTCTGTCACCCTGCTACCTCACTTGGACCACATGGCCTTGGGGTGCAGAGAAGAGTGAGAGAACGGAGAGAGGAGTGGGAGCAGAGTAGGAGGGGTGAAGAAGAGTGCTTAGAAGTAGAAAAGGAAATATAATAAAGATGTAGAATATGAAGAGATGAAAGTAAAAGAGAGACAGATGGGGCCAGAGAGGGTGGAAAAAAAGGCTGAGGGAGACAGAAAGATTTTGAAAAGGAAAAAAAAAGCAAGGGAGCGGCAGCAGTGCCAGCAAAGAGGGACTGTTGTTTTCAGTGCATGTTGTTGGTTGGCTTGCCACCAGTTAGCATGAGGCAGATGCATCCGGGAGCGCTCAGTAATTATTGCAGTGAACCACCCTGAGAGCACATGTGCTTTCTGCTTGTTAATCTTCACAGAGATTCAATGTAGCCAGCCTGGTTTTCAACAGTTAACCATGTTAAAACAGATAAACTAAGGAAAAGAAGTGCAGTACAATGTGTATCAAAACTGCTGCTTTGCTGAGACTTCTTTGTGTTTTACTTCAGAGTAAAGAAACTCAATTTGGATGATAACTTCTGCTGTCTTTTTACTCTTGTTGGTTTGCGATCAACATATCTACGTACATTGCAGTCTCCAGTCTCACTGGTGTGTTTAGATTGTTTCTTATCGTGTCAAGTTCAGTAGCCCTTGTGCTCCTTTTCAACAGGTGTTTGCAGATCCCACAGCTGGAGAGCTGGTTCCTGCAAACTCCTGATAAGCCTCCATAGTCACAACTCACCCAGTTTCTGATAGAATCTGCATATACTTGTAATCATCAGCTTCAGCCAAGTGACAGAAGTATTCCCTTGGCGAATGGCAGAGACATGTTATCTTCATCGGCTGTCCTTCTCTGCACTTTGAATGTTGTTTGTTACATTTGGACTTGCTTTACATAGACTAGAGTGACAGTAACATTGGAGAAACTGTGCTTAATGTGCTCAAGCAAAATGTATTTAAGAACTCATCAGATTAACTCATGCCAAAGTCAGACTAATGTCACCCAGTACAAGAGATTAACATATGAATTACATGCTAAAAAGTCTTTAAAACTTATGTATTGAGGTAATGTAAAGAGGCACATGATCAAACTTAAGTTCAGCATAACCAAAAAAGCTAAGGGGCATTTTTGGATGGTAGGAATGCAATTTGTCTTGGTCAGGGCGGCTGCAGGACACGTGCTGCAGGGGGCTTTCCATCACATGCCCTCACAACTCTGCTGCTCACAATCCCTATTGAAGAAATAACAGCACCACCCACCCATATAAATGACTAACAATAAAACTAAAAAGAAATACGATGAGCTGTCCGGCTGGGTGGCCAGACATGTCATTTGACAATGTGTGAGCTGCCATTTCACAGTTTCAGTGTGCTTTTTTTAACCAGTTGGGTCAAGACCATGAAAAGTTGTTATAAAAAGGCATGACATGGGTTTAATTTTTGTCTATTATAAGCTGCTCTTTTGTGCGTTTTATTATTCAGAAATAACTGTCTTGCCCATTGTTGACTTGCTTCTATGCTGTATAGCCTGGGTTTTTCAGCTGCTTGGACCTTAAGAGGTGATTCTCAACCACAGTTTCTTTGCCGGGTCTATCCCCTATCCGAGCAAGATCTGAAATTGAAAGCACAACATGGGTAAGCTAGAGTCTAACCTTGCCAATTCTGACATATATCTGTGCAAACTGTCACTCAAACGGGATTTTACAGTCCTCCTCTCAAGAGGGAGATGTCTAACGTTTTAAGTGTGTTCTGATCAAGGAAAAAGTTTGTATGTCATGACTATTCAATGGCCACAAAAGAGATCTGAAACCTCTGGGGCAGGACGACTATAGAAAAAGACTTTACATGAGCAAACCACCAACTCTGTCAGACACTGACAGTTAATAAAACTAAAAGAAAAGTTTCCCAACCCAAGATCTAATGTAAAACTTCATTGACATAACAATGAATTCACTAATTCATGCAGTTTGTGCTGTTGGATAAAGGCTAAAATTTCTCTTGAGGAGGATGCATGACTGAAGATACTTCTCAGAAGGACCATTATATACTATGTGCATTTAGCTTATCTAACATTAACCTCAAAGCAAGAAAAACAGGGCTGTCAGACAAAGGAGAAGCTTTTAAAGACAACACGCACAGTTGAGTGTTTTCTCAACAGGCATATTGACAAATGTTATTAAAAAATGGAGAGAGGTTAGAGTAAATGCAGTGGTCTCTTAGAGTATGTAGAGCTTTTTTTTTTTTTTTTACAACCACTCACCTGTGCACACAGCAGGGGCAGTTTGAGATTTGCTGTTTTGCTCATGGACACTTTGACATGCTGGGGATTTGACTACTGACTTTCCAGTTAGATGACTATCTCTTCATCTGCTGAGTTTATCAGCATGTTTAGATTTTTGTTCATCATGAAGGTGGTGTCTGGCATCAGACAGATTCTGTTTGATAATCACATCAATTCAACTGTCTGCATCATGCTCATCTTACTGCAGGTTTTTCTCCCCAACATGCATGCACTAAGCATTAGTGTAGCATTCGAAAATGCTTTTTCTTGCCATAATCTTTTATTACACAAAGATTGAAAGTAACTGTATTTAAGTAGTTTTCATGAAATATGTTAAATCTACATGAACATGACTGATATTCAGAAATGAGTGGCATTCTCTTGGTGTTTCTGTTTGCAAACAACAGACTTATTACATAATAAGGGGACATAACATATCATTGGTAGATTTAATTATAATATTTGTGACAAGAAGAGTATAAGTAGTACAAAGGGTCAAGGTGAACCAGATGTAGATGGCGTAGAGTCAGAGTAACAAATTATTTCTCATCTTTGGCTGTGGTTGTCATGTTCTTTTGCATGTTCTACATATAACCCAGGGGCAAAAGTGAAAAGATGCTCTCGTTAATGCAGATAAGTATGTACTTGTTCATATTTCACAAATTATATCTTTGCCAAAATGGTATCATTACATCATTTGGAAAAAGTAAAAATGTAAATAAAACAAACAAACAAACATACTTATTTGGCCACCCCTTTTGCATCCAGTTAGTTTTTATCCAAGTACTGTCTCATCTAGTGTGGACATGAGTTAGAGGAACTAAAGTTCAGTTCTAAGTTTTGTTGTCAGTTTCAGTAGTAATACATAACTGCAAACATGGCAGCAGTGGAAGAGATTATGATACTGTAATGCACATTTTCAGAAAGAGGCTCCACTGCCTCTTTCTGTGATCTGTGTGGCCATTAATTACATTGCAGCAGCATCTTCTTTGCTTCTTTTGTTATGTGAGTTATGATGCTAAATCCTTTTCTAAGGCCAGCTTGAGAATTGGCCGGCCTCTTGTCACAATATCTAGCTTTTCTGGAAAAGTCCATCTTGAAAATGTTTGTAGTATGTGTGACAAAGTGGGTGAGATCATCCATCCACTGTTTGTCCATTGCATTAACATTAATTTCTTACACTGTAAAAAACAGAAAAAATAAACTTAAAAAAATGGTAATATTCTGGCAGCTGGGGCGCCAGAAAAATACTGTAAAATTACAGAGAAAAACTCTCATAAAAATACAGTAATTTTCCATGATAAAAATACAGCTTATAACTTTGCTCCCCTTCAGGGAGAGAAGTCACTATTGGCTGGTCCAAAGACTGCCACTGCTTCATGTTTTTAGTGCAAATTTACTCAGGTAGAGTTTTCACCATGAGTAAATCCAGAGTCTGTGATAGAACAGCAACACAACTTTCAAGTAAATTATGTTGGTTCCATTCTGAACATCAAGTACTAGCATCAGTGTTGCCAGGTGGGAAATATAGAATTATCGTACCAGAGACTCAAAATTATCGTATTTTGAGGGAAATTATCGTACACCCGTCATAAGTAAAATAACAACCCCACTGATGCGTGAAATATTGTCACTCTAGTGTTTAAAAGCGCTCACAGGCACTCTTGACTTTGCTGTGTCAGTACAGAATGGGTTAACGGCGTCATCAGGTGTAATCTACACAGATGATATGTATGTAGGGTTTATGAAGTTTCATATTCATTTTCATGACAAAACTTTAACAGCGACCACCAAAAGTGAGTGAGCCTGACTCGCTTGGCATAACGTCACTGGTAGACAGATTATTACAGGCCGGTAAATATTTTAACCACTTAACACAACTTATATTGATACTCAGTCTTACTTGTGAAAAGTAACTCCCAGGTTGCTGCTTTTGATGCTCCGCCGATTACAGCAGAAGCTGCTGCGCAGCTCTGGCATCATTCGTCCACAGTAGTTATTAACTGAGCTGTGACTGGTCCAAGATGGTGGCCACGTTTCTCGCCCTCCATCAGTCAATCCGGCTTCTTCTCATTTATTATTTATACTATTATGTCCTCCTCTCCCTTCGTGTTGTTTTGGTTTTGAATCTCGCTCGCCTTCCTGTCTGAGCGTCTCCTAGGACGGGTGCAGCTTACCATGCAGCCAATCAACACATGGACGTCACTCGCATCTCACGCTCAGCAAAGCATGATTGGCTGGTAACATGTCACATGGGAACTGATGCCTTCAGGGTTCACAAAAAAATTCGCCAGCCGACAGTTTTGCTCACATTAATATGAAATGGTCAAATTATCGTACATTTGCCCTTTTTTAGGATTATTGATCGTATATCGTATAGAGGGCCAAATTATCGTACTATTACGATAGTTATCATACACCTGGCAACACTGAGTAGCATTAGATATGATGATGAGTTTATCTCCTTGAACTGTCCTTCAAACTCATGGTGCAACTTTAACATCCAAACTTCAGACTTTCTCAGCAACTTCTTCTGAATGTGAACATAACAAAGGCAGTAAACACTTAACTCAAATTTATAGGATAACAATCATAAGAGGGTCATTTCTGTTGAATTTGCTTTTCCCATGAGCCTTTGTGGTCCTGTTGTGTTGTTTTGAAAGTAACCCCGCCCCCTTTGTTGTTCATGCATGCTAAGCTGAAACAACTTAATAAATTCAGTTTGAGTGAAAGTAAAAACATGTTTCAGATAAGAGAGAGGGGTTTTTAAGTTGATTTGACTAAAATAATAATAATAATAATCCCCAAACCAAAATAATTAAGTTAGATCAATGTAAAGAAGTATTTAATATCAACTACAGCACAGATACTTTTTTTCGTGTAAATACATGAAATGACCAAAAACATTTTTCTTTTGCTAAGAAGAATTTTTTATCAGGAAATACATTGAAAATGTATTTTAACATTCTTTCTTATGTGAAATGAAATGGCATCTTCTTTAAAAAAAATCTTTTTACAGTTAAATGTTATTTCATGTGAGACTTGTAAATTCACAGCCTATTTCCATAATTTTATCATTATTTTCCAGATTTTTGAAAAATGGGGAAAGAATGTTAAATATCACAGGAAAAAAATCTGTGATATTGCACATTTTTTTAAACAGTGTATTTGTTTTATTTATTTCACTTTTGCTAATTCTGCTACCTTTGCTACATTTACTGTTCCAGGTTGGTTTTTATTGGTGTTATGCTACAGTCTTAGTTATGTGTTTTTAACATGGTTTCTTTGTTTTGACCCATCTTGCAGGTTAGGTGTTTGGGAGTTGCCAACCCAGCACTTTTGTGCCTCAGGTGCAGTTGATTCTTAAATTAGGTCATTAGGTAAAACCACTTTTGTAGTTTATTTGCATTTTAACTTACTTTAATGTATTTGATTAAGTTTTTTTTTTCTTTGATTAGTTGTATTTGGTGGGGAAAGATGAGGTTAATGAGTGTGTTGTTTTTCAAGGTAATAGTATGGTCCTGATTAGAACAGGTGGGGTTCTAGAGTATATAAAATGTGGGATTTTCTGGACTGTGGAGTCTGCATTTGTTCTGCCTTTGTTGACCCTGGAGCCAGACTGAGACCAGGTCTGTTTCTCCTCCTCCAGCTGCCATTGTGGCCACAGAAACTTTTAACCCAAGTGTATCTATCAGTGCAGATTGCTGCAGTACACGTTATGCTAGCTGAAACTTGGCGGTCAACATTTTGCTCTAACTAACCAATCAGGACAGAAAATGCTGATGTTATTGTGGGCCCGCTAACTGGTCCTGTGAGGCAAGTTTGAAATCTGATTGGTTAAAGAAAAAGTCCATTTCTAATACTATCAAGGTTACATTGACCAGCACTACTGATTCTGAAGGCCCTGGGCGGATTATATTGGCATGGCAACACACACAGGCTGAAATCTGATTGGACAAAAAAATCTTGCCACCACATACGTGCGAAGAAAGCAGCGCAGCCAAAAGAATTGCTAAAAAAATTTGGAGAATGGATTGTTGGGAATAAATGCAGTTGCTGAAAATTAAAATTTAGGTTGTAGTGCTTGTGATTGTGTTTAGGCCAGCAGAGAAGGCTTTGCTGGCCCTGACGGCCCACCACTGTGAGCTACTTATCTTTCTCACAGACTCACCTAGCTTTGAGATTATCCTTCAAAGTTTTGTTTGAACCTTCCTCTCAAATTTGTTTGATTTAGACACAGCATATAAAATGGTCTCAGTAACAGAGCTTCATTTGATTTTCTGACGGTCTGCTCCCACTTACAGTAATGTTAAAATGACCCACTCCTCCCTAATATGTGTCCCACAGAACCCATAGGATGCCAATCCTAATACAGTCCACTACTCTGAAATTAAAACCCTAATGTCAAAGAGCAAAAGTAGCTTTGATTGCCTCCTTCTGACCAAGGAGGTCAGAAAACATGACTAAAAGATGATGTTTTATACATATGAATCAACTATCATAATAATACCATAAAGCCACCAATATGTAGGCCTATACAATTATGTGATAACATAATTGCAAGTGTGACTTAAACACATATTTTGATCTAGGATACGGCAACTTTAAACTGCAGAGGCAACTTTAAACTGCAGAGATTTTAAGTAGTTTGTATATTTGTAATAAAATCCTACAAAGATGCACTTAAAAGGAAAACATTGTGGACTGTTGCTCAAGTCAAAGTATTTAACTTTTCACAGTATTAAAGGAAGTTTTGGGATTTTGACAACATTGACTTTAGGTCAGCTTTTATCCAAACATGTCATGTCATGATAATAAGCAGAACTACTGCCTGCTCTAGTTAGCCTCTTGTACTCACAAAGTCTTAGTAATAGAGTAGTTGCAAAGCCATTCTCTTGTACAAGCTTCCTCTCATGCTCTACAGCCTTCTCCTCCCTCCCCCACCCCTGATTTCCTCCCCTGTACTCTCTGTAGTTTGACCTCTTGTAAGTACCATGTAATCTTTGCTGTCGGACTAATACTCAAGTCTTCCTACGCAGGTCACCAGTAGCTTTCCATCTTGAACACATCTGCTGAGATAGTTTGTGTCCCTTGCTACCCCGCCTTCTCTTCCGCCCCTTCACACACACATGTACACTGAAAGGCACACTCCCATAGCTCAGCACGGGTGGTTAATGTTTAGCACAGCAAGCCTTGTTGTACTTGAAAACAAATCACTGCAGTGTGGCTTAATAATGTAATGAGTCTTTTAAGCCGCACAGACAAGTTGATCCGCTCCGGTACAAATACAGGAACTGATTTCATTACAGCCCTCCCTCCTCCTCCAAGTGTTATTTTTTTGTTGTGTTATCAGTGTGGTAATTTCTAAATAGGTCAATCCAGAGAGGAGACTTCATGGTTGCAACTGTGAAGTCAAGCACAGGAGCCCAAAACAAAAACAGAAGGAGGAAGGATGACAGTTTGTCTCCAGTGATACTTGAATTAAGATATCAGCCTCCTTCTTTTTTAATTTGTTGTTAAACTTATGAAATCTGAAGTTTGACACATGAAACCAACCTTGAAATAATCAAATATAAAACATCTAATGATTAATTCACTGGCTTTGATACCATGCTTTGCATTTGTGAATCCCTTTCCAAACCACAAAGCACTGATGAAAGGAGTGGGCTTACATAAAAGAATACTGCAAGAGCAAAACTCTATTTTGGTGTGTTCAAGTGGATTTCTGCTATGTGTGAACCATCACTTAGAAACACAAAATAGAAGCTGATTGTTTTCTTGTTGTAACACATTTCTTCACATCTATTCATTCCATCTTTTCTATTCACCTGTTTGTAAAAATGTAGCCCAAATATGTGCCATTGCGTCAGTTTTGGTCATGGCTGCAGACTTGTTTGCTCTTGCATTAAAGACTGAAAAGAATTCTTTGGGGGTGATAATGGTGCAGGTCAGGGAGGGTCATTGCTGCCTGCGTTTCATCACATAAAGACAGCTTGTGTAAGAGATACAGCATTGTCTGTTGTAGAGAACATGGCAGAGGTCATTCTCAATCAGCCTCTTTTGTCACTGATAGCCGAAGCTTCATTTTTCTTGGTAGAACTCACCACATCTGAATTCCAGCTATACCTCATGAGTGACAACCTCTCTACAAGTGCAGCGATTTGCTACCTGAACAATGAAGGTCTTGCCATTGTGAAACTGAGACAGCTTTTACCGTGGAACCCAACCAGTAATTGAGTTCCTTTGCCAGTCATGCGTGGGGTCACTTTGCCTCCAGATGGGCGCTGGGAGGGGGCACTTGGGACCATTGAAATCCAGAAAGCCGATTCTATTGTGGAGGTTCTATTTGGGAGAGGTAGGGACAATGGTGTGCAAGGCCTATGTGGTTTATAATAGACTAGCAGTGCAGTCATTATCTGTCCAAGGACTCCAGAAAGGAGCTTTCAGAGCAGATGCTTCCCTAACTCAAGGTTTGAACACTCTGAAAGTCAGAAATAAAGACACAGAGCTGCCTGAAGCAGAAACCACTTTCTGGGAATATTCTTCCATGTGGACATATCATGTTGTTCTCCTCATGGCCATTCCTTGCCCTTCATCCTTTTCCCTACTCTGTTTTCTGTTGAGCCTCTTCTTTAAGGCTACTCTAAACTCTATTCCCCTCACAATATTCTCCTAATCATGATTTCCCCTCAATGCTGCGCTCACTTTACACCGCCTGCTTCTCTTTCCTCTGCCGGCTTGTTCGGTAATGATCCTCGCTCCCTGTGACGACTGGAATCCTTTTGTGCCGTCTGACACGTTTTATGTTTGAAAGGGAACAGAGGGCGTTTTTACAATGGCCTTTTATGCCCTGTGAGAAATATATGAGTCTTTTGGCGCGGCTAATGAAGGCGCTTTCATGTCCCCCACCAGTAGAAGTGTATAGAGATGGATTGTCCAGGGCCCACACAGACCCCAGTGTAGCCTGCAGCACATTGTGTCGGCCCCCAGTCTCAAAGTATTGATCTAACTGGGGAGTGAAGAATGAGAGGAGGAAAGAAAATAAGAGAAAAGAACAATCTATGGTTTTAGTCTTCACCAGTTTCCACTCTCGCTCTGATGTTGGGACAGGAGAGCAGGCAAGGTGAGTCCGTGCTGACAAGCCTCGCTCCGCCCACACCGCTCTTGCCGCTTCGCCAACACGACCATCATCATTATCAAGGTGACCATTACTCCCCTCTTGTTTCAAAGACAGTCATTACAGCCCCTAAGAACAGAGGCAGGGTCAGGGAGAAAGATAAGCGGAGACAGAAAATAAGGAGGGGCGGACAGATGAGAAAAGACAGGAGAGGAAGACAAGGAGGGAGAAGGGGTGTGATGAAGAATTATGATGAGGAAAAAAAGTGTGATTGGGGAAGGGAGATGAAGGATGGAAGTGAGTATGTGTGGGAATAAGTGAAATAATTATGGAAGCACTTCACCAAGGGCATATTGTTCTGTGCAGAAAGTAGCTTCTTGAACACACAATTTTACACACACACATGCCGCACAGACGCACTCGTGTCAGCCATTGTCAGCTCTTGTCAGCTCTTGGTCGAGGGCAGCGTTAGCTTGTAAGGGTCTTGCTGTTCTGCCGGGGGTCATGGGATATGAAGCCTTGTCGTGGATTTAATTGTATCTTTATAATCAGATTAATTAGCAGACGTATGCTTGTCAGGAGCAGTCTTCCACCCACCCACACATACACACACACACACACACACACACACACACTCACCACATTACCTACCCTCCTCTGTATTTCCCTCTGTGTTTCAGTGCCCTTAGACGCCTTTCGTGTTCAGTGTGAACTGCACACCACCACTGGAAAAAGTTTGAGTCT
The DNA here is from genome assembly GCA_023101725.1 of Atherinomorus stipes. NCBI lineage: Eukaryota > Metazoa > Chordata > Actinopteri > Atheriniformes > Atherinidae > Atherinomorus > Atherinomorus stipes. Next base: position 804,701 of record JALJCO010012253.1, on the reverse strand, counting down.
AGGTATATTGTTATAGCCTTGACTACACACAGTACATGTCCAAGCATCTTGTACGCACCCTCTTCCATTCTGTGCGAGCTGTACAGTAAAACCAGGCACAGACATCTTCGTCAACAGCAGGGAGCAGAATTATTCTAAGCGTTTAACATCTGAGGCCGTGCATGTAATACAAGAGCTGCAAGTTCAATGGTAAAAGAAGAAAAAGGATTTTTTTTTTCTTCAAGAGTACAAGAGGGAGCAGGGTAAATAATTCATTTCCTTTGGCTCAGGGCACGTTCTATTGTCACCGGCTAACAAGCACAAGGACAGGCGGCCGGCGGGCCTCTTATTGCTTGTGAACGTCAGAGAGAGTAGAAGAGGCAGAGCAAGAGGAAGAGGGGAGGCATGGTAATGCGCTCTTTGATCCTCCCTCGTTAGCCCTTGGTGAGCTTCCTATGCTCACCACCGCCCAGAGAGATGGTCAGATCAGGCCCCAGGCTCTGCCGAGTGTGTTTGGCCATACATTTGTGTTTATGTGTGTGTTTTAGAAAAAGGACAGTAAAGACACTTCCTTTCTCTAATGTAGCCCAGGTGGAGCTGCTTGCTCTAAGCGAACCAAGAATTTAAACATACTTGCTCATAAAGTATAGAAGAGTGCTCACATTTTGCAAACAGTCATAAAGCTGAAGTACATGAAATTGCACATACATTGTCAATGCTATGTCAGACCACATTGCCTCTGCTTGCTAAATGTGTAAAGGCAGTTTGTGACTAAAAGTGATGTGCTTTTCAATGGTTGTTTTCAGATCATATTCGTCAAAGGAGACAGCCAGAGAAGAGATGTCATTTTGTTGATAAACAGCAAATTGTTGCCTGATCTCAGACCTGTCAACTTGTAACATACTATGTTTCTGTGGGATAAAGGACTGGGTTTCTTTACCAGCCTCAAGAGACCTGAATTTAACATTGTCATTTGAGTCAACATGGATGTGTAACCACATGCGTTTGCATGCTTTTCCAAAGTGTTTAGCATGGAGTGGACCAGTATGAAAAACAGCATGTTCCCCTGTTTGTCATGTAAAAGCCGTATTCAGGAGCGCAGTGCTTAATGTTTGCCTTGATACTTCCAATAATTGGTCAGTCAGTCAAACTACTTGAAAATGGGGAAACTGCTGTGTCATATTTATTAAAGTGTTCAAGTGTTTCTTTTCCTCATTTTTGCAGAACAATCTAAAGCACTTAAAGTGCCCCTGGCATGAAATTTGTGTATTTTGAGGCTTTTTAACATATATTTTAGTTCCCCAGCCTGCCTATGTCCCCGAATGGGTTAAATTATAGATTTGCGTTTTCTTTTTCCCTGGGTGTGTCTGCCTAGATGGCAAAGTTAGCATTCACAAATAGGCTGATTGGCAGTTCGGCCTATTTTACGCCTCGCACAGCTTGTGACTGACTTCCAGCCAATTACCCCTCTCCCCGAACTACACTGTCCAAGTCCCTCCCTCCGAGACCTACAACAACAAAGCGACATCATGGCGTCCCGTTCGCATCGGAACTGCTCTGCACCTGGTGTACGAAGGACAACAGCAATCTTTTTGTCCTTCCCACTGAAAAACTTGTGGATGATTTACGTTCTGCAGGAATGTGCCGACCGAACTACCAGAAAATCTCCCTGCAGCTCTGTCTCCTCCTCAGGAGAGGTTATAACGGCTTCCAGCCACCATGAAGAAACACAAAGTTTCTAATTCTAACAGTAGCGCTAACTCGTAGCGCCAGCTATTCTATGACAAGGCTGAGTTACGGCGAACGATCCTTTCATACAGTATTCAGGTACTTAGAGTCTGACTAAAAAGGGACCAAAAGTCTCTTGGAATTTCATGTCACTGGTACTTTAAGTATTCCCAAACTTTAACTGATACTAACTTTAAAGAGTACTGTATAATTTAAATATTTTGTTGTGAGCTTATTGAACTTTTCTTGCGGTGTACAAAACGTTGACGTATATTTGCACACATATGCTTAATTAAAACTGAATTAAATTAAAACTCCTAAATCATGAACTCATTCTGAGTTGGATTAAGTATACTGTGTAGTTATATATACATGTACATAACCCCTTCCCTTACCTGGTTGGACTGTGCTATTGACTCATTTTTCTTCTTGGCAGCATTTGAGGACACCTTACTGCAAGCTTAAAATTTATTTTTGATGCAATTTAAAAACTAAATTGTCACAGTTTGGACTATAACATCAGAGTAAAAACAAAATAATGAGAAATAAAGATCTAGTTTCAAAGATCCAGTTTAAACCTTATAAATATTACAAACAACTACCTATGAGTCTTCTTCATTGAAGAGAAGCTAAGCTAATGTGACTGACTGTCACATTTGGCACAATGATTGTCTGACTGAAAAAAAAGTGTATTTCCAAGATCTCTGTCAGTTATTGGTCATTGTTCTTTCCCTCTGTTTCTCTCTCTCTCTTTCGGTCATTGTTTTTTGGGGGCGAGAGGAAGCTTTAGCCTGCAAGGACACAAGGTCCAGGCTAATGGCAGGAAGTCTTTAAAGTTTGCAGTCACCACATTTCATCTGAGCAAAGAGGGGCCCCCTGGCCACAGACCCCTGCTTTGATCCTCTCCCACTGGCTTTCTCTGCTAACCTCAGTCACAGAAAAGAACCGGGGCAAAGCTGTTCGTTAATTAACACATTTATTATTGCATGTGCCCAGATAGGCCACGTACAGTAGAACAGATGCATGCACTGCACATAAACAAGCACATTTATGTGGTCACACAGCAACACAAGTCTAACAGGGGCACCCAGAAAGTGTGTACACACAATAGCTTACAGGCACAAACGTATCACAGCTTCTCTGTCTCACTCAAACCAATTTCCCTTATCTTTATCTTTGACTGGTGCAAATCATCTCCTTGGCAATTTCATCAATGTGATACAAATCTGCTCAATTAGATGTGCTCTGCAGGTGGATTTTATTTGATTTCATGTTGTGCTGTAGTCAAGTAAAATTTTCTTTCATGCTGTTAAGTTAGTCTTTTAACTCTTGTGAATTCTGATTTTTGACCCAGCAGCTAACATTCAAACAAACCTTGACGTTATAAGCCACAACACTATTTTTCTCTATATTTTTCCCACAAGTTAAAGGGTTCTTGGTGCAAAATAAGATGAGAAATAAATTCTCAAAACTTAGCATAATGGGTGATATAGATTATCAAAATTACAAACTAATGACTGTAAATCTGCTCTTAAAAGCAGATCTTATCTTAGTTATTGCTACTGTGTAATGGCTTTAACTGCTGTTGATCTCATGGAGGGCATGTGCAACAGGGGAGTGGCCTCAGGAAAAGTACCAGTAGTGGAGGCAAGAGTTGGGCAGAAAATATTTCTACCCTCAAACTACCTGCTAAGCAAAATATGAATGGCTTGACAGATCACAAACACCTATGCTCAGAATCCTCATCTAGAATACCTCACATTGCTGTCCTGTCTCCATCACATCAGAAAGGGTCGCAAAGTAAAAATGATACCCTGCAAAGCCACAATTTTTAAACCATAAGATGAGAAAGCCCTTATTGACCTTATTAGCCTTTTCGTACTTATAAATTTCATGTGTTTGACATGCTTTAATGACTGCAGAATTGCCAAAGTTTGTCACATATTTTAAAGACACACAACGGAACTTTTAGCACTTTTCTCAGTGACGCGCCCCCTATCGGCGACTAAACTAGCAACCATCTTGTATCATACCTGCACCGTGATTCACTCCAGCCAGTAAAAGACAGTCTTATCTTGACTCTTGTTCTGTCTGTTCCTCTCTTCCTTTTCCTCTCTTCCTCCTGTAATGTTTCTTTACCGAATCCGACATGATGTGCGTTCAAAACACTCGCGGGGTTGATCCCTGGTTTACATCCGGTTGCTAGTGAGTGATACGGTGCTGCAGCCAATAGTCGGCTACAACGTCACAGTCGCATCCCGGATGGGAATCTTACATAGTGCTGTTTCTGAGCCCCGGGACGCCTCTGGGCAGTGACAGCTTGAAAATGCGCAAAATGAATGTTGGTGTGCCATCAAAATGAGTCAGAAACGCAGATTTTTAACGTCTAAAAGTTACGTTGTGTGTCTTTAAACTACAGTCCTCGGCATTACTTTGCTTTCATAGTGCATTCTTGATTCATGATAACAAGAAGAGTTACTGTGTCTTTCTGTGCTGTTACAACTTTTCAGAAGTCCATAGGAAGGATTTGATTCAGTCCCACATGGGCCTGCTTTTAGTTGCAGTTTCCAATTGAGAGGCAACAAAACAAGCAAAGTGAGTCTTCTCAGCTTTCCATGGTAAGACATGATCAGATGGAGCAAAGAGAGCTTCCTTCAAGCCCATACTTGTGCTCTCACTGCATCCTCTGTTATTAGAAACTTTTCAGTTGGTGCTAATGTGTCCGTCTGTCCGTCCATACATACATACATACATACATACATAACCAGTTAATCTAACACGCATGTCTTTAGACAGTGTGAGGAAGCCGATGTATGTTTATTTAGCAAAAAAACCCCAACAAATCCAAATCCCTCATACAGAAGCAGAGATGAAAAAGACCAGGGGTCTCATTTATAAAGCTTGCTTATGCAAAAAAACAGGGCTTGAAAGTGGCGTAAGTGATTTTCCACGCAAAGTTTCTGATTTATAAAAACAAACCTGACGGGAGAATGTGCGCACCGGTGCGCACATTCTGAACTTTGCGCACGAACATTTTGGAGACGGGGAAACTGGCGGCACCGCTGGTGAGATGATGAACTTAAGCCACGTTCATGCATTTAACCATTAATATCAGACTGTAGACCCTTGTATGGTCCTCAATTAAGCCATACAACCCATAAGCACCCATTCAGGACTTACAGCACAGTGTGTTCGAAGTGTATGTTCATCTTCAAATTATGTAGCAATGACAAGTTTATCTATAAAGCAAATTAATGTACAGGATAATTCAAAATGCTTTACATAAAACATAAAAAGCATTGCAGCAGGGGTGCAGAAGAGAAAACATCAAAACGTAAAAGAATAAAAGATTATTGTTCCATTAATTGTGACAAGCTGTATAGCAATTACTGTAATTACTGAGAAAACATAAATACTGCAGTGACACTGTTGCGTAATGCTTTACAATGGATGCGCTTGCATTGCTTGAAGACTATGCCAATGGCAGGATCAGGATGGAGAGTCTTTAGAGACCATGAGGATTTTCTGGCCCATGATGATGACCGGCTAATAATCACATTTACTTTTGCAGCGCTTTTGTCTATGAACTGGACCCAGATACCCCGACCACTGAAACCGTGCCCACCCCGACGCATCAGCAGCTGCTGACCACAGCGCACTCCGTTGTGGAGCCATCAACCTCAGCAGAGACCGGTGGAGGTGTTTACAGGCGAGGGGAGGGCACGTGAGGGGGAATCGCGCTGCACCACACCAAACAGGTGTTCTGTGTTCTGAATACAGTCGCTCTGACACGGCGTTTCCTCCACAGCGACTTCTGGAACAGACCTCCGTCACATCATCACCGCCACAACAACCTGCTGTCACTCAGCAGACACGTTAATCTGTGTTTCCTGTGACGCCCAAATAAAATGATTTTGTGAGGCTCCACTTCACCAACAAGCACCTCCACTTCCGTCTCCGCGAAATTACGTTTAAATCTCTTTTCGATCGCCACAATTCAGTTTTAAATGCCTCAGATCAGCTGGCTGATTTATATGCAGAAACATCCATGAGGTACTTTGCATTGACCATCTATGGTAGAAAGTGGGCATGTAGGAGGCGGAATATGAGCCAAATTCACCTGCGCAAACTTCCAGGAAGAGTGTGATTTATAAAGGGGAAATTGCTTGAATCTGTGCATACGCACGGTTTTATAAATCTGAATATTTTTTGGCGTACGCAAACTTTTGGTTTTGGGCGTACATACACTTTTAGTAAAGATCCTATGCAAAATTTTATAAATGAGACCCCTGGTGTCTGCTCCTCCATCCCTGATTTTCTTCATAAAGCCCATTTGCCCATCACAATCCATTGATTAGCTGCATCGTTGTTCAAGCGAAATGTTGAAAGCGTGTGAAAAAAGTAGCAGCTTGTAGCCTGGAAGATTGACCCGGGTCGGCACAAAAACACTTGTGCCTTCTTACTATGGAGATGAGCTAAGCCCTAAAGTTGGAATTTCGAAGATCAGACGTCACGAGGAAAGTCACGAGGCCTCTGTCTGGGGTTCTGTCCAAAAATGCTACCGCAGGCTGAAATGACAGGCCCGTCTATCCATCTGCGCTACCCTATCATAATATAATGCTGCATATACGTCTCAACCGGGAGGATGAAATGACTGAACACTGGCCAGCAGCGCCTGATGGAGCTACTGCGTGTAAGCTTGGCATCGGTATTCACCTGTGAGACATTGGAGATGGCAGCGGGAAGATTTTTTTTAACCACCTCCATCTCCTCCACCTCTTTTTGTTCAGCCCTTATAAAAAAAAAAGAGGTCAGTACGTAGCCTGTACTGTACAGTATATCTGATGTTACAATGTGGACACCTGCGGTGTGTTGATAAATATGTGGCAGCCTGTACCATATCACATCTCATTTTATAGTGGCTGCATGTATTCAGGTGTGCTCAATTGTCCGGAAAGTCCGGTAATTTTAATATCATTTTATTTTTCAGAATCAGAATGCGTTTACTGTCATTGTAACCAGCGTACCAGTACAACGAGATGACTTTCAGTACAACCCGTCCAAGATCAGACAAACAACAGTCAAACAACATAACAGAACAGACTGAACCGGGAGGAGCAATAAACATGAGTTAACTATGTCCCTCTCCACAACACTGACCGATTATGTTTTCCACAGACTTCTCATCACATTTGTTTGTTTTATATTTCAAAACAGTTCTTGGTGATGCTTATATTAAACAACACATTCATCAATAATAATTTGGAGATGAATGTAACATTGGCATGAAGCTGTGCAAAGATCAGCGAGAAACAGCCTTCAGGGAAAATCATTTCCTCCTCGGCTCGTAGCGGGAGATTTACATTGAACAGCTAATAACAGATGGCAGAGCTACGTGTTGCAGGTAATAGGAGTTTCCCTGCTGCAGCACACCCAACTCAGACTCGGACTTAATAAGCAAACTTGTGCAGAGCTTGCGCATGTTGTCTTCTCAACTTTTGGTGTAAGAACGCTAAAAGGAAGTGACGTTTATCCCACTGCAGTGTCCAGATACAGTTGCCATTCAAGCTTCCAGATATTGTCACTACTTCCCTTTTGTACTTTAAGCAATGGTAGTCTACGAGTTAAATGATTTTCATCTCATATTGTCACAAAAAGACATCCTGATCACTTTTAATATTTTGTCTTTATTGGAAAAGTAAATATTAATGTAATAAGGAGGGGGTGTGAAAAAATATCGATACACTGAAATATTGCGATATTTTCATATGATGATATATCAGTATTTAAAAATGCGGTATGGCTCTATTTTGCTAACTGTTATGAAATCTTGTGGGTTTTTGTGAAATCTTGCGAGAATTCGCTGATAAAATAAATTAATATCATGTTTTTAAATATCAATATGAAATCTGAAGAAAATATTGCAATATTTCAGTGTATCAATATTTTTTCCCAGCCCTACTCAAAAGCCACATGAGTCACATTAATTGAGGCTTCACTTTACACTCTTTATAGTTCACCTGTTGGAGCAAATCTAGAGTGCCTCATTTAAAACGGGTGAGATATCAAGTAGCATATATTGACGGTAACTTAACATTAATGCTCCTTGCATTAACCTTAAAGTGCCAGTGACATGAAATTCCCGGCGATTTTTAGTCCCTTTTTTGTCAGACTACCTCATTACTGTATGAAAGGATTGTTCGCCGCAACTCAGCCTTGTCATAGAATAGCAGGCGCTGCTAGTTAGCACTACTGTTAGCACCGGCGTGCAATGACCGAGGTTTGGTGGGCGGGACCAGAGGGCACGCTAGCGGAGAGGAGGCGGAGTGATACGGAGATACATGGAGACAATTGCCCATACACCCTACAGTAACCTGCGGTGTCCAGGGCTGCAGACACGCACCTCTCCACACACTCATGTTTGAGTAAAAAAAGAAAAAAAAAAAAGGTTGCTGTGTTCTGTTGAACGCGGCTGCACATCAGGCTTGAAGAAGTTCGTATTGAGTCTCTGTGGATCTATACAGGACGTACAGTCACGGCTTCACCAACCTGACACAGACGCTGATGCAGTGAGTATGAATAGAGCTTAAGAAGAAAATGGCATCATATTCCAGCAGCAAGTTTCCCTGAATAATTTACTTCACCTATGACCCGAATTCAGTTAACAGTTAATACTAAAGATATATTACACTAGTTCTGCACGTTAGATCTGTCTTCGTCTGACCGGAGTGGTACAGAAACAGTGATGATGATGATGAAGGCCTGATTGCAAACCAATGTGCGCAGCCGAACACTCGTGCACAACGGGAAGAATTATAAACTGGAATCATCACAAACATCAGTTTCCCTCAGAGATAAAAGACACGAACATGATGAGAAACGTTTATTAGAAACTTTGTGTTTCTTCACGGTGGCTGGAAGCCGTTATAACTTCTCCTGGGGAGGAGACGGAGCTGCAGGGAGATTTTCTGTTAGTTCGGTCGGCAAATTCCTGCAGAAATGAAATCCATCCACAAGCTTTTCAGTGGGGAGGACAAAAAGATTGCTGTTGTCCTTGTACGCCAGGTACAGAGTAGTTCTGATGCCAACTGGACGCCATGATGTTAGTTTGTTGTCGTAGGTCTCGGAGGGAGGGACTTGGAGAGAGTAGTTCTGGGGAGGGGGGTAACTGGCTGGAAGTCATGGCGTCACAGGCCGTACTAAGAGTTAAGTATGCTGAACTGCCAATCAGCCCATTTGTGAATGCTAACTTTGCCATGTAGGCAGACACACCCAGGGAAAAAGGAAACGCAAATCTATAATTTAACCCATTCGGGGACATTGGCAGGCTGGGGGAACTAAAATATATGACCAAAAACCTCAAAAAATGCAAATTCCATGCCAGGGGCACTTTAATGGCAACAGCTTTAAACACAATTTTGTATTACCCAAACACAGGCTCATGTAGAGTTGTTAGGATGGGAATAGATGTTCCATTCCACCAAAGTTACACCAAATTATGGTTGAATTAACCTGTCACTTGTTACCATTTTTTTTTTTCATCAGTATTACCTAACAAGTCTTTAACATCTCATTCAATAAAAGCCAACTCTCTCAGCCAGAGAGCAGCATTTTATCTAAGAGAGATTGTTGGTGCTGTCCCTGCAGCCTCGCTTCTCTTGCTGTTTGTGTGCCTGTGTGTGTGCATGAGTGTGTGTCAAGCTAGTAGGTATAAGCCTAATGGCAGTTGTATTCAAACACTTTTTATTAGCTTTTCACATGCCTCTGCTGGGCTCCAGCCACCGTTTCAGACCTACTCACTTTAGCACGACACACACCCACTTTTACACACACACTCTCTCTCTCGCTGTACCTCTGTCAAGAAACCATACCCTCCAACACACAAACACACACAGACACACACACTCACAGGTCTCTAAGTGAGACAGGGCCGTGGGTAATTTGCTGTAGTGGAGCAGAGTGGCACCAAAAGCCTGCTGGGTAATTGAGAGGTTAGGGGACGGAGTGAAGCTGACTGCCCTCTGCGTTTGTGTGTGCACAAAAAAGTGTGTGTATGTGTGTGTAAGCAAAGGCCCCTGCTCTCTCTCATTATGCTGTGGCTCCTGCCTGCCTGTCATTGTCTGAACAGAGCGCCCACAGAAAGCAACAGTAATGCACAGTGACACACTGCGTGTGTGCTTGCCTGACTTTGTGCGTGTGCATGTGTGATGTGCAATGAGACATCATGTCCTCTAAAACATAACAGTATCCTCACCCCGCTTGCCTATCTCCTACACATGTGCCTAAATGCAAACACACATAAACATGCACATTTATCATTCCACTAGTTGAACCTCGTATGCAGTCAGATGGCAAACACACTAAAACACCCCACCCCTTCCTCCCACTCTTACTTATTTTCTCCCTTTTGCACTGTTACCCTTTGTACACCCAGTAAAGAAGAGTGTAAAGTGTGTACATGGCCAATGCCCACAGGAGGTACTCATATATATATATATATATATATATATATAAATTGGGCATTTTCATACAATTAAAATGATTGCACTGTAAAACATTTGCTCTAATATTTTGTACTGTAAACTGAAATGTAATTTTGGTGAAACAAACATGTTAGACATTTAAAGATGCTGCCATCATTCATAAAGGTTTGCTGTAACGTTAGCAGAGCACCCAAAGGTTTTTCATTTATGGATCTTTTTGCAACTTTCATCTTGTTGGTTTGGGACAACATGACTGTGATGTGGTTAACAGCATGTCCTCTCAGCCAGCCAACACACACAGCTCTCTGTGTTTACAAGTGCCTCCATGGGCTTCCTCCTACATTGCAAAATATACAGTGTGTGTTAGATTAACTGGTAGTGCACAGGGGTAGATACAGTAGGTATGCATAATCTTCTGTGTTGGTATTGTGATAAGCTGGTTCATGTAGTAGTGGTAGCTATATTAATGTGAAGCATTATCTTTTAGTAATCATAAAATAAGTTATACGTGAAGTAGATTGAAAGCAGTTTAGGCATACTAAAAGTATGAATGATGTTTATCTTTACTAGTGTATATATGTGGGTTAATTAACTAAGATATATTTTTATCCTGTCCCTTGTCCATGTGTCATTGTAAGTATGCCATTAATGTTTACCAGTAAATACACAATGACTAAGTGAAAAACTGTTAACAGTATTACCTTACTTCAAAAAATATTGTATAAAATATACTATCCCAGAAGTATAGTTATGATATAAACATTTGTTTCTATTAATACACTCATTCTATAAGATTACAACAGTCATGCAGACAAATGCGAATGGAAGTGCAACGGTCAACCAACCTAACTTTATTTACTAGACTGAGTCCTGGTCCTATCAATAATTATATACCAAACGTGAAAAATCTTAGCATATAAAAGAAAAACGTTGCAAAGTTTGATGTTTTTAGGACAAGGGCGCCGCCATCTTGCAGTACTCTAAGCTCTGACGTCACCGGGTTGGTTTCTCCTCTGACTCTGCATCAAATGGACTTGAGGCAAGATTAAGAAATGAAACTCGCGACTGGCGCTTCAGGTAACTGCAGCCATGAGCCAAGCCGTCACGGAAGTGTGCACAAACTAAAGCTATAATGTCGTTTACTGACCTTTTTATTCGTGGTTACACTTTTTAGTGGTCTTTCAGTTGATCTGGATCGTTTGCTGATGGCAGAAGAGTGTTTGAATTTACCGTGACCATCTTCTTCCTGTATCAAAACGTCACGTCCGCAGGGCAGCGCGGGAAATTCGGACACCGAATTGCAGTGCATTTTGCAGCACACAGCCTGTTCAAGGCAACGGAGAGAAACGTGGGTGGAAACGTTACTTTTGGTATTTAGCGCTTCATCACCTTTTAGTATTAAAAAAAATGGACATGCATGTTTGTTTTGTTTTTTTTTAATTCCTGCCTCTAGTCCCTTTGAATCAATAGGAATAACCAGCTACGCTGCACTACAATTAACAAGCCGGAACATGTTTTAGAAGATTAATATGATGGAAAGCGAAGCTGGGAGGCCAGTCCAGCATCCAGATCCTGTACCGATGCTTTTCAGCCATTACACCGTGTGACTGAGGAGAGAGGACGAAATGCCCGTCCTGGTGTAAGGAAGGGTGGGTTGGCAGCACCTGTAGGAGTGGCTGCGGTTTAGCGATGCTGAAGGTTGTCACATGGACCAGGTCATGCGTGGAGGATTTTGTATAACAATTTGGATTACATGTATAGATTATTGTACCGAGAGTTGGATGTTTTGGAGGCGGTGCTGTCCCTGAAGGAGATCCGAGCAGAGACACGATAGCGTCCGTGAAAACAGCAGGTAGGCTAACTAAGCTAATGGTAGTAACCAACAGGTAGGCTAACTAAGCTAACGGTAGTAACCGGCAGGTAGACTAACTAAGCTAACGGTTGTAACCGGTGGTTTAATGTAAAGTAAAATAAATGCTGTAGCGAGGCAGGGATACGATGGGAAAGATGACAAGGATCCAGGCTGCAGGATGATGAGGGAGAGCACAGTGTTTGGTAGAACTGGACCCTGCCGTGGAAAATGGGAAGTACCGGTTAGAAAGTTTTTATGACGGTCATTTTAGATCAACTTGCTCCAGAGCTCCTCTGTTCATCATCAGGCTGTGGGGAGGATTTATGAGTGTTGCCGTTTGACGTGTGTTTAATAAGCGGTTTAAAGAGGAATAGAAGCAGAGAGCTACGTACTGATGTTCGATACAGACTGATGCTGCAGACCCGCTGGTGAGTGGAGCTCAGCTTGTAGACGGTGATATTAAAATACTCAGAGCAGCTGCAGGCTTTAGTCTGTGGACCTCTAGCTACCAGACTCCAAGTCTTCTGATCATTTTCCTAATTTTCTTTAGAAAATTCTCACCTCATGATCAGGAGTCAGGGATGTTCCTTTTTCAGAGCCGCCAGCAGCAGCAGGACTGGTCTCTGGTTCAGCTGGAGGTTGTGAACTGTCCTGTCTTCAGCTTAAACTTTGGAAAACTTGCTTTGAGACCAGGAGGATACAGTAATGGTTCCCCTTTGGTCTTTTCTTCTCCTTTGGCTCACCAGTCTCCGTCATTCAGCTGTTATCTTTATAATTGTGGACCGGACCAGACGACTCTCATTCAGGACCACAGGACTAACGAACCCGATGACGTCAGAGCTTAGAGTAGCAATAGTGAATAGTGATAGTTATGGACTCTTCTGCCATCCGCAAACGATCCAGATCAACTGAAAGACCACTAAAAAGTGTAACAACAAATAAAAAGGTCAGTAAACGACATTATAGCTTCAGTTTGTGCACACTCCCGTGACGGCTTGGCTCGTAGCTGCAGTTACCTGAAGCGCCGGTCGCGAGTTTCATTTCTTAATCTTGCCTCAAGTCACTTTAATGTAGAGTCAGAGGAGAAACCAACCCGGTGACGTCAGAGCTTAGAGTACTGCAAGATGGCGGCGCCCTTGTCCTAAAAACATCAAACTTTGCAACGTTTTTCTTTTATATGCTAAGATTTTTCACGTTTGGTATATAATTATTGATAGGACCAGGACTCAGTCCAGTAAATAAAGTTAGGTTGGTTGACCGTTGCATTAATACACCAGGATAATGACTATCTCTGGCTTTCCTTTTACACAGTGGAACTTCAGAACTTCAGACTTTCAGTATCAAAATATACCGGAAAGACGAACTAATCTGTATTGCTTTTTTTTTTTTTTTTTTTTTTAAACCAAATCAAGATTAATTCATATGCATGATGAGATGTTCTGTTGTACTAGTTACCGTAAGTGAGAAAAATGTTCCAGTAACTTTGGTGGCCATGTCCTTGCAGTGGACTACTGTGGACTATCACAGTTTATTCATTCACCCATGCTCTTCCTTCTTCCCATCTCCTCTTCTACCTCTGCTGCTGTGGTTGAGATCAATACAGTGTCTTCTTTCCTCAATAACTGTCACTCACAATTTCTTCAGACAAACCTTTAGATTATGCATGCATGAAGAGTTTGAATACAGCTTGGCCTGGTTTGGATGGATTCCCCTGTGACAAGCATATGTAGCCTGTTGTAGGGTTGTTCCCTGTGACCCGCAGCAGGACATAACCGGGTAGTTAGTTAATTCAGGTTTTAGAGCTCTTGAAAACAACTTGCCCCTCAAGTTTGAAATTTAGATTACACCATTAGAGCAGAGCTTAAGGCATGTGCAAACAAAACTTTACTTTCACTTGATAGACCAAGTGGCAAATAAGGAATTCTGTTAACTAAGTAGATGGTTCAGAGTTTGTGGCATCATTAAGCTGGAGGTCTGTTAATAAACTTGATTAGATCAATTTTAATGTGAAGTCTAGACACTCGTAAACGGTTATTAGATGCAGTATTTGCTGGACAGAGAGAGACTTTTTTTTAATCCTTCCTTTTTAGCCTCAAATTATTTTTTGTACCATTTAAAAGTCAACCAAACAGATTTGTAATACTTTGGACTTATCATCTGTTTGCAAAAGAAAAAGCAACAAGTTTACTGTGCTTTCTATGTCATGAGAGACTTTCCATTCACACACTGCTTGATTAATAAATGTACAGTTACAAAGAAAATGTGAACTTGTCAAGTACTCGCCAAGATGGAGACACATAAAGCAACATATTCAGTCTTTTAGATTATTAATAAGGCTTATTTCCTTTTTTATACATTTATATTTTCCCTAGTCTGCCTTTGAATTTTCCCTTTTTGTTTTCTTCATTAGTTCTACCTACGTGATGCCAACAGCTCACTTTCAATCTCTTTCTTCCCTCTGCTCTCTCTCTGCTGCTCCTCTACTCTCTTTACTCTAATTGACACTGACATCAAATCAATAATTTCACTTTTTTTTGTCCTTTTGTCAGTTTATGGTTCCTTGCTCAGATGGCATTGGCTGAATGAGAGAGAACTATTAAAATTGATGGAGTGTCCCTTGTTACTAAGAGAAAAAGGAAGGAGAATGGGAGAAAAACAAGAAAATAAAAATAGGAATACAGGCTAAGAGGACATGAACAAAAGATTCTAGAAGAAAAGCAGAGAAGTGTCTCAGCTGTGTTGTCTGAAGTGTTTGTGCCAAATGTGTGGCCTCCGTACAGAGACAAATATAAATGTACACCTTATCAACAGACCTTCACTCACTCTCATTCACACACACACACACACACACTCACAGGCCTTTATTCTTCAGCTATTTCTATGTGCATGTATCAGAGCTGGCTCTCTTCTCTTGGCCATGTAGCCCACATTTTTATGTTTTCATGAAGAATTCTGCAGCAATGTGATCAATTAAAGTGTGTTAGGTGAGCCATGTCGGAACAGAAGGTTAGAAAAGGCTTTTCCCTGCTCCCAAACAAAGTCCTCTTCAGTTAGATACTTTAGCTTACTATAAGTAATTTGTTTGTAGTCTCTTTTTTTTGTCTCAGTTAGCAAGACAGCTCCAAGATATTACTACTAGTTTTTCCAATCAATTTATTGATTATCCACTGTGCAGGGGCAGTAAAACACCTCAGATAACTTACCACACTATTCCAAAAACTGATTGGATGAAACAGAGTATAAAATGAGATCTGTTAGGATAAGAAGGGCCCGTCAGAAGCCAATAAATAAACCCTAAGTGATAAAGTTAAACAGCCAGGCCTCCCAAAGACACATTGGGTGTGAAGGACAGTGAAACCTGTAGCACTGGTCTTGAAACGCTCATGAAATTTGCACTTTAACTAATGAAAAATGTTGTAAACCTAATATTTTAAAGGCTTAACCAATGATTACATTACAGTAATGTATAATGCTATAGTAAAGTACATACCATGATAGTAATGATAGAGCTTTAAAAATGTCCTGACTGATAATATTGTAACACTCTCCCTAAAATCTTATTTCATTACATTTAATTTAATAAAACAGTTGTTATTTTCTCTAATTATCCCTAAAATTAGGCTGTGTGGGAGAAATGTGCCATTCATCCTCAATGCAAAGTGGTGCTAACTCTCTTTTATTAGGAAATAAATTACAGAGGGTGTAAGAAGTCTTAAGTAATTAAGTTAAAGCAGTGATTTTCAGGGTTTTATTGTTTGGCCTGCCTTACAAATGAACAATTAGAGCTCTGTACTCATTATCCACTGGGCTGCAGTTTTAGTTTGAAATTGGCTCCTACATTTAGCTTCATGTAGCAATGAAAGCGGTTATATTCTTAATTTCAGTTCAGATTCAAAATGATATCTGAATCCAGAAATAATCAGAAACTAATCAGATTATTTGATGACTCACTGAATGAAAATGGACTTGAATATTTTTAGTTGATGAGTATAAAGACTCCAGTCAGTCAGGCCAGTTTAGCAACGTCTTTAACAATAAAGCCAATATGTAACTTGGTATCATCCAGGTCAAATTTGTGTAGGCTTCTAAGTCTTCTTCTCTATGTCCGCATATCGAACCTTTTCAGTCTTTAGTTGCCAATTTTAATATCCCAGTACCTTTCAGGGCGCAGTCTCATGGGTTTCCTCAAACGAACTAGACTTGAACGATCTGGATTCTCATAGCAGGAGTCAGACAACTCTACGCGGTCTCATGGTTGTTTTCTGAAACATTTTGAGAACGAAGCTGTTGTCATCACGCCATGACGCAAGTAGAAAGAGTTGGCAAAACTCCAGTCCAGCTGGTGGCGTCACCACCTGTTGGTGTGTGATGTCTGTCACTAATAGACAATCTATGCATGTACATGCATTGAGCATGCTGACCGAGAGCGCGGCAGCATGAAGTTCCAAGAAATGTGTCCTGTGTGTCTCATTACTCGATGTGCATGAGGGATGTAGGGTTGCACAGTATACCGGTACCAGTATAGTACCGCAATACTAAAGTGTTTAAAACGGTACTATACCAGCATTTAAAAAGAAACGGTACTTTAAAAAGAAAAAAACCGCAGCTAAATTGGTAAATTGGAGCCTGTCTCTTTAAGAGCAGCGAGGCCAGCAGTGAGTGTGACGTAGTTAATGATGCGGCTCTCAGCGAAGCACCTTCACTGAGGAGGAGGAGGAGACGTCAGGTAGCAGCAGGCTGGTTCATGGCGAGTGGACGCTGCCGCGGATACCTGAAGTTTGAAGTGTTGCCTCCGTTAGCAGACGGACTCTGTAGCATCGCGTTCACTGCGGTGCTTCAGTGTTCAACGGCTCACCTTCATCATTAGCTTTGAATCCGTAATACTTCCAAACTGTACTTTGAGCCCCTACTTTATCAACACGGGCTTTTCCAAAGCCGTCATCTTTTCTTTTTTCCTCTAAAGGAAAACTACGCGGACTTTTTAAGCCCCGTTTCCACCCGCGGGTCTGGGTCGGGTCAGGTCGGGCCAGGCTGGATCGGGTGGGTTTGGGTACGGATGTGTTGATTTCACGCTGCGTCCCCACAGCAACCTGTACGGCGCTGGACAGCTCTGCTACGTGATCGCGTGACATCATCGCTGTGCAACGCCGTTTAACCGAAACACCGCGCAACACATGACAGAAACAAAAGGAGTCACCCCGGCTTTGTTTTTATGCTTGGTCATGCGGGAAGTGAAATTTTTCAACAAATCAATGTATTGCTTTGTGTTAAGCCCCGTTTCCACCAGCGGGTCTGGGTCGGGTCGGGCCGGATCGGTCCACGTTTTTTTGCGTCTCCACAGATAAAAACTGGGACGTGTACCCTTATATCCGACCCGACCCGGACTACTTTTTTGGCACCCTTCCGTAGGGGTACTGATCTAACCGATCCGGACCAAAGAGGTGGAGCTAATACACAGCAATCAGCTGATTCATTGAAAAATCCGCCACTTCCCGCGTGACCAAGCGTAAAAACAAAGCCGGGGTGACTCCTTTCTGTTTCTGTCACGTGTGGCGCCGGTGTTTTGGTTAAACGGCGTTACACGGCGATGATGTCACACAATCACGTAGCAGCGCTGTCCAGCTAATTCTCCGCCTCCAGAATAAGGGAACAGGTTGCTGTGGGGACACAGCGTGAAATCAACACATCCGTACCCAAACCCACCCAATCCGGCCTGGCCCGGCCCGACCTGACCCAGACCCGCGGGTGGAAACGGGGCTTTAGCTCCACCTCTTTGGTCCGGATCGGTTAGATCAGTACCCCTACCGAAGGGTGCCAAAAAAGTAGGCCGGGTCGGGTCGGATATAAGGGTACCCGTCCAGGTTTTTATCTGTGGAGACGCAAAAAAACGTGGACCGATCCGGCCCGACCCGACCCAGACCCGCTGGTGGAAACGGGGCTTAGTGACTTCAGTCAGGAACAACTGGTGCTGATGTTCAGTTATGTCAAAGTAAAAAGCACAAAACCTCTTCCAGCCCAGTAGAAACCTACAGAAGCCTCCATACGACACATAAACGGTTAAAAAAATACATTTTTAATTTTCTTCAAAGTTATTACAGCCTTAAAATGTTTAAATAAGTTTGAAAATGGTGACAGAGATGAACTGACTGATATGTTCAATTATTATATGTATATTATAATTATTAATACAACTTCACTGATGTTATAATGAAGTCAGTCACACAAACATGATTTTATAGACATTACCTCATACCCATTTAATGTTTCATATCATAAACTATTGAGACACATTAAATAAATTAACATTTTGAAACACATTAAAAAAAATATTCCAAAAGCCTTACAATATGTAATTCATTTAGATAGTTTTACAATTTATGTTTCTAATTATGTCCATATAATTTTTCATGTATAGAATGATTTTGATTTTAATTTGGCATTGCTTTATATTACTGGTTCTCTGTGTTTTAAATTGAAGATTTTACTACTTTATTTGATTATTTTAATATAAAGACTTCAAGAACAATAACGCAAATAAAAGAAATATTTACTTTGGTTTACCTTTTTAAAAAAGTATCGAAAAGTACCGAAAAGTATCGAAATACAAAATGGTATCGGTATCGAAACAGAAAATTGGTATCGTGACAACCCTAGATGTCTACTTTGGGAGAGGCGTCGGCAGGGAGCTCCGGCGAGAGACAAATGCTGGAGGTAGTCTGATAAACCCCGCTCTGTGATGGTGAGTCATCTTTGAGGACAAAGTTTCCCTGGTTGCATAATCTCATCTCAAATGCAGTAAGGGAGATGCAGCAGCCCCACACACCACGCTACCGCCACCAAAAGCTGTTCTCGATGCAGCGATCAGCATAACATTCTCTGCATTTTTTCCATGCTTTGACCTAACAGTCCCAACTGGCTGCAGTAGCAGGATCCATGCCCAAAGGTGCTAAGCCGTTATTTGCACAAGTTCACTTATAACATCTCTGTCTGTGGATGGTAGCACCTGCTTTATAAAAATAAAAATTCTGATATTTTTATCAGATCAGATATGATTGAAATGTGACATTGAGCTTGACCTTAACTCGTATCACTATACTACACATGTTTTCTTAAGTTGATTTTGGAGTGATGTTAGAGAAGTCTGACCTGGGACCCGCCTTGGTGGTGGAATAACGCTGAAATAAAGCATAAGGGATATCATGTTGAGAAGCAGCGGAGATAATCATAAAACAAAGCAATACAGGAACTTTCCGTCTTAAAGCACAGATTAGATTGCTGTGTTTTCATATGTGGCATGTGGACTGTCAGGCAGATCACAGCTCAAGTTGCCTGCCTGAACTAGCTTGCAGATGTTGTTTAATTTGATAGATGTGAATGTAAACCTGCATGTTGGGTGGTTTTGAAAATATTTTTTCCCTTTCATTTCGGATTTCAGTTATTAATTTTTTTTTTCTTTTTTTTTCTCGTTATGATCATCAGATCCTGAGCTTTATGAGAATTTGTTTTTTTATCTGGACATATTGAGGCTTGAGTTAGTGGTCTGCAGTATAAGATCATTGCTACCAACAAAAGTGCTTCATTTTGAAATAGTTAATGTTACTAACTTTAGCATATAGAAAAGTAATTAACAAATATTGAAATGATATAAAATGTCCAGTTTAGAGTATCAGCAACTTGGTTTTCTTTTCTTATATGACAGTTTTCTTTACTGTAGCTCTCCGTACCTCTGGCACATTAGCACAAAATTAATCTTTGGGTTGAACGCATTATTTATTCTATTAATTGTACTTGACTCAAATGGCAGATCATCTGAAAGATAACTTTACTTTTACAGTCGAGACGGAGAAGTTCCTCTTTCACTGTCAGCTTGCTTTGAAAAATAGTACAATTATCACTCTTAACTGTAAAACTGACATGACATGACAGTATCGGCTGTTTTCCTGACAGCGAATGGGGAAGTTTGTTAACAAAAGACATGCAACGGCTACAGAGGGCTGCCCCAAACAACCACAACCCACATGAATGCAGATGGGCTACATGGACACACATTTACAAACACATAAAGGCGAAAAGAGAAGTATGCTTACCACAAATAAAAGGAAGTCATTGTGTAAGATGATCTTAATAAATGCATACAAGTAAAATCACACATGCAGTATCAGCTTATAGATCTGAAGTAAAGCTCTAGCAAACAACAAAAACGGAACCAGACATCTGACCAAGTGCAGGAGAAAGAAATGCTTGGGGTCATGATGGGTGGTTGTATAGTTTTTTTTTTTTTTGGTTGGTTTTTTAAATTTGAGTTCACATTACTTTTTTTAATGACCACTTTATCGTAAACATGTGCCTTTTTACTTCTATGTTTCTTCAACATTATACTCAAACCTTGATATAGCTGAATAGAAAATATCCAGTCTCCTTTTTCAATTGAAGTGTTTTCTTTTTCCTATTGCAAGTTTTTCTGTAATTTTTTTAAGGTCTGCTCATCCAGTACACACTGTAGCCCCTTACGAACTTGTTCTGAAAAGCAGTAATAGAGCAGACTTTGTCTTTTATACCATTTGTATTAAAATGTTCAGCTCTTGTACCTCAGCTGCCAATTCCCATGTCATACAAGCGGAAATGTTGCGTCACCTCATTTTGGCTGAACGCACAAAAAATGTTCTGGACGGGATCGAGGGAAGGGCTGTTGCTGTGTCGATCTATATGCAACATTTCCTGATACCTGAACATCACCTGGATGTAAGATATCTGCTAGGAAACTATTTGTTTGAAAAGACAACTCTTGTTTAAGAGTGGATGGACTTGACCACAAATATTTCCGCACTGCATGTCTGAAAACAGCTTTTGACTTTCTTTTTTCTCCATCAGTTTCTAAAGTTTAAAGGTTTTAGATTACTCAGGAATTATTTTTTTTTATTAATGCTGAGAGTAGGTTTTATACCTTTTCTAAAGGTCTTCTTTAAAGACACACAATGTAACTTTTAGAACACCCCACCCCACCCCCCTCCCCCAAACCACGCCTCCAGAACACAGGAGCGTGTGCGCCAGTGGTTGTTGGCGAAGATTCCTTCACCTCCAACTTGTTCTGTGATGTAAAACATCCTCACTACAAACACGAACACCTCCATGACTTGATCCACATCTTTTTAAGAGCGAACAGTGGCATAGATAAGAGCAGCGAGCAGCAACGTTCGTCTGCACTAAGACGCAAGCGCGCACACGCACATGGAGGGTGGGAGTGGGAAGGGAACAAACGGCAGTCGAGTTTGATCATATGATACACATATTATCATTCAATCAATAAGCACGGACCGTTAGTAGCCCCATCCAGTGAAATTCAATTCATTTCATTCCTGTCCGTTCCACAGGTGATTTAATTTTTTTAAATTTTTGTGTCAGAACATTTAATTAATTGGTTGCAATCAGGGTGTGAAGAAGACTTTAAGCAATATAGTGAAACTACTCTTGGAAAACATCATCCACCCTGCCTTTAAATCCATTTGTTAAAAAATTCAGACCTGAATTAATCCATATTGAATGCAGAGACATGCTAGTGCGACTGACATCGTGTTGCCTGATGGTGTGCTCTAATTGGAGCAATAGAATTACGTAGCATGATGAAACTACGTCAAATGATACGTTTCTGTCTGATTCAACAGTTTCTGAATAGTGAGATAAAGCTGACTGACCATGAACAGGGACTTTGATATTCACTCTGGACATTCACATGGCCTCATCAGTGCACAACAGATCATATTATACCCCAAAACTGTAGAGAAGTGAAATTTGATGTCATGGCACGTTTACGTGGTTTTCACAGAGGACCCATTTAGGTCGACCTAACTGGGTTTTGGTATCGAACACGGCACGACTGGGTCTGTGTGAAAACGCCATTCGCGCTCTTAGTCGATCTAACTCGCCCGCTCTCAGACCGGCTGAACGGGGTGGTTTCAGAGCGGCTTGCGTCGACCTGAAATGCGGCACGAGTGATGTGTTAACGTGCACCAACTTTAGCCTGACCTAAAGCCCAGATACTCCATATTTTTTAACTAAACAGGTATCCGTAAGCAGCTGGACTGTAGGGATATCCTTCTTATTTGCAGTGTTATTACATATAACAGGGTTATGGCATACCTAACTGTAACGTTTGGTATCATCTTGTGTTTGCTAGCTACTAATGTTTTTCTAATGTTCACATCAACGGGGCGTTCACAAATGCTGGGCAAATTACCAATAAGGGCTTAGCAGGCGAAGCATTAATGCTCATTTTACAACTCTGTTTGCCGATAATATCTGCGTGTGGTCGGACTTCGCGGTTCAACAGAATCAATCTGCGCCTTGTTCTGGTTTGTTTGGAAATCCGCGGCCTCCAGTACATGACAACATTGTTTTCCACACGCAACTCGTCTCATCTTCAACACACTCTATCCCAAATCTTCTATTTCTGCTTCAACTAAATGCTAAAGGTGAAGTGCCAAAGCAATAACCGTTTCAGTAGAATATCTTTGAACAAAAATATTGTTAAAAACTAATATTAGTAAAAGCATCAAGTAAATGCTTAAAAATGCAAAGAATACAAGAACTTCAAAACACCAGGACCTTCATCAACCGTGGTTACACACAGATCTGTGTGTATTTGGTGTGTGAGAACTTTTTCCAACAAAGTGTGAAATTTACCAAAGTAGTACTTACTCTTAGAAATGTGCTTAAATGTCAGGACTGCTCTGACCATGTGTGTGCATGGAATCTAATGGTAGAACAAGGAAATGCATCATTTTTGCAGGTGTTGCAGCAACGTGGTCTTTTCTTTGGACCAAGATGGATTTTTTTTTTTAATTGAAATCAAACAGAAGTTCTACAGTGATGCTGAGAATGTGTGTACTATCAGGTACATCAGATCAAGTCAGTCATCTCTACCAAACATTGAAAATCAATCGAGGTTAACCAAAGACCATGATCGTAGATAATGTAGGTTTTGCAATGTGCATTCTTCTGATGGGCATGACGTTCTCAGAGTAACACCAGAGCAGTGAAAATACTCTGGCTACTCCTCGCTGGAGTGCAAGTTTTTCCATCCTCACCTCCCTTGAAGAAGGATCTGATATTTTGACGCTCTTTGACGTGTTTTCCGACACATGCACCCTGTCCACTGACGTGTGATTATCACCTGTGTGTGTATGTGCATGTGTCTATGCAGAGAACAGCTATGGCGTGCCATCATATAAATCAGATAAATAACATCACACTTTTTTTTAAATCAAAGGACAGAGTGTAAACCTTTTCTAGAGAGAAAAAAAAAGACTTCTGTTGTGACATTGGGCTATTAAAAAAAAAAAAGAAGATCAAAATAAATTAACAAGACCTTGGGGGCAGTGGATCTTGTTTGGGTGGGGGGACCTAATGGTAGGGGAATCGCTGATGTTGAATATCGAGGAATTTGCTCATATGAGGGTGTAATCTGCTTTTCCTACTAATCTCAGTTTTTCATGGTCTCTGAGCCAAATGAACAAAAAAAGCAAGACTGAAGTGAATAACAGATGCAGCTTCCTGTCTGCGTGACAACACCTGCACTGACAAGGCTCAATACTCCCCCAGAAGTTCAGCTGTGCCTCAGAGGCTGACAGAACCACTGAAGTTGGCCAAAAAATGTAGAAAATAGTGATATCCTCAGTGGCTCTAGGTAAAAAAAAAAAAAAAAAAAAAATCAAATGGCCTTATCCGTTTGTGGTGAAGCATTTGGCTGAGAACATGCTGGCTGATGAGGAGTGTCACCAGAAAAGCAGAGCAGCCTCCATCAGTTACCCTGTGTGTTTGAGCTGCATCTGGAGGCTGTCTTCAAGAATAACCATGGAAGAAAAAGATCAATTGTTGTCGACAAAACTACAGATAGGATTGTTTATTGCTTGTTAAGCAGCCATAAATGTGACACTTTACTGCCAGAGAGGAGCTGCCTTTCATGAAATTAAAGTCCAAGAAGATTATTCTCATTAAAAAGAGTCCATTTATGTAAATCTAATGCTTTTTATCAAGTTTGTATAATTGTTTCATACATTGTTGATCTGGGGCAGTCTGATGTTCTCACGTCACCACATTGCTATCTTAAATACGCAATGAAATGAAGAGAAATTAGTGGCTCAAAGTTATTAACACCTGACAGCAAGGTTTGCATACAGTAAATAGGCAACCTTATTGCCTTAAGTAAAATGAAGCAATAAAGATATAAATACAACTGACAAGTCCCTCTAAGATGTAAATTAAATTGCTATACAACCAAGGCATTTATATTCTTTTGCAAATAGTTGACATGGCTGCATAAAAACACAGTAAGAGAGAGAGAGAAAAACTTTTGTCAAGTAGAAAAGGCTGAAACTGATAAAGATTCACAAGTTAAAGCATGGGTGCTGTAGGGTTTAGAATCAGTTAGTACTGTTGCCTCACAAGTTTCCAGGATGGAATATCTACTGATTCTGAGCGGCCATATTCTGGCCTTAAAATGGACTGCTGAGCATCTCAGGGTGTACCCTATGACTCGACTATGAGTACTGGGACTAGCTCCAAATGCCCAAGACCCTGAAAATGGATGGATAGTAGTTAAAGCTTTAAAATTTCATTTTTTGTTTAGATTTACAAATATCGAATGAGAGTGACTGTCAATCAACCATTTGGGTGGGACTGACTGAATCACTGATTTCTTATTTGTTGCACTTATATAGGCTGCCCACTCATTCTGCTACTCCTGGTTCGTGCAGTGTAGAGTATTTGTACATGCCCTATAGAAGAGATGCTTTATAGAAAGTACAACTTGTAAAAACTCACATTTTACTGTACAAGGTGAGTTTTTTTTGCAGCTGTTCAGCAGCATATGTCATCTGTTCAAGAGTTCTTTGCCATCTGGGAGCTTATAGAGTTTCTAATGAGAAAGAACTACATACAGGTACTACAAGTGTGTGTGGATAAAAGAGGTTGGAGGTATGGCCAGATAAAACAAAACCAAAGGACATCAGGCACCAGCAGTATTGTCATGTCTGAGATTGCAGCAATATGTTATGGCAAAGATAAACTAAGTTTTAAAATGCATGTGAGCTGTTATTCTGACAAAAAGATCACATAAGAAAAAAAAACTGAAAACCTGGTTATGTTTTTACCAAAATAGAAAATGAAACACAAGAAAGCATTACATGCACAATAAAAGAAAATCCAACATGGCAAACACAATAGTCCCTGATTAAGATCTAATGTGATTTCACACTTCTTGGCTTGGCACAGAGATTTAATTTATTGCCGCTGGACTTGAAGAAATATCTATGGTGACTCGAAAGGGGGCACAGCGGTGGAAAAATGGGTGGGGAGAATGTGGGAGGGGGGGAGAAAGAACAGGGTGGGTGTGTTTGGGGGAGGTGTCTGCTATGTTGAGATCAGATTGGGGGGGTTGTAGATTGTTGGAGCTGAGGCGAGTCCTGTCAAGAACAGTATCGGCACAAGTGTAGGGGCCTGTGTTTATGCTGTCGCTCTGTCTGGAGAAATTAGTCATATCCCTTTCTGGAGACTGGGAAGCAACAAGACAGACGGAGAGGGAGGAAAGAGGAGTGTGCGTGTGCATGTGTGTGTGAATATACTAAGCATGGCTTTGATTCTCCACTGAGCAACACAAGATGGTGAAACTTAATTGCTCTGCCTTTTTATGTGCTGTCCAGGTCAGGTCCACACACACAAACCAAACTCACAGTACAAACATGTATGTAAGCAACCACACACACACAGGCACATGTGTGGATCTGGGGAGTGCTCCCACACACTAACACTCTTGTTGCAAATTCATAGGCCAGACAACAGCCAGTGGGAATACTGTGCCCAGTGAAATCAATATAAATGTACACAGTCACAGACGCATGGGACAGGAGTATAGAGTGTGTGTCTGCATGTATGTGTGTGCCACTGGTTGATCCAGCGAAAATGGCTTTTGTTCAGTCCCCTGTGCTATGTAACATTACAGAGTAATTACAGAGTGTGTGCTTTGTTTAGGGGATGTCTAATTATGCTGTTTGGGTTGTGCAGGGCCCTGGGGTGTCCCTGTGTGTGTCTATTTGTGTATATCTGTGAGAAGTTGCTAATTGTGGAGGTGGTGTTAGTGGTACGACAGTCATCAGACAGACAGAGAATGAAATCAAGACCGAGAGAAAGGGGGCAAATCTGAGAGATGCACTTTGGCCTTTCTCCTAATTTTTCACACCTCTCTGCCCATAGCTTTTAGTCTGTCATTGAGCTCTATCTGCTTCTTTGAAGATGACAGTATTCACTGTCATTCCCTTAGGATTGGTTTGTAAGCTAAAAAGATTGAACAATCTTGCCTTTAATTTGAATTTGAAGGCTTTATATACAAACTTCTTGAAAATAAGATGGATACTGGTACTAAACTATGTGGATTACTGAGGCAACATTTGTATAAACATACAGCCATTACATTTTATGCATACAAACCAAAGTGTCGTAGTGATAAAAATATTTTGTTGTGTATTAAGCACTGTGATTTTTAGCATTCTTTCTAAAAGTTTCAATATTTCAATACACCGATCATCCAATGTTTCACAACACAAATAAGAAAGAAAATCGTCTTGCAGTTAATTTTACTGGTTGTTGATTATGCTGACAAAACCTATCAAAATACATATGATACATATCTTAAACCATTGAATGTCATAATTAATACTCTTTGGGGATTCATCTTAAAATGTCCCTATAGAACTCATCACTGTACTGTACATTATATAAGAAACTTGATTGGTTATAGCCTGACGGGAGACATTGGCGCTGGTTGCAATTTATTTTTAAATGTGTTTACTCTGATGTACTACCATACAGTATTTAAAATGTATCCTTGTTCTGTTCACACCAACCTGCTTCTTGTGACACTCAGAAAATCTCACCTTTATTGGTTCTTCAATTCAAAAGGAGGCAGGTCGGCGGCCTTTTTCCTTTAAGGCCCCAAATAATCGGAACCATTTGCCTGCATCTCTAAGATCTATTACATTCTATCACCTTTTCAGATCCCTACTCTTTACTCACTTTAAAACAGTCTGCACTGTATGTGATTTTATTTTATGACGAAAGAGAGAAGCAAGAAGGGAAGAAAAAAAATTCTCCTTACGTATGAATTGAATTATGTAAATTGTAACGTACCTACATTTCTGTTATTTGAACTATAATGTTACGTGAATATGGGGATGGAGGAGAGGGTTGCGATTGTCTGATGTTAAATGTAACTGTACGGTTTATTTTGTTAGTCAGTTTGTATTGTATCTTACATGTTTATGTGTGACATATTATGTGGTGTTATGTCTGTTTTGTCTTTTGGTCCCCCTCATAAACTGCATCTCAAGGGGTTTTCCATGAATAAATTGAATATTTGTGGGTGATGATGGCTCACTTGGATAGGCGGTAAACAGGTTTATCTTTATGCAGTTGCTATGAAGTAAGACAGCTGTTTGTACAAAGTAAGAAAAAAAAAAAAAACCTTTGTCATTGAGGTTTAAAATTCATTGGTACTGTTTTATGTATTTATTTATTGGGGGGTATTGTAATTTTATTTGCTAGTTTCCTCTATTGTCACAGGAAAGTGGCCAACATATAATTAGCAACAGTAGCTTCTTATTTTGAGAGAAGACCCATGCATGCATCAGCTCAGAGGTGTCAAACTCTGGTTCTTGAGGGCCACAGTCCTGCAGGTTTTAGATGTTTATGGCTGTATAAGAAAGTAGAATACTGCTGGATCATAGGGAAACTTCCTCTTCCTCATGCATCTGTCTGTAAAACATAAGGTGTTTTTTTTATTATTATTATTAAAAAAGAGCACTGATGTTTGAAGTTTTCCCACTTTAAAGAAAAATTAACAGCTCTATCCCTTTTCTAGGTGTAAGCTCAATTTACAAACTTATGGATGCATTTAACTCTTTTTAAATTGTAAATCATTGTTTTAGACATTTTGCATTATGACACATATCTGTGGTTGTGTGCAAAATAAGTTAGCCATTGGAAATGATTGTGATTCTTAACTAATTTTACCAAGAAAGCACCATTAAAGAAAATAACCAAGAAAATATTTTTCATATTGTAAATATATTTATTATTAGGATAGGATCAGTGTCCTGTTGAAAGAACCACTCCTAGCTGAACTTAATCTTTGAGACAGACCTTGTGCTGTCCTTAGGCGCTCTTAACGTTGAACTGACTGTTATAAGTCACTGCAGGCTAATTTACACCTTGGTGCCCCCCCCCCCCCCCCCCCCCCCCCCTTCCCTCCTCTTGTAAGTTGTTTTTCACTTGCCATGTGTCCCTGCGATGATGATCTGACAGTTGAATTTGATTTGATAAGGCCTTTATTTATAACAATAACTAGGACGTTAGATTTTGGAGATTCAAATCAGAAAAGTCCAGATGGTTTTAGATATAAATTTTAATTGCTTGCATCTAGTATGGAGGTACTTTTTCCAATTTCATTTACAAGATGGTGAGGTAGTGTAGTGTAAGCTCCTGCTGTGTTTGCTTTTTTAAAGGAGGTGTTCAAAATACAAAAAATGCTGAAAAATATTAACAGTTGCCATTGGCTGTGCAAAGTTTCTTACATGACTGTGGATGGAGGCAGTAAAGATCAGATGGCGCAGAGTAAATAAATCAAGTCAAGAAAAAGTTGCATTAAGAGTGGAAGACTAACAGAGTACTGAGTGATCCTAAGAAATGAAGAAGTACTGCCTCCACGCTTGCAACTGGATTGCATTGATCTTGTGGTCGAGGACATTGTTTTTTCTTCCACTTTAAATGGTTAGTGCTCGGCATGAACTTTATCATGAGGAGGACTAAACAGAAAAGACACTAATTTAGATGTTTGTTTTGAGTGTCCTACAGTAGAGAGGAGGACATAATAGCAGTATGATGTTTATCAAATGATTTACCTTCTGTAAAATGTTTGTTTTCGCTTGAAGGTCCGAACAAGGTCTCAGTCCTCTATATCTGGAGCTCCTATTGAGATCCATTAGCAATGCACCCTGCCTACTCTGCCTCAAAAAGATGGAATGGAAAATGTCTCATTCTTCTTTGTTTATAGAGTTCTAAATACCTGGGTTTGTTTAGAGTAGTCAAAGAAAAGTAGTAATGCTGTATTTCAAAAGGAACCATTGGTTTGAATAGCTGTTGGCCAGAGCTAAGAAGGGGTCAAGGTACTGAGATGCATCCTTGTTTATACAACAATACCATACCCTGATGTCACTGATGCATAATTGCAAAGCACATTTGTTCAACAAAGTTGTAGTTCAGGATGGCATTTTTGGACCCAATAGTGCACTATTAACCTTCATTTCATATAATGTGCTCCTGGGCATTAATTCTCCGCAGAATATAGTATAATAAGTGGATTTTCTTATTGTTTACATGATCATTTATAGAGTGCAGCATTACAGCCATAATCCATTTGAAATGAATGATGGAATAAATGAAATAGCTCCGGCAATGCTGTTGTTTACATGGATTGAAAAGAAAGAAATAATAATATCATGTAATTTAATTTCACATTTTTAGACTTGTATAATGGTCTATTAGGCCATCTTTTTTCTCCACTGCTCCAAATGAAGGCCCCCAAAGACATCTTTCCTCTTTGACCTTTACCATTTATTGTGCTGGGGATTGTGCACATGTTTATTTCCCCTTTTGCACCAAGTAAAAGTATTTTATTTTTCCTCCCAATGTGAAGTCTGAGCTGTGTGTCAATGGTTTGTTATTCTAAGTTGGTGTGTATTGTCAGAGTGTGCTGTACTGCAGAAGACCGTAAACGTGATTAAGTGTTGAAGATACAGTAAAACTTTGTGTGTGTGAAAGAGGTCTGAGAAGACCTCCGTTGATTTGATGAAGCAATATTGGTCTTCAACATTATGACCTGCACAGATGTTTGCACACACCCAGTGTGTCTGTATAACAGTACATCACTGTCTTCCGTGGTGCTTCCTTTTCCAAACATTTCAGCTCTGTTAAAGTGTCACATCTGTTTTGCTTTATTTTTGTCATGGAAAGTTTTGCCATCATAAGGAAAAAATCTTTTAGCCAGAAGATCTGGGTTACCTTTGCATTTTTCTAAAAATATCAGAGGGATAAAAAATGTATAAATCAGTTAATTAGATAATAATAATGATGGTGATAATAATAATAACAATAATAATAATAATAATAATAATAATAATAATAATAATAATAATAATAATAATAATGACAGTAGTAACGGAAAAAGCAATAACAAAAACCTCAGAGTTGTTCATAAATATTAACGGTAAATTGAACAGAAAATGAATGTTGTATGTCTTATAGTAGAGAAATACAGGCAAGAACTTTTTTCTTGTTTTCAGGGCCAAACAAAATTGCGTCATTTTGTTCTCATGGCCTTCGTTTAGGAGTTCTTGTGTGGCGCATTTGAAAGATCAGCCGAACAGAACATTGTTTTTGTGTTGTGTTGGTGGGAGTGACTAGCGCAGGAACCCGTGGAGCAGAAAGTTGTCACTTCTACATTCCTGATGATGCAAAAGGTTTGGATAGTTTTAAAAAACATATGGTCAAGGCAGTGAGAAAGTACAAAAATGTATACAACACACGTAGGATATAAGAGCCAGGATATACTTGCTGTTAGCGACGCCTCTGCGTAGGTGTCTGCTACACGTTCCTAGTGTTTTTTTGGCACATAGGCTGCTTGTTGTTGATGCAAGGTAATGTGTCGCGCGTGTAAGCTGAAAAATCGACTTGCTAGAGGCGCTCATGTGAACAAGAGTATGAATATAAACTCAGTGGTAAGCACAGTGGTGGATAGTTTTGAGGAGCACCTTTAGGACCTTGTCCGCAACTACCAGCATCTTTGTGTGTCTGCAGTGCTCGGCCAGTCATAGGGGAGACTTGAATCAGTATGATTTTCTTGTATAGTGAAAGACAGATGGAGTCAGTAATTGGGTGACCGTAACAATTTATCCTCCCCTTTGCAAAGTAACAAACACTTGTGTTGTAATGGTTGGCAACAGTTTGACAAACTGTTGTTTGTGAAATTGCCCCGGAAATGTGATGCGACCTGCAGATTGACCTTCTCATTATTGAAGAGTCCAAGTGCTGCGTACTCCCTCTAGTGGTGACCTCCTGTATTGAGCGTTTTGGCTGCGTTGTGCTGCAGCAAGTATGTACACAGATGGTGCAGAACATTGATGATTGCTTTTGCATACACAGCAAGTATATCCCAGCCCTAAAGACAGCAACACTGTTGCATGCACAACCCACCCTGCCACTGACAAATATTCCTCCCAAGTATGAAGTCACCAGGTCAATGCACATAAGTCACAGACGTCCCTCCTGCCCTGAAACCACGGATTCCACGGACAAATCTTCCTGTGGAGTATGAATCAACCCAGCCCAGAACTTTCTTGTTCATACCACCTTGAGAACATGAACAGTTCTCACTTCTTGCCGAGTATGTAACAAGCTTAACAATATGCTGCACATAATTACTACTGCCCATGCAAATTTAGTTAGAACCCATTGTGTAACAGGAGATACTTTGCTGTGATGTCGATTCTTTATGAATGAGAGCATGAGAAGGTATATCATGCGGTATTACATGCCTAATATAGGGGCACCATCTTGTAAGGTTTCATCTCCCATTACCTTGATTTTCATTGTTTGGCTGTTTTTAAATCATGTGGCTTAAAATGTCTAGATCTAGCAAAGAAGTGAAGAGACAGAGAAAGGAAAGGGAAGCAAGAAGACTGGTGTTAGAATCTTTGAGTTCACCTTAAAGGGGAACTTAGTTTTTTTCAATCTGGACCTATTTTCGAGCATGAAATATGTTAATTTACTCACCCAGACAGTTTTGGTGCAACTTGAATTCCGTTGGGAGATATTTAGATCCACTCGAGATTAGTGTATGCGATATATAGTGGCAGTGATGGGGCAACCGCGTGCAGTCTCTGAATAAGGCTTTATCTGCCACAAACTCCTTCATTTCACCAATGTTTTGCTACGAAACATTAGTTGGACCCCCCCTGTGAGCTCGAAGCGGCTTTTTCGTGGTGATTCCTCATTATTTACAGACATTTACTTACGATGGTGTCGCAGAATAGTGACGTCATCAAAGCTGTCGCAGTAAAAAAGTCTGTAAACACGGATAAATCACCACAAAATAGCTGCTTCGATCTCCCGTGGGGGGGGGGGGGGGGGGGGGGGGGGTTCCGTAGCAACACATTGGTGAAATTAAGTAGTTTGTGGCAGATAATGCCTTATTTAGAGGCTGCATGCGGTTGCCCCATCACTGCCATTATATCGCGCATACGCTGATCTCGAGTGGATCTAAATATCTCCCGACGGACTTCAAGTTGCACCAAAACTATCTGGGTGAGTAAATAAACATATTTCATGCTTGAAAAAACTGTAGGTCCAGATTCAAAAAAACACAAAGTTCCCCTTTAACTCCTAATTTCTTTTTTTTTAATGTCTGCAGCCATAGCAGTTTTTAGTGAAAGGCAACAAGTACACATTTTGCACAGATTTAGTGTACATTTCACCAAAGCTATTTTATGAGTATTTCATTTGTAATATTTAGTTGCATGTAAAGAACAGTTGCAACAGATCAGCATCCCTAAATCAGCAGTCAGTGGTTCTATGAGAGGCCAATATGTTCCAGGAATGACAGTAGCCCAGGCATGTTGCATTTACCGTCTTTCTTAAGTCACTGCATTGAAAGATATCAAAACAGAGTTACTGCTTTCGTAATGTATGCTCACTTTTACGAATTACTTTCAGATTTTTCTGTTTACTTTTACAAAACAACCTGGTAATTGGGTAATAAGATGTCTAGACTTGCTAGAATTAAGAGCTTTCTGTTTAAGTTTTATTATGATTAACAAGTACAACTCTATAAAAGTCTATAAAAATATCAAGCCATTTTTTTGGCTTGATATTTGAGGTTGTGTAAATTTTATGCTAATTTAAGAAATTTAATTAGTATCTTTTTTACAATTCAAAAAATACCCATACTCTTAAGTGCTTATTGATGTTTATGTTCTCCTCCAGTAGTGTCTTTGACTCCACTCACTTGCAGACGGACACAATAGCGATGTGGGATTACAGGCCTAAACCTCCTTATCTGTCTCCATTGTATCCTGTCTATAATTCAATCAATTGACTCACATTTCGTCCAGTCAGATGCTTTCAGTCATGCAGCTGTGGAGGTCACTGTCTGTGTTTGTGTGTTAACTTATTTTCATTGGGAGTCTCCTCATGTCCCTGTTACTCTCATCTATGAGGCTCTGTGTGCACTACTGTTAATGTGAGTGTGTGTCTGTGTGTGCCTCTGCTTCCTGGGGTTTATTAGTTGTGTGTGACAGTGTCTGTGTAGATTGTATGCAGGTGGTTAGAGTTAACCAGAAAAATAAGTTTACACTAAGTAATCAAGTCCTGCCAATACAATAAGAGTCAATAGAATTCCATCTCCATACAGTATGTCAATGTTTTTCTAAAAGCACACTTTTATTTTATAATACTCCTTGAGTTAAACACTGGCACCTGTGAATTTTATCACATAATTTTAAAAAACCCACACATTTCATATATTTTGCTGTTTGATATAAAGTAATGAATTGGCAACAACTAAAACAATAGATTAAAAATGATAAATAAAACTGGGTAAAATAAGCACATTACAGAGTCTTCAGGAACTTCTGGAAACAAAGTGGAAAAAAAAAGAAAAAAGTAATCAGAATCACCAGGCCTTAATTTTCAGTATTCACATGACCTGATTTAATCAATGAGCGATTGTTTTACTTTATGTCAAAAGAACTGATTATGTCCGATGCCTATTTACAACACTGGAGACAAGAGGGCTATTTAAGAAGATTAAAACGCCGCAGTCAAGAATATTAAAACTCTACAAGGCACAAACCAAGCTTGAAATCTTTGATGCTACAAAGAAGTTGACGTGATCAAACTGTTAAGGTGCTTCCTGGAAAGTCAATGAATGAGTCTATGGTAGTTGATGAAGACAGTTGGAAAGAGGAAAAACAGAAAAGACATCTGAAGAGGTTCAGGATTGTTTTATCTTTTTATTGTTTATGCTGAACCACAATTCAAAACCAATTTTACAATTTTCACTAAATATATATATATATATATATATATATATATCAATTTTCTCAATTTCAACTTATTTTAATGACAGCTGATTGTTTAATCTTTAATGAGAGGGTATGAATAAATTTTGAGGACGACTAAAGCTGTCAGCTGATTTTTAGTTAACTGATGCCCGGATAGTTTTCCAATGTTATTTTGAAATATGGCCATTGAATTTAGAGGGAGTGCAAATATGTAACCTAGTTGACAGTGACATAAATTGTTCCTTTGGACACAAAAATTTAAATTTGTGAGAATTTTCCATCCAACAAGGAGTATATAAAAAAAGTTTAAAAAAAAAAAAAGTATCTTCCTGTTATTTTGACTGAATACAATGTGAATTAAGAACACGCCCTGACTACAAAGGCAGCTCTGTGTTAGCATCGGTAACAGAAGTTGCAGAACATGATGTGGTGTTTGATCACAAGAAGCCTTTGGCAGCGTGAGATGCTGTGCACAGAGAGGAAAACTGAGAGCATTGATTTCATTGTTGAGGAGCAAGGACTGAGTGTGATGTGGTGTGTGTGTGTGTGTCTGAACTGCGTGGAACATAAAACTGTAGAGGCCCATTCAGACCATCTTTTCTCTGTCCTCCCATCAGGAGATAGCAGAGACATTGAACTGAGGCAACAAAAGCAGATTTCCATCAGACAGATTCTGAGAGAGAAAGCCATTGTGTTGAAAGGGCCTTAATGGAGGCTCAGCTTTGAGCTGTATTCACACTAACAGTACTCTGGGGTCAGCAGAAGCACAAATGTGTACACTCACTTTTCCCATATACTACCAAAAACACCTTGTTCTTTTCCTCATAAGTTGGTGCTCTCGTTTTTATAATGTTTTGAAAGTGAAAGAGGAGTTTGTGCCAAATTAGTTGCTCCACAGTAAAACACTTTGTGCTCATCCTAGACTAGAATCCTTTGTATGACAAAGTTTTCTTATTTAATATATAAACAGTATATGCTCTCACACTTGATTATAAAGACACCTCTTAGCAATGATGGACTGATGTGAATCATAAAAATCAGAAGCATGTTTTCAAATGATGATTCTTCAGTGGAAATTATACAATATGGATATGTTTTTAAAAAACTCTTTCATTGTTTTGCCCTGAGTCACATAGCACACAAAAGGCTGTGAATACTCATTGGTACTTTGTGCTCTGAATAGAACAGATGCCTTCAGACAGAGCAAAGGTCTAAAATGATACCGTTTTTGATATTGCACTAAAAAAGTAGATGGTTGTCCAACTATAATTTACTCCTGAAATCAAAAAGTGGGCTGTCAGATTTTATTTGTCTGCTACAGGCTTGCAAACAGGTAAACTTTTGTTTGGGTTGAGGCTTGGTTTGTAAAGACAACGTTTTAGATGCATAACATGCCTACATCTCCCTTTCAGGGCTCTTCTTCCTTTTAAGCCTAATGTGATAAAAGCCTCTGTTGTCATAGCCTCTGAAATCAGAAGAAAAATGAGCCCTATGCACTTAATTACAGTTTCCTTCTGGGATTAATAAAGCATTTTTATTTTATTTTATTAATCCGAAGCACTATACAGAAGAAGTAATAAATATAGTTGTTGGTATCTCAGAGTCAGCTAACACACTAACAAGACTATGACCAAACTGCTCAGGTGCAAAAGCTCTTTTTCTGTGGTTTTAACAGCACTGAGGCTCAAACCACATGTGGATAAGATGTATTATAATCTGTTTAAGACCATTCTCAGATTTGTAATCTGATACTTCATGTACGTTTAGAAGTATACAAATAAATATAAAGGTCTAATCTGAATTTTTCACAAATACACGACACTGCAGAGGTTTGATTCACAAGATTTTAATTATAAATCAAGGAGAAAAAACAGTTTCAATGTAAAGAAAGTGGAATATCAGTATCCTTAGCAGAGAACAAAGTCACACTTCATCTGTGTGAGTCAGGCTGTTCTTTCATGCCGCAGCCAGTCCAATTGTGTGTGCATGAAAATGCTTGCCGGGTCCTTCTGCACAGTCCAGAGCGTGCAGCTGATGGTGATTTTCTAGATGTTCCAAGGCCTTAAACAATAGGAATGAGTTGTTGAAGTGCTTGATGTCAATTTCTGTTATACTGACACGATGATTTTAAATGTTGTAAATGTTGCAAATTTAAAGGTGGTATAGAAGAAAGAATTAGTCAATTCTTTGACTAATTTTTGCAATATTCAATGAAATTGGGTTCTTTGCCCCATAAGGTATGATTAATTAATATTAAATATAAATGATTATACATCAGCTGTGAAAGTAATGGGACTTAAAAAACATCTGTCAATCATTTCTGATCTCGATGCATGTTTTATTTGTCCATTGCTCGTCAGCCACTCTTACTACTGTAGTAAGACGAGAGGTGAAGCGGTGCATTCTCATCTGATGTTTACAGCAGGTAGCTAACAATCATTCTGCTAGCAGTTTGCAACATTCAGACAATGACATCTGTCTTACTGAGGACTGCAACGATACACAAACTCATGATTTGATTCGTGTCACAATTTTTGACCCACGATTCGATACATAACGATTTTTTAAATTTGAGAAGTATTTAAATAACATTTATAAAGACATTTAACTTAATGTAACAAATAACCTGAACATAACTGAACACAAACAAAAATCGAAATGAATGAATATATTCCAAAGATATAACATTTCTCTTTTCTCTAAGAAAATAATACTTTTGAAAAATGAAAATAATTGAACTGTGCTGTTGATCAAAAATAAAGTTAAATAACAAATAAACCCTTGACAGCTTTTTACATCAAACCTGTTTTGTTGATTTAAAAGTTTCTTCAGGAACAGCATCATGTCCACACTATCAGGTGAGAGGCTGCTCTCTGCTCCCTCCAGTGGAGAATTTAAACGGGGAGATTTTTTCGGGGAGATGGTGGCATTATGAAGGCCGAGCATGAGCTGACGTTAACCCGACATAATTATGACCAACCAGTGTGTCGCAGAAAGCGAGGAAAACATTCAGACCTTACTTTCCTCTTGACTTGAACAACTTATTTTCAGCTGCATCGCTGGAAACTCCAACATGCTGAAAATCGGATGTTCAAAGTTAAGTCAAAGGGAAGGAGGCGTCTGGTGCTTTCACTACTTCACAGGGATCCACCGTTACAGTATATTAGGTCTTATTTGTTAAGGCTGGATCGAAATCTAAGCTTATATCAGCTAATGAGTAGACCAAGGATTAATCAATTTTTTTTATTGGTTTCTCTCTTCACACACCCGGCTTCCATGGGAAGTCCCTCGTACTGACATCGGTCCTCCTCTCCACTCGGACCCAGCTGGATGTCCTCCATGCGTCTGGCCTGCCGATTAGACCAGGATCTGCTTCTCCTGTCCTTTCACTGTTCTCAGTCTCTGAAGACCTGCCATCGCGCACCTCAATCACACACTCCCAAGCTGCATGCGCGCGAGTGGCTCATCTCGGTCTATGGTTTAGGTACCCATGGAAAACTGCAAAGTTTCATTTGACTTGCAGGAAAAAACATGCGTGAAACTTTACCGCTGGTGTCCTTAAGACAGACGTGTTGTCTGGTTAGCAACTGATGCTACAATAGTCTGTAGCCTGATGGAAAAAAAGTCAAATAGCTCTCTGTGATCTGAGGAGTTTTAGAGCGTCTGAACTGGGCTCAGTGGGTGTCGCAATCCTGCCTTCTCCCACTGCGAGACAGGATCGTGACTCTGAGTGTTGCGATTTCGATACGGGTATTGTTCCAGCCCTAGTCTTGCTTGTGTTTGTGAAATGATGGGAGAATTTGTACCTGCTGTCTGCTGGACGCCGGTGTCGGGACTTGGCTCGTGCATGTTGTCTTAAAGCCGTGGCCGGAGAGGGAGCTGTGAATCCAGCAGGCTGGTCTTGCACATGCACTTTATTCAAAAACTCACTAACAGTCTCTGTTTTCTAAATTGCCACAGACATCTCCTATACCACCTTTAAATGACAAATACAAGTTACCTCAATGGCTGTCAATGCAGTCTTTCTTTAATCCTGAAATTTCCTTTCTGGATGAATAAATTATTTTAGATTTTTATTTCATTTTAAGTCATTTGTATGATTTATTTTTAGTATCAGATTGATAAACAGTATTAGTGATTATTAATGCCATGATGGCAGAACTAAAATTCCCGAACTCTCCACCAAACACACTCAACGTTAGGCCAGGCCTATGAGTAATTTAGGGCTGAATGCCTGTCTATTTGCAAAAAAAAAAAAAAAAAAAATCAAGCAGTCAATATTCTGGGTTTCACATCACACACACTGATTATCTCCATCATAAATAGTACCAAGTTTTTCACAATGGCCATATGCTGTCCAGCCATGTATGGGAACTCAACCCAGTCTTTTGCGTTCTAATCTCCCTCTCTGACATTATCCCTCAGATATGCAGAGAAGCATCCAGAAACTCTTGAAATACAGTTTAAAAAAAAAAAAAAAAAATTCTTCTGTTCATAGTTAGGACCAGTTTTGCATAGGAAGGCTCATCTTTTTTTCCCACTATAAAACATTTGTCATGTTTCCCAATGAAATAAGCCATCCAGCATAGTAAATTATCTATATGAAACCCTGCTGTCTTTTCCCACCTAAATACTTCAGTCTGTCCTCCTACTTCCAAACTAGGGAATATGCAAACAGGGCTCCATTAACCACTGACTGACTGTAAAAGTTTAAGGCAGACTTCCTTGTAATGGGACATGTCAAATCTTTGTAACATACATGTAGATACACACACAAGTACACAGTCCAAAGGCCTTTCAGAGGAAGTGGATACAAGTATTACCAAAGTCCTGTCCCCTAATCACATCTCTCAATATTCCCCCAGAAAAGACTACACAACGGCTGTTCCCAAATCTGATTTGTGTTATTTGTAAGTCAGCCTAAATCTTGGAGAAGCTACACACAAATGGAACACAGCTTACTAATCCATTTGTAAGGCAATAGGCAGGCAAACAGGCAGGGAAGAGCTTGCCAAGTGTTATAATCACAACTAAAGATGATGAGCCCACTCCCATCCTCTACACTCCTCTACAGTATTGTGTATGTGCATGCAACTGTGTGTGTGTGTGTATGCATTTGCATGTTTGTCCTACATTGCCTCCCTTTACAAAACTGTGACAAGAGAGGGAGAAAATGAATCGGTATCAAGTGGATAATCTACAAAAGTACACTAGGAGCTTTTCCACCTTATGCAAGTCCCCCGCTCATTCATTTGCAGATACCACGCAATCTTTGAAAACAACAACAAGCCGGCAATATGAGTTTTGAAAAGGCAGTAATTGTAAGCAGGTTGGGGAATAAATTAGAATGATGACAAAATACAGAGATAAATCCAGCTTAAGAGAGATGTACGCCACAGTTTATTTGATTTCAGCTTTTCTCTCTATCCTGCTCTTTCTCCCTCCCTCATTCCTGATCTTTTTTAGTGGGGTGGAAAAATGGATTTTTGTCAGCGATTTGGCCCTGAAATAGCTTATTGTCTAAGACAGCCAGTGTGCGGTTACATCGTCAACATCACATGTGTGTGCGAACAGGCTTGCCTGTTTCCATGGGGAGTAATGGCTGTGGAAGTGTGTATTGGCTCTGCTGGCACAATACACCACTGTGCTCATTGGTTTAGACTGGTGTGTGCGTGTGTGTGTTTACAGTATGTGTGTATGTAGTTCTATAGAGTCTCTTGTTGATATTTATAGATGGAAGAATTCTGGTGTGAAAAGGGAGGGCAGGAGGAATGTAGGGAGCAAGAGGGGGATGGTCAAGACGAGGAAAGGAAATAGGAACGAGGAAAGGGAGAAAGGAAGGGTGTTACATGCTTGTGTTACTTTTACCACCTTCAGACTTTTTTTCTTTTTATTTTCCTGTTAACTCTTTTTTAAAAAAAGGGGAAAAACAAGACTATTAATTTGTGACTGACAGAAATGAGAGTTTTGAT
The DNA here is from genome assembly GCA_023101725.1 of Atherinomorus stipes. Classification (NCBI taxonomy): domain Eukaryota; kingdom Metazoa; phylum Chordata; class Actinopteri; order Atheriniformes; family Atherinidae; genus Atherinomorus; species Atherinomorus stipes. The sequence continues at coordinate 764,521 of JALJCO010012253.1, read as the reverse complement.
GAGTGTTGATAGTTGAGGAAAATTTAAGTGTCCTTATCCTGTAGTTTTGAAACTTATCCAATGTTTCCTCTGTTATAAGTTCGTCCCTTTGACGTTGTGCCATGTGTTTGGGATCTAGTATTATTATCTCCACATAAATCTTTTTCAGCAGTTGGTTGACACAAATATTACACCTCTGTCTGTCTTCTTTTTTGTCCAGGGGTAAAGGAGATCAGTGGACAGGGCAGTCTCTGGACATTTTTCTCTTCTGGTTGTTCATCAAGTAACTGGTAAGGCTCCGACTGAATACTAATGCTTGTATACACAGATTGTAGTTTGGATTCAAAATCACAAAGTCTAACCTTGGTCACTTAGATATTTCAAGGGTGTTAAGTCTTATACATCATGAAAGTGGTTTTTGCGTGTTAAGAACCCATTTATATTCCTTCACTGACATGCATGTGGACATCTGTGGGCGTCACACACCCATACATTAGCTGTTCTTTTTATATTGTCAGCCTTGAGAGTCACAATGTGTATGTGATCAATAGGGCACCATCTTTAGAAGGAGGTATTGGTGCATAAATATTTCAAATGAAGTTGGTGGCGAAGTCCAAGTGGTGACAATAAATTGCCAAATACACATCTCCTTGTGTATGCTATCTTATCATGACGTTTGGAATACCTGGACCCCACTTGATTCTCATGTTCATGATGGACATGCAAGAGAAACACTTGTTTGAACAGAGTTAATTTGTTGCACTATACCAATGGATGATCATGAAGAAATAGGTTTCACTAAAACAGCAGAGGGAAAGTACCGATGTTCGTACAATAGCCTCCATGCATCAGACTGTTACTGTATGTAGAACATATCATGTAACAGACACAATGAAACATTTAAACTAGTAAAAGGAATAAAAAATAAAGACATTTGCATGTATTTTTCTTACAGTTAGTCTCATATTTACAAGTATTTGACCTCAGCATCCTCAAATACTGTCCACCATGGACGGGAGGAGTAATTAGAAACTAATTTAATCAAGAATCATCAGGGAGGCAGACATTTCTTTTTGACACATGCATAATCATACATTTACAACTACATGCAGTCAGTCTGCAAGCACACATGACACACATTAAGACCAGTTTACCACAAGAAAGATCAAAACACATCAATGATGAGTCTTTTGCAATTAACTTCATTTGAAGAGTTGTTTGCATCTGCCAACCACTCTGTTAAGGTTGGTGTGTATACAGAAAGGGATGTCTAAAGTACCTATGAAGAGTTACATCTAAAAAGAGCCATTTTTGCTAGCAGCTGTGCTCAGATATAATGCTCTCCTTTACTGTCCAAGCCCTAATGTTCTGCTGCGTTGTGCTTATGTCTCAGAAACTTTGACAGTTCATCGAAAAACTTTGTGCATCAGTAACAAATTGGCTCGGATGACAAAAAGCAGCAGATAATGCTATTAGAGCACAAAGGCCTGGAGTCAGAGGGGGACAGTGAGAGCAAGACCACATAGGAGACAAATGACCACAGACTAGCGTGATAGTGTCTGCTTGGTCTTATTGTGTGTTAGTTCCTTCGTCTATTTGTGTGTGAAGAGGTCCAGACACTCTGTCAAGGCGGTGTCACGATCACAGATTGCGGCCCCGTCGCTGCTCTGCTGAGATTTAGCTGGCACTGGTTATGCTGACCGTGGCCTGCTTGTGTTTCTGTGCAAGTCTATGGATGTACGAGTGTTTGCCGTGGCCTTGTCAGATCAGCCATGACTCTGCCCACTGCATGTGTTACAAGCAGGGGTGACCTTTCGCTGCGCATGGCCCTGGGAACATTTGTGTGTCCATGTGTCCGTGTGTCTATCCAGAGCTGGAGGCAGGGAAAGTCCCTGTCTTCACTGTGCCAGGGAGTTGGAGGGGACACCTCATTCATTTGTGTTTGGATAAGTCTGTGTCATTCTCGGAGTTCCCCATCAGAGTGAGAGGAGCTGGCGTTCAGAATCAGTTTCATTGCACTTTTATAACATCTGATTTCTCTCTTCTTACATGCTCCCTACGTACAATGTTTGAATGCCCATCACTTCATACTCCAAATAAAACTCGACCATCAGTATTTTGCTTTTAAAAAAAACTTTCTATATATTTGAAATAAAGGTGGGATCCCAAAGAATTTTATTCAGTGATGATTCAAAAAGCTGTGAAGTAATTATAAAATCATTATAGACATTAGAAATAAGCTTATTAGCATATGATGTCATGTGCACATTTAGCTAATTTTGCAGCCTACTTGTATAAATTTCATCATAATTCATTCATAATTGTCAACATTACTCAAGCAAGATGGATCATTTCTTTTGGGACAATACATATGTTGTGGCTTATTGTTTGACACCACATTAATTTGTTGTATTTATTGTAGTATTATGGCATTTTTTATTACAGTGGTTGGATAGTTTACTGCAGATCAGCTTCACACAGTTCCTCCATGCATCATTTTCCCCTGAAGTGGGCGGGTTTTGTTTATGATCACCTAGTGAGAAGCTGCAGTTTACCTGCAGTCTGCAGTGAAAAACCTTTAAATCTAGACTTTGGGTTGATAAACATGCTCACATTTTCATTCATCGTGCACACTGTGTGTGATCTGTCCACACAAATGACATTAGTGTTTTGTGTGGTAAATGTTGTGCCAGAGTTTTTAAGGGTATCATAGAGCAAATAAGTGCTTTTGGGTGAATCCCATTTCAGCCCTTGGCCCTACCCCCTTAGCCCTTCTCCTCCGTTCTGCATCTTCATGTGTAGGGGTAAGGGTGTCCCAATACCTGTTAGGATGGAGGGGGAAGGGCTAAGGGGTAGGGCTATATATACCCCTTCAAACGCAGATTTTTCGGGAGCACACTTGTATGAAAATCACTGGCAAGATGGCTGCTACTGAGTCCAAAAACATCCACAAATATAAATATTTCTCCATAAATAAAGTTTAAAAAGTGTGAAAACCATTGTATAGGGGATGGGGTTGCTGTTTAAATGTTAAACGGTCATTTTCTTTGCAAAATGCACTTAAAAAAAAAACACCAGGACTACATACATTCAGTTATATAAATGCTACCAGGCTGAAAACCATCAGTGCTCTGTAGGCAGTCCTGATAATTTACAGTGATAGATGATCAATAAAAAATTCGGCAACATCGCTGCTGGTCTTCATTTACATAGAAGTCCTTCGTGGGATATAACACAAGCAGGGATGTTATGCGCAATTGAGATTTGCTTGTTAACGTAAATCCAAAGCTGTAGACGGCTTGATTTCTCCATATTTGCGCAGACAACTCAGCGCACATCTGCTTACACACAAGCCAGCGGGATCACTGATGATGTATGTGATTGTTGAAGGGGTGTCCCGATTTGTAAGGGGTTGACTTTCACCCCTACCCCTCGTAGCTTCGTTTTAAGTGCAAGGGCCAAGGGGTATAGGGTAGGGGTAAAAAAGAAGTTGGGATTGGGCCTTTGTGTGTGCTCTGTCGTTTACACATGCACAGGTGATGATTCCCTCTGACCAATCATTAATCTACAGGGTTTAAATGTTACTGCACTGTTTTATGCTGTTTCACTTAGAACCGCGACTGAAGCAGCAGCAGAATTGATACCAGTTATGCTCTGAGGGTTTTGTGACCGGGTTTGTTTTATTTATTTATTTTTTTTTCTTTGGTTGGATTGTGAATATCTTCTGGTTTTGTTTGGCTTGTCTTAGCTTTATTATGTTCTTTGCTTTGGTAAAACTGGTTTTACTTTTAGTACTTTTCTAACTATGCTTAGTTGTTCTAAGGTGCATTCGGACAGAGAGGTTCTAAGAACGCAGTTCCTATAACTACGCCTCCCCGAGTTTATTTATCAGAACTACCCTTCACCTTCAGTGTGCGTTCGCACATGAGGGAGGACCTTATTAGGGACCATGTGCGACGCAATCGTTGGGACAGTGACAACTTTATGCCCCAGCAGATCTAATACAAAACTGAGGTCTCTCATCTCTTTTATTCAAAGCTATTATAAAAGCTAGCTTACCAGCTTTCCCTCATCACGGTCATATGTATCATGTAACGGAACAGCCCCCCGTTGGAAAGCTGCTCTACTAACACCTTGTTTACCTTTTCATTGAAGTATGCCTGGACACTTTAGTGGACGGACCGGGGTTCGTTCACTAAAGTGGCGCAGATTGTACTGACACAATTTGCAACTGTATATGGGTCATTAAATTAATATGAAAAAAATGCTTTTGGAAATGTCAAAATAGTTAACAATTTGGGACGTGTACCATTGTGATCGGTTTAATAATGAATTGGTACGCTCCTATTGTAATAGTTCTTGTCGTTATTATCGATCTCGATAAACAGGTAAACAGCTGTGAGACTTTTTAAATATGGCGGGGCTGGAAGAAGCGGAGCTCACGTAATGGGCGTGGCATGCCAGTTCTACCAATCACCAAACACGTATTTCAGTTACTATGGAACCCCGAAAAGACCCTGCCTCGGAGTAGGAGCCAAAAAGGTTATAGGAACTGTGGTCCGAGGTCCCTAGTACCTATATGTCCGAATGTGCAAAAAAACGGCCTGGTTTCCGAAAAAGTTATAGGAACTCCAAAAGGTTATAGGAACTCCCAAAAGTTCCTACAGTCCAAAAGCACCTCTAGTTAGCTTCAAGTCCTGATCTGTTTTTAGGAGCCATTACTCTGTGATTATCTCATCAACATCTGCGTGTTTATATGATGCATTCTTTAATTTCCCCTCAGTTTGTTAATTCATTTATTTTGCCAGTTTTTTCTGTTTATCTCTGTTGTTTTCTCCCTATTTATTTTGTGTTTTGTATTTGAATGTTATTGATGGGTTGCAGGTCTCTTCCCTTGGACTCTTTAAGTGCTGATTACACATTTTTGACATTTTTTGCCATGTTTTTAGACCAAAATGTTCTTCACGATGATCTATGTAACAGAAACAAGCACAGCTGCATAGATGAGTTATTAGAAAACACTGCTGCTTTTCAGCATATCTGACCAGACTGTGGCTCTGTGAGCTGGAACCGGATATGACATCTGCCAGAGAGTTTTCATAGCTTATTTTACATTGAAGTCAATAGCTTCATTGCGGTTTTTAAGTTTTATTTTTTACAGACAAACAGTAACGACTCAGCCTTCAAATTGTATTGACAGTTAATGGTTAAAAGCTCGTAAGTACAGCGTTAGTTTATTTAGGTTTCTTACAGATTTAGAATTTTATTTTGAAGAGGATAAAGAAGCAGGTGTGAGTCGGACTTACCAGGAAACAGGAGACACGTGCAGAGGGCTCCTACTGCTGCCTACTGGCCTCTGTACATCTCTCCTGTCTACAGCATCTGTTTACTGAAGCTTCAGGCACCAAGGTGTTGAGACTTCTATGAAACTGCGACCATGTCCTCGGGAATATTCTTTTTCAACCATTGTTGCGTCATCACATCGGCCATCCAGCTACTGTATGGACAGACAGCTGCGGTTCGGTTATATGAGGATGTCTCCAGTCATCAGATCTCCTCCAGCTGCTTCCAAAGATGCATCCTTCCCTCCATCCTCATTCTTATAAACGGGAACTATTTAAAACTCGACTGGAACCATGTAAGTTGTTGTCTTCTCATTTTTTAAAGGCTAATTATTTACTGCAGCTAGTTCACGGCTAGCCATTAGCCACAAGCTAATGCAGGGAACGAGTGCCTCTCCTCTGTCACGCCTGGCTCTAAATCAAACCGGTGCAGCTCCTTAACAGTTGTGGGTCTGCTTGTGTTGTTCTGGGTTGGTCCTTACAGTTCTGGTTCCCTCAGTGTGGTCTTGCAGGCTTTTGGCTGAACCAGTGGACCTGAGGCTGTGAGACAGACTGTAGGCAGCTGGCTACAGTTCTACTCCACTTCTAGCTTGTAAAATGTGATTTTCCCAAATTTCTCAGCATTATCACACTTTTCTGAACTGGCTTATGATCACACAAACCAGTTCCAATCTAGCTGTTCTGGAGCCACCTTTTATGTTTTCCACGGCTTAGATTATACATGTAACTCAATGGCTGAACCACAACTCCGTATCTCACTGACGTCACATCATGGCGGCTAGGTTCGTAACTGAAATCTATTAGCGTTTAGCTGAGCCTCCTAAACATCGGATATTTCACATATGATTAACTTCTAACTGCACAGAGCTACTTATTTTGTCTTGGTGTGTTGGATAGCAAAGTTACTTGAAGTTAAGGTCGTGTCATCAGCACTTTAAGCCAATTGGATTAGTTGGCATTTTGTGTAAGTCTTTTTTTTAAAATTCACTTGTGGAGAACTGTACCTTTCATTTCTTCCACGAAATAGAAGGAAGTCATTTTCATGTGCGGTCAAGACTCAACAAATGTTGCAGAAAATGCTAGTTGTCATTAATTTCCCTCAACTTTCTGTATCTAATTAGAGATCGCAAGTAGCCTGTTAGAAAAATCACACATTCCCAAGTTAAGTGAACTAATGAAAGCATGCAAAGGCAATGCCATGTAGTTTATTTTTTAATTGCAGTCTTGCTATGCAGTCACAAATTTGAATTATGATTTTAGTTCATACTTTTAAAGTTTGGCAAATTACTTCTCTCTCAAATATTTAATCTTATGATCATCCATCATAAAAAATGCCAAAATAATAACATTTTGTTGCTAGGTCAAACAAAGAGCAAAAAAGCTTTTCAAAGATTGAAATCATGCATCTCAGAATTACATGATTATGCAGTTTCTATTTTATCAGCTGCCATTGGTTTGTGACAGTGGTGTAAATTTACCACAAATGAAATTAAATCAAAGGAAGTAATAAATGAATTGTTACATAATACAATAAAGACACAGTTATTCTATTGAAAACCTTTTATTGTGCCTGCATGCATGCTCTCTTGCCTTATTTGTGGGATTTGTGACACTGAACTGAAAGTGTTGCTCTGCTTAAACTCATAAATGCTTCCTCAACAGATATCATCCTCCATGAAAAGACACACATCCTTTCGAGGATCTCCCTGCTGTAAAATATGCTTTTCTCCATACGTGGTTGTTAATTAGCTGTGTTCCATATCTTGCTGTGTGTTTTTCATGCCAAAAAGATCCCCTGTCCTCTCTCTCCCAGCACTGTCCAGAGCTGTGAGAGAGCTAATTGGCAGCTCGCTTGCCTGCCGCGACGGTGATCATGCAAATGTATTGGTGCTTACCAATAGCCGGGCCCATCAAAACATTACGACGGCCATTACCCAGAGCTGGGGCTGGTCTAACGAACATATGCTCCCCCACCCGACAATCTCTCCCCAATTCCTAAACTCTTATTTATGTGTTTAATTTAATGTGCGAGGGAAGAATTTCCGAAATTAAATTTGGTTTTCGTTGGTGCCTCAAGAGAGTGGCAGTGTTATAATAACATGGTAATTTTTTACACGTCTTTATGAGAAATGAGAAAATTAATTCTTTCTGACAAGCTGTAATTATTGGGCTTGGAACAGTTGCAGCTGAACAGTTTGGGCTGTGGTAGCCTGGCAGTGAGCTGAAAGAGGGTGGGGGTAGGGTTTGGAGGAGAAAAAGGGAGAGAAAGAATAGAACAACACTGGGATAGAAAGACAGAGAGTTTAGTAGTGTAGCCTGAATCGCACAAGCCACAAAAGAGGGAAAAAGTGTGAGGGGAATGACAAAAAGATGGACAAAGACAGAAGGGAGGGCAAGAGGTGGCAGGAGGAGTGAAAGATCTGAGGTTAGAACAAAGTTGGATTAGAGAAAAAAAGAGCTGAAGAGCGGGACAAAAAGTTGGGGAGAAGAAAAAACAATGAAAGAAGAACAAACTGAAGAGTATAAGAAGCATATGGTACAGGGAGCATAGAGGGGGAAAGCGGGATTAAACGAGAGAAGAAACATGGGAAGAAGAAAATAAATGTGGAAAAAATTTGAGAAAGAGCTGAGGACGAGAATGGTTGGAAGAAAAGACCAGAGAGTGAAAAAAATAAGGGATAGTCAATATGAGGGGTGAGATCATGGAGGAATAGAGGATGATAGGACAGTAAAGGACAGACACGATGAGAAATGAGGATGAAGATGGATGAGCAGAAATTTCTGCTGATATGTAGAGTTAAGGAATTAAAGGATTCAGTCATTTACAAAAAGCAAACTTTCTAAAAATATTTACTGAATACATTTTAAAAGTTTGTTTCTCTCGGTTCTCTCTTGCAAGTCTGTCCTGATGGTGCACGCTGGAAACATCAAAGACTCACGGATATTCTTGTCAACATTTAAAGGCCCACGTTGGAACTTTTAGCAGTTTTCATAGAGACGCGCCCTCCTATCGACGGCTGAACTAGCAACCATCAGATGCGACATTGGCAGATCCGCCATGATGCACGTTCAAAACACTCGCTGTGTTCATTTCTGGTTCATAGCCGTTTGCTAGTAAGTGACACGCAACCACACTGAAAAAATTTTAGCTTTGGCTTAACCTAAAAAAATTAAGGTAATTGGTCACACCAAATATTTCTACATTAATTCAATGTAAATAAAAAAGTTGGTTCAACCTAACTTTTTTTAAGTTAGGTTAAGTTAGTTTTTTTTACTTTGAAGCAAACCATTTATTTCAAGTTGTTTGAAATAAAATCAATGAAGTTGCTTTTCCCACTTAAGCCCAATATTCTAATTTAATTTCACCTGAATTTTTTCACTTAATTTAAGAAAGTTGAATGTTGTAGCAAATTATATTCAGTTCACTTAATTCAGTTAAAGTGTCCAATAGAGTAGATCATTGGTTCTTCTTCGGATGATATCTGGCAGGCTAGGTGCCACATGGCACATTGCTGCCTTTCCATGTGTGGCCAACCAAGGGCAGCGGTGTGCCATGTGGTACCTAGCCTGCCGGAAATCATCCAAAGAAGAAGATCATAGGTTATTATCTGTAACCAAGTTTATCTCCTCGTACTGTTCTTCACACTCATGGTGTAACTTTAATGTCCAAACTGAACAGAATTTCTGAACAACTTTCTCTGAATGTGAACATAACAAAGGCAGTAAACACATGACTCAAATTTATAGGATAACAATCATAGGAGATTAAACTCCTGCTGAATCTGCATTTCCTATGAGCCTTTGTGGTTCAGATGCGTTGAATTTTGAAAATAGCCCCACCCCTTTTGCTCTTTGTGCATGCTAAAGCTGAAACAAGTTAATAAATTTACTTTGAGTGAAAGTAAAAAAAAACAAAAAAAAAAACAGATTAGAGTGGTTTTTTTGTTTGTTTGTTTGTTTTTTAGGTTGATTTGACAAAAAAAAAAAAAAAAAAAAAAGGATTCCATCACCAAACCAATATAATTACATTAGATCAATGAAAACTTAGTCTTTCATATCAACTAAGCTCAATATTCTCTTAGAGTGCAATAGTCGGTTGCGGCCCGGATACAAAACTTGCACAGTGCAGTTTCTGAGCCTCGGTACGCCTCTGGGCAGTGACGGCTCAAAACAGCCCATAATGAATGTTGGTGTACCATCAAATCAAGTCAGAAACCAGGTTTTTAAGGTCTAAAATTTATGTTGTGTGTCTTAAAGCAACAGGTTGTTCAGCAAACCATAGTTTGCTCACTTCACTGTCCATCACGTTATGTTTAATTTCTTTTTTCTGGATTTCACCTGACCCTGTTTCTTGTACTCTTTGTGGCCATAGCTCCTCACCGACAGCTCATTCAATAACAACTGGATTAACTTTTGATGGACAAGGTTTCAATAGTATAAGTATTTTTAAATCTTGAAATTTGCATCTTTCTCATCTTTCTTTGTTTTACTGATGAGACCTCAGTAAGCATTATCTGTATTATTCCATTGGGTTGCTCACAATCTTGCATCTTGCTTAAAATATCATGTGGAGGACACAAGTTAAGAAAAGAGGAAGGGGATACATGGGGGGAGGGGGGGGGGTACATAATGGGGAACTGGTCAGAGCTGAGGGAGAAAGGAGAAGGAAAACATGATTTAGAGAGAAAAAGCTGCAAAGGAAAGCATAATGCAAGTTGAGTTAAAGGAGGAGTGATGAACTATATGATAGAAAGCATGTGCTGTTAGCCAAGCTTAGAGTAGGTGATGGTGAAAAGAAGAAGAAATGGAGAAAATGCAGAGGGGGATGATGTAAGGATTAAGAGTAGAAAAGCATTCATCAGTCGATGACAGATGGTGAGATACAAGAAAGAAGAGGTGAGGATGATGGAGGTGGCGGAGAAGATTTAAGAGGAGAGTTGATTAGAGGAGAATGGTGTAGGTTGAGATTATATTCTGAGGAGAGAGGAAGGAGATGGAGGTGAGGAGTCACGCCTTGGAGTGTTACATCAAGTGGGAGTCCCTGTCTTCTTGTCTGATGTCATCAGAGGAGACTCCTCTCTAGTACCAGCAACTCCTCCTGTGTCAAGGTTACAAGACATTAATATTCAGTCTATAGCTGGCTGGCCTCTCTCCAGGCCTTCTTAAGCTGTCTCCATCTCACACACACACATATTCAAAGCACCAGCATCTGCTCACACTTGCAGTGCTGCTTCTTCTTTACACCATCAAGCACTGGCACACATTCACACACGCATCCCAGAAGCTCACACACATACACAACTTCTTCTGTGCCGTCCCATCATGTGCTCAATATGGAACACGGTTCTGATATTATGCAGCTATGTTGTCAGATATTCACTAAGGCTGCTTTAAAGCAATCTTGATGGCTGCACTCTGACTCATTGATGACGCTCTACTGGTGTGCTTGTGTTTTATTGGGTTTCACTACCTTAAAAGGAGAACCAGTATTTCCCTTCATTGCATGTGTGCATGCAATGTTTAAGTGCATGTTTGTAAAAAACATAAGTGCGGGGGGGTGGTTCGGAGGTCATAATATAAAATCATGTTACTGTTTAAAATGTAGAAGTGCAGTTACAATTTAACTTGACTGAAATGGAAGTTTAAATACATCTTACAATTCTCTTCAAATCTGAAGGGGTTTCATTAAGCTGCAGATGTGTGGATATGTAGAATGGATGTACATGAAAGAATACATTTGATGACGAGGGTGTGTACGTGTACACACATATACGTGTGTGTGTACTTGCAAAAACCTTTCCTGTTTATTTGCTGAGCATGTTCCATTTTGTCCTGTGCTGTTAAATGTTTTATCCTAGCAAAGGCATGATGGGACCCCCAAGGGATCGGGCATCTGCCCACCCAACCACACGTTGAATTATACATGACAGCGCAGGACAAAGTGTGTGACTCTGTGTGTGTTTGTGCATTTGAAGGTGTCAGTGAGTGAAGTGTCCACTTTGTAGCGTGACTGTAATCTATTTCAGATCAGCACTGAAGTGTTTTCAGTCTTTGTGGCCTGTGATGTTCTTCTGTGCGTGCAAATGTTTGTATTACTCACTCTTACAGTTAGAAACTTCATTCATTTTTAAAGGGCAAATCAAACATCCTGTCGTTTACCAAAGAACAGATAAATACTGCCAGATAAGCCACATTTTTCAGTGTCAGAACAAAATCTGCAGCAGTCCGATCTGTTTAATAAAAAAATCAAATAAATATATGTGCATTAAATACGGTAAAATGAAAGCAGCTGGTGTCAGGAGTGCTGACTGAAATAACATCTGATATGTGATGATGGGATATTTTATGGAGGCACATTTGATGACGTAAACTTGAAAAAAAAAGTGTTTTGATCTGTTTTTTTACAGATCATGGCCCATCACATGATAAAAATCAAAGGTTTAAAATATATTTTTACCTTGTAGCTGCAAGGACACAAAGTTGGCACTCATGTTTAACAGTGCGCTAACTGGGGTGGGTTTATACTGTATGTAGTTTAGTTGGCTTTTGCACATTAGCTCATCTGGATACCCCACTATTCAACTGTTCAAGGTTTAGAGAAGTCTGTGCTGTCCAAGCATCGTTTTTTTGCAGTGAGTGGGTGACTTGATTTAAGATTCCTCCAATCCAGGTGTTTTGGTTACTCAGACATAGCCATGACTGGAAACAGGATCACAGATTCTGTTTAAAACTTTGATTTAGCATATAATGTTATCTCAATTGAATTAAATATTTTTTTTAATGCTGAAAGCAAACTCATATTGTTGCAATATAAAGAAACAAATAACAGACATGATGAACAGTCTTTGCATAGGACTTGTATTGTGGCCAGGAATGACCTCCTGTACTGTTCTTTGGTCCAGTGAAGCTAAAAAATGAAACCTGACTGGTTAATCTCTATGTTGTATGCTTACATGCTTTTTATGTGTGAGGTTACGCATTCATGTCCATCAGTTCCAGTAACTCTAGAGCAGTCCTTTGCACCGGGCACCCTTTTATATCAGTTTGTTCAGTGTCTATAAAATGCTCTCTTGCAGGTTTTGATCACAGAAAACAAATTCAGACGCTCAGTTGATAATACATAGGGTCATTTATCAGGGTAATTTGCCTGCTACCATCAGGGCTTCTAACATCTTTGTCAGTGTTTCCAGGTTAAGGTTGGGCTTTTGGCTAAACAAAATAATCCCTGTCTGTTGAAAAATATAAGCTTCATTACTGTGGCTCACTTGTTTTTTCACTTGTTAAAGACAGAAAAATATTGGTTCTGAAACTTAAATTTAACTTTAAGTCCCATTTGTCAGAGCCATTGTAATCTTTATCGCCTCACTTGTGGGTCCAAGCGCAAGCGTACACAACCACATGGTGAAAATGACAAGTTGCTGTTATCCTATATGTGAATAACAACCCAAAATCTATGGTCAGTGTTGCTTGTTTCGCTATTATCTACTTTGTTTATAAGACCAATTTGATTGGGTGAGCACAGATTTCTTGTATATATGATTAACTGAAGTGTTTAATCTAACCTGGATGTGAATGATTGCTGTTTAATAAAATTCATATCCACAGTTAACAAAAAGCTTTGTCTGTTTTTGTTTTATGAAATGGATCAAGAACAAGTTTTCTTGATTCAAGCCAATGATTTTTAATTTCAGCTGAGTGCTAAGTAAAGCTTCAGTGGCAGCCTTTTATTGTTCTTCTTCAATGCTAGTTCTTGTTTAAGGCAGCATCTCATCCATCACTTTAGATACAAACTATGAACTATTGTGTATCAGCTATTATTTTGCATTTATATTCTTGAATTCTTCTGCTTCTCTTGAACTCTACATTAGCCTCTAAAAAGTTCTGTTTACACTTCAGTTTTCTGGCTGATAGATAAGATTCCTTCAGCATAACAATCATTATCTGTCACTTTTCTGAGGCAGAGTCATCTTCAGCTTTGATCAGGACATGTAGTATAACACTTTGATACAGACCAAAATCTGAATGAAATGCACACAGATGAGGGGAAAAAAATCTTGTCTCTCAAAAACTAAATCATTTATCAAAACCACATTAATGTGGTCATGTGTGCAAGTATGACTATGTTCTGCACCTGAGGTCTTTCTACCTTAGCTAATGAAAGCCTCATTTCCTCATGCAAATGATGCTGCTGTTAACCCCAATCAGGGAGGTCGCTGAGTGTGCATCATTCTCACATCTCCCTGAGTGCTAAGCTGGCAGCACACAATGGTTGCCACCCCTCTATAAGCTCACAGGTAATTACTTGGAGCCAGAAAGGGAGAGAGGGCCAGGAGAGTCAGGATTTCAGGTAGGTGTTTACATCTACAGAGCTTTTTTTTCTGTTTATGTTAAACACAGGGATGGGTTACATGTAGGGTCAAGTGTAAGTGCTGTCTCTTGCCACATCCTTTCTTCCAAAACACACACATTGACAAACCAGTCCACTGAGTAGCAGGTAATTACAGCATGAAAGTGGCTCTGCTATATTGGAAGGTCTGGCCTTCTGTCTGCTGTGTCACCTAGATGACTACACCTAGTTTGGTCAGTCTGACCACCTGTTGTGTGTTGTCTTATTTCTGTTTCCAGTCTGTTTCTAAATCTTGAGTTTTTAAGCAGCAATGTATAAGGGCCCTGACATGATCATGACACGATCTCATTCCTGGCTGTTTTTCTATTTAATACCAAGTTTCACGCTGTCTCACTGGCCAGACTCACCACCTAGTTGACTTTTGCTCATAAGTTAAAATCAAGGAAGAAGAAAAAAAAATCTTTCCTTGGCATGAAAGTTAAGCACAGTATGAGTGGTTATTGAAGTAATGCTATTCTGGTTGCAGAATTCCCCTAAAATCTGAACATCATGACATCATAACTCTGACATTACAGCATTCAGTGATTAACACAGGATTGTAAAGAATAGCAACTGTGGTTAGATTTTCCTTTAACGTATGTTTATTGCCACACCCTGGTCTGGTCTTTAAAAGTCACCCCCTGTTCCCATTTCTCTCCCCACATCTCCTGACTGTCTATCAATTTAAATTGTACTATTACGTAAATCAGTGCTGAAGGCATGTAAATTGATGTTTCACACTGAAGTGGAAGTTTGCCATAGAACAAGAAATTCACAATTTTTTTTTTTATTGAAAGGTTTGTTTCTGTTTGTAAAAACAAAACAGCTGCCAAAGATGTGTTGGTGCTCCCATAGAGTAGTTTTCAAACCTTTTTTACCCATTTATTACAGGAGCAGTGGGTCACATTTTCCTCCACTTTGAGCTTGTATACCTGCAGCCATGGGTGACATTTTTGGTATAATGTTTGTGATAGCCTTATACAGGCTGTTGTTTCTGTTTACTTTTACCCTTTCTATTGAGTCATTTAGTAGACATCTTTATCTATGGACACCATTAGGTTTTTGTTTGTTTGTTTTTATATTTTATTTTTTATTTTTTTGTGTGTGTGTGTGTGTGTGTGTGTGTGTGGGGGGGGGGGGGGGGATCTGGACGTACCCTTAGATGTCTTTGAACCCTGCCTAAAAGAACCACATATATATATATATATATATATATATATATATATATATATATATATATATACATACATACATGTGTGTGTGTGTGTGTGTCATTATTGGCTTTAATTATTGTGGTGTTAGTGCTTGACTGAACTATATTCTTCTGCAAGTGGTGTCTTGAACACAGTGAAGTTTTCCAATTCGAAACCATGGCAGCCAAATCTAGTTTATCAGTGCTCCGCATTTTTATTCCCATTTTTCACTCCAAAATTTGATGTATTGGCTATTTTGGTTCTTTCTTTCTTTTTCTTTTTTTCCAAAGATGAAAGTAATACCTCTTTCCCACTGGCCAAAACTCCATTAAAACCGCGAACATTGGGCTTTGGTGGCAGTGGATAAGGCTGACCGACCCGTGTCAACCCGTATCATATGACTCTGCAAGCGACGCAAGTTAAAATCGCCTTCAAACAGCTCGGCTCCAATCAGCATGCAGTGGGAAGGCCAGACCTGGGTTGAGCTATGGATTTATGTAATGATGTTGGGTGTTACGTACTTACATTGTGACATTGCACCAGTTGCGTCTCATATAATGTGCCAAAACTTCTCTGCTTTGGCCACAAATTCACGTGGCCTACGTTCCATCTGCGCTGGAAAATCACCTGCTGGTTTTTTTCCCTTTTGAGGACAGACAAAAGTGCAACTAAAAAGCACCCTGAATACAGCCTGACTCGCTCTCCAATGTTTACTTTTCTGATTTCTATCACACAGATGACAATGTGAACAATGGCGTCACCATACAAGCTGTGGTGGGGACAGAGGCCACACAGCTTGTCAGCAGGGGATCAGATTTGGCTTTTTTTGCCAATGGTAAAGGAGCTTAATGCTGGTTGTAAACAGGGTCAGCCCGAGTTTGAAAAACCCATGTGGACCCGCTAATTTACAGTGGGAAAGCGGCTTAAGTTGAAGTCACTAACTCCAGCTAATTGTCAACAAAAACATACAAGAACAAAAATTTAGTGATAAATTAGAAGCTCCCTGTTTTACAAATAAAAGACTTGCTTGGCCTGTTAAGTTAAAATTTAGCATAATGTTGTTTTGTTATTGTTGGTTCAACTCTGAAAACAGAAAGCTCAGTTTGTTCTCTTGCTGTCATCACCAATAACAGAGAAAAAGTGTAAATAATTCTCTCCCAATCACTTCTGTCATACGGAACATACTTCTATCTCTACATACAGAATGAGACAGGACAGGGACAGAGAGGACAAAGATGCCCACTGAGGAGGGGGTTCTGGAGGATTTGACAGGTTGGTTTGTGGAACAGGCAATTACAGAGTTTGTTTGGGAAGAAAAAACATAATTAGAATAGAACAAACAACAATGGATGTATAAAGGCCAAATTAGTCTGACCTTCAATAATGAGGAGTCCTTTTACTACATTTATACATTTTAACAGCTAAAATAATGTTGACCTGCTCATTACAACAGGCATGGAGATCCAGAGACAAAGAAGGTGCAGCAAATGTTTTTAGGAGGAAACTGAACAGATCCAGAGGTAGAGGAAGCAACTCCAGGTTTGATAGACTGTAAGTAAGATGACTCTGAACAGCTTCAAACAACATAGTTTTGGTTCATGGATCAGAACAATTTGTCCCTTTAGTGGCAATAACTTAAGGGGTAGAAAACTCTGAAATGTGTTTTTTGAGCTCTAAACAACATAGTATTATTTCATTGTGATGAAATCCACCTAAACAATTTATTGAAATTTGTATTTTTTTGTTCCTCTGAAAATTGAGATATGGGGATAAAAAATTACTCAAAATGCCCAAACAGGGTGAAAGCAGGTTTTTTTTGTCACTCTCAAATGTGATGCAGAAGTGTACCTTGAGCTCCTCTATATCACAAGAAAATTAAAGCCCAGCCCCCTCCCTCCAGATGAAAAACAGACAGGTCTTGTGGCAGCTACCACATGTGCCACGGCAAGTTGCCGCCGCCATGATTTTACCCTGCCATCTCTCCCAAGTTTAACACTCTGTAAAGGTTTATGTATCTCAAGCTACTTTAGTTACGTCACAAGTTACTGCAGGCTGTCAAAGCCAGCTGAAGCAGCTTCCAGATGCTGCAACAAGATCCCACAGGTTTCCATTCAATAATTTCTGCCCTTGTATTCTCAACCCACCCATTCTCTGCTCCCTGATCCCACCCACACCTTGCAGTTTCTGGCATTTTTCTAAATTTGTCACTGGGAGAAGTTACACAAAAAGTAGGGAGTGTAGCTAAAGGTGACGACAGTCCAGATAAAATTTTTAAGGGTAAATTGGGAGTTTGATCCTTTTTTACATTTTTATCTTCTCAGTTTATATAATGAACTTTAACTTCTCTCTTGGGTTATTCTAATGGATTCTAAATGAGAGTAAATCCAAAAATCCTTGTTGAATCGATCTACAATGCAGCAATTAATGTAATTAACTCTCTTTACACCCACAACAAGCTGCTCTGTGGTGTTTTAATTAGTTGCCTCTCAGCAAGAAAGTTCCTCCTTGAATCTTGGCTGGGGTCTTTTTATGTCGACTTAGGTAAGTCAGCGAAGTTTGGACAAGATAAGGGAGCATGTAGCTGTTAAACAGAAGAGGCCCCAGGATGGAGCCTTGGGGAACCCCACATGCATTTTATGTCTGCTCAGATGTAAAGTTTCCAGTTGACAGAAAGTACATGATCAGAAAAACTCACCCAGTTCTCCAATCTTTACATTTATTTAATGTGGTCAACTGTATCAAATGCAGCACTGAGATCCAGTAAAACCAACACTGACATTTTTCCACCATCTTTTTTCAGACACGTCATTGATCACTTTAGTTGGAGCAGTCTCAGTGCTGTGGTGCTGTCTAAAACTTGACTGAAAGACATCATAGCAGTATAGCTTTAAAAAGTTGTTTACCTGATTGAAAAATCAGTTTGCCAAAAAATACATGAAGGGCTCCCAGACTGTGACAAATAAGATTCTCTGGTCTGATGACACCAAGATTGAACTTTCTGGCATTAATTCTAAGCGATACGTGTGGATAAAACAAGGCACTGCTCATCACCTGACCAATTCGATCCCGACAGTGAAATTTGGTGGTGGCAGCATCATGCTATGGGGGTGTTTTTCAGCTGCAGGGACAGATGACTGGTTGCAATTGAAGGAAAGATGAATGTGGCCATGTACAGAGAGATCCTGGACAAAAACCTCAGGACCTCAGACTGGGCCGAAGGTTCACCTTTCAACAAGACACTGACCCTCGGTACACAGCTGAAATAACAAAGGAGTGGCTTTAGAACAACTCTGTGACCATTCTTAACTGGCCCAGCCAGACCCCTGACTTAAACCCAATTGAGCATCTCTGGAGAGACCTGAAAATGACTGTCCACCATCTGCAAGGTAGAATGGCAGAAGATCCCAAATCCAGGTGTGAAAACTTGTTGCATCATTCCCCATAAGACTCATGGCTATAGTAGCTCAACTTTTTTGATTTTGGCAAATGGCTGCAATGAAACAAAGTGTGAAAAGTTTAAAGGGGTCTGAATACTTTCCGTACCCACTGTACCCATGAGACAGTAACATTCAAGCGGTGGTCAGAAGTTCTAGTCTAAACATTGGGTCTTAAATCAATTATCTTAATGGCACAGTATCAATAAAACAAGTAAAGAAATACAAAAGCAGGTTAGGTTGTGAACACCAGCACTCTCAGAAAATTTCTGATTTCACCCCCACACCACCACCCCAACCACCTCCTCCCCCCTCACTGCCATAGTTATTTTGCCCATTCACTCCCCATTGTTTCACAAATCATTTAATATGAATGTTGCAGCGAAGTTCTGAATGTCACTGCCACTTCCCTATTTCACCTTAGTGTGCACTGAACAGTCTGTGTATGCTACAAAAGGATGTATTATCATAATAACTAACTAAAACCACAATTAGAATAAATTATTGTTCAACTTTTCATGTCATATCGCGAGAATTAAAAAAGAAAAAAAAACACATCAAAGACAACACACATAAAGTCACCCGCGCCTGGGATTCAAACCCTTTACCACCTGTACACCAGCCAGCTGTCTTAACCATTACACTATACAGTGGCACACGCTCACTGAACATTCAGCCCCCTTTTCTCTGTCGCCACAGGCAGCCTGTGTCGCTTCCATGGCGTGGCGTGTGAAACACTCCATTCAAAACCTTTCCCCTTCTTATTTTAAGCCCCGTTTCTACCCGCGGGTCAGGTCTGGGTCAGGTCAGGTCGGGCCAGGCCGGATCGGGTGGGTTTTGGTACCGATGTGTTGACTTCACGCTGCGTCCCCATAGCAACCTGTACCCTTACTCTGGAAGCGCTGGACAGCGCTGCTACGTGATCGCGTGACATCATCGCTGTTCAACACCGTTTAACCAAAACACCGCGCCACACGTGACGGAAACAAAAGGAATCACCCTGGCTTTGTTTTTACGCTTGGTCACGCGGGAAGTGAGATTTTTCAACAAATCAATGTATTGCTTTGTGTTAGCTCCACCTCTTTGGTCCAGATTGGTTAGATCAGTACCCCTACCGAAGGGTGCCCAAAAAGTAGGCCGGGTCGGGTCGGATATAAGGGTACCCGTCCAGGTTTTTATCTGTGGAGACGCAAAAAAACGTGGACCGATCCGACCCGACCCAGACCCGCTGGTGGAAACGGGGCTTTAGACAAGTCAGATAAAAGAATATTGTTTTGATGGTTTTATTATTTATGATTAAATGTTTTATTTGGGCTATTTAGTGTGATCTGAGTCAGCACAGAAGGGTTCCACGTGCTCTAACAGTAAAGAGCTGACAGCGCGTGGACACGTTATCTGATGTGAGATGCAGACACTATTAAAAATCCATATGTACATCTGATTTGAAAGAGTGTCAAGATCATTATGACTCGAGCTGAATACATGTATTACATGCTGATTAGGGCTAGACTTAAGAACATGCTGTTTGTTCCTGGATGCATTTGCAAAAGAGAGGCATGACGAGGCATGACAAACACTAGTAAGACAGATGTTGATGTTTGCACGTCGCTAACTGCTAGCAGAATGATTGTTTGCGACCTACTAGAAACTAGGGATGTAACGATATTGTCGATATCGCGATATCGCCGGAGGTAAACTGCCGCGATATCGTCGTGGTCTTGTCACGGTATGAAACAGCGTTTCTCTTGAGACAAAACTAATCGTTTTCAGTCCGCTCTATGCGTAGTGTAACGTACTAAACTACATAGACCATGATCCTTTGCTGCCAGTGCGCTCTTTTGAGCCAATGGGAGCACACGTAGCCCCCACGCACAGGAAAAACAAGGTGAAAGGCGGTCAGGTGAATACAGCATGGATATACACGAGGATGGAAACAGCTGTTATTCTCCACGAGAAGTGAGAACTTTTTTCCTGTTCTGGAGGCCGCAGGGACAAGAAAGTTAGTTTTGGTCCGGTTATTCCTCCGTGAGAAGTTTCAGCCGTGACGCCGCGGAGATCGCCGTGTTGACTTGGTGAGTTTATATTTAATGACTAACTTGGTCTGGGGGGGCTGCGCATGCGGTGATGTCCGTGTATTAAACGCCTCGCGTGCTGTACACATTTTTGTATTTTTTTCACCACCTGGATCAGCTGTTCATTAAAACTCTCCGTTTAACCTGCAGCAGCGGATGCAGAAGAGCATCTGATCAGCTGATTGTCCACATCACGATGCTAGGTATTAGGACTTTTCCTGCTGCAACACACCTGACTTCAATCAGTGGGTAATTAGCAGACTTGTGCAGCCAAGCTCTGGACATCAGTGGCCCCGCCTTTTTCTTTTTATTTTTTTTTAATTTTTTCCGTTTTTTATTTAGTAAATAGTTTTTATTCCTTTATTTATTTAATTAGCTTGGCGCTGTCTTCTCAATAAATATGTTGGATTTTTACTTGAATTTCAGCTTCAGCAAAAGTTTTTCAGGCAGGTCAAAATGTCATAACCTTGAATTTGACTATAACTATTGTAACAATGACTCGTCAAAGCATTTTATACCATCATTATTGTTATGGTGAGCCTCCCCACAATATCGAGATAAATATCATATCGTGAGGTTCATATCGAGATAATATCGTACCGTGAGATGTGGATATCTTTACATCCCTACTAGAAACATCAGTAGAAAATGCGCTGCTTCCGGCACGCAGTATTACTCTCGCCGATCAATCACTCTCATTGATCAGTCTTGCCTATTACCCATTGAATTTACCGTCAGTCACTTTTACTATGGTAGTAAGAGTAATTGACGGACCAATAGACAATTGAAAAATGTAAGAAATTCAAAGATGATGTTTTTTCAGTCCCATTACTTTCACAGCTGATGTATGATATTATTTACATATGTAAAGCTTTTAATTAATAATAGCATATGGGGTAGTGAACCCAATTTTATTGAATGTTGCAAAAACTGTTGAAAGCAAAATCTTCTATAATGCCTTTAAAGGTGTATGCAAACTAATGATTTCTCTGAGAAGATGAGTCTTAACAGATCTTGAAGCTGGAGAGGGATACCTTTACTCTGTTGGCACTTTGGAGCTTCCTCCATCATCATGAACATGAAAGATCGGTCTGGATTGCAGCTGCCTTAAGATGCAGAGAGAGGAGCGGTGTTTAGCTCAGCTGGTTTAGCAGCTGCCTCGTATACAGAGGCTACCTGTCCTCAGTGCAGCCGTTCCAGGTTTTCACATTTTAGTTGCAAAATGCAACCATTTGGTCACAGTCTGTGGACTTGAGTTTATGATTCCTTTGATGAAAATGCTTCAGTATTTGGGATAAAACTATGGAAACTTAATGTCCTTCTGAAGCATGTGAAGTCCAAAGGTTTATCTGCACAACATAAGCTGGTAGATGTGTTTCTGCATGTTGTCCAGCAGCCTTGTTTGTATTTACAAATAAATGTATTGCTTTCTACTGAAGAACATTTGACAATCAAAACCTTCAAAGCATCCTTTTCAGTGGCGCAATAATGGTCACCTTAACGCCATCATGTGCTCAAACCCTGTGGGCAATTTATGTCCTGCTTTAAAGAAATCAGAGGGCATCTGTGGTTTGAATAACAATGCCAATCCCTGTTTTCCCCTTGTCTCACAATAAACCGTTTAAATGCCACCAATAGATTCTGTATTTGATCAGTTTTGAACGATTAGGTTTGCCAAGCCAAATTAGGTTTGAGGATCATCAGCCTTTGTGACCCAAGTTGCCTGAAGGTGTTTTTGCCTTCTTGTTTCCCTGCATGAGAAACTGTGAATTCCATGAACCCTTTCATTGGCAGAAAGGGAACATACTTAACTGTTCATGGTCTTTTCTTCTTCACAAAAAGGCCATAGGATGAATGAGACATCTGTCTTTCCTTTCAAAAGACAGAGCTTGCTTTATAACAATGTTATCCCTCAAGAATAGCGCATCTGAATATGTCTGATCAGAGAAAAAGATAATTTAAAAAAGTAGGATGTTTTAGATATCTGGGATTGTAGTATAAACTGAATAAATTGCACATTTCTGCACTTTTCATTAAATCAACAAATGTAAATACAGGTTAAAAAAAAAGAAAGAAAGAAAAACAACAAACTGAAGGTGTCGTGGTCTTAGTAAGTAATGAGGTTTGAAATAATAAAAAAGAAAAGACAGTTGTCAACTCAACTCTATGCTGGAGTTTCAGAGAAAAGTAAGGAGGGTTGACTCCAGACTGGCAGCCAGCAAAGTTGTACATTTGTCCTCAAAATTATTCATATTAAAGATGAGAAAAAATCAGCTGCCAATAAAATAAGTTGAAATTGACAAAAGTAATAACAAATAAGAATTCTATGAAAATCATGACACTGATTTTGAATTGTTGTTCAACAAAAATATTAAAAACAAAACAAAAAATTATGATGGGGCTCCTGATCTAAAATTTTGTTGAGCAAAACTTTGGGGGAGTCACTGCAATCAGGTGTTTTCTGTAGCGTTCAATAAGACTTCTACACCTGTTGACAGGTATTTTGGTCCACTGTTCATGGGAAAGATGTTCTAACGTGTCTAGGATCGTTTTTTTTTTTTCTTCTTCTTTTTCAACGACTATTTTCAACCACAATTCATCAATAATTTATTTCACTCAATTATAATTTATAATTATTTCTTTTTAATTTAATATTAATATTTATTTGTTAGTTATTTGAATCACTACAGTCAGTAGGGCTGGGCGATAATTCAATAACGATATCTATCGAAAAGGCGTGCCTGCGATAGATAAAACAGAGCCTTGATAGGAGGTTCGGTAAAAAAAAAAAAGCCTCCCTTCATTTTTCATTCCAGCCTATCATTTAGATTAATACTACCGTCATTACTCCCTCCTAACCAATCACAAACGCATACCCAGGCACGTCTACAGTCCCGCCCCCTCTCAAACCACAAACACGTGAAGAAGCGCACGCCACCGCATGGATAAAGCAAAGCCTTGATATGACCAAGGAGGAAAGCGCATTTCTCCTTCACTGACTGGCAGCTGCCGCAGCTGTTTTATCATCACTACCTTCAGGATGCCGAGGATTAAATGATTAAACACGAAAACGTCAACATTTCTGAACTGACACTGGAGCACCAGTGATACTCTCACCTGCTGTGCATGTGGACAGCACGCAGAGCTGGGTGTAATGGCTATTAAATTAGCTTTGATTTTACAAGTTGAAGACATTCCAATAAATATATTGATCACGGTTCTGATCACTCTCTAGCTTTCAGGGGAGCCTTTCTTTAAGATCTGTAGAGACTTTGCGAGTCACGTGCATGCGCATAGTATTAATGCACGATACAATCAGAAAGATAAAACATGAAATACTCGTGCCATTAAACAAAAATCTGAATTCAGCATCATCTCACAGAGGGAAGCTGGTTTCCAGCATGTAGATGCTGTAGTGGTGAGTTAGAGCCACCAAAACCCACCTTATCCTGATTTATAAAGTTTCTGATTATTTTACACCTTAAATTTAAGTTTCCATCATACATTGTCCAAAAACAAAAGATTTTGTTGGTGCCATTTAAAAAATCTAATATATAATTTCATTTATTGTTATGACATTGTAAAAATGTCCATTTTACTTCTGTTCTCCTGCTAAACTAGAAAGCTGTAAGATTTTAGTTTTAGAATTAAGATTTTTTATAATTCATTTAGAGTTGTTTATGCACCTGTTTTATCTGACACAGCTGTGTAATGTTACATGTCACGTTCAGCTTTGACAGACAATATATTCTGAATAAAATGAATCCTCTGATATCTTTAAATCTCATTTAAGAGTAACAGGGAACATTTAGGATTGTCAAAAATAAAGATTTATTTTATAATATCGATATCGAACAATATGGAAAAAATTATCGTGATACAACTTTTTTCCCATATTGCACAGCTCTATTGTCAATTCAGCCTTTTCTTTAATTGGAGGGTATGAATAATTTTGAGGACAACTGTCATCTTTACAGAAAGTATTTTCTTCTGGAGAACACCCTGAAGGTAACTCCACTGTTTTAATGCAGTTACGTTTATGTTGCTCAAGATATATTTGTGTTCAAACTGCTAAATGAATGCAGATAAATGCACCCATCTCTAAATATGACCTAAGTGGCTGTATCTGAATATGTTTTCAATCCTTTTGGAGATGCACCTGCATTTACTGCTGGCTATTACTGGCCATGGCCAAAGTCTGATATACACACACACTAGCACACTGCAAAGTAATCAGTGGAGTTTTTCATCGTGCTAAATGGCATCTTGGCATGTGAACTGAAGAAACGAGGGATCCAATCAGACCCTAAACTTAATGGATGATTCATGTTTCCTCTTGAGCCACAGTCTTCCTGATCATATTGAAAAATTTCATAGATAATGTCTTTGCAACCCATTACGATGATGATCACTTCCAAATTATGACAAAGGTCCAGATAGTTTACAGAAAACCTAAAAACTTGCTTTTTGTTATCTTAGTGTGTCAAGTGTGAAACAATTTAGAATGTCACAAAAAGTAAATGCTAAGGATGATTAAAAATAACGCATAAAAGATTGTTTCCCAAAACAGACCACATCCATTTAAACTTCACAATCTCCTTCCAAAACATAGGCAGCGGGTGGAGCTGGTGTAAGGCGTGTTGAACGGAGAAGATGAGAAGGTGCCTATTGATAATAGCAAGAGAGAGCTCTTCTTCTCAGCAACGGGCCCCAGAACAGCCTGGGTGAGCCGGGGTTTCATTATCCCCTGTCCCTCTGTGATGAGGAGAAGAAAGGCGGACGTGAGAGAAAGAAAAAGAGAGAACAGAACAGAGGAGGGGAAAAAGAAAAGAAAGAGGCGTTTGATAGAGCTGTGTGGAGACCGTGTGTGAATGAGCCAGTGAAGGGCAGCCATTGTCTTGCTGCGACCTCAATTTGGTACTGTACGCTCCTCTTTTTACTGCACTGTCTCGAGCCACAATGCCTCCTTTCTCCTCCTCTCTACTCCCTCTCTCTTAAAGAAATAGGGGGATTAGGGCCCACTAAGGGGAATTGCGTGTCCAGATTGCCAACTATCATGACTCCTTACCATGTGACAGGAAGGCAACAAGATATTCTCAAAGATTTTTGAGATTTATTTTTCTTGTTTTTCTAACTTTTTATACGTAGTCTTATCCACAGGTTGGAGTATAAGAAAAAGTAAATGCAACAATGTTCTCATAAGAATGCTGTGTATTTTTGTACAATCCAGGGAGGGAGGTGCAGGAGGTAAAAGACGAGAGTGTCACAGGGACAGAGACATAAAATGCAGCTGTACTTCCTGTTTACCCAGGCCTTGTTCAAGACAGTGGGAAGGAACAGGGGTTGCATTCATCTCTTCTTTTCTACCTCCACTGACCCCCATCCTCTCCTTTCCTCTCCTCCTGCTCTATTCTCCTTTAATTCCCTATTTTCTTACTTTCCCTGTAGCTATTTCTCTTTCTTCCTTCTCGTCTCTTGCTGATAAACTGTATTGAACTAAGGAGGATGAGCTAGATTAGGCAATGTGTAGCGCTATGTGTTAGGGTTTGGTGCTTTGACTGATTTGAAAACAGAATTGATTATTAAATGTTAAGATTTGCAGGTATTATAGATGCAGACTGGAAAGAAAATTTAGTAAAGATAAGAAAATGATCAATTTAAGTTGTTTTTTTTTTTTTTATCCCTGAGGCAATTCAGTTGTTAGGACATAAAAAGATTAATTGTTCATTCCTTTTACCGGCAAAATGGAGCATATAAAGATAGACAGGGAAGTTTGTCTTTGCTTTGATGGTTGGTAAACTAACTATAACTGTATGCTGAAGCAATAGAGAGAGAAGGAGGGCTAGACTGAGAGAAATGGAACATCCCAGTTGTTTGTTCCACCCACCCAAGCCGAGCCCTCCCTGACCTCTCTTTGTGCAAACGGACATCAGACTGAGACATTGCAAAAGATGAACTAGATTAAAA
Organism: Atherinomorus stipes; assembly: GCA_023101725.1. Taxonomy (NCBI): domain Eukaryota; kingdom Metazoa; phylum Chordata; class Actinopteri; order Atheriniformes; family Atherinidae; genus Atherinomorus; species Atherinomorus stipes. Next base: position 738,148 of record JALJCO010012253.1, on the reverse strand, counting down.
GAATTGTTTCTGGGGCTGTCTATTGTAAGGAGGACCGTTCACGGACAAATCTGCAGTCAATTGATCACATGCGTATTTATGCACAAACACACGCCCACACACAGCCGCAAACTACCTCGCTTATACATGCCCAAATGCGTGTCAAAATGTCGGCCCGACACGGCAGGACCCTTTTCATCTGCATGTGTTTGTTGCATTGACAGTCCATCTATTTGCACTTAATCATTAGGCAACTATAAAACTGGCTGAATGTTACGGAAAGAAAAACATAGGAGAGGGACGCAAAGAAGCTGAAAGTATCTCAAGTTAGACTATTTATTGGCTGCATGTTTTGGGGGATTTCTTTGTTTGTTTTTTAAGTAATCACTGTTCTAAGTTAACCTTCTGAGAACATTATGGATTTTTTAAAACACATTCATGTTTACAGAGATTATCTTTTTGTAGATTGTGCAACGTAACAGAGAAACAAGCCTGTATTTTTTAAAAACCTTTAGATAATGGAAGCTTCTGTCATTTATATTTAAGGGAAGTATCTTTTTTATTCCCTGGGATATCAAATGACCTCAACCACTCAATCTAAATGGAAGACCTTGTATCTCAAACAGCATACAGCATGCTTGTTTACAGTGTGTTTTAGTATTCAATCCTGATTATTCATTCAGATTCTTTGATAGCAGCAGTGTATTGTACTGAGTGAGGACTCCTCCCTTGACCTGAAGGAACCTAGCTGCATCTCTGCAAACGTTGTCCGTGTAGAAGTGTCCTTGAGCAGCTGTTGGATTGCTGCTCTTCTGCTGACCCTCTGTTCTGACCTCACTGTTGGAGAGAGCAACCAAGGTTGCATCTTTCGGCCTCTGTTTCTCACTGAATTGATCACCCAAAGGAAGAATATTAGCAGCTCACCACCAGGAGGTCAGTGTGTGGGGTCAGCTTTAGAACAGTGCCTCTGGAAACTGATACAAGTTCATGAGTTTGTGAAGGGACAATCACTAAAAGTCAGAACTGCACCTGAGCCACTTGAAAACCCTTTTTATGTTTTTCAGGAAGGACTACAGTATCTTGTTCTGAAATACCCTCAAACCAGTTATGAACCTTTCAAAGAAAATGTGAGCAGTAAGTATTTCTTACAAGTTTTTGCCTCTAAAATGTAACTTATTCCAATTTTAAAAAAGGAAACTTTGTTTTATTGTAATTCCTTTGACACTTGGGGGGGGGACATGTTATCGGGAAAGGCAAAATCTGTAAGTCTGTAAATCCTCAGTTAAATTAAATCAGAGTGTATTGAATTTCCAATTATTTCTGGTCTAAACTGTAGTGATAAACTCTGCATTAAGAAAGTGAAATCTTAAAAATTATTATCCTGAAATTTAACTTTTTCAGACCACAATTTGTTACATACCCAAACCCTCTTTTGTACTTTTAATTACAATCCATTTTGATTAAGCATGTGAATACACCATTCTTAATGGCATTCTTTGTTAGCGTGGCCTTCTTTTGGCTAAAAAAACCATACTCCATTGAGTTTCCCACCACATAATGAAGACTGAAGATTAAACAACAGGAGGGAGCCATTATTTTTTCTCAGGGATTTAAAGTATCATCAATCTCACTTAATCACTTTCCTAATATCTCCTTAGACGCCAGTACATGGCTGTTACCTCAAGGTTACCAGACTTTGTTTTGTGGAATAAAAGGAAGGGGGAGGACATAGATAAACAGAAAAGATGCTTTGGTTCCCACTGTCCACTAAGTGAACACAGATTGCAGTAAGCCGAACTGTGTTTGTTGATGTAGACAAAAGTTGATGTTAACAGAAATAATAGCCAGTTTGGTCTGTGTACTTATTTACCTGCTTGTTTCATGTAGTGACTAAGAAATTGACTGTGGGGAGTACTTTAGCCTCCTAACAGGTGGCACAGTTTGCACTTGATGACCAACAAAGCTGCTCTCCTACTGTGTTTGTTTATGGTTCAGTGCATTATGGCAAACATGAACCAACTCACATTTACGTAAACCCTCATAGAACTGATAACAAAAACTACATCTTCCATTTGTAAGATTTTGTGTTTCTCAACATGTTAGAATTTGGTAAATACAACTTTTAAATGAACAAAACAGGATCAAATACAGAGTCAGCATTTATTTTTACAAGAACTGAGCCAAAATCCAGAGGCAGTGTGTAAAAGAACTATATAGACCCAGCAACTTGAGTTCAGACAACTTGCAAATTGATGGATAAAAGCTTTATCAAGGATTGCAGTTTGGTGGTTAGTGTCTGATTTTCTCTTTTAACTGGAGCCTACAGGTCAATGTTGGGTGGTGGAGGGGCTCAAAGCAAAAGCAGACATTATGCAATGGTCATGGCAGCAGTAGCAGCAATTGTTGCAGCAAACATGAGGCAAATAGCAAGAGAGGAAGAGCGCACCTTTTAAAAGGCTGCCCAGAATGGATGGGCATGTTTGATACAGTATGTAGAATGAACGTTTGAGGCAGAACCCATGGGGTGCCACACTGTAGCGCAAGGTCTCTGCCTGAACTAGCTCACAGGTGTTGCTTTAGTAATCCTTTTCTGTATAACACAATCAGTCTCTTACATTGTACATGGATTCTAATCTACTCCTCTTTCCTTTAAGGCTTCATTTTTATTAAGGATTGGAGGCTCAATGGTCAAAGTGATCAATTTGACCTTTTAGAAATTTGCTGTTCTATTTTTACTTTCCCGATGTTCTGGGTCAGATGATGTGGAAGTATCCTGTAAAGGATGGTATGCAGAAATGGCCCAGTGCTATATTTCACAGCATGCAGGACCTTGTGGGAATAAATGTCCACTTTATCTTCAAGAAGTGCACTGAAACCAAAACGGCTCAACATGATCTCTACAGTAGCTAGCAGAGGAACATCTAGTGGAATTTGAGGGAAAACAGCCAGCGGAGCAGGTGGAACAATCTGGACTATGGCAAATTTGTTGGCTTTCTGTTGGCACTGTAGAATTAAGACCTTGGTATGAACGTACACATATATCCATTGATAGGAATATTGGCAAATATCTTCATTTTTTTAAAACAATTTAAAAGGAAGTTTACTTTATATATATATATATATATATATATATATATATATAAATGAGTGTGCCAATTATTTGTCATTTATATTTTCCAGTATAATATATGTGTTGTCTTTGGCCCTGGCAACCATTGTAAATAGGCACATTCGGACAGAGAGGTTCTAGGAATGCAGTTCCTATAACTACCCGTCTCGAATTTAGATAGGACTACCTTTCCCCATCAGTTTGCGTTTGCACATGAAGGAGGACCTTGATAGGGACCATGTTTGATGCAATTGTCTGTGACAGTGACAAATTTATGTCCCAGCAGATCATATACAAAACTGAGGTTTCTCATCTCTTTTATTCAAAGCTATTATAAATGCTAGCTTAACAGCTTCCCATCATCACGGTCATTTGTATCACGTAACAGAACAGCCCCCCGTTGGAAAGCTGCCCTACTAACGTTTTGTTTACCTTTCGTTGAAGTACACCCGGACACTTTAGTGGACGGACCAGGCTTCATCTACTGAAGTGGCGCAGATTGCACTGACACAATTTGCAACTGTATTTGGGTTTTTCCATCTCTTTTATTCAAAGCTATATAAGCTAACTTATGAGCTTTCCCTCCCTCTCCCTTGTTTATCTTTTGTTGAATTTCGCCCGGACACTTTAGTGGACGGTCCGGGGTCCGGGGTCCGGGGTCCAGGGTCTGTCCACTAAAGTGTCCGGATGATAGCTGCAAATTCTACTGCCACACTTTACAGCTGTATTTGGGTCATTAAATTGCTTTAGGACATTTCAACATGGTTATAGATTCGGGACGTGTACATTGTGATTGATTTGATAATGAATTGGTACACTCCTATTGTAATAGTTCTTGTAATTACGATCTCAGTAAACAGTTAAACAGGTAAACAGATGTGGGACTTTTAATATGGCGGGGCTGGAAGAAGCAGAGATCATGCAAGGGGCGCGGCTTGCCAGTTCTACCAATCACCAAACATCTACGTGCTTAAGTTCCTATGGAACCCCGAAAAGACTACCTCGGAGTAGGAGCTAAAAAGGTTATAGGAACTGAGGGCCGAGGTCCCTAGTTCCTATATGTCCAATTGCTCAAAAAACGTCTTGGTTTCCGAAAAGGTTACAGGAACTCCAAACGGTTTCTACAGTACGAAACTGACTAACGAGAATTGATTCTTCGTTGTCTTACCTTTTATTATTATTTAACCTTGCAAAAAAAAAGTTTCATAACAAGTGTATTCATCAAGTTTTAAGACTTAGTGAAAAGAATTTGTTTTTATATGACATTTTCATATGCCAAATCATGGCAAACTAGGCCTACTACAGTGGCATTAATTGGGTATGTCAGTTTTACCTTTTTAACAAGGCAGCTTTTCACTTTCTGACAAATTCTATCAGAATGAGTTCCAAAAATCTGTTCAGCATACTTTTTAGCTCAAGTCAAAAGCCCATGAAAAAGTAATTAAGACTTGACTCAAGCTACTTTGTTGACTCCATAGATCAATGAATCAAATGAAATTTTCTTCTTTTTTGGATGTTAAAACTTGTCCAGGACATTTGCAAAGTAATGTTTTGCAGTAAAACAATAAAACTTCCTTACTTCTTATCCAAGCATCTTTGCAATTGCAGCAAAGATTGTAAAAATTTTGCGGATTTAGTGTGAAGAACCACAAGTATTGACCTTTTTCACGTGACGTCATGCTCTTCAGTTGAATGTCAACTGTGCCCTGTTGGACATTAAAGGTGTCATAACCTGCTGTTTTACATACACAATTCTTCTTAAATTATCTTCAAATGAATTTTTAATTCTAGTTGGGTGGGAGGAAAATTTAATGAGCTCATTTTAACCTCTTTTAATCCCCAACTATTGTTTGTCGCGAGAATACGCACGAGAGTCAGACCTGTCTGTAAGCGCGTTCATGAGGCAAACGTCAAAGCCAAAACAAAGTTTTATCAGGACAGACCAAGTGAAGGAAATTATGTCCCAACAGAGAAAAACGTGATAAAAATGTAACGGTATGGTTGATAGAGAGGATTCGCGGAGTAAAAGGGCTGGACTCTGATGAATATAAGGAGCGGACGTCTGACGTGAAGTCAACCAAACAGTGTTAGCTTCTGTAGCTACATTAGCAGCTTGTCCGCTCGTCTACCACCGTTTATTGGTCTCTTACACAAAAGATAATAAGTTACACAAGCAGCAACACTTACCGACTGCACATCCTCACTGATAAATATTATCCACTGCTCCCTGGTAAAGCTGTCCGTCCTGTTAGAGCACTGAAAACTGCTGAAGTTCTGCCGAGGCAACTCAGCATGGCAATCTCCCCCCTCCTCCTCCTTGTCGCCGGCGTCCTTCTGACAAAGCTGGTCTACTCCGTGGCAGGTAATCAGCTGCCTTCAGGTGGTGCTAAAGACGCTAGCTTAGCAGCTCGCTCGCAGCCTCTCTAGTTCACGTCATAGCAGCTGATCATAACGACGCCACGGCAGGTAATCAGCTGCTTTTAGGTGGCGCTAAAGAGGCTAGCTTAGCAGCTAGCAGCCTCTCTTGTTCATGTCATTGGGAGAAAGAAATCCAATTCGCGTACTGTGGAGAGCGCATGCTTGTGGCCGATTCTGGTGAGAAGAGAGCGCCCGCACTCAAAGACGAAGTTACTTTCACTTTCCGGAGTTTCTGGTACGTTATAACTGAGGTCCTGTTCCAATACACGTTTTAACGTGAAAAAGTGGGACTTCTGGGTGATGACTCCTTTAAAACAACATTAACGTCCATTAAGCTCTTTGGCCCCTTTTCCACAAAACTGATTTGTGAGACGGAGCCTGAAAAAATACAGCTCCTGGCTCTCAAAACTGATTCCAGGCCTGGCACCACTTCCTTGCTTGGCCAGAGTGAAGAACCTGTTTACGTAATTGCATTGGGGGTTGGGGGCAGGGCTACCTGACCATCACAGAAATGTTTCAAACCAACGGAGCAATGGATTGAAAAAATAAACTAAACTGGTCTAAGGAGGGGAGACTGTGTTTTGGACTCGGAGAAGCCCGCATAAAAAAAAAAAAGATATCATCCACTCTTTGGTTTCAGGTGATTTAATCAGATCAACAAACAGAGCAGAAGGAAAAAGGTAAGGGTCGGTTTCTAAGATAGTTGTTTACAACTTCTAGGTGATGTGGTTGCAAATGGTCAAACACTCAGCTAAAGGAAGTGCCATGTCAGCTTGTGTAAAACAACATCTCCTCCATGAAAAGGATATTCTTCTTTGTGTAACAGGACAACTACATATTTCTTAACAATAGAATGGCTCCAGGAATGCATATAATAAAGGTCAATGGGTCAGAAACTGGGTCAGAAACACAGAGTTTTAAGGTTGGAAAGTTATGTAATATTACTTGAACTTTCAGATGCATCTGTCTATACAGCTTATGGTATGATGCTCTCACAGTGGGTGCTTTGTAAATATGATCAGGGTTTTTAAATTCTCGCATGTATCAGTTCTTTAAATTTCAATAGTTTTTTCAAGGAACATATTTCTTTCAGAGCATTACAAGACCTGTTGAGCAAAACTTTTCCAAATAGTTTAGTTTGAAAGATTAGTCAGTCAGTCAGTCAGACACATGATAGTCAACTGTGCTTATGCCACATAAGCCAGCGATGGTCTGATTTAAACATGTAATTCTCTAGCACTTCCCCTTCACAGAAAGAGTGCACACAGCCACAAAAACCTTCTGTAAAGCCACACAAAAGCCAATGATCACAGATGGTGATCGAATACTCCAGTTGACTACCATTGATTTACTGTTTGAGAGAGAGCAAGGGAGACAGAAGATGATGTCAGCAAAAGATAGATTGTTTCTGGGCTCAGTTAATCTTTGCTGACCAAAGTCACTTTTTCCTCCAAGAGTTTCAGATTATGCCAATATGAAAGCATAACCTTGTAGGGCGGGGCTGTCCAATTTGGGACCCAATCGATTAATTTTGGCCCGCTGCCCATTGTCTTTTTTTTGTTTTTTAATTATGACTTCTCAACCAGTGTTCTTTTGATATTTATTCATTGTTGCTCTTCCCTTCTTGACCACAAGTTAATATTGCATTACATTGTGGGTAGGGTGGCGCTGTTGTTCTTCTATCAGCTCAGATCTGGAAGCCCATCATCAGAGAATAAGTGAGATGATGCTGTCCAATATAAAACCTCATGAAAAGTAATGTGGAAAATGATTAATGGACGCTTTAACGAATAGCGTTCTTCATTGGCCTTCCAATGTAAAAAATTTGGACACTTCTGTTATACAGTATACAGTATAGTTATACAGCTGACTGTGTCTGCTGCACCATTATATCTGAAATTGATGGCCATACTATTTAGGACTTGGTCTTTTTTCTCCATACATTCCCACAATTACATCAACTTTAACAATGTTATATCCATACATTCTTTTCTTGTTTTTTCTACTAATTGTGCAGTGTTGGCAATAGCCTGTTATAATGATTATAAAGAAATGAGCAGTGGCATTAGACTCATGTTTTTTATGTCTGTATATTTTTAAAAATTGAATAATCTATACCATCCGAAACATCGCTGAAGGCACCCATGGTCATTCAGGTAGTCTCTGGATTTACAGTATAAGAGAAAACTAGACCCTTCTCGGTATATAAGGTCAGATTTGTCTAAGAGAACTGAGCTGTGCATCATGGCTTGTGCTGCAACTTGACTGCTCATTTTGCTGATAATCATGATAAATCAACCAGAACTACATGAATAATTTATTGAACAGAACTACTTTGCATTATTTGGTGATAGTCATGTGACTGTGCTTAACAACAGGCAGTAAAATGACAATAACCTCTCAATGTAGACTTTGCAGTGCCTCACAAGGGTGACACTACAAAAGGAAACTACAAGTGTCAATATCCACCTGGTGACGTGATGAGGTAGCGTAAAGCAAAATTCAGCTATAACCTAATGCATCAGGAAAGGGGTAGAAAAAAGTGGTGATGTGCCACCAGTGACTACTCCATCAGACTGGGTCGGGAGCACTGTTTTTTTTAACTGTCTCATGCATCTGTCTATACAGCCTATAGTACGATGCTCGCACAAACTGCCCTTTTTCAATATGAAAAGATTGATATTTTTAAACTTACACATCTTCAAACAAATGTTTGAATTTCAAAGTAAACAGCTCTACTGTAGCATACATTAGTGTAATACCTCAGGATTTAGTGCCTTACAGACATGTTGTCCCGTGTGTATGTAGACAAACATAGCATGAACACAGATGACAAAATGTCAATATGATGTTAACCATGGGTTTGTTGGGTACTGTTCAGAGGTTTAAGTTAGAGGTTTTGGTACCCGCCCCCCATTATTTTTCATGCCTGCATCTGTAATGACCACAGAGACGGATCACCACTGTCTACTGCGCAACCTGCTTTTCTCTCTCTGAGAATGTACATTACCATGATCTCTACTGATGCCATGTTTGTTGTCTGAAACTGACGTTACAATTTAGAGGTGAACTCTGAACTCTGCCCTGTTGCCTGCTGGATGTGTTGGCTAACAACCATGACAATCATGACAATGTAAAGGAAATATAAAAGAATGAGAAGATTGATGTTTGAATCAGGCATTCAAACTATTTATGTACATATAGGTAGCAGTAATGAGCCTTGAGGCTTCCTGACCATCCCAATTTTTGTCAATGCATCGATGCAAGACACAGACGAGCATCATGTCTGAAGCATTAACCTAATATCGACATGCTCTTTCGCTAAAACTGAGCCTCAAATGACCCCACTTCTTGTTTGTGCAATTCCTTATGCAATACTAATTATACACATCTGACTAGAAACACGTGATTATGGGAAGAATTGGCATTGAATTTCCCCAATAAAGCCTTTTATTACACAGACAGACGGGCTTTTCTTTGCTGTTTATTAGGTTTGTATTTTTCAGCCTGTGTCTTCTAGGGTGAACAGTTTGCAAAGCAGGAATAATAAGGGATGGTACTGTCACAGGAACCCATCTGATTTGGTGCTTGCTTGTACACAATGTAACACACACACCAGACATCACACTCAGACGCAGGCACACACGCCCCGGGACACGTTTAGAAGCTCCCACCATTTTATCTTCCACCCTGTGTAGTTTTAAGTGTGTTGGAAATCTTGTGTTGGGCCTTCAAAGCAGTGCCTTAACCATTAATGGCTTTACAGCTTGTTAGTTAGTTTTTCGGCTCAGGAGGAGGGTGGTGTGTGTCTTTGAATGCTGAAGTGTCATTTGGAAAATGAAGAATTAAGAAAATAATGTACTGGAGTGTGTCACACAAACATGTGGAAACACACGTTTGACGATGTAGGACATATTTGCATACACACGTAAGGAGGACAGTAACGCATGGAGCACAGACTGCCTCATATACCCAAAAACACACAAACCCCGAACCAGCATGTCGATAGTCATCTCTCTTTCTGCCTCTCTCTCTCTCTGGGAGTCCAGTGAGGCCTGGCCTAATTGAGCTGGCCTCAGGAAGCCCATCATTAGCCCTGCTGCTCTGGTCACACATGGCCACCAGATGTGAGTTCAGCCACTCTTTTACTCTGTCTTCCTCTTTCTGTCTCCATTTTTCTCAGTCTGTCTATCACTCTGTCACTCCTCAGCCTAATAAACTGGCTTTTGTCTCGATACAGCCATTGTACGTTAAGCCTTCCACTGCATGCTATAAGAGAAGTCATTGGGGCCTGAATGCGCTGCATTGTACTGACAATAGACAGAAATAGGAAGAAGAGGAGGAAGGAAGAAAAGGATGGTGAGGGATGGGGGGTGCACTCGAGGGTGGCTAGAGAGGTTCTCAATGAACTCTTTGGAATTTTTATGGCTTGTTTTTGCAGTTTCAGAATTCAGCATTATGGGGCTACCACATCTTAGTAGAAATCTCTACATCTTTACCACATTTTATAGATTATTCTCATGACTGGACAACTACAGCTGTATGAAAAAGTTTTTGCCCCCTTCCTAATTTCTTACTTTTTTTGCATGTTAGTCACACTTAAATGTTTCAGATCATCAAACAAATTTAAATGTGAGACAAAGAAAACACAAGTAAACAGAAAATGCAGTTTTTAAAAAGAAGATTTTTATTTTTAAGGGGGAAAAAATTCAAACTTAAATGGCCCTGCGTGAAAAAGTGATTGCCCCCTAAACCTAATAACTGGTTACAACTGCAATCAAGCGTTTCTGATAACTGGCAGTGAGTCTTCTACAGCACTGCGGAGGAATTTTGGCCCACTCATCTTTGCAGAAATGTTGTAATTCAGCCACATTGGAGGGTTTTCCAGCATGAACTGCCTTTTTAAGGTCATGCCACAGCATCTCAATTAGATTCCAGTCGGGACTTTGACTAGACCACTCCAAAGTCTTCATTTTGTGTTTCTTAAGCCATTCAGAGGTGGACTTGCTTGTGTGTTTTGGATTATTGTCCTGCTGCAGAACCCCGGTGCGCTTCAGCTTGAGGTCATGAACAGATGGCCGTACATTCCCCTTTAGGATTTTTTGGTAGACAGCAGAATTCATGGTTCCATTTACCACAGCAAGTCTTCCAGGTCCTGAAGCAGCAAAACAGCCCCAGACCATCACACTACCACCACCATATTTTACTTTAGATATAATGTTCAGTTAAAGAGTTAAAGAGAAAGAGAAGAGGATGCAGGGCAGGGGTAAGGCAGAGAGAAAAACGGTTGAGATTTGAACCGTTTCTTCCAACTGTTGTGATGGGTAACGTGAGATTGCTAGCTAACAAGATGGATGAGCTTGAAGTGCTAACTAGGTCTCAGAAAGAATACAGAGAGTGCAGTATTATGTGCTTCATCGAGACACGGCTGCATGAACACATCCCGGACTGTAATGGCTTCAAGACAGTCCGTGCAGACCGAAATAAACAGCTCAGTGGGAAGCTGAAGGGAGGCGGAATTGCAGTGCTGGTCAATCAGCATTGGTGCCATTCAGGACACGTCACTGTCAAGGAGAAGATCTGCACAAGAGACATCGAACTGTTGGCTGTGAGTTTCCGTCCATATTATTTGCCCAGAGAGTTTGCCTGTATTTATACACAGTAATACCAGGTACTGCACCAGAGACAGCGTGTGATGTCATCAGCTCCGTCGTGGCTAAACTACAAACATGGCAATCTCTGGAGACTTCAATAACGTCTCCCTCTCTGCTACGTTACCAACTTTCCAGCAGTTTGTCAGCTGCTCCACCAAAGAAAATAAGATGTTGGACTTATTTTATGCAAATACTAAGAATGCATACAGCTCCTCTGCCCTGCCTCCTTTAGGTAGATCAGATCATTATCTGGTTCTTCTCACCTCCACCTACAAGCCCATCATTCAGCAGCAGCCAGTCATTAGGAGGACGATTAAAACCTGGTCTACTGAGGCTGAAGTTGCTCTGAGAGGGTGCTTTGAGGCCACAGACTGGAATGTCCTCTGTGAACCTCATGGAGATGACATCAACACCATGACTGAGTGTGTGACAGATTACATAAACTTCTGTGTGGACAGCATCGTTCCAACAAGAACAGTGAGGTGCTTCTCCAATAACAAATTCTGGATCACCAGTGACCTGAAAAAACTGCTGAACATCAAAAAGAAATCTTTTAGGGATGGAGACAGGGAGTTATTGAAGTCTACACAAAAACAACTGAAAACACAGACTAAGAAGTGCAAGGAGGACTACAAGAAGAAGTTGGAGAGCCAGCTCCAGCAGAACAACGTGAGGGATGTGTGGTCGGGAATGAAGAAGATCACCGGCTTTAAGTTAAAGGGGGATCCGACTGATGGAGGTCTGGACAGAGCTAATGAACTGAACATGTTCTTCAATAGGTTCAGTTCCCCCCCTGCCGACAACCCAACACTCCACACACCCTCCATGAGCCCACAGCTTTCCTGTCCCACCTCCACTCTGTCACCCTGCACCTCAGTCATGGACCTGAACACAGCCTCCTCTCTATCTCCACAACAGGACATCCTGAGACCTCTTTTGCCTCCACCTCCAGCCTGACTGTCTCCTCTGACCAGGTCAAGAAACAGCTAAAGAAACTGAGCCGGAACAAGGCTGCAGGTCCAGATGGTGTCAGTCCCCGAGTTCTCAAGACCTGCTCAGAACAACTATGTCCAGTTCTCCAGCACCTTTTTAACACCAGCCTGAGACGGAACAGAGTTCCTGTGCTGTGGAAAACATCCTGTCTTGTTCCAGTCCCTAAACCAGCTGAACCAAATGACTGCAGACCAGTTGCCTTGACATCTCACATCATGAAAGTCCTGGAGAGACTCTTACTGGCTCACCTAAACAGGCAAGTGAACACCTTTCAGGACCCATTACAGTTCGCATATCGTAACGGGCTTGGGGTTGAAGACACCATCATCTTCCTGCTTCAGAGAGCCCACTCTCATCTGGACCAGTCAGGCAGCACTTTGAGGGTCATGTTCTTTGATTTTTCAAGTGCCTTTAATACTATTCAGCCTGCTTTGCTATGTGAGAAGCTCCATAACTTCCAGGTGGATCCCTCCACAACCACCTGGATTTATGACTACCTAACAAACAGACCACAGTTTGTGAGACTGAAAGGTTGTGTGTCTGAGATGGTGATCAGCAGCACTGGAGCACCACAGGGAACTGTACTCTCCCCATTCCTCTTTACACTGTACACCTCAGACTTCCAGTACAACTCTGAGTCCCGTCATCTGCAGAAATACTCTGATGACTCTGCAGTTGTGGGGTGTATCAGTGATGGACAAGAAGCCGAGTACAGGCCAGGGAACTGGTCAGTCAGTTTGTGAAATGGTGCGGTAACAATCACCTCATCTTAAATACCAGCAAGACTAAAGAGATGATTGTTGAGTTCAGGAGGAGCAAGAGGGGGGGGGGTGTGGGGGAGGTGGGCCCGGGGGGCCGGGTTGGGGCCCCCCCCTGTAACTGCCCGAACCTTCCCCCATCTCCCCTTTGCCCCCCTCTCTTATCTAGAGGGGGAAAGGCTTTTCCCCCATTATAAAAAAAAAAAAAAAAAAAATAAGCAGCCTAGTCCTGTCTACATCCTGGGAGAGGAGGTGGAGGTGGTGGAGAATTACAAATACCTTGGAGTTCAGCTGGACAACAGACTCGACTGGAAATGCAACACTGACTACATCTACAAGAAGGGTCAGAGCAGACTCTACTTCTTAACGAAGCTGAGATCATTCAACGTCCGCACCAAGATGTTGCAGATCTTCTACAAGTCTGTTGTGGAAAGTGCAATTAGCTTTGCAGCCATCTGCTGGGGCAGCAGCATCAGAACCAGAGACTTATAGAAACTAAACAAGATGATCAAGAAAGTTGGTTCTGTGCTGGGAATTACTCTGAAGCCGCTGGAGCTGATCGTTCAGAAAAGAATGCTGCACAAGCTGATGAAGATATTGGAATATTCTTCCCACCATCTCTACAACATGGTGAAGAATCAACAGTGTGTTCAGTGGGAGGCTGTGTCAGGTTTGCTGTAGGACGGAGAGATACAGAAATTCATTCCTGCCAGCAGCCATCACTCTGAAGAACAAAACTGACTGACTGACTTATTATTATGATGTTATTTCATATTAATGTTACATTGTTAAAAACAAAAAAAGAAAAAAACGGGAAAAAAAAACAAGAAAAAAGAAAAAAAAGGGGGAAAAAACAAGAAAAAAGAAAAAAAAAGGAAAAAAAACAGAAAAAAGAAAGAAAAAGGGAAAAAAGAGAGCTTTTACAATGTTGACTTTCCCTTCTTGTACAAATAAAGTGTTTTTCATTTCATGTTCCTTTTCTGAAATGCTGTGTTACTTTTACGCCAGATGTAATGGGACCTACACCTTCCAAAAAGTTCAACTTTTGCCTCTTCAGTCCACAGAGTATTTTCCCAAAAGTCTTGGGGATCATCAAGATGCTTTCTGGCAAAACTGAGACGAGCCTTGATGTTCTTTTTGCTCAGCATTGGTTTTGGTCTTGGAACTCTGGCATGCAGGCCATTTTTGCCCAGGCTCTTTCTTAGTCATGAACTCTTACCTTAATTGAGGCAAGTGAGGCCTGCAGTTCTTTGGATGTTGTTCTGGGGTCTTTTGTGACCTCTTGGATGAGTCGTCGCTGTGCTCTTGGGGTAATTTTGGTCAGCCGGCCACTCCTGGTGAGGTTCACCACTGTTCCATGTTTTCACCATTTGTGGATAATGGCTCTCACTGTGGTTCGCGAAGTCCCAAAGCTTTAGAAAAAGCTTTGGAACCTTTTCCAGACTGATAGATTTCAATTATTTTGTTTGTCATTTTTTACTGAATTTTTTTTTGGATCGCAACATGATGTCTAGCTTTTGAGGATCTTTTTGGTCTACTAAACTTTGTCAGGCAGGTCCTATTTAAGTGATTTCTTGATTGAGAACAGGTGTGGAGTAATCCAGCCTTGGTGTGGCTAGAGAAATTGAACTCAGCTTTCCAAAGATGTGATAAACCACAGTTAATTTATGTTTTAACAGGGGGGCAATCACTTTTTCACACAGGACCATGGAGGTTTGGATTGGTTTGTGCATAGGCTACTTGTCTGTACTGTATGTTTGTATCAGGCAAGACTGTTGTGTGCAATACAGAAAGCATGTAGACAGGAATGACATGCTGTGGTGTTAAAATAATAAGTAACATCACACAGTTTCGTTTTTAACTTCAAGGACAAAGTAAAAACCTGTTCTAAAGGACATGAAACCTTCAGGCTTCAGTGTTCTGGCCACAGGTTGCATCTTGCAGTTGGTAAGTAAAGCCGTTCAAATCTCACCTTTGTGTCCTTGTGTTAGAATATAGAGCAATTAATATTTTAATGTCATCTCATGTGGTAATCCTTCATTTTATCTTCATTTTATTTTATCTTCATTTAAAAAAAATCTGTATGATCACTGAACGGAAGCAGTAATTTAAAGATTTACTCCTGGTTTATTTTCCCGTTCCCTGCGCTTTCCTTTGGAAGGCTGCGTCCTGCTAAAAATTGCCACATATTCCTGCTACTTTAGCCTAAGCTAAATGCTAGTTGATTATAAGTGGAGGTAATGTATTGGGTGGCGTAAGCGTGTCACAAGCACGTTTGTGTTTATGTAGATGCGCATCCTTCATACATGCAGACAGCATAGCAACATAAAGAAATCCACCTAAATTAACATTTTAAAAACATGACAAATTTGATAGAAATATCAAAGGTCCTCTTAGGATTTGCTGGCCAAACGGAAAATTTACATGCATTTGACATCTGGCGAGTTCATTTTGGACCCTGTGACCAATCACACAATACTACTTGGAGCTCCCAGAGAAGAAAGTTCTGCTCAGCTGAGGGGTCGAGAACAAGCCACAAGCTGTCCTCAATCACATCCAAGAGAACAACATGACGTCATTTGTCCTCGTGAAGACCAAGAAGAAAGTTCTTGCTTCCCGCGGAGTATGTAACAAACTGTAGTTGTCAAATCAACAAGTAATCTTGCTGTGGCTCCATTCATTATTTTTTTCCACCATGGGTGTCAGTTACAGTGTACTTACACTTGTATGGAATATAAGAACATTATTTATTTGGTAAAATGACAATCACTGTAGCAATAGAGTTGAAGCCAGTTTAACAGACTGGAGTTGTTTTTGGTCATTAAACCTGGCATTTGGCAATTCAGTTCAGCCTTATTGAAGATTTCTGCCACACATATTAAGTTCTACAGTGGGGTACAGAAAGTATTCAGAGCCCTTTAAACCCCTTTAAACTTTTTTTCTTTTGTTTCATTTACCAAAATAAAAAGATAGTTCATTTTATTTCTCAAGAATGTACACTCAGCAGAAAGTTGTCTGGTTGCATTCTTACAGCCTATGATCTGACTTGACGTAAATGCACAACAAGTAATGTTTCCTCACTTTAAATGATGGTGGTGTACAAACAAATTTACTGGACAGCAGCAGAAAGTTCATCCTAATTTCAAACAGTCTCTATGCCTTTTCCTTTCTGTTGTTTTCAGTAGGGGTCCCTGAGTATCAAGCTGCTGCTTGATTAAAAGCACTGCAAAAAATACAACTGTGGCGATCAGTTCATAAACCTCAGTCTGATAAATCACTTGATCTAATCATCATTCTGTGCACGTCAGACAGGACCGTTCTGCTTAAATATTGGAGCATGTACACACCAGATCGGAATAGATTAGTTCCCATGTAAACGGCTGCCCTGAAATCTTAGTTCGATATTATTACAATCCGAAAGGGTAAAAGTCTCCATGTAAACATGAGTAGTGTCTCCATCACTTTTTTCTTTAAAAAAAAAAAAAAAAACTCCTGGAATGTTGTTTTATTGGTTTGTTTTCATGTTTTATTAATCGCTCAGTCACTTAGAGTAGGTGTCTGTGTGTGTGCATGCAAGTGTGTGGGTTAAACTGTGGACGCATGGCAATACATGATACATTTTGACGGCTGCCCTCATTTGAGACAAATGTAATTATAACGCGTGGCTGAGTTTTTTCTTATTATTGAAAAGTTAAGTCACTAATCTGTGAAGTTGTTCCTCAGCTGAATTAATTCAATTATCTGGCAGCATGAGTAGATATCAAGGTTTCATGTGTCTGTGCCTTTTCCTGTATGTGTTCAGTTAAATAACATGAATATGTGTGTGCATGTGTTTTTATATTAATATGCATTAGTGCTTGCATGTTTCTGACATGCCACAATGTGCATGTATTTGTGTGTATTCCTGTGTGTGAAAATGTGTGAGAATAGGCGCCATGTTTTTCAACTCCCACCGGATCAAGGCCTCTTATAATCCACTGAGCCGACATAATTCCAAATCACTTACAATGGATTTGTCTCTGCTTTGTGTCGTCATTATTGTTCTCATTCACATGATAAGCTGCTTCGTGATTCCATTAACATTCTCTTGTAGCCACCGTGCTGTAGTCAACAACAGTTCAACTTTAATACTGTGGAATCTTAACTTTTTAAGCAAATCATCTTGGTCTGACCCGTGGAAGAACAGTTATAAAAGTCTAGTTCCTCTAGTTGAAGGTATGAAACCATCACAGGCTGTTTATATATTTGAGTAAAGTGTAAAAAACAAACAAAAGATGAAAATAAGAGAGTAGGTTTATTTTCTGTGTATTGAAGAAAAATGTAATTGACATTTGTTTCAACTACTACAATGACTTTTTTTTTTTATTGACAACTTGATTAATCTTTTTTTTTTAATGGTGGTAAAAGGTGACACTTGTATGAAGTTATGGTCATTTGAACAGGCAAAGTTATCAGCCAGCACATTAACATTCCTCTACATTGTGACTGGAGACCAAAACAGAGCTAATAGGGTGAAATGAAGTTGCAGCTAAAAATTAACTCTAATGTTGATAAGTGTCAAGTTTCGTCCCAAAGTCAGGAAAAGGTGTAATATTGAATCTACAAAATTTTTATGATTTAAGTTGACATTTCATTGGAAATTAACAACTGACAGTTACCAACAATCTGAGAGTTTCATTACTGCCAACTCGTGGAGTATACTCTATTGATGTAAATTACTCATGCTCATCACTTATATCGGTGTTAATTGAATTGCAATCTAATAATTAGTTTTTTTATGATTAATTTTGACTGATCTATATGCAAATTACAGGTGAAAGTTGTGTTTATGTTCATCTGCTACCAGGGGTAGGCAACTCCGGTCCTCGAGAGCCGGCATCCTGCAGGTCTTCAGGGCTTCCCTGCTTCAACACACCACCTGATTTCCAGAGCTTGGCTGCGCAAGTCTGCTAATTACCCACTGATTGAAGTCAGGTGTGTTGCAGCAGGAAAAGTCCTAACACCTGCAGGACACCGGCTCTCGAGGACTGGAGTTGCCTACCCCTGTGCTAGACCTACAATTAAATATATTTTTGGCTGTAATCCCAATTAATACTGAACTATGTCAGTTTTAACACTTGCCAACAAAGCAAAATTCTGCACACCCAGCAACTAAATAATCTATTTTCTTCAATTTACTTTTTTTATTTTGCCAAAATATTTGACACTTTGAAAAAGGTCTTTATCACTTAGCACTGTTGGCAAATGAAGTTCAATGAGCAGTGTAGTCTAACGACAACTCTCCTTTTGTCATGTGAAATGTTATAAATAAACTTTAATTATCACTCTGTCCCAGGGTTTGCAGCTGCTCTCTGTTCATCCATAAGTCTGTATCTCTTTCCATCAGACATGCTAATGTTATTGATTCCCATTAGATACAGGACAGAACACTCCACAGATAAGAAGACAA
Organism: Atherinomorus stipes; assembly: GCA_023101725.1. NCBI lineage: Eukaryota > Metazoa > Chordata > Actinopteri > Atheriniformes > Atherinidae > Atherinomorus > Atherinomorus stipes. The sequence goes on along the minus strand of JALJCO010012253.1, from coordinate 719,788 downwards.
TGCTTGCAGTGGCCCATAGATTTCTTCCTGGTGCTTTTAGAGGTGTGTTGGAGGCTGTATTGGAGTTCACAGGGTTCTCACAATCTGTTGTCTTGTATTGACAGTCTGCTCCTGGCTTGGCCGAGCAGTCTGTTTTTGTCAGAGGATGGCAAATTATACTGTTTGAGCTTATTGTTTGTGAGAGTGTGGCTCACTGAGCTTTTGGGCTTGTACATACAGATGGCATGGTTTGTACTGCTCACACTTTTACTTTTGGATTCTCTCGGTAAAAGGCAAACAAAATATAATTTGTCTGTTCTTTTTTTCCCATTTTCATTTGTGTGTGTGGTAATGTCTATTTGTGTCAAAGGTTGTGTAATTTATTTATCTAATGTCAGGGTCTGAGACAATACAACTCCAGTGTCAAGGTTGGCAGGGATGGTTGCTATGGTGATGTTGGCCAACAGAAATGTGCTTTCTCTCTCCTCTCCAATGATGAGGAAAGAGGGCTTTTGGAGTCTGCAAAGCAAACTCTTCTTTTATTATTTTGCCTGCCAGTAGAGTGGTGAATATTGATCAAGAATCGAACCCATGTCACTCAGTAGTTACCTAATGCACTTTTCGACCCAAACTAGAAAGAGATGAAAAAAGCATGAAGAAGAAAGAAAAAAAAGAATGACAAGCTAGTGTATCACTGTTGAAAAAATTGAAGCAATTGAGTATGAGACAAGAACACAAAGACAAGTAGAGGCAGAAAGAGGGAGCATGTCTTTTAGGGTCAAAATATATATAGACCCACTGCTACCATGTGCACACACTTTTACATGCAGCAGAGCTAACAAACACACATTCAGTATACACACATTAGTAGCTGTATGCAGTTAGTCAGAGTGAACCATACCTGCTCAGTCTGTCATGCAGGAGGGAGAGTAGTTAAGTGAAACGTGTTGAGCCCTCTCAGGTAATTACATCTCCATGCTAATGTCTAATTAGACAGCTCAGAGGGGACTCATCTGCTCAGCAGTAATTAATGCACTCAATCCACAACTTACATGCACGCACACATTCACAGCAAATACACAACAGTGTACATGCACATATCCCCATCCTTCAACCCTCATTATTCAGCAGTTTGGCATGTATGTGTTTTGTTTGAAGGAAATCAATTAGGTCCTTACAGTACCTGTTTATATTGTTTATGTGTGGTCTTGGCTGTTAGCGTGGACTGAAATGGAGACAGGTTCATATGTAATCACATTGAAAGATTATACTCACTGTTAGGGGTGGGCGATATTGCCAAAAAATGATATCAAAATATATTTTCCAAAATACCTCGATGACGATATCACAGACAATATTGATGTCTTATTGAGCAGTCAGAGCTTCTGTAAAATCCTTTCACCAATACCCACTTTTAATAAAGCCTCTACAGTTCCATGGTATATTAACATTGTTACACATATGTGTTAATATTACTGCTGCATATGCCATTTTACAGATAAAATGTTTCAAGTTTTAACTACTTTAATTATCATTTCATTTCATTTTTTACATACTGAGCAACAGAAACTGGGTATAGAAGTTAAATGCAACTTGAATGACATTTACAAACATAAGCCCACGCAAGTAAGCTAGTTCTATTTCTTCCTTTATCTAACTAACCATTAGGGCTGAATGATTTATCGTTTTAAGTTCGAAATTGCAATTTCAGACCATGCGATCATGTGATCGCCAAAGCTGCGGTTTTTCTAGCGCTCCTGACTGACCCAGAATCTGCTTTGTCCACTGTTGTACACACGCGCTACTTGCCGTCTCTGTACCAGCCAACTAAGCTCACCAATCAGAAGCGGAATGTTACTCATGGACAGGTCAGCTAACCAATCAGCATCAGGGCTGGGATGGGCATCTCCTGCTGTGTAATCTTTACACTAGATAACGGCTTCGGTAGAACTTCATCCAGTTTCTAACTTTTCGTTCCGTTGTTGGAGAGAGACTGCAGACCTCTGCTGCCTCTTTCTGTTTGTTGATCCGCTTCGTGAAATGAGGGAATTTAATGTTCAATAAAATATAATCTTGAACTGTCTGCGCCGTCAGATTTCATGACTCAGCAGTTAAGTCACCAGCAGCGATCAGCTGATCAGACAGTCTAGTGAAAAATTCCGTCTGATCTGTAAAATCAGATCAAATGATTATAATGGGAATAAAAGCGCCACTGAATTCCAACCAGTTTACTTTTAACCTGTAATTTTTTTGGGCTTCGCGCTGTGGACATGAGGGCGATGTAGGCGTACGGTGTACATTTTAGGACATCCTCGAGTCAAGTGTCAGGTGTCAGTACAAAAGTCATCAGGTATCAGGAAAAAGTTGTCAGGTGTCAGACAAAACGTCCTCAGAGTCAGACCAAACATCCTCAGACTCAGACTCAGACCAAACATCCTCAGACTCAGACTCAGTCTCAGACCAAACATCCTCAGACTCAGACTCAGAGTCAGACCAAACATCCTCAGACTCAGAGTCAGACTCAGACCAAACATCCTCAGACTCAGAGTCAGACCAAACATCCTCAGACTCAGAGTCAGACCAAACATCCTCAGACTCAGACTCAGTCAGACCAAACATCCTCAGACTCCAGAGTCAGACCAAACATCCTCAGACTCAGACCAAACATCCTCAGACTCAGACCAAACATCCTCAGACTCAGACTCAGTCAGACCAAACATCCTCAGACTCAGAGTCAGTCAGACCAAACATCCTCAGTCACACAAACATCCTCAGACACACAGACAAACATCCTCAGAAGTCAGACCAAACATCCTCAGACTCAGACTCAGAGTCAGACCAAACATCCTCAGACTCAGACTCTCAGAGTCAGACCAAACATCCTCAGACTCAGACTCAGACCAAACATCCTCAGACTCAGACTCAGTCAGAGTCAGACCAAACATCCTCAGACTCAGACCAAACATCCTCAGACTCAGACTCAGAGTCAGACCAAACATCCTCAGACTCAGACTCAGTCAGACCAAACATCCTCAGACTCAGACTCAGTCAGAGTCAGACAAACATCCTCAGACTCAGACTCAGTCAGACCAAACATCCTCAGACTCAGACTCAGTCAGAGTCAGAGCAAACATCCTCAGACTCAGACTCAGTCAGAGTCAGACCAAACATCCTCAGTCAGACCAAACGTCCTCAGACAAAAAGTCATCGGTAAGAACTTCAGTAAAAAAAAAAAAAAAGTTTCAATTGACTTTTTTTTTCTGTTGGTCAGGTGACCGGAGGGTCTGTGTTTGTGACGTTCTCAGTCACAAACACACTTCATAAATTCCAAATTAACTTATGTAGGCTATACTTTTTCAAATTTATTTTTAGCCTAAAAATGCTAGATTTCTCTGGGAAAGTGCACAGTGTGTGGATGTGCTTGCCCCCCCCCCCCCCCCCCCCCCTCTCTCTCTCTCTCTCTCTCTCTCTCCCCTCTCTCTCTGCTTTTTCCCAATAATCTAAACACATAAAATCAGGCTGATTAAGTCTCTAGATTCATACAATCAGTGGTGCATCTGAGCAGATGCAGGTTAACGGCATAGATCGAGGAACATCCATCACTGATTAACACATCGGTCTTCACAGAAATAGCAAGCATTTGGCAGGAAATGACAGCCTCGTCTTGGAGCTCTCTGCGTGGAGACCCGCGTGGAGGAATGGAACTATGCAGTGGAGACTTGCTCCTCCACTGTCCATAGAAACTGGTTCATTAAAAAAAAAAAATAAATTTTTTTTTTTTATATTTTTTCTTTCCGATGAAAACTTTTTGTCTGAGGACGTTTGAGTCTGAGGATGTTTGGTCTGACTCTGAGTCTGAGGATGTTTGGTCTGACTCTGAGTCTGAGTCTGAGGATGTTTGGTCTGACTCTGAGTCTGAGGATGTTTGGTCTGACTCTGAGTCTGAGTCTGAGGATGTTTGGTCTGACTCTGACTCTGAGGATGTTTGGTCTGACTCTGAGTCTGAGGATGTTTGGTCTGACTCTGAGTCTGAGGATGTTTGGTCTGACTCTGACTCTGAGGATGTTTGGTCTGACTCTGAGTCTGAGGATGTTTGGTCTGACTCTGAGTCTGAGAATGTTTGGTCTGACTGAGTCTGAGTCTGAGGATGTTTGGTCTGACTCTGAGTCTGAGTCTGAGGATGTTTGGTCTGACTCTGAGTCTGAGGATGTTTGGTCTGACTCTGAGTCTAAGGATGTTTGGTCTGAGTCTGAGTCTGAGGATGTTTGGTCTGACTCTGAGTCTGAGGATGTTTGGTCTGACTCTGACTCTGAGTCTGAGGATGTTTGGTCTGACTCTGAGTCTGAGGATGTTTGGTCTGACTCTGAGTCTGAGGATGTTTGGTCTGACTCTGAGTCTGAGGATGTTTGGTCTGACTCTGAGTCTGAGGATGTTTGGTCTGACTCTGAGTCTGAGGATGTTTGGTCTGACTCTGAGTCTGAGTGAGGATGTTTGGTCTGACTCTGAGTCTGAGTCTGAGGATGTTTGGTCTGACTCTGACTCTGAGTCTGAGGATGTTTGGTCTGACTCTGAGTCTGAGTCTGAGGATGTTTGGTCTGACTCTGAGTCTGAGGATGTTTGGTCTGACTCTGAGTCTGAGTCTGAGGATGTTTGGTCTGACTCTGAGTCTGAGTCTGAGGATGTTTGGTCTGACTCTGAGTCTGAGGATGTTTGGTCTGACTATGAGTCTGAGGATGTTTGGTCTGACTCTGAGTCTGAGGATGTTTGGTCTGAGTCTGAGGATGTTTGGTCTGACTCTGAGTCTGAGGATGTTTGGTCTGACTCTGACTGAGTCTGAGGATGTTTATACTGAGTCTGAGTCTGAGGATGTTTGGTCTGACTCTGAGTCTGAGGATGTTTGGTCTGACTCTGAGTCTGAGTCTGAGGATGTTTGGTCTGACTCTGAGTCTGAGTCTGAGGATGTTTGGTCTGACTCTGAGTCTGAGTCTGAGGATGTTTGGTCTGACTCTGAGTCTGAGGATGTTTGGTCTGACTCTGAGTCTGAGTGAGGATGTTTGGTCTGACTCTGAGTCTGAGGATGTTTGGTCTGACTCTGAGTCTGAGGATGTTTGGTCTGACTCTGACTGAGTCTGAGGATGTTTGGTCTGACTCTGAGTCTGAGGATGTTTGGTCTGACTCTGAGTCTGAGGATGTTTGGTCTGACTGAGTCTGAGTCTGAGGATGTTTGGTCTGACTCTGAGTCTGAGGATGTTTGGTCTGACTCTGAGTCTGAGGATGTTTGGTCTGACTCTGAGTCTGAGGATGTTTGGTCTGACTCTGAGTCTGAGGATGTTTGGTCTGACTCTGAGTCTGAGTCTGAGGATGTTTGGTCTGACTCTGAGTCTGAGGATGTTTGGTCTGACTCTGAGTCTGAGGATGTTTGGTCTGACTCTGAGTCTGAGGATGTTTGGTTGGTCTGACTCTGAGTCTGAGAATGTTTGGTCTGACTCTGAGTCTGAGTCTGAGGATGTTTGGTCTGACTCTGAGTCTGAGTCTGAGGATGTTTGGTCTGACTGAGTCTGAGGATGTTTGGTCTGACTCTGAGTCTGAGGATGTTTGGTCTGACTCTGAGTCTGAGGATGTTTGGTCTGACTCTGAGTCTGAGGATGTTTGGTCTGACTCTGACTCTGAGGATGTTTGGTCTGACTCTGACTCGGACTCCGAGGATGTTTGGTCTGACTCTGAGTCTGAGTCTGAGGATGTTTGGTCTGACTCTGAGTCTGAGGATGTTTGGTCTGACTCTGAGTCTGAGGATGTTTGGTCTGACTCTGAGTCTGAGTCTGAGGATGTTTGGTCTGACTCTGAGTCTGAGGATGTTTGGTCTGACTCTGAGTCTGAGGATGTTTGGTCTGACTCTGAGTCTGAGTCTGAGGATGTTTGGTCTGACTCTGAGTCTGAGGATGTTTGGTCTGACTCTGAGTCTGAGTCTGAGGATGTTTGGTCTGACTCTGAGTCTGAGGATGTTTGGTCTGACTCTGAGTCTGAGGATGTTTGGTCTGACTCTGAGTCTGAGTCTGAGGTCTGATGAGTCTGAGGAGTTTGGTCTGACTCTGAGTCTGAGGATGTTTGGTCTGACTCTGAGTCTGAGGATGTTTGGTCTGACTCTGAGTCTGAGGATGTTTGGTCTGACTCTGAGTCTGAGGATGTTTGGTCTGACTCTGAGTCTGAGGATGTTTGGTCTGACTCTGAGTCTGAGGATGTTTGGTCTGACTGAGTCTGAGGATGTTTGGTCTGACTCTGAGTCTGAGTCTGAGGATGTTTGGTCTGACTCTGAGTCTGAGGATGTTTGGTCTGACTCTGAGTCTGAGGATGTTTGGTCTGACTCTGAGTCTGAGGATGTTTGGTCTGACTCTGAGTCTGAGGATGTTTGGTCTGACTCTGAGTCTGAGTCTGAGGATGTTTGGTCTGACTCTGAGTCTGAGTCTGAGGATGTTTGGTCTGACTCTGAGTCTGAGGATGTTTGGTCTGACTCTGAGTCTGAGGATGTTTGGTCTGACTCTGAGTCTGACTCTGAGGATGTTTGGTCTGACTCTGAGTCTGAGTCTGAGGATGTTTGGTCTGACTCTGACTCTGAGTCTGAGGATGTTTGGTCTGACTCTGAGTCTGAGGATGTTTGGTCTGACTGAGTCTGAGGATGTTTGGTCTGACTCTGACTCTGAGTCTGAGGATGTTTGGTCTGAGTCTGAGTCTGAGGATGTTTGGTCTGACTCTGAGATGGGCTCTGAGTCTGAGGATGTTTGGTCTGACTCTGAGTCTGAGGATGTTTGGTCTGACTCTGAGTCTGAGTCTGAGGATGTTTGGTCTGACTCTGAGTCTGAGTCTGAGGATGTTTGGTCTGACTCTGAGTCTGAGGATGTTTGGTCTGACTCTGAGTCTGAGTCTGAGGATGTTTGGTCTGACTCTGAGTCTGAGGATGTTTGGTCTGACTCTGAGCAGATGTTTGGTCTGACTCTGAGTCTGAGTCTGAGGATGTTTGGTCTGACTCTGAGTCTGAGGATGTTTGGTCTGACTCTGAGTCTGAGGATGTTTGGTCTGACTCTGAGTCTGAGGATGTTTGGTCTGACTCTGAGTCTGAGGATGTTTGGTCTGACTCTGAGTCTGAGGATGTTTGGTCTGACTCTGACTGCTGAGTCTGAGGATGTTTGGTCTGACTCTGACTGTCTAGTCTGAGGATGTTTGGTCTGACTCTGAGTCTGAGGATGTTTGGTCTGACTCTGAGTCTGAGGATGTTTGGTCTGACTCTGAGGACGTTTTGTTGACACCTGACAACTTTTCCTGATACCTGATGACTTTTGTACTGACACCTGACACTTGACTCTGAGGACGAGGATGTCCTAAAATGTACACCGTACTGGCGAGTAAATTAATGATCCGTATTTAGGCAGATCTGAGTAAAAGGAGACGAATAATCAGCTGGACTTGCTTCGTGAACGGGGCGAACCTGAACAGCACACAGAGGCTTTGTCCTTGTTATCTGGGACATTAGTTAAGCCACACAGTTAAGTCCAGAAAAAGGAGGGAAGTTGTTGCTGGTGCTTTTCAAGCGGACATGAGGAGGGGGCCGAGCCTGGGGCCAAAAATGGCCCCACCCCAAATGCCTAAACTCCGGAAACCCCTCCTTTTTTTTTTTTTAGCTTCTCCCCCAAGCAGGCAGAATGAGTAAAATTATAGATGTAACCTATTTTTGTTTATTTTCCTTTCAAGAAGGATGAGGAACCCCCGCCGTGCCCAAAAAAAACCCCCCCACCCCCAAAAATCCACCCCAATTAAAACAATCAGGGTAAAACCACCTGATCATTTATTATTTATTTAATCTTCTTCACCTCAAGTTCAGGTGACAGAATGACATAAAAATGAAGTTAGATGTAAAACCTGATGTTTGTTTAGATTTATTTTACAACTTAATTACATTTCAATGCACATATGAATCCATGATAAATTCCCTGGTTTGTATGTTTCACTTAACGCAACCTACATACAAGAACTGTAAAAGTAAAATATATTGATTTCTTATTTGGAGATTTTTCAGTGAATTGTGATGAGAAATAATTAAAATATAAAATATAGCACAATAATCTCTTTTTTACTCTGGAAATTAAAGTGTGTAAAGCAACATGCAGATTACCTGATTTGAAAAAGGCAGTAAGTGGGGTGATAAACTGTGGTAGAGGGAGGACTGCAGGGAATCTGAAAATCCCGGAGTTCCAGTGAATGTACATGCAGTTTTTTTTTAATAAATGCATTTGAAAGTGAGTAAATCTCACCTTTAATTGTCATCATTGATTAAGAGTAATAGCTTTTAATGTTTTGATGGTACAATGGAGTTTTCTGTCATGTTCATAACTGTTATTGTACATTGTAAATACTGTACTGAAGCTTGATTTGAAGAAAATCGTGAATCGAATCGAAATCGCAATATTGCCCAGAAAAAAGGCAATTAGATTTTTTCCTGAAATCGTTCAGCCCTACTAACCATTCATGTATGTGGAACGTCCAGAAGCTCATCTCTGTCCATCATCTTGACATGTAGCTCCACTCACTTCCTGGACGCTGCTAGCGTTAACACGAACTTGTGCTGCAGTAGCGCTGCTAGCTACCTTGTAGCTAAACATTTAGCGGCATTTAATAGCTTCATCCATCAGTTCCCACCCAGCCCGTGTCCAGCGTGGCCTCCGGAGCAAATCACAGCCGTTTTAATCATTTGTTTTCTCGTGGATCCCCGCACTCACGGACGCTCACGTTACATTAAAAGCTGGTGAGAGTTGACATGCAGCGAAGGTCGGGACAAACCAACGCTGCTGGAACTGAGCGAGACCCGGTCGGCCGCTGACCACCCTGGAGTACCGAGCGTTCTGTGATTCTTCGGAACACACAGATGTCCGTCCTCCTGGACTCCACACTTAATAAGCTTGTCAGATGCTTGAGAAGTTTACCTGCCTGTGGGCCCTACCTCTCTCCCTGTCGCCGCTGTGTTCACGTGCAGCGTGGATTTCTGACAGCTTATCCTTTCGATGAGGCAGCAATGCAGCTTCAGTTAACAAATTTTGACATCCATGTAAAATGATTTATTTCCCGGGATTGTGTGGCACGAACAATATAGCCGTCATGAGTGAGTCAATGATGGGGAAACAGATGCTGCAGGGTTGAGGTGTGATTGAATGATGTGATCAGGCCGAAAATGTGTGATCATGTGTTATCATGGTATTACATTTTCTACCGGTGTCAAAAAAAACTACCGGTATTATCACAAACGATACGATATTGCCCACCCCTACTCACTGTATTTAGAGTATTTGGATAAAAACTTGCCTGGAAGGAAAATATTTACTCATTTCAGAGTGACATCATCTTGTCAATATCTGGGAGTAAAGTAGTTGTTAGGAGAGAGAGAGAGAGCGAGAGAGAGAGAAATAAAAATTTAATTAATCCCCCACAGGAGAAATTTAAGTGTCAAATAGCAACACTCCATACATGCGTAGACATAAAAAAGTAAAATTACCAACAATGGTACCAAGACAGTGCACATATCTAAACTACAATGTTATAGTCTTGCAGCGGAAGAAAGAAAAGACTTCCAAAAGCGCTCCGTTCTGCAGCGCAGGGAGAGGAGCCTGTTGCTGTGGTTTCTCCTTTTTGGCAGAGAAGCAGGTTGACACGAAATTAAAAGAGGAAAGCCTCTAATTGTGGTTAACAGGATCTAAAGGACAGTAGTTCTAAACTCAGCCCATCTGACTACAGGAAGAAGAATGGATGTTTTAACTTTCAAACCACAAATACACTAACTCCTCATATAAACCTTTTCAAAAATGAGATATAAAACAATGTCTTCATTTATCTGTCAAAACAATAGCTTTTAGTCATTCAGACACTGGTTAGTTTTTCATGTGAACGGTCCTCATGACTTCTTTCAGAACATCCCACAATGTAGAGACAGAGTTACTGAGCTCCCAAATTTCTCATTTATGAAGTGCTGTTGTAAAGATAAAACTCATTTATTCATTTGGCCCAGATGCTATTTAAATAAAAGCTTATTTGTTTTATTTCTTTAAAAAAACAGCATGATCTGTGCCAGTCCCCCTAAAACAGATTATATGACATACTAAGACCCACTGCTCACGTGTGCACCAATCTGTTAATAATCTGACTGTAGGAATTTAGAATTGTGGGCTGTTGAAAATTGTATATCAATGTTATTTATTGCCACTTGGTAAGGTCACTATTGAATTTCATTACAGAAGTCAGGATGCTTATTAATGCATGACACCAACTTGTATAATCATAGTCATATTGATAGAAAGCAAATGGAAAGTTTGAGTTAGCAAGTCAAGATCTTGTCCAGAATGTGAAGGGTTGTAAATGGCTGCATTTTAAGACAGCCTATCTTTTCTTATCTGTAAGGTCTCTTAATTGTCTTGACCAAATCAAACAGTAAATGAAAATTAAACTTCAATGAAATCCAGAGCAAAATCAGAAACAAAATTCACTTTGCATTTGTAAGAAACTGGAGATGGTTTTTAATTTTTATGACAAATGTATTACCCTGTGACTTTTAAGACCCCACTTAATGATTTTTGGCTCTGCTCTAAATTCATTAGAGCTTAAATTTTATCTCACCTCAGTATATGTATGTTATTTCACTTACAAAGTAAAAATCCAGTAACTCAATCATTGAAGTACTTTTTCATGAGAAAGTAATCAACATTTGCTGATTGCTGTGACATGCTGCTGCCTCAATAACATTATTTGGTTGGTTTGATTTGTCTGATTTTTTGTTTGTAAAAAAATACTAAACATTTTGAAAATTTTAAAGGTGAAGCATGAAAGGTGATGTGGAGTGTGTTGCAGTTAGTTTCCATGTAATCTTATAAACTATCAGTTCAAGCATGCATTAGAACTTGTCTTATTAACCATTCCTTGGCATGAGTGGCTTTTTTCTTCAATATTTTAAAATTAGGAAAGGAGAAAAAAGATAAAATATTCTTCCCTGACCAGAAAATTCTTAAGTGACCAGTGACCTGGAGGTGATTCAAACACCAGTGTATTTGGAAAAATAAGCCAGTGTGAGAGGACACACAATCGCCATTTAAGCACCACAAGTCACCAGGACTTACCCAGTTGTCTTTTGAAGCCTTTATGCACATTGCTGGGATAGCTGGTTTGGCACAGAGATTAATGATGACCCTCATTTTACCCCATGTCACCCAGGAAACTGTTAAGATTGCCTGACGGCACCCTGCATCGTGTGTTTGCACGTGTCTGTACAGTATGTGTGTGTGTGGTAGTCTACTGACCTCAGGGTCTTACAGTAGTGATGAGAGGTAACTGCACTAATTCACTGTCCTACTGTGAATGTCTGCAGTAATTAAGGCCAACTTAGCAGATGGGTCATGCCTCTGTGTTGCCTGTTCGCCCTGTCCCCTCACTTTATCACCTTTAACCATAAGTTTATAAAGACACAGTGAGGGTGTTTGTATTTTCATTTATCATTCATTGGATTTGTATATTTCTCTTTTGTATAGTCTCCCTTTCAAATACATATACTGTACTTGCGCAATGTACCAAAAATACTGCTTTTACTTCCTCAAAAAACTAGTTGAAAGTAGTCAGAGGAATTGACTGCTAATTTCTGCTGTGTATTGTGGTATGTTCACTAGAAGCATATATTAATGTCTCACTGCTTCATGTACTTGTTGTAGCTGCAAACAGCATGTAGGTGTGTGGACCTGTTAACACACTCTATAGTGTGATGGAATCTTCTCTCCAGCTTCCTCCTCTGCAGTAGCATATCTCCATCAGACCACAACATGCAGAAATCTGTGCGCTAATTACATCCATATAAATCAGCAGTCGGAATTATGCTAATTAGACTGCTAACTTCCTCTCAGAAGCCTACACAAACAAAAGCAACGGTATCGGATGATGCAGCGTGTTAACAAGCTTGTCAACTTATCTGACACAAGCTAATTACTCCGCGGGAGTTCTCTGTGATTTGAATAAGGGGGAGGCAATGCATAGGAGAGGCTTTTTTGAAAGGTTGCAGCTTCAGCAGGCTGATATCAGCAGGTCTTTCAAGGGGATTATACTTTGAACTACATCTGTACCTGTAATTGTGTAATCACTAAATGTGGGAGACTTCGAATATGATTTGAATTGTGCCCCACTTAACAAGTTAAAGGACATTTTTGCTGACATCTGCTTGACAGTGGCCTCTAATTAAGTTCTAAACCTTCACATCTAAGCATGCAGCAACATGAACTGATTACAGATAAAGAAAGATCACAGATATATTACATTTACTGATAAAATGTGGCATAAATGCATGATATGCTTTGTATGATTAAAACAAGAGCCTCCTGGACTTTTAGGTAAATCCAATCCTGTTAGTGAAACCGTTTCAACAGGGACCAATAAAAGAAAGTAGCAACCACTTGATTAATTTGATCACCATCAAGTCTGAGCACCAGTGTAAAAGCAAAAGCTTTCACACAGGTGCTGTTAACGCTGTGTGTTAGCACAATGCTATGGAGGAAAGACATTAACAATGATCTCAGAGAATCAATTGCAGCTGACTATCAATTTGGCCCTTCTGAGAAGGATTTGAAGTCATTTCTAAACAATGACTTCTTCATTCTACAGTGACAAAATTATCCACAAGTGGAAAGATTCAAGACAGTTGCCAATCTTCACAGGACTGGACATCACAGCAAGTTTTCCCCAAGATCAGATCATGTGATGTTCAGAGATAATGTACAAAAAAAGACTCCACAGGTCACATTCAGCATGTTAAATGTTAAAGTTTATGACAGTGCAATTAGAAAAGACTAAATGACTAAAGAGCGATGGAGCAATGTGTGGAAGTGTGCGAGGGGGTGGAGGAAGAAGGGACTTCCTCCTTCTTGCAGAGACGAGGTTGCATCTGCATGACTGCATCACCACAGAGACCCTTTATTCTGGATGATGACACTGTGATGCTGCTTCCCGTTGCACTGACTAGGTTTGACCTCTTTTCTGTATAGTTCTGCGTGTGTTTGTATGATCTTATGATACTTAAGCCACCTGCAGGTCCTCCAGCAAAGACCTTGGAATGTTGTTTACGGGTTTCTGTATAAAAGCAACAGTTGACTGTGTAAGTGTATCCATGTTTTTTCCCTCTTTCTCTTTTCTTCACTCCTTTCTCTCATTGCTTCTTTTAACTTTCATTTTTCTCTTGTCAAGCCCACCAATATGATGTAAAATGCTGTTATAAATAAAATGCTTAATTAAAGAAATAAAATGAATAAACACAGGATATCAAGAGGAGCCTTATATCCATAAAGCTCCCCTTGGCAAAGCAAATTTGTTCAACACAATTAAGCAGCCATATCATTATTCTGCTTGCTACGATGCTGGACAGGACAAGTTAAAAAGAAAAAGATGATTAAATAAGCATGGTCTGTCTGAAGTGAGGAGGAGAAAGCATCTTATTTTGAAAAATGAAATGGCAGCACAGCACCACAGGACTTGGCTTTTGGACAGATGAAACAACAATGGAGATGGTTGGACATAATGCACTGCAGGTAGTGAACCCCTTACACAGGGTATCAAAACAAACACCTCATTCTAGCTGTCAAGCACTTTAGTAGAGTGGTGATGATGGGCTAGGCTAGCCCAAGAACTCTTACTAGCACCAAATTGATGAAATATACACTACTCACAAAAAGTTATTGTATGTTTTGTATGATGTCAGAATGAACTTAAAATCCACTGCGACTTGTCCAAGTGAACTGAATTAGACTTTCTCTTAACTTTTAGATGCACATGCACATTGTTCAATGGTTAAATATGAACACTTTATATTTTCCTGAAATTATAACCGAAAGTCGAATATTCCTAACTTTTTGTGAGTAGTGTATATACAACTGTTAGTTTTTCTCAAATATTTAAGCTTTTCTCATTTGCTGTTCAGCTAAAGTTGTTTGGTTACAACTTGGGTTAATATTGCCAAGGTTGGCAAGAAGCAGCATCACAATTTGTTTATTTGGGGTTTTTTTTGGCAGTGACCATTCACAAAAACATTAGACACAGGGCAGAGATGTTTTATACGAGGTTATAGCATTCTAAATAATTTCCATCTGCAGTACATGTGGCAGGCAGGAAGAAAATGACAAATTTAATACACACTTAAAGCTAGAAAAGCACTTGGAGAGCGCAGACCTCTGCCAAGCAGCTCGACTCCCTTATTTTTGTGTGTTCTGGATCATAGTATCCTGAATTTTCTCTGGATCCGGATCAACTTTCGAAACATTATAGAATTCATTGAGATCCTTTCTTGTCATTTTTACCAAACACTTGGGCCATTTGTATGGAGTTATATGGAACAATTCCAAAACTTTGGCCTATTAGGATGATGTTCATGACTGTTTAGACTTTGGTAAGGAGGTTTGATGTTTACCATGGGGTGTTGGTCAGAACACACAGGACTCGCTTGTACAGTTAACTGTCTTGGTCACTCCTAATCATGACAGCACAGCAATGCAACAAACGACAGGCTTACAGGCGAGAAATTCCAGGGTTAGTTAAGGTGAATGCCTGGATGTGAGTGAGTGTGGTCTATAAACACAGAAATACAAAGCCATGAGGAACATTTTTTCAGCAAATAAACACATTCAAGGTGTAAATTATTACAAATAAATCCTTACAGTTAGACAAAACATGCATATGTGTTCAAGGCTAAAAGTTTCAGTAACTGGCATGTAATAGGTCAGCTAGCGTAATAAAAAGGCATGGTGAATGGAGGAACACTTCTGAATAAGCAAATCAGCTTTAACTTTAAAGGCTAAATAGACATCCTGTTCAGGCAGAAATACATCTAGTTACTTACAGTTCTGCACAGATGCACAGTTCACCATATTCAACTGGCTAGAAGTCTGTCCAGCAGTCTTCTCACCTCATGCTCACTGGTGCTCATAAGTTTTATTTCTGCATCCTGACGGTCGTGTGCTCAGTAGTGCAACTGCACACTTCTGCCACAAGGGGGCACTCACACTTAATCAAAAGCCTTTCCAACATGGCCTATCTCACAATGACAAAGAATCCTTCAAAAAAATTATTGATGCAGAAGGTGATCTGGATCACCACCAAAATTTAATGGGTTCTTCCTTTGGCTGAGGCACAAATTGAAATGTGAAAATTTCAGGTCAATCTGTCCAGTAAAGTTTCTGACGGATGGACGGACGCACAGACAGACGCACACACGCACGCTACCAAAAACATTACCTCCTTGGCGGAAATATAAAAAAAAAAAAAACGTAAGGAAAAGACTTAAAAGTCACTAAGAAGCATAAAATAGTTTGTGGAAAGAATTAGTGCTGGCAGGCTTGATTTAATTTCTTTTCTTCTCTTGAAGTCTCTAAAACTTTTGTCTTCTGTTTAGTGGGGTAGAAAGGGTGAGGTAATCATTCAGTCAGTGGGTGGTTAGAGTCAAAGTCAAGCCCCAGTTCTCTGTCAAGTATTGGGTTAATTAATGTTAGGCTTAACCGACACGCCATTCAACTTACGATTCACTTTGATTCAACTTATCAATGTTCAGTGTGTCTCTGTTGAACATGGCGTTTATATCTGTTCACAGATAGCAGTCAGAATAAGTGTGTGTTTGATTGTGTGTGTCAGCCTCAGCTGCACAATACAAGCTCCCATGATTGTTTGGTACAACAATACTAAACAGTCATGTGCAGATCAACTCGCAAAAACTCAAATGCTCCCGCTCAGCCTTTCTCCTGAATCTTAACCTTTGCTTCTCTGTCCGTCTGCCTGCCTGTCTGTCCTTCCATATGCATGTTGTCTCTCTGTCTTGTCTGCATGTTTGTCTGCCTATCTGCCTGTCAATATGTCAGTCTGGCTGTGTGTTTGCATCTCAGACAGACTGTTTCAGAGCCACAAAACTGCTTTGATCACAGGGCGATGACAAACCGTGAGCCTAAAGACAGGTAAGTTAGAGGCAGAGGATACATTGGATCTTGGCTAAGATGCCACAACTTTAAGCACACATGTATACCTTCATACAAATGTCTTTTAACAGTTGCTTAGAAGAATGGATGCCTGAGATTCAATAGACGGACAGACACAAGTCAGGCAAACACATTTGACATATTATGTAGAGCGGCAGATGGTGAACAAACACCATTTTCTCCATCTATCTACTCGAAACATTCACAGCAAAGTCAATTTTAGTTATTAGTTGCTAAAAATGTTGCTCTGTGCATGACTACCACCTGCTGTCTACCTTTGTCTCCTCCCTCCATCTTTCTCTCCTTCTTCCCCCATTTCCTTCCTGTGATCCTGACTGCCTCACAGTTTGGTTTGATTTCATGAAGTCATGCTTTCTTCTGTTTTTAAACCAAATATATAATGTGATCCAATGGAACCAGATGGAAATGGCTGTATCAATGCAGACTTTAAAATGTGGTGTATTAACACATTTCCAAGAGTTATTCAGGACTTCACAGTCAGGGTAGCTGACAGTAGTGCCCTTTCTTACCTCGCTGTAGCTATTTCACTCTGTGTTTCGTATTGCATGATTAGCTCCTGTCTTCTTTCCTCCACTCCTCTCCCTCAATCTGTCTCTGTGTTCAGTATGCAGCGCTGAGAGGGCATCATTACTGAGCCCGTATTTGAGTCATTTTGATTTAAGCAGCCAGACAATGGCCTGTTGATTGAAGCAACCAGAAGGCAGACAATAGGGTTCTATGCCACATAATGCGCCACCATTTTTTCTGAGCTCCCCGCTTTCAGAAAAGGGCCCCGGCTCTCCATTGTGCCTCTCCCGGAGGGAAAAAAAATGGTGCTTGGGGAGGAGGAATATTTTCCCGTGGTATGTCATTATTTTGCAAATTTCTATTATCTCATCATGTTGTCTTCATTGTAATTGCAGCTAATTAGGAGGCTAGTTAGGAGCCTGGGCTTTGAGGCTGGCTCGGCTGCTGAAAGGAGCCCAACGATTATGGTCCCGACAAGAGAGGAAGCAGGAGAAAAGGGGAGATTAATGCTGTTACCCAGGAGACACTGGCTTCCATCTGCGGGGAACAATGCAGTTTTGTTTTCTCCGGGATCCTGCTCAGATCAACAGAATGGGCGAGCTCTGCTCTACTCTGCTTGGCGACAATGCCCAATTCTGTCAAACCCCCTCCCATGGTCCTATACTTTCCTCACCTACCCTGCCCCCCTCCACCCCTCGCCACCCCAGTCACTTTACCTTCTCTCCCTCCTCCCCTCCATCATCCTTGCCACCTTTCCTCCGTTCAGCAGGCCCTGACTAAAAAGCTTAGCGCCCTCAGCGAACCAGCCAGCACCAGTGACTGAGAGCTCTCACACACCCCCAGTATCAGATGAAAGCAGTGCACTGTGTGGATAGAGTTCCCAGGTTGTGGGGGGTCGTGCCCTTGTCACACACAGAGCTGTAAGGTTTTACTCCCCAATCCCCACCGATCTCCAAAGCACTTAATGAAATAATATACTCTGTCGCTTTTGCTCTTTCTTCTTCCCTTCGTTCTCTCTCTCACCACACAGACCTGCAATCTCCCTCACTGAGCTGAGGCAGGCCCCTTGTCTCAGAGCAGGGGCCCCGCGGCCCCTAGACACTTTCTTTGCAAAGACGGGGAAGGAATACAATGGTGAGGGAGCCCAGTTTGGTACAGTACAAACACAAAGAAGACAAGCTGGCTAGGAGAAATGAAAGGCCTTTGTCTGCCTTCGACGGGGGAAAGGACACAGAGAAAGAGGTAGAACGAGTACTTTTGGGTAGAATTGGATGGAGAGAGGGAAGAAATAGCAGTCTGGATCACATGACTGAGAGCATTGTGATCCTGAGCGAGAAAGGTTTGGAGCGGACCATCTATCCATCTGATCAATGCAAAAAAGCAGAGGAAACGGACAGAAAAAACAGACCCAGAGACGGAGAGATAGGGAGCGACACAGCAAGGGAGCAAACAGACAGAATGAGAGAAAGTATTGAGTAAGTGCCAGTGACATCTGCTCCCGTGGGCACAACAATAAAACTCCCTCTTGATCAGCCTCACACTATATATGCTCGCACAATGCATCGGTCTCAAAAGCACAAATAAATATGTGTGTGAGTGAAGAATGCTCTTATGTTCTTGAAGTGTGCCCACTAGTCTGTTTAACATTCACCTACACAAAATCTAAATTAGTTCAGATCATGAAAATCCCTCTCATCTTCAACTTCATACTGAATCATTTTAACTGCTGAGGAAAGAAGTACCTTTAATTTAAGTAAACTGCCTATTTCAGTCAGTGTTCTTCTTCACTGAAGAAAAGGACACAGACAGTACTTTGTTTTAGTCTCTTATTAGTGCTCATGATGCTTATTAACACCTTCCCTATTATCCTACTGTATAAATGTGGAAGTAAATGTCCTCAGTTTTGTTCATGCAAATTGCACTTTTTCTAATGGACATAAACAGAGGAAAGTGTTGCGTGGTATTGTAAGAAACAGCCTAGTTAAACATCTTGTTTGTTACTAAATACTGCTGAAGATGCCTTGTTGGGTTGACCCCTTGTGAAATCCATAATAACATAATAAATAGTAAATATTACTTGCATTTTTACTCAAAACTGAGAAAAATGTCTGGCTGTGATATGTTGCCATATGACGATCGGTAAAGTGCAAATCTTAACAAAGCAACCAGAAATATCCTTGGATTTTGAGCCAAATACACTGCAGGAACAATTAAACTTTATATATATATATATATATATATATGCAGTATGTGTGTTTGTGTGAGAGAGATACTATTGAAAAGGTTTTGGCCAAGGACCTGTGTTTGATCGGCTGAAAGATGGCTGAATACATTTTTTCTTTTCCTTTTTTAACCGATCGGGCTTTCAAAAAGTTTGAACTCAATCGTTGTAAAGTTAAATGCACCTGATTTTAACAACAAAAAAAAAAAAAACAAGGGAGTGGGAGGTGGGGGACACTTTAATCAGAGAATTTGAAATGCTAACTGATTCTGTAAGCGAGCAGACAAGGTAATCTGTGTTGTTTAGGGACCGCATCGCGCCCCTACGCTATTTATCTTTGTGGGGAAAAATTTCTTCCTGTTGCGTTTAATGTGTAGTCAAAGTGGAGAGGGCGAAACGCTACTCTCTAATTTTGTATGTCATCTCTCTCCAAATCACTTCAAATACAAGCCCCTTGCCAAAGATTTTCTCCCTTATTCTCCATCCCTTGTTCTTTTTCTCTCCCCTTTTCTTTTACGCCTTTGCTTGTTTCCCGTGTCGCCGTTGTTACCGTTGCACGATGCCAGGAAATCGCGGGCATCTGAACAGCAGCACACAATGTCATAAAAAGGCTCTAGAGTTTTACTTTCAGATGTCTCTCCAATAGCACACATCTGCTACGTGCCGTGCATCTGCTAGGCTCTCCCGTCTCAGAGAGCCGGGAGCGCTGATTGAAGTGAAGACAGAAAACATCCTCATTATCGCGGGGAATGAGCGAGCCGGGCTCCCCAGCAGCCCCTTTAATGCATTCACTCACTTAACTGCAGCCCAGTGTCGTGAATACATGCATGCAGTTACATGCATGTACGCACACGTGTTGAGTGCACGCACACAAACATGAACACACATGCTACTTCAAGTGCCAAACACCATTGTGTCATAAACAATAGTATTAAACAACCATTGTCAGTGCATACTGAGAGGTATCTGCTCTACAGCCTGTCTGAACAGCAGCCCTGATCACTCATTCTTCTGCTTCAGAAGTCTCATTGGGACAAAAGTTTCACTCTTAAACATTCTTTCATACTTTAACTTTATTTATTTTCACTTATAGCATATCAAAATCTAGTAAATTACAATTTTACTTGCAATTTTCCAACTGCTCTGTGACTCTCGCTAATAAACTGCTCTTATTCAGCTTGTGCTTGATGCCAAACTCCCCTTTTAAATTCTGACAGGTCTTCATATACAGTCTTTAAACTGCCATATCATTTCCAAAGTAGCATTTTTAAAACAAAAGCTCAAGTGACTGAAAAAGACAGTTATACAGTTTAAAAACCACGTCTGATGGAACAATGGAACATCCAAAGAAAAACCATAATGAATTTTTTTCTACACTCTAACAGAGGTCATGTAAACCAAATAATTTCTCCCACTTTTTATTTTCATCATGAAAAGATCTGAAGCACTACCACTGTAAAAATCACACCAGCATTGTCTACAACCATGCAACAGCACTGTGCAAAAGTATTGAACTACCCCTTATTTCATCAACTTAATGCTAATCTTTGAATGTAGGCTTGATAATTTTTCACACTTTCTGAACTTCTTTAAGTTTTTCTGTGAACAATGCCAACTTTTGCCTGCCACCCAGTCACTGTACCCAACCATCTTCTTAGGAATATCTCAATATTATTAAATCTTAAAAAGACACAGAACTAAAAGTGTGAATCAGTGTTGTCTACACAGAACAGATTGTTTAGCAAAGAGTATGATCTGTTGGTATCTGGGGTAAGACTTTTGGAAATTTTTGGGGAAAAAAAAATCCATACAAGAAATTATGCAAGGAGAGATGCACATAAACATTTAGGCGATCCATGTACTGTAATCTTTGATGTTGTCGTATCAGTAAAGATTTACACGGAAGACTAGCTGTCAAGAAGCTATTATTAAGGAGGGGGGAAAAGGAAAAAGGCTGAGGTATGATAAATGGCTCAAGAATTAGACTTAAAATTGGTGCCAACAGGTCTTCTGGAGTGATGGCAAAGGCCTCTTGCAGTATGGAGATCTCAACTACGTCTGTCATTCTGACAGACCCATGTTAGAGAGAGGGAGAGAGAGAGAGAGAGAGAGAGAGAGAGAGAGAGAGAGAGAGAGAGAGAGAGGATATTAAAGCAATAATTTGCAGTGTGCAGAAGACACCTGAATAATAAAAACAAAAAACAATAACCAAAGTTAAATACTGCCATGTTAAGGGTTTTTGTTTTGTTTTGTTTGGCTCAGCATTGTAGTAGCAGTTATCGAATGTAGGATCCTACATTTAAAAAAATACCAATTTCTAGATATCCTTTTTGCTTTCAAGTCCCAAATCAGTCATAAGCCAGATTATAACAAATAGATAATGTTGTACATCACAGTATAGTATGAACAGTACCTGTACAAGCTTTCCTGGTAGAGCCACATGTCATTGTTTCAATGAAAACATAGGCCTACTACTTGGCCAAAAACAGAAGATAAACATTTGTCTCTTTGCAGTGATGTCAGCATCTGAATTTAACCTGAGCAATTAAGGGCAGCCAAGGAACTGTTGATTAGCCAAAAGGGTGACCAGATGAAGTCCACTGAATGGCTTGCTTTGCAGTGATCCGTTTCGCTCTGCCTCAAGATTTGGTAGAATCCATCATTTTTCATAGTCAGGGATCTGATCATGACTGGTCCATCACAGTGTAATTCTTTACATCTGACCAGAGCCTTGACTTTCCATCCACAGATGCAGTCATTGTAAGTCGTAACTGTGGCAACCATCAGTTGAGTCAGCCTTTTATGGCCATATTTCTTAGCTTGTTGTTGGTCTCAAGCAAATCTTTCTTTGCCCTCTGCTAATAGCAGCTCATATTGAAACTCAGTTATAATGCACCACAGACACTGTCCATCCGCTTTCAGCACAGTCTGATTTCGTAATTTTCATGCCATGTATTGGAGTATTATTCAATAAGGTCATTTAATTCCTTCCATTGCTAAAATATAAAATTTTGATTCTAAAACTGGATTTTTGTTGTACCATTTTAGAAACAGACGCTGCTCTTTGCCCCAGAAAATAGTTAGTTACTGTATCACAGAAAGTGATGAGGAAGGATTTATAAAACAGGTCAGAGATGGGATTGGTGAGTTAGAGGTGTTTGAAACAGCCAGCTGAGCTTGAGAGTGTGAGGCTATATCAGTTGGCTGGGGTCAGCAGGGGTGAGGCTGTTCACCAGGTTAATGGCTACAGAATGAACCGAGGACAGTAATAGAGTGATAACAGGACTGCAGTTGAGTAGAGAAAGGAGGAATGATAAAAAAAAGAGGTGAGAAGAGGGCTGGATAAGGAGAATCAAACAGGTAGAGAAAAGGCAAGAACAGGGTCATGACAGGCGGTGGAGACAACACGGTCAGATACAAAATACCAATAACTATGGCTCTGAATTAACTTTGTTGATCACCAGCCAATCTGACAAGTAGATTCCTAAAGTTATCGACCAATCAGAATTTACAATAAAATAATCTGGAAATCTGAATAATAATCCAGAATGTAAGTGCAATGGAATGCATCAGCAATATTCTCTCAACATGAGTTTGAGAGAAGGAACAAAGTAACTTAATAATCAGTTACAAACCAGCTTAGTTTTTTTACTTCGTGTGACAGATTTTGTTTTTCCTACATGCCTTACTTCATTTAAAGGAGTGAGTATAAACTATTTCATGTAGTTGATATTGCAACATATGTCAATTCTCCAAAGAAAAATGACATCACTTTTCTAAAGGGCAGATTGATTTGGCACCCCAGATTTCCCTCCTCACTAAGTGCTGGTTTAGACTTGCTGTGAAAGCACGCGTCAGTGTGCGCAACGTTTGTGTACATAATTGCTGCAGTAGGTGAGGAGAACGGAGGTCTTCACTAGGAGGATTACACAGCACTTTAACTAAAAGGCCAATCTGCTGGTTACAGCGTATTTCCTGTGCATTTCCGCAACAACAGTTTGCCTTTAAACTGTTTGTAACTGTTGCAGCACAAGTAATGTCACTGTATAACAGTGAGGAAACATAATAAAGACGTTGGTGGTTGTAGACAAAGTCTGAGCAGCTCTCATCTAAACAACTCACCGTTGTGTTTACCTCTGATCTTGTGCTCATGCTTTTCTCCACAGGAGCACCTCTGGCGTTCAAGACAATATTGCAACACGTGACACATTACCTCGCGTCAACGCAAGCATACTCACGTCAAAATGAATGCTAGGAATGTGTCAGACTCTCTTATGTGTGTGAGGGTGGGGGGTGGAGGGAGGAGTGGGGGTATGGTGGTGGTGGTGTGGTGGTAGTGGTAGGTGCCCTGGTGCTCAGTGTGTGGGGCAGGGGCATTGGAACAGGTGCTGGCTTGTGCCGGGTGGCCATCTGGGGGGCCCAGTCCTCCTTGGTGTTGGCTGGACCTTCTGTCTAGGTCCGGGATGGGGGTGTGGCTGCCCTTGGGGCTCCATGCCATGCCTGTGGCCGGCGCTAAGTGGGGTCAATGGTTGCTGGTCTCAACCCGCTGGTGCCTGTGCCCCAAGACCATGAAAGGCTTTGGCTTGGGCCACCCTCTGCCGCCTTCTGGGTGGATGCATGACTGTCTCTTTTGGGTGGCGGCTTAGGTCCAGCTGGCTGCCGGTGGCCCGAATCTCAGGGTGCTTTCACACTGTGTCTGTTTGGTCTGCTTTAAACGAACTGTCGTTCACTTCCACGGATAGTCCACTTGGTTTGGTGCAGTGTGAACATCTACCGCATCCTGGTGTGCACCAAAGACGCGAACTCTGGTCCACCTCAAAGCCAAAGGTGTCTGTTCACTTGCAAATGGACTTATCGGACTATCCAGCGCATCTAATGGAAGTGACGTTTGTCGATCGCAATAAAGCATCAAGAAGAAGAAGAAGTAAAAGGATTGGGGTAGATTACCATTTGGGTAGGAGGAAAAACAAACAAACAGTGTGTGTTCGAAGAAGTCAAGGTCAAAACAACAACAAAAAACAACTATAAAATGTGTGGACAGATTGAATCGCCTAATAATATAAAGCAGAAAGATTTCCACTTTAATCACTGAGTCCGGTTTTCTCCTTCTTTCAGCTTCTTTATCATTGATCAGTGGTTGTATTGGGAAGCGTCGCCCTGTAGCAAGCAGCTGTTTTAACTATGTTGGTTTAACCAGGCGGTTTGGTCCGCTTTGGTTACTGCAGTATGAATGCATATCGAAGCAAAGAAAGGTGTGAAATTGTTCAGAAATGGCTGCCCAATTGGACCAAGTCCCTGGTCTATCATTTACACCAGACTATCCTGGTGTGAATGTACCCACATGCCATGTGGGCTTCCTCCAACCCATACAGAAACAAGGTTGAACCTGAATAACTGCAATCACCATAGAGCACCTTTTATTTAGCATATTCTGCATACTGTGATTGTGCTTCCTGTTGAGTATGTAGAACTATTTCTGCCTAAGTTTGGCCTCTTCTGCGTCATTTTGTGTGTGTTTGTATGATCTTAAAGGAGTCACCACCCGGAAATTCCACTTTTTTACGTTAAAACATGTGTATGAGAACAGGACCTTAGTTAAAATGTGCCAGAAACTGAAAGTGACTTCATCTTTGAGTGCGGGCTCAAAGACGAAGCTCAAAGTAAAAGCAGCTGCTAAGCTAGCCTCTTTAGCACCACCTGAGAGCAGCTGATTAAACTGCCGCGGAGTAATGTTGTGACCAGCTTTGTCAGAGAGGACGACGATGACGAGGAGGGGGTGCCGTGCTGAGTTGTCTCGGCAGAAATTCAGCAATTTTCAGTGCTCTAACAGGAGGGACAGCACTACCAGGGACCAGTGGATTATATTTAGGGTGCATTCAGAAAGCATAGTCCACAAGTCTCGGTCCGTTTGGGGACTCGGGTTGGGGCGGGGGTGATCTTCTGGACGGAGATCACATTCACCCTGCACTATTGCCAAACGGGCCAAGAATGAGAATCTCAGGTGGCGCTGCTTTGGGATTCACCATAGGTGAGGACAAGATGCACGTACAAGAAGGTTCTCACAACTTCTGTTCCCTCCACTAAGCAATATTATTTTTGTACAAGGAGCTGGATATGCTTTCATCAGATCAAATATCGATTAAAGCTTTTACTTCCTCGTAACTCGTAACTCTTGATAAGTACTGCAGTCCCACACGTGTGTTGGTTGTCGAAGCGTTTACCCACATTGTCCAACGTTTGACCCACAATGCCAATGCAATTTGTAGTCCACTTCCTGTCTTTGGTTCACTTGAATCGGACTGAGACTTGCGTTTGCAGGCAGACCAAGTCTGGTTGTTTGTTCCTGATCAGAGTCCGTTTGCGCATTCACAACTCCCTTAAACAAAGCGGACTAAACGGACTCTGATTCGAATCAAAAAAGCTTTGTGAATGCGCCCTTATTCAATGAGGATGTGCAGTCGGTAAGTGTTGCTGCTTGTGTAACTTATTATCTCTTGTGTAAGAGACCAGTAAACGATGGTAGACGAATGGACAAGCTGCTAACCTAGCTACAAAAGCTAACGCTGTTTGGTTAACTTCATGTCAGACGTCCGCTCCTTATATTCATCAGAGTCCAGCCCTTTTACTCCGCGAATCCTCTCTATCAACCATACCGTTACATTTTTATCACGTTTTTCTCTGTTGGGACATAATTTCCTTCACTTGGTCTGTCCTGATAAAACTTTGTTTTGACTTTGACGTTTGCCTCGTGAACGTGCTTACAGACGGGTCTAATTCTCGTGCGTATTCTCACGACAAACAAAAGTTGTGGATAAAAAGAGGTTAAAATGAGCTCATTAAATTTTTGACCCACCCCACTATAATTAAAAATTCATTTAAGGATAATTAAAGGATTGTTTATGTAAAACACTAGGTTATGACACCTTCAATACTGTATACTGCAGTAGCTGTCTTTATTGAGAAAGAAAGAAAGTAGATGCCGCATTGCATTGTGGGGTCTCCGCCATGGTGGTTGAATGGTTGGTTGAATGTTTACCTATGTACCTGAGTTCGCTGTTGAGACTAAGTTTCGATTTAAAGAAATTTTAAAATATGCTTAAGTCTAAAATATGGACACAGATTTACCAGGAGACTTTATCTACAGAGGCAAGAAACTGTTACGACAAAATGGCAATAATTAACAACCAAGATCCATATTTAATCCAGCGATGCAGTTACAGCAAGGACCAGGACTCACTTACACCCCTGCGTTTTTCTGATATTTTTTCCCTTCTGGTTTGTGGGGTAAGTGCCTACAAATCACACCAATTTCGGAATTACAAATCCCACGAAGCTTGCAAACAATTACCAGCAGATGAATGCAGCAGTTCCAGGTATTAAAACCTCTGAACGGCAACAATGATTTATTCAGAGGAAAGTGAAATTCAACTTTGAAAGCTAAAGCACAAGTACTGGGCATTAGCTGAATGCTGTCATTACTGATGACTAGTTTGTCTTGAACTTTAGATGAGTTTACAAACAATAATAATCAGGAATTACGTAAGAGATAATGCCCGGTGGTATGTCCACGATGAGAAATTAATCAATTTTTGGTAATGGACATTTTGAAGGGCATTATCCTGCTTATACCATGGGCACAAGCGAAAGAAATAAATGTTAAGTCAATTGTTAATACATTAATGCCGTTTTTTTGCCGTTAAAATCATAAGTTTTTCCACAAGAAGCGACTGAGCAGATTATTTAATATCTCTCGCTGTTGCCATGGTAACCAGCTGTGGCCTCAGAACCTGCACCTTGTTCATTCTCAAAGACTGTTGTAAATAGCTTGTTCTGCTGCTGCTGTATAATGATAATCAGGCCTGATCAGAGGGAAGTGAGATGAGTGCTTAACGTGATGTTACGTGATGCAAAGGTTTATTTCAGAGGGACTGATGGAGCCCAATAAGCCTGCAGGCTGCTTTCACAGCGATGCACTGCCATGACAGCCGTTGTTTCTCCTTCTTTCTGCTTCCAAGCTGGAAATCTATGAAAAAGTTCTCCATTTACTTTCTCGCCTTTCTTTGCTTCTCGCGGCAGTGGCACAACAGGTGACACAGCAGCACTAAATCTAACTAACACAGATGTACCGACAGAAGGCAGACGCAGTCACAGACTGAATTTGTCCATTCACTATTGAGTTTATTCATGCAACATGGCAACGCTCTCCCAAAACTCCCGAGTGATGACTAATTTCTTCCTTTCTCTATTTAAGTTGTTTTCAGCTAGGTTGTCACCTGCAGGTCCTCCTGTAGGAGAAAGCTAGCTTTGTTTTCCAGCAAAGACTGTGGAATATTTTCTTTTTATGGGTTTCTGTGCAGATGCAACAGTTGACTGTATTATGATGCTTGCAGACTGGAACATGAGCAGTAAAGTCCATCAGACATCAGGAAATTTTCTGGATAAGTCAACACAGCCACACTCTCCTTTCAACCCCGTCTGGAATATTTTTTTGTTTTGTTTTGTTATACTGGTAAGATCCCCGAAGGGAAATTAGGGCTCTGCATTTTACCCATCTCTGTACTGTGAGTATCAGAGAGCAGTGCCTACTACTTAAAGGGCCCGGGGAGCAGTTGGTGGGGTTAAGGACCTTGCTCAGGGGTCCACAGTGGTTCACCTAGGGGTCGTGTCGGGGACTCGAACCCGGGTCCTCCGCGCCAAAACCCACGACGCTATGACATGGGGTCTAGCTAGGATGACCAGATCCAATCTAGCCAAATGTGAGACACACACACTGATGTGTGAGCACATTTACATGACACTGCGAAAAAACTAAATAATTTCATTAGTCAGACCTACACTGGGCTTTTAAAATTGATGTAAATATGTTCGTCTGTCTGAGATTTTACAAAAACGAAGCTCCAAAAACTGGACAGACACAGCAAGATACACTGCTGGGAATCAAATCACCTCTGCACATGCACAGTTAACTCATCTTAAATCGGTATTTTATTTTATCAACTCGTCTTCTGACGATGAGCTCTGTGTTGAAAACTCGATGGATCTGCATTAAACTACTTATTCGACTACATTCAGATCCAGTGTTTGGAACTACTTTGGTTCTTCATGTTAAATGTACAGTGTGTAAGAATTACTGATATCTCGTGGTAAAGATTAATATTTGAAAGAAAAGATGTTTTCTTTAACATCACTTTGGAGTGACTAGGTCACTCAAAAGTCTTCATTTTGTTTTTCTTAAGCCATTCAGAGATGGACTTGCTAGTGTGTTTTGGATCATTGTCCTGCTGCAAAACCCAAGTGTGCTTCAGCTTAAGGTCACCAACAGATGGCCGGACATTCCCCTTCAGGACTTTTTGGTAGACAGCAGAATTCATGGTTCCATTTACCACAGCAAGTCTTCCAGGTCCTGAAGGCCCTTTCAGATAGAACGCGGCAAGCGCAAGAGGACGGCGGCAAACCCATTCATTGTGTATGTGGTACCGCCGCGGCAGCGCGTTCCGCCATGCCGCTGCGCTCGAATTGAACATTTTTCAACTCGGGCGCAGCGCGCTGTGACGACATCCTAGCGCGTCCAATAGGAGAGGCCAGTTCAGGGAAAAAAAGTGGTCCTTGTTCAGCCTGAAGTAAACCTGGAAGCGGTCTGTGTGAAAGAATGCAGCTGCCGGACGAGCCTGAACCCCCCCAAGTTCTGCCTTGTTATCAGGATCAGGTGGACCCCCAGCCTTTCATCTGATGCTGATCTTCTCCTCCTCCTCAGGAGAAATCTCTTTGCTGCGACGATGAGAGGTACATCTCTCACAACGAAGCGGGCCGGGAAGAAAACACTTCCTGGTCTGTTGCTTAGCAACGCGTGCCTGACGTGCTCGATGCTGCTGTGCTCTGCCGCCGACTCTGCGCCCTACCCCGCGGTGAACTCAGCGAAAAACGCGTTCTATCTGAAAGGGCCTTGAAGCAGCAAAACAGCCCCAGACCATCACACTACCACCACCATATTTTACTGTCGGTATGATGTTCCTTTTCTGAAATGCCGTGTTACTTTTACGCCAGATATAATGGGATCTACACCTTCCAAAAAGTTCAACTTTTGTCTCGTCAGTCCAGAGTATTTTCCCAGAAGTCTTGGGGATCATCAAGATGCTTTCTGGCTAAACTGAGACGAGCCTTTTTGTTCTTTTTGCTCAGCAGTGGTTTTGGTGTCGGAACTCTGCCATGCAGGCCATTTTTGCCCAGTCTCTTTATTATGGTGGAGTAATGAACACTGACCTTATTTGAGGCAAGTGAGGCCTGCAGTTATTTGGATGTTGTTCTGGGGTCTTTTGTGACCTCTTGGATGAGTCATCGCTGTGCTCTTGGGGTAATTTTGGTCAGCCGGCCACTCCTGGGAAGGTTCACCACTGTTCCATGTTTTCACCATTTGTGGATAATGGCTATCACTGTGGTTCGCTAGAGTCCCAAAGCTTTAGAAATGGCTTTGTAACCTTTTCCAGACTGATAAATCTCAATTACTTTATTTCTCATTTGTTCCTGAATTTCTTTGGATTGCAGCTTGATGTCTAGCTTTTGAGGATCTTTTTGGTCTACTTCACTTTGTCAGGCAGGTCCTATTTAAGTGATTTCTTGATTGAGAACAGGTGTGGCAGTAATCAGGCGTGGGTGTGGCTAGAGAAATTAAACTCAGCTTCCCAAAGATGTGATAAACCACAGTTAATTTAACAGGGGCACACTGGGCCATGTAGGTTTGGACTATGCAATTTACATATTGTTTAGACTAATAATATGTGAATCAATATATTTCAAGCTTTTGTTTGTTTGGATGTTGCTGATTAGGACTTGCAGCTTAAGAAAACCTCAAATTCAAACACTCCAAAAATTTGAATACTGTGAAAAGCTCCAGTATTCTAGGTTCAGAGTGTCACATTCTAATCAGGTAAGTAATCCAAAACACCTCCATAAGTGCCCCAAGCCTTTAAAAAAGTCCCTGTCTTGGTTTAGAAGAATTCACAATCATGGGGAAGACTGTTGATCTAACAGTTGTGCAGAAAACCATCATTGACTCCCTGCACAAGGTGGGAAACACACAAAAAGTGATAGCCAACGAAGCTGGTTGTTCTCCGAATGCTGTCTCAAAGCACATTAATGGACAGTTAAGTGGAAGGAAGAAGTGTGGAAGAAAACGGCGTACAAGCCGGAGGGCTGACAGCAGCCTGGAGAACATGGTCAGGAAAGGGCCATTTAAAAGTGTGGAGGAACTTCATAAGGAATGGATCTGTGAGTTTCATTAAGTCTAGCACAAACGCAGCCGTCTACCAGACATTTTGGAGCTCTTCATGCTTGCTTCAGCAGACCAGCTGTACTAGGATGCAGACTTCATCTTCCAGCAAGACTTGGCACCTGCCCACATTGCCAAAAGTACAAAATTTTGGTTCAACAACCATGCTTTATTGGCCCACAAACTCACCTGACCTGAACCCCATCGAAAATATGTGGGGCATTGCCAAGAGAAAGGTAAACGGGAAGAGACCAAACAATAAACAAGAGCTCAAGGCTGTGATTGAAGCATGTTTGTCTTCCAGAACACCTGTGTATATGCCAGAAGCTGGTAGCATCCATGCCACGCAGTAAGACAGTCATTCAAGCAAAAGGGGCCCCAACCAAGTACTAAGTACAGATGCAAGATTTTACTTTAGTAGGCCTGACTTTTTTGCACTTAAAGTCCTTTTTAAATTGATTTCATGCAATATTCAAATTTTTTGAGTTTCAGAATTTCAGGTTTTCTTAGGTTGCAAGTCCTAATCAGCAACATTCAAACAAATAAAAGCTTGAAATATATTGGGTAACATATTATTAGTCTATACAATATTTAAATTCCAAGTTGAATTATAGAAATACAAGAACTACAAGAAATCCTCTACAAGAAATACAAGAACTTTTTCAGGATATTCTAATTTTTGGGGTAGTACCTGTATTATAACTTGTATTTGTGAGGTTTTATTTTTACAAGCTTTTTCTTTATGCATTTATGTATCTTTTACATAAATGTATTCTTAAAATTATTGATGTAGTTGCATATTTATTGTTTAACACATAATCATGTGTATATATTAAAGTGTAATCAAGCTGGCAGATAAATCTAAACCAATGTCAGGTTTTCTATTTGATTTCATTTTCATTCTCAGCTGAACTTAGGAGAGGGAAAGAAAATGGTCATCAAAAAAAAGGAGGAACCCATAATTTTCTTTATCAGGAGAACCATTGATGCATCAGTGATTGTTGAGTCTCCTTTGAGGTCCGCTGAAAAAACAGCAGACCTTCTGACTTCTGATTTTAGAATTCCAACTGTGGGGGTTAGCTAATGTCCCAAATATATTTGTGTGCAACTCCAAGTCACAGTGGTGAAGCAGAAGCATATTTACCATATTTAGGCATATGGCACACAGTTACGTCTTAGTAAGGATTTTTAATCTTCTCAGCCCACATCTCACTTGTGGTTCTTGCAGTCCAAAGTCGAATAAAAGAAAATGGTTTGGATCACAACTGAGCTTTTACCCCCCTGAAATGATTTGATTTGATTTTCAGTAAAAGCAGACAGCACTTTTCACTCCAGACTTTGAGCTGCCGCAGGGCCGCAGAAATCAGCTGATCGCTGCTGCGACTTGACTGCTGTGTGACATGCCGCAGAAATCAGCTGATCCCTGCTGCGACTTGACTGCTGTCTGACATACTGTATCTCATGTAGAGTAGCGACAACGCAGAAAATTTATTACAGTTCCTTTATTACATCTGATCTGAAAGAGTGCAGGGTGATTATGAGTTGAGCTGAGTATGTGCTGATTAGGGCTGGTTGACGCTTCCCTGGACGAATTTACATAGGAAGGGCCGGGTTGAAAGACACATGGGAAACACAGCGATCGAAAATATTTGGGAGATGGTAGAAATATTAGGCGAATTGGAAAAATTGGAGAATTGGTAGGACTAATGTTAAAAAGTACAAATGAACACAGAACCACAATTAACAAATCAAATAAATAAAGACCAAAGTCTGAACACTGCAGTGCAGGGCACAAACTTGGAAAATGTTTTGTGTATTAAAATGAAAACTCAGTAAAACTTTTAGTCAGTAAAAAGGGATATTCAACTTTCAACTAAAATTTATAGAAAATGTTTAAGGTTCAAACTGCACTGATATATCATGAATCTAGGGTGACTGATGTCAAACTTTCAACAGTTTGATGAAGAGGGCTGTTTTAACCATTGTTATTGAACCAAATCTTTTAGAAGTTGATTCTATGCAATAAACACTACGCTGCATACGCGTCTCCGACAGTTTTGATACAGGAAGAATATGGTCCCCGTGGATTCAAACACTGCAAGGGATAGTTATGGATTCTTCTGCTGTCAGTAAACGACCCAGATCAACTGAAAGACTACTAAAAGGTGGCCCTACGAAGAAAAAGACTATCAGCGTAGTAAACAGCATTATAGCATCAGTTTGTGTGCGCTCCCATGCTGGCTTTGCTGGTGGCTGCAGTTACCCGCAGTGCAAGTCACGTCACTCATGAGTTTAATTTCTTAATCCTGCCTGCAGATCATTTAAGCTAACACTTTTTTTAATGCTCTTGTAATTGTCAGATCTCAGGAATTCAACCAATTCAACCTAAGGTGAGAAACAACATGCAACATATTGTAATTATTTAACAAAACCTAAGCCTAAATGCAGAAGTAGTGTATCAAAGACAAGGCACATGCTTACTGCATCCATAGGAATTTATAGTCCCAGCCAAGTGCAATTTAAGAAATGCCCTTGAGAAACTAATCAAATTCTGATTACCTCCATGAAAGCTGAACTTTTGATAGGTTAACAGAGAGCAAAAAATGATCAGAAAAACAGTTCTTCCCATCAACCAAGAGTCAGAGGTTCATTTCCAAACTATTTGGTTTCCATCATCCTACAGTGAGAAATATTCACGAGTGAAAAGCATCATAGACATTTGCTTGAATAAAGTGGACATCCCATCAAGATCATCCCAAGATCAGAACATGTAATGTTAAGATATAACGTCAAACCCATGAGCTACATCTAAAACTCTATAGGCCTTAGTTAGCTCACTGAATATTTACGTTCATGACAGTACAATTAGAAAAAGACTAAACAAGTAGGATTTATTTGGAAAGATTTCAGGGGAAAACATTTAAGCAAAGATTTATGCAACATTGTCATTTGGAAAGATGAGACTGAAGCACAGATTATTAAATGAGTTATAACTTACTGTTCCTTGCTTAGAAAAAACAACCATTGCATAGGAACACAGAGACACCATACCAACTGTCAAACACAAAGGTGGAGAGGTGATGCATTGTTGTCACAGGTCTTGACACCTTGCAGTTATTGACACTGAACTCTATATGTAAGTATTTTGGAGTCAAATATGAGGCAGTCTGACCTCTAAAGCTTGTCCAAATGGGTTATCCTAAATGACAATGATCTCAAACACACAAACACATCTTAAACAGAGTGGCTGAAAAAGAATCAATATGCTGCATTGACTCAGACCTCAGCCTGATTAAAATGCTTTGGTTGGACTTTGAGAAAAATGTACATAAATTGGTTTGTATAAATGTCAATGTACTGAAGCACCATTAAATAAAAGCAGCAATATTTCTTCACAATATTCTGAGAAACTAATAATGTTATGCAGAACACAGTTGACACCGTAATATGTCATGGCAGTTAAACTTTTTAGCCATTTCATATTTTACATCTAACATTAGGGATATTGTTTAAAGAAGTGAAATCCACATCTGTACTGTTTAGTCCTAGAAGAAAAAAACTTATAGTTTCTTACTAAACATTAGCACAAAAAGTAAGGAAATATGTGTGTGGTGGATTATTTGTCTCCTTTGATGATGATAATTGGTTTCAATAGTATACATAATTGAAAAACTGATTCGTCAACAAGTTATATCTTATAAAGATCGTCCTTCAGTGAAACAAGCAATACATCTAAGTGCTGTGTTTATTAAGCATAATAAAGTCTTAAAAATATATATACATATATATAAAGCTCAAATTTGTGTTAAGCTTTAGTGATCCAAAAAACGTGCCAAAATTACCTGCAGTATTCTCCTGTTGGTATTCACTCTTGCTTCGAGATTCAAGTGCTGCCAGGTGTGTGATCCAGAATCAGGGGCCTAGCCTAAATTATTACAGAGTACTACCAGAATTTGGGAATGGGGAGGATTGAATGGCCTACAGTGAATTCAGACCTCAGCCCAGCTGAACACTAATGGGATTAGTTTAATCGTGCTGTGTGGAGTTTCTGTGTATGTGTGGGGTCTCTCTGAGTACTCCGCCTTCCTCTCACTGTCCGAAGACATGCATGTTAGGTTAATTGGTCATTCTGAATTGTCCCTAGGAGTTTGGGTGAGCATCAGAGGTTGTTCGCCTCTGTGCTGGCCCTATGAAGGACTGGCAACCTATCCAGGGTGTATCCTGCCTCTCACCTTGTAGTTGCTGAGATTGACTTCAGCCTCCACTTGACACTGCACTGCTATAAATGGATGATTGATAAACATTACAAGGCATTTTGGGACATTTTCGGGGGGCAATAACCACGCATTTAGCTGTTTTGCTCATTCCGTGGAGGCATGGTCCTTACAAGTTATCCCTAATTATAAGAGATGACTAATCAGGCTTTCCAACGTGTAATATTCTTGTACGAAGTTTGTGTATGCAACATAAAATGAATTAACATAACCTCTTAGAGATGACAGTATTTTTTTCTCTTTGGTGTAATTACCAGTAAACAAAAGTGATGTGACAACTTTCTAGTTACAGCTTGATTCTAAAATATTAGATTTACAGTAAAATAAATCTACCATTTCCTCATTGATGATCATTTTCAGAGACCAACTCAGTTTGGACACATACATGCAGTTGCAGTAGCCAAGTGTCACAAGTGAAATGCACAAGTGAAGTGAATGGTTTGGCCCAGATGCCATCTGCAACAGTGGTGCACAGAAAGGAGCTGAAAGGTAACACTAATGAGAAAAAAATATATAATATGTTGATCCATACTACTTTAAATATAACACCAGGGTGTGCAGGATTACAAAAAGATAAAGAATAGAAATTGCAGGATTTTTTTTAATGACATTAAACTAGCATGTAATATCCTTTTTACTGAGACATTTCTTGGTGACAGAAAGCTGTGACATTTGCTTCTCAGAGAAGTACTTGTATTTACTTCAGTGCATAAAACCTAGTGTTTGTCCTCTCTTAGAAAAAGTTGTTGTCTTTAAATATTTGGACTTTCTTACTCATTGCAGTGCCAGATTGATGGCAGAATAACTTATGCATACATCACAAACAGAGCAACGTGCAAATTAAGCTTCACCTTATTGCCTTAAAGAGCAAAAAGATGCTTTCCACATCAAGAAGAGCCATTTTTAATGATAAATTCAAATGCATTTATGTAAATATTGTTCTATTTACATTACAAGTGAGGGAAGCGAGTCCCCCGGTGGATGATTCATAATGTAAGGTGAGGACAGATGAGAATCAGAACCTCTGGATGGGTTAAATGATTAGATTCCTGCTTAAACACAACTGCATATGCATATGTGTGTGTCCATGTTCGCGGTCTAATGATTTTGCTGTCTGAGGAGAATGGAACACAGTAGGGAATTAGTCGTCATTGCATATCAAAGGCTTAGCCATTAGAGACACTGGATAGGGTCTTCCTAATGAGGTGGGTACCAGTTATGCATGTTGGTCTGTGTGGTATTTGGTTGGGTCACACATTATATGCATACTTAAACACACACCTTTAAGAGATGCATTCAGTATACATACCATATTATCTTTTGTAACATATTTTCACAGAAAAGGTACCCGTCACCAGTAAAACAAGAATAGGAAGGCTTGACATAATTCATAGAAATACATTATTTATGCATTTACCTCAAAGACATGAAGTCAAAGGCATACACTGCCTTGCCAGCCCCTCTGGCAGGCCTTGCCGTGCCTCTCAGTGTGGCATGGCGTGGGCAGAGGTGCCAGCGAGATGCCAGGGCTTTGTGTGCCATGCTAGATCAACACCAGCCATCGCACATACACAGCACCCATCACGCCCGAGGACACAGGACTCACACACCCACCTACACCTTCATCCATACATAAATCCATATCCTACCAACGCTTTGTGTTCATCTTTTTCCCTTTTATTCCTCTATATAGATTTGTGTGTGCATGTTGGCGATGCCCTCTGTGCCATCTGCAGCAACCCCCCCACACACCCTTCCCACTCATCACAAGGGTGGGCTTAACCATCTGTGTGCCAGTGTGTTCCCATAGTCACAAAAGGGGGACGTGGTGGGGGTTGTAGAGGTGGTGGTGGGGTTGCCACAACAGACACGCATGTACAGATATAAAAACAGCACACCATGCTGTATGTTGAGATGAGATGAAGAATGAACATATGAGCACACAGCAACACAAGTTGTTGGTAATTTAGCCTGGTGTAAAAGCTGCCATTTCAACTTTGCTGCAAAAGAAGAGCAGGGCCAAGACTGCCTGACAGTGGCAGTCATCTAAGCAAATTCTTTTGTTTCTGGGATGTCAAAGGCCCCACAACATCACATTTTGACCTTAAAAATCTGCGTTTCTGACTCGAGTGGATGGCACACCAACATTCATCATTCATTATGCACATTTCTCGAGCTATCACTGCCCAGAGGTATCCCAAGGTTGAGAAACTGCACAATGCAACTATTACCATCTGGGACGCAGCCGTTTCGTTCCAGTTGACTGTTGGTTTCACACCACGTCACGTACTAGCAAATGGATTTATGTATCACGCACTAGCAAATGGATTTATATATTTTATATAAATATATATATAAATATATATATATATATATATATATATATATATATATATATATATATATATATATATATATAAACACATAAACTTATCCTTAGTATTATTATGTAAATCTTAAATCTTTGAAAGACATACTCCAAAGAATCATTTCATTAACATCATTTGCTAGTGCACCCGGTACCTCTGTTACTTCTGATACCTTGAAAATAAAGGTACAGACAGTACAACAGTAATGCCTGTACCAACATGGTACCGAAGTACCGAGTACCATGGCAACACTACCAAAAAGCATACCCCAAATCACTCATCTTTGCCAGATCATAGATTCAGTTCCCACAAGTGAACTGAATCCCATACCCACAGCTCTCATAAAATTTAATGCCACCACCATAAGCTCTCTCATCACTATTACCATAAACAGCTCTCTCCAAACTGGTCATGTTTCATCATCATTCAAAACTAAATCCTGATATTTTTGCCAGTAATCGCCCCATCTCTAACCTCCCTTTCCTCACACTGTGGAGAAGGTTGTGGCTGCACAACTTTGGGAGCACCTCCACTCAGACTCACTACAGTATTTAAAAAATTCCAATCAGGTTTCCACATGGCCCACAGCAAAGAGTCAGCCCTGGTTAGAGTCACCAATGATATAGAGCTGACCAGAGCTCTCCTCACTGCTCAGTTTCTTGGACCTCTCAGCTGCTTGTTGACCATAACTTTCTTCCCAACTGCCTGAAAGTATACACTGGACTCTACATCCGTCGTAAGATTGTTCCATTCATATCCGATAGATAGAGCTGAGTATGTGATCTTGGGGAAGGCCAAATCACAACCCCTCTATTATCTGTGGGGTCCCTCAGAATGACCCTGTTTACCATTTACAAGCTCCTCCTGGGCTGCAGCATCAGCAAGCATGTAATCTCTTTCCACTGCTATGCCGATGATACTCAGCTCTACCACAGAAAAGACCCCACGTTGTCTGCAGCCACACCATCAGTCCTTACAGCCTACCTGAAATAGGTAAAGGCGTGAATGACCCAAAACCAATACCATGGTCATTGACGCTTCACATCAGCTCAAATCCTCCTCTGTCACTGGCATCTCTTTCCAGCCAGATCATGGAAGATAAGAAGAAGTCATATTTGACTCCCACCTTTCTTTCCATTAACACACTGAACATCACTGTGAAACTTTATTCTTTTGCTTGAAATGTTTGCCAAAACTTTGCTCCTCCCTTTTCCAAACCAATGCTAGGAGGCTAGTCCATGCTTTTTTCTCCTTCAGGCAGGACTACTGAAACATGCTCCTTGTCATTTTAGTTTGTGTTGTATTTTCTAATAATGTTAAAGCAAAACTCAATAACTTCAGCTCAGGGCTCCCCCTCGTGACGTCCTTTCACTGTAGCAAAGTTTGTACTTCCCCTACACCCCCACAGCACACAGACGTCTTCTATACCTGTCTTTCTTCTATTTTGATCCCTGAATATATTTCTAAGCTTTTACTAACTTGTTGATGCTACTTTGCTACGTTAGTAGCAGCAGCTCGTCTCCCTCTGCTGAAAGCAGAGCCCTTTGTCTCCTGCAGCGGGACGTTTTACCCGTGTTTTGCAGGTAAATATGCTGTGGATTATATTTGTTCTGGTGTTGGCAGGTCTCAGGTAAGAATACAGACTTTTATTTACTTTTTGCGGACATGAAAAGTAATTATTGAGCCTATTCACCTGTGAGGCTCGGTGTTGCTCCACCCAGCGCCTGGGCAGCACAAGCTACATGAACCAGATTGTCACTCTGGTCCAGCAAAGAGTTGGTTTCAGAGCCAGGAGCGGGTGTTTAGGTGATGGGAAGCTAAAGAACCCTTTTTTATTTAGTCTGGTTCCGGCGCAAACCAGCGCTGGAAGCAGCTCGATGGATAGGGGACCTGAGTACCGTACAGCGGTTTCTGTTGTCGCAAGATCTGTGTCGGGTCTGCTTGGGCAGACTTGCAAGTGCCGCTTACAGGCCAGAGACACCGTGGGGAGACTGGGAAACATAGAATCGCTTCGTAAACACTTTTAGCCCCACAGGGATTCTGAAAAACATTTATTGAGGTGAAGAAGTTAATGAGTTTTACTTTAAATTAAAAGAAAAAAATGAACAGAGTGCAGTAGTAAAACTCTGCTCCTTTTAAAACTTTGAAATGAAGTGAAGGCCTCCACCTTTGAATCATTTGCAGCTTTACATGAGGAGGGATGAGCAGGGAAAAGAAATCGGAACAAACCTGAATGCACACAGCCAATAGCCAAGGCAAAACCATGGAAGCTGTTACTCAAATAATAAAAAATGAACTTTATCACGTGATAGTACAATAGTATTATTGTAAAAATGTGAAACATCAACTTTTAAAGTGATAGCTTATCGTACCAAAGTGCTGTAATCATGACTTCTGCAACATGACTTCCATGCTTGCATTATGAAATACAGTACAGCATTCCTCCAAAAATAATAGACTCTTGAAATTAGAAGTAGACTATGTGTGTGTGTTTTAATTGTTTAGTCATGCACATCCTTGCTTAATATTGAATTTATTTAACATCCAGTGCATGTATGTTGACTCTTGAAAAAGTTGAACGTTGCAGTTGTTAGGTGCTTGGCATGTTTTGCCAACAGCAGGATGTTTGAAATGTGTAGTTATTGTGACAGCTCTATGTTCTGTATGGTCACACTTTTTCAAAGTGCCAAAGGCCACTCGGAAGGACCACCTACTCAACTGACATGTCTTGCACTGGTGAAAAACAGTGCATTTTTCAGAGGGCTGCAACCACGAGGGTGATTGTATAAGTTGTCCATTTGGATAAGCCTATTGGCTAACTGCGAAAGGAAATTAAAGAACTCTAAAGTGTTCTCTCCAAGTCTAATGTGTCTTGGAGATGTGTAACAGGTGAGTTTTGGGACTTACAAACCTATGCCCTATGCCTATGCACTTGTAAAACTGAAACCATGGAGATAAATGTACACTCTCAGTCAAAAGTTTGGACACTCTTTTCCATTAAATCCAATGAGAAAGTGTGTCCAAACTTTTGACTGAGATGTTGCTTGTGAGCTAATATAGTTAGTGGTGGTAGCCTGTAGTCAGATTACCCAAAATGTTTCTTAGTACAAGGTCAGTTTAACATGACACTGTGGCTTTAGACAAGCTCCAAGATGTGTAAAGGGTCCTCTGTTCTGCATAGCCTCAAGTTCTTATTAGAACTACTTATTAAGTCAATTGTTTATGATAAATCAATAATAAGGATTAAAGGTTTTCAAGCAGTAATCTGATGTGCTACTGGAAATACCTGTGGCTATGTTTTGTGGTCTGAGGCTGAAGTGACACATGGACACAGGTTGTACATTTAACCATAATGGCTGCTATAAAAAGATTGACAGTTGTGGTTAGGTAATGACGACGTGTGGGTGTAGTCTTCATGCTATTGTACTGAGGCTGCTGGGTTGTAAGATATTTAGGAAGCCCACAACTGGGGTGGCCATGGGCCAGTTGGCCAGAAGCCTCAAATCTCAAGCGGCATTGCTCTTGCTCCATTTTATTTTCTCAAATTTCTCAACTACTTTTATTCATCTTTGCTCCCTTCTTTTTTCACGTCCCTTCTTACTTTGGCATCTTGTATTGCTTTTATGTCTTATCTCAATCCACCGCCCTCCTACCATCAAACAAATGATATCTCACAAACATACATGGTCTCAAGTGCATCAGAATACCAGAAAACCCAAAAAATAAGCACAATCTCAAGGCATCTGTGCAAGTTCTCTTGCTTTACCTGCTCTAGTGTGAACTGTGGACACACACTCACACTTTT
The DNA here is from genome assembly GCA_023101725.1 of Atherinomorus stipes. Lineage (NCBI taxonomy): Eukaryota > Metazoa > Chordata > Actinopteri > Atheriniformes > Atherinidae > Atherinomorus > Atherinomorus stipes. The sequence goes on along the minus strand of JALJCO010012253.1, from coordinate 679,321 downwards.
ACATGTTTTTTTCTATTTTAAGTGGCACATAGCCTTTATGTTTGGAGGAAAAATACACTCAAACACTTAAATAAAGCATCAGAGCTCACACCCTGTCTGTTTTGCGATGAGATTAGATTTACGTCTTCAGCTGTGACACAGAAAATGGAAGTGGATTATTTACTGAAAAATGACAGAATTAAATTAAAACTAGTAGGCGTTATTGTTAAGCAAGGAACATTGCAGAGCTTAAATATATAGGCTCAGCATCACCCTGAGGCAGTGGATAGCACAATCTCTTCTCCTCTTGTTTTCTCCAATGGACTTAAAGAACACTCTTACATCTATATAAACAGCCTTCCACGTCTACAAAGCCTGTGTAGAAAATCAGAGAAATCATTTCCTCTCCACTCTAGATTTCCTCATGCTTTCTCTCTTTTTCATTTTCTTTCCCAGTTCTTCTGTTTTCTCTGTCGTCCCCCTTCTTCCTTAGAGCAAGTACACAGGGGGCTGCCAGGCCGCATCAATCCAGGGCTGAGCTTGTGCCTTGACGTGGAGAAACACAAAGTGCAGAGATTTGGTGCATAAATATGTGCTTAAAAGAAAAAAAAATGGCTGAAGCGAGTAAGGAGAGGGGATCGGTGCCAAATCCCCCCATTCAGCCTCAGACCCAAGGAGGCAACATCCTGACAGCTTTGAGGGGGGGGGGAGAAAGTGAGTTCGGGGCTTTAGTGGATATGAGATGAAGAGGTAGGGAGCTCTTGGGGATAAAAGCAAAGCTCATGGATTTTGAACGTGATAATCTGCTGTATTTTCATATTTGTAAATGTAGGGACATTATTCTCTATCTATGATATCATGAAAACAGGAATCATCTTAAAGTTTGACAAAACTGATCAGAAAATGTGGATCTGTTGTCACTTGGGTCAAAGACACGAAATTCCAGATATTTTTATCGTCACATTTTGCTTTTATCACTATTATGATACTAACTGCTAAAGTTCAATTCAAAGTTTTTATAATTGCTCACAGACATGGGTATCTTTTCTTTTTTAAAGAACAGGGTTTTTTTCTCCTCAGAAGCAGGTGATATTCTAGTTTTCTCCCCTTCGTTGTGCAAAGCACCTCAGTCAAATGAAACAAAGTCTTGGACATCAGCATATTCCCATTATTCCTCAGTGAAAACAACCTTGTTTTCCTTCCAACTCGAGGTCTGACAGGGTCTGGTTTAGTAATTGTTGCATTGGCTTGAAGTTTTGTGTTCAGCCGCTGTTTTATACAGCTGTGAACTCCACTGCTTGTTCTTCAAGCTTCGTTCCACAATATACTTGGTGAGTAACTATTCACAAATGTAACCAAATACTGTAGGCAAAGTTAGCACCAGCACTATCTTTTTTTAAGGTAATATATTTATTGAATTTTCAAGTATACACACAAAATGAAAACATACAAACAGATGAGCCAACAAATAAACTACAAGGTACAATTAGAATTTGACCTTAAGTCCATGAGAGCCAATAGACGAACAGTAATGTGAATATACAGCATATCTGTGGAGCCATAAAGGAAGTTGCTACATTATCGTGTACAGTTAAGATGTCCCAGAGCTCTGCAATAGATACAGTAGGTCAGGTCTTTATTCTTTATAAAATCAATAAAATCTCCCCACACTTTCTTAAAAATGTATTTTGTCTATTAAAGTGTATGTGATTTTTTTTTTCCCAGTGGTAAGCACAAAGACAATTCCTTCAGCCATTTTGCAGTGCTTGGTTTTCCCATTTCTATCCATGACAGAGCGATCACCCTCTTTGCTTGTAATATTTCCATATTCATGAAGATTTTCCCATAACAGTTTATGCAAGTATTTTCAGGATATAAACCCAATATAAAAAGTTTGGGCTCCAGCACCAGTTCCACTGACAGAATCTCCTGCAGCACATCTCTTACTTCACCCTAAAATTCCTTAATTTTTGGGCATAACCATAAGCAATGGAACAATGTACCTTTAAATTCTCTACATCTATTACAACTATCTGGGGTGTTCATGTTGAATTTACTAAGTTTTTCTGGTGTAATATACAGTCTCATTAGCCAGTTAAATTGCAGCATATTTAGGCGTGTATTGCCTGTCTGTGATTGGGCCATCTTACAAGCTTTCCTCCATTGTTCTATTGTGACTTTTTCCTGTAAATCAGTTCTCCAAGCAGCAAGTTTAGAAATGGAAGAATCAGAAGAATCAGACATCAGGAGATTTTACAATTCAGAAATCATACCCTCGCCATACGGATTCTTGGTTAAACTTTGCTCCAAGAGAGAGGAGCTTGTGTGAAATCATTTTGGTGAGATCTGATAAAGTTCCTTAGTTGTAAATATTTATAAAAATGTTTATGGAGAATATTAAATTTAGAGACTATTTGTTCAAATGTTAGAAGACTTCCATCTTTGCCAAAAACATCCCAAACCAGTCCCACTCCTCTGTCCTCCGTCTGCCCACAATTTAAAGCCTCCATCATTTCTACCAGGTGCAAAGTTATTGTTTCCCCAAATTGGGCTATATATGGAAAGGGGAGAGGCTGCTTTTAGGAGTCCTTGGGTAGCCTGCAGAACACAAATCATATTTTTAACTATTGGGTTATGTTGTCTTTTTAAGTTTCTTGTATTTGTCAGAGTAAATATAATTGAGAAGGAGCGGCTTAACAGATAAAAATTCAATATTTTTCCAGGCGGGAGAGTTTTTTTGTTGTACAGTAAAACATTATTGTTCTTAGTTGGGCTGCCCAATAGTACCATAGCATATTAGGGCATCGCAGCCCTCTTCTGTCAAAGGGCAAATATAAAAGAGAAAAGCAGAGTCTAGGAAGTCTATTGTTCCATAAGAATCAATTAAAGAGTTTTTTTTTTTTATTTTAAAGAAAAAAATCTGATGGAGGAGGGAACCAGCACTATTTTGACTAGGTGTTATTAAACACACACTTGAGATTGTAAGACTTGAGCTTCAGGGTAAAATGCAACGAACTGTAGCTGCTCAGTGGAAAATCAGACTGAGGCTGTACTGCGGAGTTTCTAGAGGAGCAGAGCTTTTCAGTTATGAAAGGTTGCTATGCATTAAAACAAATTTAGTGATGGGTTTTCTTGTTCCTGAAACTCTTTTAGATGGCATCTTTCATCTGAGGCTAAGATGGTTTTAACGGTGCTTTGTACTTCCTCTAAGGGCTTCTGGACATTTAGCACGTATGCAATGTTGACAGACCTTCCCCTGCTTTGCCCCTCAGTAAGCCTGCTGTTGTTAACGCTGTCACAAATGTTGCACTGTAAACAAGCTGTTTTCTTCACCCACAATGGCAGTGGGAAAAATTAATTAATGATCTGTACTCTTTGTGTGAATCTTTACTCATTCCTAATTAGCTCATCTCCTTGAAAACATCAAGTCAGTTGATTATGACTGAAGGAAAATAGACGGTTTCTGGTGTCATTTATTAGTAATCTTCAGAGTTGTGAGAGCGAACGGCTGTAGCAGACAATGCAAGTGGTGAATGAAAGGGAGTGCGTGTCACAGCAGGGTTAATGAAAAACTAACCTGGGATGAGAAATGACAAGAAAATGATTTACAAAAAAAAAAAAAAAACATATCTTGGAAACACACACATTCAAACAGCTAAGTAAACAACAGTGTGAATACATGGGTGCACAGCTTCAGACACACCACAGCAGTTGTGCTGCTACCTGAATGCAACACTCGGAGACAATGGAGAATTTTCCTTGAAAACTTTTTTTTTTTTCTTCATTTAATAACAAACAACTTTCACTGACTGGCATCAGTCTGGTTATGGCACCAAGTCATGGACACTGTCTCAGTCCACTGAGTATGAATATTATGCATGTACTGTAGCAATCATTGCAAATGTTGTAGGCACAAACATAGCAGTACGATTGCATTTTTAAGTTTTTTTCCTTTTAAAGTTCCACAGTTGTGACATGATGCCAAGTGACAAACACTTGCCAAGGAGATGTAATTGCATTTCCTATTTTATAATTACTTTTTTGACTCTTCAGTCTTGGTTTCATAAATGTAGCTTACATTTAGGCTTCATAAAGGCAATGTATATCTCAGCAACCTTAAAATTAGCTTTGCAGAATTGCGTATTTACACTGAACTCTGCATCTCTAATAAGTAGTTCTACCTGTTACAGCAGAAAAATATATCATGGTTAAATCATTTAAAGATCATTTGACAACTGTGACACCCTAATATAATGGTAAGGGAAACAGCACTTGGCATACCTTGCTTTACCCAGTCTGTGCCTGTCTATAACTCGTCTTATGAATCAAAAATGAACTGAAAGGTTCCAGACTAATTTACATTTATACATTTGTAACCTGAAACAACAGATGGTTTCTTACACAAGACCATCTGGAAGCTGATTGAATAGAGAAAGTTTCTTTGAAAAATACTTTATATCTGATAGGATGAACCATCTCTCTTACTGTCTGGTATGGGCTAGTTTCAACAAGACAAACACCGAAGTACGGGGGGGGGGGGTGTTAATGTTAACCTGACCTTATGTTAAACCGGTCAATACAACAACAAAAACTTTTTTTCAATTTAGTAAAAAGCCATCAGTGGCATTCTTTTCTGCTCTTTTGGAGAAGGATAAACTCCAGTTTTATATTATGAACATCTTACTTTTAAAGTTATACCATGTAACTTTTGGCCACTAGGAGCACTAAACCTTTAATGGCACCAACGTCTCACAGGACTCACAGCAATGACGCAAATTTAGATCTCCTCTCCCCTGTCTGGATATTGAAATAAACAAGTCCATCAAGATTCTAGAATTTTCTAAAGGATTTTTCACCATTGGAGGATACGCCCCTGGCGGAGGTCTGCACCTCTAACTGTTTCTAATTATATATGTTTACATATAGTCTACTCGACGATTCGTTGCCAGGACTGAGCATTAGATTACCAAGCAAAGATCATACCATCCTGCAGTAAGGGGGCGCTGAACGTTTGAGTTTTTACACAATATTCATTTGTTCTTTAAATAATTCATGTTACAGGTCTATTAGCAGTCGAATAATTCTGTTCTGCAGTGTGGCATAAGGCAAGATGGGCCAGGCAGGCGGGTTTAAACCGCAGTCTGCCGGTGAGTCACACGCGCTGACCATTTAGCCAAAGAGACATCTCTATGACCAAGTAGCCAGAGACATGATGACAGGACCCTCAACTGTCACATCATCATCACCATTGTAACTTCTTCCACTGATTTACAACATCAGTCTGTCAAGTAGTTTTGTGTTCTTTGTTCAGACATCATTAGTGAAAAGAAAAGTAAGGTTTAATTTTTACATTGACAGTTTCAGCGATCAGCTGTCGCCTTCATCAGAAGTTGTTTCACTGACAGCGCCTGACGTGTCATCCGGCAGGTCTTGACAGCCGGCTGGACGGCACGCCCAGTGACGTTCTGGTCTCACCGGGCTAACCCCGCCCACACCTGAAAGGCGTGGGGAGGCAAGCTCGATAGTCCAGTCAACCACCGAGTGCACCGCTCTCCCGCCGTACTATTTCCTTTGGAGCAGAGTATCCCAGGTGTGGGAGAGCATGAAGCCTCCCTCGTCTCTGTTCATGGCTCTATCTGCACTTCTCCTGATCTCAACAGCCTCCTTAATTCACCTTTTGCCCTTGTTTTCCTAAGTGCCGCTGACTCTTGCCCCCGTCCCAGTCCATGACGTGATTGTTTCCCTTGCATTGGTCTGATATTGCTGATTTGAGGTTTTGATTTAGTGCCGTTTCTTTCTGAGATCGTGTGAGTCGTGATGTTGTTTCCTTTTTCGCATTCCTTCTGATGTTCTGTTTTTCTTGTGTTAAATGTTCTTCCAGTCTCCCCGATGTATGTATTATTGCACGATTTGCATGGTATTTCATATATGACATTGCACTTGTTTTTGTCTTCTATTTTATCTTTTGGATGCACCAGGAGTTGTTGAAGTTTTCCGTATGGTTTGATTGCGGTCCCTATTCCGTGCTTCCTCATAATGCGTTGGATGGGTTCTGTTATCCCCCGAATGTATGGTAGTGTGACTATTGTCTTGCTGCCGTCATGTGTTTTTTGCGTTTTCTTTTGTTGTTGTTTCTTGGGCTTTTGCTTATTTTTGACCTGCTGTTTTCCTCTGTTGATGGCCCACATTGGGTCCTGGCAGCGTATGAGTGCCTGCTGGATGTGTTTCTCCTCCTGTCGCCTGTCCTCCTCTTCTGTGATGATACTGGTTCGTTCATATAGTGTTCTGACAACTGAGAGTTTGTGTGCCGTGGGATGTTCCGAGGTCCAGGGGAGGTACTGATCTGTGTGTGGATTTTCTGTAAACCGTGATGCTGAGGCTGCCGTCATCCTTGTGATGAATGTTTAAGTCCAGGAAAGCCAGTGTTTTATTGTGCTCCTCTTCGTGTGTAAATTTGATGTTTCCTGTGGTGTCAATGGTGTTAAGGTGGTTTGTTATTTGTTTGTGTTTGTTCGACTGTAACTTTTTCCAGAATATCGTCCATGTATTGTTTCCACAGGGTGGGTTTAAGCGGTGGAGGGGCTGCAGTGATGGCTTTCTGCTCCAGGTCCTCCATGAAAAAACCCACTCATTATGGCAGAGAGGGGGTCACCCATGGCGAATCCCTCTTTTTGTCTGTAAAGGTTATTGTTGAACTGAAAATATGTAGACTTGGCAACAAACTGTAAAAGGTTGAAAATGTCATCCACTGTGAGGTTGGTGCGTTTATGAAGCGTTCTGTCCTTACTTAGTCATTCTCGTACTATATGTAGGGTGACATCAACTGGGGTTTTGGTGAATAATGATACTACATCATGGGAAACAAGGATCTCATCGGTTTTTATTTTCACATTACCGAGTTCTTTAGCCAGTTCTTTTGAGTTTTTGTAGTGATGTTCACTGAGTCCGAGGAGGGGTTTTATTATTTCCACCAAAGCTTTGGATAAATTATATGCAACTGAACCTATGCTGTCCACTATGGGTTGTAACAGGGAGTCTTTTTTTGTGTATTTTTGATGTACCATATATGCGGGGGGTAATTGCTTGCTGTGGGTATGAGATGATTGTAGGTATCCTGTGTTATTTTTTTTACTCTCTCGTAGCGGTGTTAGTAGATTTTTCAGTGTCTTTTTCTCCGTGGGGTTTTTCTTTAATCTTTCATAGGTATTTGTATCTGCTAACATATGTTCCATTTGCGCCTTGTATTTTATGGTGTCCATGACTACTGTGGTTCTTCCCTTATCTGCGGTAGGATGGTGATGGTTTTGTCATTTTTTTAACGAGTCTATGGCTGCTCTTTGGTTTTTTGTGATATTGCTTTTTGGCATTTTTGCTGTCTTCAGGATGCCTGCTACCGCGTTTCATAGTTCAGCCATGTTGCCTTGATCTTGTAATTTTTGACATGACAGCTCCATGGCCAGTAGGTATTCCTCATGTGGGATGCGTTTGGGTGTGATTGCGTAGTTTAGGCCCCGTGACAGCACCTCTATTTCTGCTTCCGTGAGTGTGCGTTGTGATAAATTGCGCACCCATTTTTTGTTGACCTCCTGCTTGCCCTTGTTTCTACGTTGTATTAGTACGGCTGGAAAGTGGCACGCTCGGTGGTGGACGGGACCATCGGGCTTGCCTCCCCACGCCTTTCAGGTGTGGGCGGGGTCAGCCCGGTGAGACCAGAACGTCACTGGGAGTGTTGTCCAGCTGGCTGTCAAAACCTGCCAGATGACACATCAGGTGCTGTCAGTGAAACAACTTCTGATGAAGGTGACAGCTGATCGCTGAAACTGTCAAGGTAAAAAAATCAAACCTTACTTTTCTTTTCACTAATGATGTCTGAACAGAGAACACCAAACTACTTGAAAGTAGACATGATGAACATTTTCGAGCTATCAGTCTGTCAAGGTGGAAACAGTCTGATAGATATGAAAACCGCGTCTACTTCGTGCGTAATGCTCAAGATGGATGCGCTGTTGCTGCTGGAAGATTATTCAAATTGTATCAGAAAAGAACGTGTTTTTAAGGACCATGATTTCCTGAATCATGAAGCCTGTGGCTGATATCAGACTCCCCAGAGGAGCGCTTTTATCTTTGTCCTGAACTGGATTGCTGTCTTGCTGCATCAGCTGTTGAGCGCACATGTGGAGCTGCTCCTCACTGAACGGGCTGACATGTGAGGGGAAGACTGCTGGACCATTCCAGCAAGTTGTAGAATAATCATGGCTGTAATGTTTTTAACATTCACTCCACCTCCACTCCACTCGCTTAGTTATTGTTAAAGGGGAACTATGTTTTTTTTCAACCTGGACCTATTTTCTAGCATGAAATGCGTGAAATTTACTCAGACAGTTTTAGTGTAACTTGAATTCCTTTAGGAGATATTTAGATCCACTACAGATCAGCGTTTGCCCGATATAATGGAAGTGATGGGGCAGCCGTGTACAGACTTAATTTTTACTGCGGTGGCTTTGATGACGTCACTATTATGCGACACCATAACAAGTAAATGACTGACTCAGATGAAGGGCTCGTTAGCAGGCTTGCAAAGAACTTGATGACCAGTTCAGTTGATTTGAATCAGGTGTGGTGGAGTTGGAAACCAGGAATACATGCAGGGCAGGGGTCCCTGAGGACCAGGATTGGGAAACCCTGGTTTAGGGAGTCACGTTAGCTTTGGTCTATAGCAGTTATCTTCTAGCTGCGTTTCGCTAACAGGAAACTATAGGCAGCTTATACGGCTCTTATTGACATTGCTTTGAATAAACGCTAACTGAAAAAAAAATTAAAAGCATCACATTTTTGTATGTTTACACAACAGCCAAACTTACTTACCAGTCTAATTATACCGTGGCAAACAGAGAGTGGATTTTGCTGCCACACTGCTGTTTCAGAAGACTCCAACAACTGCATTCTTTTCCAATGTCCACTTGTATTTTTGATCTGCCGTGATCCCTTTGCCTCTTTCTTTTTCAGGCCTGCTCAGACATCACTTTCACCTTTTTACTTTGTTCCACCATGACTATGCTTCGAGTAATGACAGAAAGTAGCACAAGTAGAGCTTTCTGTGTTTACAGAGAGGAGCTGTAAAGCAACATGTTACGATGTCTGGTTTCTGCAGAGGGCAGCCCGCTCTAAGTGCTGACATGCGTCAGTCACTTAATATTTGCACCCTAAAATCATCTCGTACTACTCATTTTAGGCTTAATATCAGAGTCAAAAGTTACACAGTATAACTTTAAAGGTTCCAATATAAGACACAAATTGGTTAGAAAAACATGAAGTTGAATACATTAACTAATTTAAAGTAGGTGGAAACAATCTTGTCATCTCAGAAGTTCGTAAACAGACTTATAGTAAAACAAAAAACACATACCGAGAGATAAGTCATGACAATGGGCTACTTTTTGATATGATAGAGAACTTGAGCATGTGAAAGGATCCAAATCTGAAATACAATCTAAAAAAAATTGTTATAAGTGGGGTAGTAAGTTTTTATTGGTATGTTTTACCCTTAACTCTGTCAAAAAGTATATCTACTAGGTACATCTACCACACATCATCAATGTTGCTGTACTTTAGTAAAAGTGGCAGAGACCCTGAATTAACTTTGTTGGCCAAGTTTAGAATGGAATAGATGATGGAAAAAACAGACATTGACAGATGTGCAGTACAAGCAAGAAATTTGACTCCGGTGAGACTTTACTGTATATGCAAGTACTGAGGAAGATAAGAATAAGCTATAAGAATAAAATATACATAATAAAATAAGTACAATATAAATACAATCTATGAAATGACAGTGCCATAAGACGCTTGTTTGACTGCCTTCTGGTTTCTACCAGTCCACCTGCCCATGTTTGGTTTCCCAGCCCATGCAGAGATTGATTGGTTGCAGGGATTGCAAAATAGACAGCCATAGATGAAGACAGTGACTTTCTTGTAAGTGTGAGTGAACACACACATGTCCTCTTCCATGTCACTGTATGTCAGTGTAAGTACCACAGGAGAGAAGGTGTGTGTGTAGATGACAGCGGCCTGAGCCCCTGCCTGTATTAAGAGAGCCCTGGCAGAAAGAGATAGTGGCTCTATCTTAATGGCTTCTGCCGCCTGCCACTCAGCCTTCAGACAGAGTACTTCGCCTGCATGCGTCCTCCCATGATAAAGCCACTTCACAGGGGTTTGTGCCTATCCATGCTTACCTCTTCTCTCTCCCCGACTCCTTGGATGGTGGGGAGAAAGAAGAAAAGGTGCAAGAGGTAGTGATACATGAGCTTACCCTTAGACTGAGACCAGCTCTGAGAGACAGGAGAGAGGAAGCGGCCTTCATTCATGCATACATAGTTGATTTCTCTGAAAGACTGTCCATGATGTGGTCAACAATACTGTATACCAGGTGAAGTAGTGGAGACCATTATATGATTGTGACAATGGTATATGATGGTGACGCACTGGCTTGACAAGACGAATAGTGGTTGCTAGATGTGAACCCATTCTGAAAGTACATGTGTAACATTTTTAAAGGTAAGGTGGTACAAGGAGTTTTTTCTTTGGAACGTTGTTTCTTTTTTTGTTGTTTTTGTTGTTTTTTTGCGATCATGAAATCACCATTATCTTTCCTAAAAAGCAGCAGCAGCCTTCTCAAACCTGCACTGGGGCATGCGTTGCACCAGTACCCTTTAACCAGCACATCGTCGTGTTGCGTGGCTAAATGTGAACCGTGTGTTACATATTATGATGAATTTATTGTTGTGTGCTTTGACAAATGGATTGAACTTGCTGAAGTCGGCTCAGTTCAGCGCAATAGCCGCCTTCGCTGTAGTTGATGCGAGGGAAAGAGGTGCTGCTGTCAGGGCACATCCCTGGCCAAAGAGAGGGGCGACGTCTGCCATGGCAGCCCACTGCTGCCATGTCAATGTAAAGGAAACATTTATCTGATACCTCATCGGGATGTAATAGCGATCACATGATCGGATCGGTACATCCGTACTTGGTGTACCCATTTTCCTCATGACAGCTTACAGAAAATGGCTTGAAAGTGCACTTAAGCACACAGCAGAACCAACTCAGACTACCATACACAGGAATGAGAAATGACAAACAAGCCATTTTATCCCCTCGTACTTACATTTCCCTCACCTGCAGTGTAGCCACAGTGATCTCATCTCATCATGACCTGCATTGAAGAGGTTAACACATTGCACCATAGAATCTAATGGCCAGCTGGTAGGTTTATTCTCCATCAATAATTGCATAAAAATTGCTCAATCTCATATTGACTCAAACCCTGGGCTGCTTCTGGATTTTGTTAAAGTTTTTAGAAACCAATTTAAAGAGCTGCTGTATACAGTAGGATATTTATATGGCAAATGAGATCTCAGAAGTCACATTTCCTACTCATGATATAAAGCTTTTAACAGAGTACTGCCAGAATTGTTTAGTTTCTTTCTTAAAGGGACTAGAGGCAGGAATTTAAAAAACAAACAAACATGCATGTCCATTTTTTTAATACTAATGGGTGAAGTGCTAAATACCAAAAAGAACGTTTCCACCCACGTCTCTTTCCGTTGCCTTAAACAGGCTGTGTGCTGCAAAATGCGCTGCAATTCGGTGGCCGAATTTCCCGCGCTGCCGTGCGGACGTGACGTCAAATGACGCTACATCCGCAGTTTTGATATAGGAAGAAGACTGTTGCGGTAAATTCAGACACTGTAAGCGATAGTTATGGATTATTCTGCCGTCAGCAAACGATCCAGATCAACTGAAAGACCACTAAAAAGTGTAACTACGAAAAAAAAGCATAGTAAACAACATTATAGCTTCAGTTTGTGCACGCTCCCGTGATGTCTTGGCTCGTGGCTGCAGTTACCTGAAGCGGCAGTCGCGAGTTGCGTGTTTTGTTTCTTAATCTTGCGTCTAGTCCCTTTAAATAACTGCTGATGAAACTTGCTGTTAAGAGGAAAGTTAAAGAAGAAACACCAACAGATTTTAAGTTTTCATTTCTTAGGTACTGCAAATGCAGCATGATGTGAATTTGAAGTTGCCTCAGATAAAGATAGGAAAGCTTGAGCTGTGAGTGTGATGTAAGGATTTTTGAGTTGGCAGGAACTTCAGACACCCTCTGACAAATCTTCTGAAGCACATAAAAAGTGACTTTTCCATAATACATCCCCTTTAATAGCAAGTCTTCACAACTGTATTTGGATGTATTTTGGCTTTGTGCAGTTGATGTTTTAAGTAAAGTGTCTTTCCGACTTGAGTAAACTTTTCCATCTGGCTTTCTTTCCATAGTTGTGTCTATGTTTCATTAATGTATTAATGCTGGCTCAGTTTAGCTACTGTAGCTGCCAAAGTTATAAGCGTCTACTGAACAACATAAGCTTTACTCAGTTCCCAGCTATTCCAAAGGTAGCTCATCATGAAGCAGGAAAAAGCACCACTTGTTAGAGCAGCAATTCTACTTGGAGTCATTGCTGAACTCATTTGTCCTATGAACTGTTTATGGAATGATCTATAAGCAGCAATGACACTTTGAAAGGAGAAAAACTGTCAGAGTAAGAGGGGGAAAAAGAGCATACCAGCTTAAATAGGACATCTCATAGTGATGGGAGTGTTGCTGTACAACCTGCCTTGCTGCTCAGAGGTCATGACAGCAGTCTGCCACGTGTTGTTCTTAAGTGCTTACACTAACAATGAATTTTGTTCTTTTACTTGAAGTTGTTTGGTCAATGCAGATAGAAAGTGCTCTGACAACTGAACACATAATATCTGTAGATAAAGACCATGTGATATAGTAAAAATCCCCAGAAGAAAATGGTGTCAGCTGCTCTTTTTAAGTTGGAGAATGAACCGTCCAAATCTTCAATTTCTATCAACAATATCAGGACGTGGCATCAACAAAGAAGGTTATAGTAGGGAAAAAGATTTTTATCAAAAGAAATAATTCAAATTGTTGATCTGAAACCAGACAGAGTCTGGCACACTCCGCTCCATTAGTGTCTGCCCTGTTATGTGCATAAAAGGCTCACTTCTTTCTGCACTGGCACTGGACATAAATTGTGGAACACAGAATTATCCAATGAGCCAAATTTCTTGGAATACTGAGCTTAATGATCAGTCATCAGTATAAATCATTCATTCATAACAAAACTGTTGATCTTTTCTCTTCTATAACAAGCACCTATGACTGACCATCTTTAAGAAAATGAAAACTAACTTTTGGACTGCTTCGTCCTAGATCATAGATTCACAGCATCACAGCATAAATATGTTCCAAGAAGCACTTCCATGCTCATTTCTCACCAATTTAAATGCAAACTATGTCATTTTGGGGCAAAATATTGCTCTTGCATAGAAAACCCTCTTACATGTAGGTACATGACTACTTATTTGCCACATTGTGTCTGGTGTTTGCATCTTTGAATTTGCATAATAAGAAGCAGGAATGTTTGGGAAAATGTGTGGTATTAAGACTTCTTCCAGCTTTAGGATTGTTTACTGCCTGTCCTTCCCCGAGTTTGCTCGCCATTGTCCCCTAATGCACTTTAGTTGTAAGGGTCCCAGAACAGGGGCCTCCCATCAATGGCTGCATTGTAAGTGAATCCATGTATTGTGTAGATGTGATTTCTCCTTTATGTGTGTGTGTGTGTGTGTGTTTTTTGTTTGTTTGTTTATTCTCATGTATGTGTTTCTGCTGATCCTCCTGCGTATTCTTTTCCTGCCTGTGTGTTTGATTATGTCCATTTCCATAGATGGACCTTTTTCTTTAACATTTATCATAGAAACAACAGAAATTGATTATGATATTATGAAACACTAGTCTAGGATGAGCTCAGGTGAAACATCAATCAGCATGACACTATTGCACATGATGGCTTGCACTTGGAAGGCTGGCTACCCCAGAATAACTCTGGCATGGCATTTTACATGTCATTCCTTAATATGTGTAACATGTATACATACATACACATACTGTACTTACCGCTTTATTGCTGAAAGACCTCCTGTAAAATCCTAAGCTCAGACTCATGAATAAAAGTGCCACAAGAAACTTTTCCATAAACAGCACTTAGATGCATTGATTGTTGTTCTGTAGGACTATCTGCTCCATTATCTCCATCTACCTTATTATTTAGTAAGAATTAATCACAGTTTAGTTCATGGTCAGTCAGCTCTCCAAGGTACTGTTAGCTATTTCCATTGTGTGAATGGTAATTTCATAAAGATCTATTCAAAATATGAACACAAGCTGCATGCCCATACTTTCAGCTGTCTTTGACTGCAGGGGGAGCAGGGCAAGGGGTGTGTCCAGGTCAATGCTGCTCTGTTATGTTGACCGATTGCTGTCGACTCAGCCGCATAATGGAGAAATTAAGTTTCTGTAATGCACAAATGAGGTTATCATTGGTTTTGCAGCTGTTTACGGGGTCAAGGAGAGATGCTGTGTTCAATCGGGGCTCAATTTAGTTGGGAATGCGATTAGATTTAGCCCTTCCAGTGTATTCTCTCCATTTGACCATGAATTAGATTAGGTAAATAGAAAACTAATGCCACTGATTGTTGTTGACGTTGAAATGTTCATATTACAGAGAGCAGAAAGGGGGAGTCGACATGGATCTGTGCCTTGTATTTGCAAAATTGTAAATTTTTATATGGCTGTTATATAAATTATGTTTGTATAAAAGTACTTAATAGACTTCTCAGTGAATTAGTGAATCACGGTTTTACATATCTGTGTCTGGAAAAAGCATATATGTTTTCCTACTATTAACATTAGAAACACCAGAATGAAGTAGTGCAAGCTAATTTCCCATGAAAGTTGCGGTATCCTGGTGATTTCTTTACCACAATTTCTCCAATTCCAGCAAAGATGATAAAACCATAGAGCGCATTCCTGCTATCTATTGCTGGTAAAAAGTTGGGTCAACTAAAGTCAAGTTGGTGATGTTATCAGATGCTAAAAAAAAAACAACAAAAAAAAAATGCTTCAATCATAGGAAAGAACTGGCACTGGCTGTAGTAATTTTGTTTGCTGGCAGTCTGTTTTTCCCAGTCTTGGGAGCAAGGGACAGCTTGATGAAATTTCTCGAATTTGGCAGAAAATCTTCTTCTGGACTCAAGGATTTACTGATTAGATTTTGTAGATCAAAGGTCATTGTGCCCTTATAAAACACATATTTGGCCACAACTCAGGAATTCATACATTAATTATGACAAAAATTCAGACAATTGTCTAATGAAATTAACCACAAAAAAAGCACTGGGTGAACTATTTAAACCAGACTCTGTTTTTAATGGTTGTTTTATAAAATAAATAGATTATTAAAATCATAAATACTGACACATTGTGTGCATCGTTTAACGTTATAGCTGAGGCTCATTTTGCTTACTCTGTTACTGTAATTTAAGAAGAGGAACACCAAAGCTGGATTTATGGTATATCAGTCAATATAGCAAACTTAACTGAATCACTGTTGGCTGCTAAGATAGAAATTTTAATTCTGTATGAAACTGGTATAAATGGCACGAATGTCTAATTGGTAATTTTGTAAAAAAAAAAAAAAAAAAAAAGTTGTGGCCACATTAAAAGCTTCAGATGTCAAGTCTTGTATAAAACGATACTGATGAGCATAACAAGGAGGCATCAGCACCATGATGTCAACTCTAAGCCATGAAAGATATAAGGTAAATTTCTATAGGAAAATAAGTAAGAAAGTATTCATCACTATGCCATTTTAGAGCTTAAATTTGAAATCCCAACACTTTGCATATAACATTATTACACAACTGGTTTGTAGAATTAGTCATTAAAATTAAGGTTTATTAGATTTTGTATTTTATGATTAAATGAGGAATAAAATATGGTCAAAACATCGACAAAGAAAAACCTGAATTTACCCAGGACTCTCCTTCCAACTGTCAACCCCGAGTCTATTTGTGCAGAATAAGTGGAATTGAAGTCTAAGAAATAACTTTTAAATGGACCTTTTGGTCCAACAGATTTTTTCCGCCAGCGTTTCTGAGATATGTATTGAGCTTTCAGTCACAGCCTCAAAGGCGCTTCCGATCTCACAAATACAGTGTGCGTGCTATTGTACTCGCATTGTAATAACAATGAACAGTGTGCATGTGGTTGTACAGTAGGTGTCTGCTTGTCTACCCTAAAAACCAGACAGGACTCGTATTCTTTCCTCCCTCTGTGTGTGTGTGGCAGCATCTGAGTGTGTGAGCGTGTGTGTTAAAGTATCACAGAAGTGGCAGTCTGTCAGCTCTGCTTTTCTCTGCACTCTCCAGAACAATAGCTGGATTGGCCATATGTGTGACACATAGACCACACAACCTTAATAGTGACTGACAGCACTAAGGGCTGAAAGCAGCATGCAACGACACACACATGCGTACATAACGTACACACACCTGAGGACACAATGGGTGTGGTGGATTGGTGAAGGTTTCAGTCAGGTTGCATATGCGTATTGTTCAAGTGTGTCTGTGTGTATTTGTACATCGATTCATTCATGCATGTGAGCTTCAGCATATGTTCTGCCGAAAGTGTTCAGCTGTCTTCTTATAACAAAACTGTTTTCTGTCGCTGAATCAAAAGTCTGAATTTCAGTGCATCAAAACAAAAGGGAAAAGACAGGAAATTAAAGTCAGTTTAAGCTTTTGTTCCATCTCATTTCTTACACTGAGGCCATGGAGGAAAATTAACTCTCAATATTAGTCTCAGATACCTTCAATGCACATTGACATTGTTTTACAACAATAAAAGAATCAGAAATGGCAATTGTACACTCATTCTGTTCAGACTAATGGCTGCAAATGTCAGCATACAGTAATAACATTTAAACACTGGGAAAAGGGTGACTAGTGTAAATTGACAGAGATGGATTACCCAAATATGCTGACATTAATGCTTTTGCAGTGATAAAAATGACATTTATCTCAAGAAAACATGAAGTAAGTTCATTAGATTTTATATCTGGCACGTGGCAAATGGAGTAAGTGGGATTTCCCTTCACATAAACTTTAGTGTTAAATTGTAATGACAGCAAAGTAATAGCATGCACCCGTTTATTATTGTTTAATGGATTAGAAATGTCTTCTAGGGCATTTTAATGGTTAAGGCGTACACAATACCATAGAGCCATAATAAAGGTGGTTGGATTACAAGATTAATGAAACTTTGTTTCTCTCTCTTTCTCTTCCTCTCTCTCCTCATTTCACATCTGCAATTTCCTCTTTCACTATCACAGGATTGAAAGTCAAATAGTAATTTAAGCAATAAAAATTTAAAAAGCAACCCAATCAAACTCTTCGGACAGTATTGCAGTGAAAGTACCCGCCCCTGAAAGAACTCAAAAGCTTCAACTTGAGACTACCTCATATTAATCTTGTTTCAAGGCTTGTTTCACATCCACTGTTCTGCTTCTTTATTCTGTTTGCATAGCCAATCATGTGAAAAGCATGATGTGTATCAAAGTTGAACACAAAACAGCTTCACTTTACTAACATGGTGGAACCAAAGGGACAGTGAAAGAGGAAGGAACAACATAAGTTAACCAATTAAGCATGGGTGAGTCCAAGCATTGCTAAGGATATTGTAAAACCTTAGAAAATTCACTGAGTGAAAGCGTTAAACACGTGTTCATGCAGCCTGTTCCTCTGCAAACAAAAAAGTTTAGTCACCGTGTACCGCAGCTCCTTTTACATGTGCACTCCTTGTCATTAATCTGACTGCAGCTGTGCAGCATTTGGCACCCAGCTCACTATTTTATTAGATCAAACCTAGTTTCATATAAAGTATAATATATATATATATATATTAATGGACAGACACTACAATTAGTGAACTAATTGTAATCCAGCAAATAGCAGCACTCTCCAAAACTTAACTACCCTGTTTTTCAGTAGGTCCAGGGTGAAATTGACAGGAAAAATATCAGGTTGGATCTTGTGATCTGGACTTGTCTCTCTTCTCTTCCATTTCTAATCCTCGTAACTAAATGCTAAACATATCTGTCCACTGCATGTTAAACACATTTTTAACAAGTTTCAATATTAAAACGTCTTTATTATCAATATATTGACTCACAAAAGCCCCTACACAGGATGTCAAAATGAACGAATCACTGAATATATTTGGAAGTATTATTGTTTGTTTACTTAAATGTTTGCATACTGTAGAAGGTAGACGCTACAATGACAATTTTATCTGAGCTTTAAAAAACTGTTGCAAATCAACAGTTGTATTTTTTTATCCACTTAACAGATTTTTGGGAGTACGATTAAATCATCATTTGTATATTGAAGATTATCATATACTGTAGATGACACAATATGAAAGAAATTATTTGTGTCATGAAGGTTTAATGTTGGTGCTTGGAGAGATGTCACTTTTAACAAGTTCTATCTTGACCACAAACAGCAAACTTGTGTCATCCATTACCTCCAATTATCCTGTCAGTTTATCTGTGAGTGACAAGTTCTCGTGAATATGAGGTGTATCATTATAAAGCATTTAAGTAGTTTCTGAAATGCATCAGCAGCTTTCTGCTTCCATCCACGAGTAAGTCCTAAATGTAGCCAACACTATTTAGTGGTTGTGTGAGTTTATGAATGACTGGACAGTTCAAACATAGACCCAGTATTATATCTTCGTGCTTTCTTGTTCCTGTTCAAAGTCAGTCAGCTGTATTTTGCACCAGTTACAGTTAGCAAAGAGATGAACACTGTAAATCCAAATACAAACATTGCAGGTACCGTATCTAGCAGTTAAAAAAAAAAAATCACAAAAATGTCTGAGTTTTAACAGCAGCATTTGACAGAAACAGCTCCCCTTTTCATTTCACTGATCCTTATCGCAAAAAGTAAACATCAAAGCAGTTTAATCTGTTGGTCTGATAGCCTGTTTTAAAAATGCCTAAGTAACATAGAAAAATAAAATACTGCTGTTTTTACACTTATTTGCACAAAATTTGTGCGTTTTCCAGTCGTAGCAGTAACATTCAAACTTGTGTAGTGTTGCTTTATGCGTTAGCATGTTGGAAGTGTTTTTGACTACATACCCAATCACTGCTCTGCAGTGTTGGCACACTGCTTTTATTTTGTCGACTTTTATTTTGCTCCGTCTTCATCTAAAACCGAAGTGCTCCCAGACAGGGGACTTTGAGGCTTGAGGGTGCTTCCTGTAGCAAAGGAGTGGGCAATTCCGGTCCTCGAGGGCCGACATCCTGCAGGTATTAGGAGTGTCCCTGTGGCAACACACCTTGTGACTTATGCAGAGCTTGATGTCAAGCTCTGTACAATTACCCATTGATTGGAGTCAGGTGTGTTGCAGCAGGGAAACCCCTAATACCTGCAGGATGCCGGCCTTCAAGGACCGGAGTTGCCCACCCGGCTCAACAGGCTCACATGCCATGTTGTTACAAGTTGTTAGAAACAGGAGCGCTTCACCAAGTGGATGCAAATATTCATCTGTCTGTTACTCAATTATGTCTGTTGGCATGTAAAAACTTACTGAAACAATAAATAGCTAAATGAACAAACCCTGCACCCAACAATTTGGTACAGGGTTGTGCCCAAAGACTATAGACAATATGGACGTAGTGTCCGGTCACTTCTGAATAGGGGAAAGCGAGGCCAGTTGGGCATGTCCCACCGTCACCATCTTTCCATGTCACATGTGTCATCACTCCCAGAAAATACTAAAATGGGCATGCGTAGCCTCGTGGAAAATTATTGACAGCCCACGTACTCTGGGCTAAATGCAAACCGAGCTAACTCCAAACTATTTGGAAATTACTGAGACTAGCCTCCTGAGTGGCGGGATAAAGGCAAGACATGTTTGGACTTGCTGTTAGCTGCTAAAAACCACCATTTTGCTACCAGACCGGATCAAAAGGACACACCCCTAATTATACTCAATTTCAAGATTAAATAACATCTAAATGGATGAGTTATAACCCCCCCCCCCACCCCCCACCACCACACACACACATACAGTTGGCATGAAGTTAAACTTGACCTATTAAACCTAAAATGATTTTTTGGACCAGGCTGTAAACATGTTTATTTCTGCTCTGAAGTTGGCCTTTTTAACATGGGAATCTTTGGGTATTAGCTCTGTTTTGGAGCCAGCCCCTAGCAGATCAAGACAGAATTACAATTTTTGTGCAACACAGAAGTAGGCTCATTGTTCTCCAGCGGAGTTTGCCCCTTGGTCGTGCCGAACGGAGAATGGTGTACTGATCAGCTCGACACATACACGTACTGTTACAGTACGAATACATACTATGGGTGTAGCTGAATCCAAATATGGTATTCGGAATGGCACAAATAACGTAATTTTTACAAATACTTATTTTGAACATTTTGCTTTAAATTGTATTTGGGAAGAAGAAAAACATATCAAAAAGCTGCATATCCTCATAAGACTGCAGTGCATGCCTGGATGACTGGTGACTGGTAGGCTGCTCCAGAGAAGGCTGGCAGAGCGAAAGACTTTACTGCATCACTGTTTGGAAGTTTGATCTGGAGTAGGGCTGCACGATTAACCTTAACCGCATCAATATTGAGGCTTAAACTACTGTGATAACCTCATGAGCCTGAGGTTTTTTTTTTTCTCCCATCTCTGACATTTGAGTGACAAACCTACTCACCAATAAAAATGGTCGAGCCCCGCATTCCTGGCTTGCTGGCCAATTAGAAATGGAGATGGAAAACGAGCTTGTATGCACTGCGCTGGCTGCAGTCAGCAGTTAACAAACACTGCATGTGTACCTATCGTTGCGCCGAGCTAAATGTTTTCATGGTGACTGGTTATCTACATAAACATGGCTGATGGTGGGACTTCTACATTAACAGGAGAGGAGCAGTTGGTAACAGTGATGGAATAATGGCGTTAAAAGAAACGGCACTAGAGGAGGCAAAGTGATATGGTTACACCTGGACACTCGTCATGTACTCCAAAGCACACTCGCACACAAACACACACACACACACGAGAGACGCAGCAACAATGAATCCAGAGAAAACGGGAAGAATTGTAAACTGGAATCTCAAACGCGAGTTTTTCTCAGAGATAAAAGACATGAACAACGTGTAATGTTCATTAAAACGACGTGTTTCTACATGTTGGCTGGAAGCCGTTACAACCGTAGAGATGAAGCTTCTTGTACATCCATAAGTCCGACTGTTCAAGATTCTGTTAGTAATTTATTCTGTTAAGTTTCCATTTCATTCATTAGTGAGATCTGATATTCACTTTTATCAGGAATAATTCAACACAGACATTAAAGTTAAGCCAATGGGAATACAGTATTAAAAAGTAACGGAATAATTACTTTTCCAAGTAATTATTTATTTTTACAAAGCTGAAACTCAGTTTGAAATGCTATTACTTATTGGAGAGGGAATTAGTAACTATAATTAATCACTTTTGTAGTAATTACAAAACATTGAACAACCTCAATCACTGTGTAGTTTTTCTTAGAGATTTCTCAGGTTCAATATCAGACAGAAGCCAGAAAAAGATGCTGGGCACATAAATAGTTTTTAAAGTAGATTATTGTTGAAAAGTAACGACTTCTTTCATTCATAATTTTAGTTTTATGCATTTAAAAGTATCAAATGTAAACATCACAAATCGAATCACAATCACAATATTTGTCAGAAAAATCATCAAAATCGTGCAGGCCTAATCTGGAGATTATTGGCGTGTGCATTTGGGTCTCTCATGTTCGCTCTGTTTATGTAGCTCTGTCAGTTCATCATTTAGATGATATGCTGTTAATAAAGTAACATTAACATTTGGTTAACACTACAACTATGGAGCTAACGAAAAAATACAGCTCCCCTAAGGTTCCTACCAACTGCCGAGTTTTTTTTGGCATCTGATATTTACCTGGGTTTTTTCACGCCTCATCAACTACGCCTCTCTTATGTAAATGCATCCAGGAATAGACAGCATGTTCTTGCAGACAGAGTCCAGCCATAATCAGAGTGTAATACATGTATTCAGCTCGAGTCATACTGATCCTGGCACTCTGTCAGATCAGAAGTACATAAGGATTTGTGAAGAAGTGTTTGCATCTCTCATCTCTATCAGATAACACGTGTCCACATGCTGTCAGCTGTTCACTGTTAGAGTGCGTGGAGACCTTCTGTGGTAAAAAGCCCAAATAAAACAGATAATAAATAATAAAACCATCAAAAGCATCTCCTTTTATCGGACTTGTCTAAAACAAGAAGGGAAGGTGTTTTGAAAGGAGTGTTTCACACACAACGCAATGGAAGCGACACATGCTGCCCATGGCGACAGAGAATAGGGGGCTGAAAGTTGAGTGAATGTGTGCCATCGCATAGCGTAGTGGTAAAGATTGTTTTTTTTTTTTTTTTTTTTTTTTCCCCATTCACCTCAGTTTCTCCCCTCAGTAAATACAAACACAGATACAAATACTGACTGCTTTGCACACCCCTAATATACAGTATATAATATATATGATGTGAAAAATTGCACAGTAACTTCTGTTTATAGTGTTTTAAGTTATTATAACAATACATCCTTTTCTAGCATACATATGCTGTTTGGTATGCACTGAACCATTTAAATAGGGAAGTGACAGTGGGCCACTAGTCGCTACACAAGATGCGACTATATACAGTTATTTATCCCCACAGTTGGCACAGCTGACATCACATTTGGAGAGAAAAAATGACAGTAAATATAAGTGTGTGTCATATAGTTCAGGTTAGTTCATACAACTAACCAGTTGTGGTGCAGTTAGCATTTTTTTAAAAATGTAAAAGAGACTAGCTTTACTGTGATTTTTTTCTGTATTTCTGTACACTCACGCTTTACTGTTTTTCAGTAAGATGGACCCTTGAAGCTTGTTTGGGGTGCTTTGACCGATTTAAGATGAGTTATTTGTGCATATGCAGAGGTGATTTGATTCCCAGCAGTGTATCTTGGTGTGTTTGTCCAGTTTTGGGAGCTTTGTTTTTGTAAAATCTCAGACGTTTATATCAATTTTCAAAGCCCAGTTTAGGTCTGACTAATAAAATTATTCAGTTTTTTTTCCAGTGTCATGTAAATGTGCTCACACATCAGTGTGTCTCTGACCTGTGACTGAGTGTAAAAACCAAGTTTGTGAGAGAAAAAAAAACAGAGATGGACTTGAGGAAGGGGGCAGCACTGCTGTGTATTTACACTGATGGACTGATGAGCCTTCTGGTCAAATAGCCCCTCCCCTTTGTATCTACACACACTTTCTCTCTCTGTCGCTCTCTCTCTCTCACACACACACACATACACACACAGTGACAGAGGCTCTGCTGCTGGCCCTTTAAGAGCTGAGCCTCGATCTCCCAGCTTACAGCGAGGGAGGGAGAAGAGGAGGGACGGAGGCAGAGAGAAAGACGGAGAGGGAGGGTGCGAGGCTGGAAGTGTGTGAGTAGAGCGAGAGGAACACACACACAGATAGAGAGAGAGGGAATCAGCAGTGTGTGTGAGAGGTTGAAGGATCACTTCTATCCGTTTTGTTTTGGGAGACTAACCTTGTTCATCTGAGCATTGTGGGACTGTTTTATGTTGTTATTGTCGAGAGAAACGGACCCTTACTCCAGCATGCTCACTGAGCCTGAGCTACCTCAGGAGTGTAACAGGTACGTGACGCTTTCTCACACACACAAACACACATTCACATGCAGATGACAGACAGAGAAAAGCTAAAGAGAGTGTAGGACTATAAAGTAGAAAAGTACTACATGCGTTAAGACAAGACTTAAGACTGTACATGCTTGTAAAGTAACTGTGAGAGAGAGTCTGAAAGTGTGTGTATGTGTGTGTAAGAGAGAGAGAGAGAGAGAGAGAGAGAGAGACTCAGAAATGGTAAGCAGGAGTTGATGATTGACTTCTTTGCTTTTGGTAGAGATACCATATGCAAAGCCAGAGCGTATCAGGCAATATGAGTTTGAGCATGTTAGCGTGTGCTCCTGCATGTCTGTCCCAGCAGTGATAGCCCCCCCTTCCTCCTCCTCAACATATGTCCTGACTAAAAGTTGTCTCCAAGTCAGTGCTTCCATAAGCATACTGCATACACAGCGTTGGTGTATTTGTGTGTGAGGAAAAGAGGAAAAGAGAGCTTCGTGAGGTGTGTGTGTGTGATCATCTTCTCTCATCATCATGTCTTTGCCTCTCACCACAACTTTATTTACTTCTGCTTCCTTTCAGCTTCTTATAAATATCTTCTTCTCTTCTATCAGCCAAATACATAAAGGTGCAATCAGTCTCTCAGAAATGCTTTAAAACACTTACATCAATAAAAATAACTTCATTTTTTATCTGAATTAGGAATGTTGACATCCTGCCATTGACTACTTCTGCTTTTGCCCTTCTTACAAATTTATTTTGGGTTTATTTTTCCTCTTAATCCAAATTCAATACATGCAAAATCCTGTTAATCCTATTCTCAATCTGCACGGTGTTGTCGTTGTTTTTTTTCCTTTGCCTTATGCTAATGTTAATCTGACTGTGCTCCTCTGTTGTTTGTGCAGGCCTGCTTCATTTAGAGGTGTGAACCCTCTAACCTTGCACTGTCAACACAAGTGGCTTTCGCCTGTGGAATAATAGCTGTTTGATGCTAATGCTGCAAGAGACAGATTATGTTATAATACTCAACGTTTTAATTCAAACTCTCGCACACACAGAAGCGCGCTCTTCTCTCCCCTTGCCCGCTTGACTTTTATTGCATTAAAGTAGCTTTCTGTTTTTCCCAACGAAACTAATCTTTTGTTCCGAGATAAACTGGGGTCGGCAGGGCGGATTGCGGGGGATTTCAGGGGGCCCACTTGAATTAAGAACACATTTAGATGTGGCAAAAATGTGTTTTTAATAAACTGTTCAATCCAGCAAAGTGGTTGAGGAGAGAGAGAGGAAGATAACAACAGCTAGGAGGAATTAAAAATTTAAAGGATTACACCAAAAAGCAGAATGTATGGAGATAAATGCAGGGATTACAATGACTTAGGAGGAGAGCGCTTAAAACTCTTGCTTTCCAGTAATGCACTCCATCACTGTGACTCTGGCCGTGGTGTGTGTGAGAGTGTGTGGATGTTCATATGTGGATGGGTGCACGAGAGGGGGTATCTTCCATTCACTTATGTGTGTTTCATGAGTGTGTGTCGACCGCCGTTCTGTCAGCGGAGCAGAGCGTGCACAAGTTACCTCTCTCTCCCTCTGTGTCTGTGTGTGTGTGAGAGAGTGTGTGTATGCGTATGCGCTCCAGCCCCAGTCATTGCAATGAAGCTGTCGGTTCCTGCGTCTCTGCAAGTGTCCGCTCGCCTCCTTCACCCCATGCTTCTACTTCTCATCAAACTTCCTCCTCTTTTACTTTTCTGCACAATTTCCTCTTTTTCTTCTTCTAAAACTCATCAGGAGTCACTTTGTTTGAAAATAGCTGAAGGAGAGTTTTTGGAGGTTTTTCTGAAAGGAAATATTTTCTTTATAGGTGAGAAATGATTATTGCAAATTATTTTGTTTATTAGTTGTGGAACATAAGTTGTCTACTTTTTAGAATCAGTTTTGTTGATTTTTGCTCATCATTTCTGTGTTGTCTTGATGCTTTGACTAAACTTTAATATTCTGTGATTTATACTTTTCACTTTTATTATTTTTTTCTTTCCTACTCGACTTCAATTTAACGCAGTTTTCTGGGGATTCTACTGTGTATCTGAATTTCCAGACAAAGATAAAAATAATAACTGACTGCCTTCGCTAGAACGGCCTAATCTGTTTGGAGAAAACAGAACAAAAATATACACTTAAAAAGAAATGAAAGCAATCAAAATACGAAAGAAAAACATTTGAAGAAAGCTGCAGTGTGATGGAGAGATAAAGGGAAAGAAATGATGTGGTCAAACTGACACATTCCTCGCCAGCGGACAGAAAAAAAGCAGGTTTACAGAAAAGTGTGAGTGTCAGAGATGAAGTGAATGGGGGTAGAGGGGATGAGGTGGGGTGAATGATGAGGAGGAGGAAAGCGGAGAGGAAGAGGTCTCTGTCAATGTGGTGTTAAGGCAGTGGTGGATTTTCACACCCCTCCATTTGTCCTCTCCATTTATAGGTGTGTGTGTATGTCAGGGCGGTTGTAGAAGGGGGAAGACAGTCAACAGTGGACATGTCAACACTTTGAACGGTTTAGGAGGGACACACTTAGATGTGATCTGACAGTACTCGCGCTGCGCTCAGCAACGAGGACGGCAACAACTGCCTGAAGGATTTTTCTGAGTTTCATTGATACAAAAAGGCTCATTATTTGCAATTAAGATTTATCCTCAGAGGTGGAAGCACATTTAGTCATGATCTATTTGGAGTTATCACATCTCTGGTTATTATTTGCCTTTTGGATTAACACCCTGGATAAACAGACAATAACCACTTCATAAAATAAAATGCATAGGTGGATATTATTAGGTGCTATTGACGTGATTTATCAGTATGGATAAACTGCAATATAAAAATGCTTGTTTTGAAATTAGTCAGTAGTAATAATCCAATATTATGGAAGTAAACAGGGCTACTTTGCAGAGGTGTTTTAATCTTTTAAACTTCTTACTTTTTTTATAAATACATTTGTAACAGAGGCACAGTGGTTGAGTTAAACTCCTGCTGTATTTTCACATTTGTTTGTTAACTTTCTTTTTAAAACCAGAGGAATGGGCTCGTTTAAAAGCTAAATTCTTGTGGACGGTGATAACAACTTGTCTCCAATTTAAGTGAGCAGTGCCGCTTCCAGTGCGAGTGTCGCTGTGCTTCATTTAAAGGGGTGAGATTAAAGTGGTTTGTGTGTGTTTGAGGAAGGAGAGAATGTGTGTATCTGAAGGAGAAGGAGTGGAGTAATTGAGTAGAGTGTCCGTGCTCTGCAAACTAATGCGTTGTTCTGCCCTTCTCTTCCCCTGTGGCCCTGTCCCGGCCTCCCTCTCCTTTTTCTTCCCTCTCTGTCTCCTCACCCACCGCCACCGCCGCCACCACCTTGGACTGGAGGCCATTGTCTGGGCCATATTGTCTGTCCCCAGAGAGCCTTGATAACCGTGTCTCCATCCACGGAGCGAGAGGGGGGTCACAGAGAAAGAAAAAGAACGACAGACAGAAAAATACCAGAGGAGAATGCTAAAGTGAACCCACCTCCTCCCCTCTTCCTCCCCGCTCTTTTCTGATGCGACCTCCCACCCAGGTTCGATCAGCTGACCCCTTCTGACGGCCAATGGAAGGAAGGAAGGGGGAATATTAGACCGCGTTTGTTTCTTATTGTTGCGGTTGTTTATGGACGGGGAAGGATGGGGAGGGAGGGGTCAGGGATGAAAGAAAGTGAGAGTGACAAGATGCGCTTTAGAGTGTCAGCAGTGACTGGGAAAGAGAAAGAAAGTGTGTGTGCGCAGACAGAGGTGTCCCTCCAGGCTAACGAGAGTCGGGTCATATGACATAGGGTCATAGGTTGGAGGTCAAAGGTCAGGTGGAGGCATTCCATTGCTAGCAGAGCAGGAACACAGGAGCCGCATGCACACATGGATGTGCACACACTGTATATTCATTCAGAATGTCACTCCTCAAACTTACACATCCCTGTTACTCCTCTTTTCTTTTTCCAATCCTTTATAAATCCATCAATCCAGGCAGCTTGTCTTACACTAATTCCACTATGCTGCACTCTGTCTGTCTCTCTTTCATAAACACACAGAGAGAAATACACACCCGTTCACCATCCTTCCAATCTACAATAGGAGACAGTGTCAGGAGCTTGGAGCTCCCTCCCAGAGCGCTACAATGAAACCTCTGTCCTTCCAGGTAGTGAGGGAGGGAGAAAGAGGGAAGATAGAAAGGTGGGGTGGGCAGAAGAAAAAAGGAGGAGACCATTTGGGCTGAGGTGGTAGACTTTCAAAGTGCAGGGCAAAAGAAGGCCAGCTGTGTGTGTGCATATGTGTGCGTGTATTTGTGTATTTGGTGCCATTTATGCAAGAGAGTGAGGTTGCATTTGTGCTTCTAAGTGAGTGTGTGTGTGTTTGTGTGTGTCTGCTTTGCAAGGGCAAGCCAAGTCGCTGACAGTGAGACAAATGTTGTGACTCCTTTATGGATTGCTTAACAAATGCAGCACAAATAGTGGCCTGGCACAACAATGGAAAAACACTGTCCCTCGCTCAATAAACATTATGCAGTGTCTCCCCCTCACAAAACACCAGGGGAGCGGGGCCGCCATCCACCGGATGCTCTTTTCCTCTCTCTGTCTGTCCCCCCACTTCTCCCCTAACTCTGTCGTTTTGCCGCTCTTCTAAAGCAACACTCAAGATTTTCCCACGAGTTTTTTTTTTTTTTTTCTTGCTCAGAATGAAGCAAACCTTCCCCACTTCCCTTCATCTTTTCTCCATCTTTTGATGCCAATGATGGCCCTGTTGTCCAGTGACTCAAATTAGGACTTAAAGAAGAGGAGGGGGGAGAAAAGGTGAAAGTCTGACAGGGAAAGTCTGAGGAGCAATGGTGACTAAAGTTTTGGGTGGATGAATTGAGCAGATGCAGACAGAAAATGAGAGGATGGTTGTCTCAGAGGCCACATGAGTTAGACCATGTTTTTGCACTCTCTGTAACTACACACAAAACACATGACTTTCTTCCTCAAGCGTGTGTGTGTGATTAACAGCAGTAATATTACGTTGTGTGTTATTGCCTTTTGTGGTAAAGCTGGACAGGAAACACGGTTTGGGCTGCAGGCCGACGATGTAGGGCACCTCACAGAGGACGCTTTGTGTTTGTGAGACTGCGTGTGTGTCTGCGCCTTTGTTTGCATGTGTATGTCAGGGTGTGTCGGTATATGTATGAACATATACAGGCCTGAGCTTTGCACCTTAACAGAGAGTGGTCAGAAAAAAATTCCAGCTGCTGTTTTAAAGCTCTTACCTGAATTCTGACAAGCAGAACTTGTTCTTTTTTTAGTGTTTTCATAGTTTCACCACTGGATTATTTGTTTTTGGCTTTTTCCACACTCATTTAATATGTCAAACTGTAATTCTAAAAGTAAAAAAAAAATCGAATGCACATTATGAAAGTTTAAAGCCAAAGACAGGAAAAGGAAATATCATTGACCTCCTCCAGTTCCCCCCTTCTCTTAATCCTTATCCCCCCATCTCAGCTTTTCCTCTGTGTTGCTGCTCCACTCTTCCCACTGTTTTAAAAGGACAATCTATAAATAGATATTAGGCAATATCCTCAGGAGTCTGCCCTAAGAAGAAGGGAGAGAAGGAGGGAGAGAAGGGACTGATGGGGCGACATTCTTACAAACAGCTGATTGTGTAAAGAAGGAACAGTGAGTAAGACAACACCAGCGGAGAGAAAGGCAGGAAGACAGAGAGGGAAAGAGCAGTAGGACTGGTGAGGTTAAAATAAGTTTAACAGTATGTGACAGAAGGATGGGTGTAGAAGGAGATACCCCTTTTTTTAAAGAGCTGAAAAAGAAAAAAAAAAGAGACTATGGTAATAAAGCAGATGATAGTGCAACGCAGGGGGAAACATTTGTTTAAATTCCTGCCTAAGGTGTCATACGGATGTAAATGTTGTGGTCGGCTCCTCGGAGGCAAATCGCCCCGGGCGCCTTATCTGAAAGGCGCACTCTGCTCAACTATTTTGATATGCCCTTCCATTCCCTTAGAGAACAATTTCAAAGATACCTCACATTTTCACGCAAATAGACCCACACCTGAGTGACAGGCAGGCAGTTCTTAGCACACTTAAGGTGGCAGGGAGGAATAAAAAAAAAGAAAACCTTTGGAATAAGCCTCCTGGTTCATTTTTGACGTTGACGATTTGATTTACGGTGTGGTGCGTTTGCGTGGAGCTTAAAACAATGGTCTTCAATTTAAGGAGGAGCTGTGCATGTGAACATGCACTTCGGTGTGCATGTGCAGGAGCACACACAGTGGAATTCTCCAAAGGAGGCTCCCACGCTCCCTGAAAGCTTGTTCTGAGTAGACGAGTTAACAAGAGCAGTTAGCACCATGATTATGTTAGCAGCCAGACACACAAAGCAAAAGAGTTGTGCATGCGGGTGTGTGCGGGTGTGCATGGGATTTTTGCGATAACTGCTTGGTCTGCCCCTCACTCTTTATTGGAGCTCAAACAAATCTTCATCCCCATTTTGCTGAATTCATCTGAAAAGTGTTTTCCCAGACATCTTTTGCATGTGAGAGCACTCTCACTTGCATGCCCATAAGCTCACTGCTTGCACTTAACCCTGCTTGTGTGTGTGTGTGTGTGTGCATAAGCTTGCAGCTGCTGTCTTGCCAACACGAAATGGGCGCGTTGATTACAGTAAGCGATGGCCAGGAGACGGTTAACCACTGCTGATGGCGATTACTCGGCCTGTTAATGGACGTCCGTCGCTGTCCGATTAGTGACTTAGCGGCGGTGGACATATGTGATATGAGAGGGACTTAGTTGAGGAGCCACTAATCATCAAAAAGCCAAGGGGGAAGTGGTGCTCTAATCTCAGCTTAGCACTCTTACCGTGTGCTTGGTTGTGTGTGTATTTGTGTGTGTGGTGGAGTTTTTGGGGAGCGAAGAGACAGCAATTTCACCTCTTGTACTTTATTTGATTTGTTAATGAAATATACAGGGAACAAATATTTTGCCCTTTTGTCATTCATGTGTCATGTTTTAATGTGGGCTTGGTGGGAGACTTTTTAAATATGTCTTCTTTTTTTTAAAATGAACAAATTATGCTAATCTTCACTAATCATCATTCATCAGCAGCTTAATAAAGAGACATTTTTTTTTTTAATTCTTTTTTAAATCCCACATCACCTCGTGCTTTCATACTGCTTCTACCAGGTCGCCACCAGCACAACAGCTCTGCCAAACTTTAAATGAAGTAGCCGGCACAACCTGCACACCTGCTGTGCCCAATTGTGTAGTAATTCCACTTCAAAGGCAAATGAGGAGAGAGGGGGGATTTTATAGCCGGAGAGGAGCTGTGAAAGGCCTCCCCATTCATAGACACCCACCTTTGAGGAAGTAGTAGTAATGCTGCGAGAGGGGGTGGGAACACAGAGTGGAAAGAGAAGAGGACTAATACAAAGTAAATTATATGAAATGTTGCCCACATATGTGAGCAAAGTCATCTGTCTGTCCCACAGTTTGTGGATACACGTGTTGTTGTCTGTGTTAATGTGTAACTATTCCTGTCTGTGGATTGCCAGTCTCTTTGGATATGTCAGTGGTTGCTACTGTGGCTAAATGATGGACAATAAAATTATAAAAACCAAATGAAAGATTTCTCTGAAGGAGATTAAAGTGAGAAAACCTAAAACTGACCCCTTTGCGTGTCTGAGTATGTCCAGACAGAGGTGTATACAGGATACAAAGGCCAGTGTGTATGCGTCTGAAACAAAAGGCCTTAGTGTGAGAGAGTGAAAGGAGGTAAAGTAAACAGGTAGCGATGAAGACAGACCTGCAGTGTTCAGGCCTCTGTTCTGTGTGTATGCGCGCCGCGTGGCTCAAAAGGCCTGCAGTTTGTACAGCTGGGTCTGCTGCTTGCATTAGACGTTGGGTGAAGCAGCACATACACAGCCCCACACAGTTTTTCTAAGTTCAAGATCATAAATGTTATCTCAAGTTGGTTTCAGTTTTTATATCATTTTTTTAGTGATAGCAGTTTTATCTCTTCGTCTTTTGTCATGCAAACAAATACAAAATCTACAGTTATAGCCTCCATTTTTGCTGAGCAAGACAGAGTGTCCAGGAGTGACAGATAAAGAAATCAGCTGCTCATTCAGGTCTGTTGATGAATGCTCATGTTGTGCACTTTTCTGTACACACAGTCCTTAATTAAAGCAGTTATCCCAGTATAAGAAGGACAGAGAAGGAATCCAGGAAGCTTCTACATGAAAAAAGTCAATAGATTTTAGTATTTTTCATTTAAAAGTCAAATCTTCTCTCGACTTAAACAGTATTCCTTATCAGTGGACAGAAAACTGCTATGCAAGAGGAAAAACATAGTTGCTCCTCGTTCCCGAAAACTTGACATTTTGAAAATCAAAAGACTGCAATATGCAAGTAAGAATAATGAAATTTGCAAATTAGTTTAAATTCTTAGACTATCTGTGAGATCAGTGAATATTGCAGGTAAAATCTTCCAGAAACAATTAAAGGTAATTAAATTACATCACCACCGTAGTGATGTAGTTTATTTAATTTTGACTGTAACCTTCCCTCGATGTGATAATGTCCCACACTGCATGTCTTAGCTGCTTGCTTCATCGCCTCCCGTGAGCTGCACTCAATATTGTTTGCCTTTCCACTGTCATAAGGTAAATAAGCAATGAATTAGTGGCAGGGCTGCTCCTAGGAACAATGCCAGATGTACAGTCCTGAGGAAATCCAATAGAGTCAAGAGTGTAATCAGTTTAGCAGAGACAAGCAGGGAGAGAAGGGAAGAATTTGAGAGAAGGACTGGGGAGGAAGACGCAGCCAATTAGAGGCAGGTGGGATGTGGATGCAGGACAGAGACATCTGCAGATGGGTGAAAAACAGCTTGTTAGATCAAAGGGAAATAAAGAATTAGAGGAGTTTGAGAGGCCAACGCCTGTTGCTTATTTCTTGTTTTTCACCGCTTCCCATCACGAACAACCCTCCCCTCTGGTTTTCACAGTCCCTCCATCCCTCCATCAACACCTCCCATCCCTCCATCCCTGTCATGTGTTGCCTCTGTGCAACTGAGCATTAGCAGCCTATTACCCAGGGTCATAGTCGCAGTGGCTTCAAGGCTGACAAGTGCATCTGAAAGCACTCAGGCGATGCTGAGAACCACATTAAATTCTATTATTGCCGCATAGTCGCTGCGTCCCTATTCAGCTGAAGTACAGGGAGGCAAATTTACCTTGTGAGAGACGGAGTTCACCTAATAGATGTGGCTTTATATCCTTTCACTCTTTTCAAGGGAACAAAGCCAAAGCGACAAATGTAAACAGCAGGACTGTCATGTTGCAAGCCATTTTCCTCCAGTTCCTCTATTGTTCAGAGGTTTTCATAAATACGTATTATTGTCACTGTGCATACTGCCCTCTCTCTCTCTCTTTCTTTTCCTTTTCCCCCCTCTTTCCCAATCTGTTTTTCTGTGAAAGCCTATTGTCAAGATGTGGTCATTTCCTCCACAATACCGGTGCAAGCGGGCTCCATTTGCAGTAATGGCCTCGTCTTTTGGAAACATGAATGTTGAACGGCCCCCGCAGTAAACATACTGGAAGACCTAAGAGTGTGTTTGAAGGTCTGTTGGTAGGATGGGTCATCAGAAACCCACTGAAGGCAGATGTGGTGAAAGCTTGGTCAAAAGAGAAACTTAAAAGAGTCAAAAGAAAGGGCCTATGCACGCAACAGCAAAAGGTGTCCGGGCTTTTGGAGTTTGGAGGCGCTAGTTTTATCCTCCGTTACCACCACATCACTTAAGTTGTCAGCTTCTATTATCTTTTAAATATTGCTCATTCGTCGTCCTATTTTTCCTCCTCTCTTGTCTTTCTATCTCCTACTCTTTTTCCAGGATGTCTTCCAAGCGACCAGCCTCTCCATATGGGGGGACAGATGGAGAGGTAACCATGGCAACCAGCAGACAGCGAGTGGAAGATGAGGAAAGTGAGGGACTGGGCGGTGTCATCCACCTCCCCCTGGCCTCCTACTGCAGCAAGGTGTCCCCGCGCTCACCCCCCAACCGCAACTTGGACAGCCCCCCCAACACAGTAAGGACAGCTTTTGGTTTTTACATTCTTTCTCAAAGCGAAGACGCTCATCAATGAGCGACGCAGATTGCGGGAGCTGACTCATGGTTCCACGCTACAATAGGTGGAGACATTCCCAACAAGTCTCACTCCAACTTTGTGTTGCTGCAGCACATGTTGCTTCTGAATCCATTAGAGATGTTAACCATTTTGGAAACATCACTAAAAACTATTCTAAGTGCCAGGGTAAGACCGGCATATGAGAAATATATCATACAAATGACAGTTTACCCCTTTAGGTTTTTAGGCTGCAGCCTTCATCATTGGCTCTCTGCCCTTGGCATTCCTGCCCATAAGGCTGGCTGTCTGCATATGTGAGAGGCTTGGGGTAGAGCATAAACCCCCAGGGTGCACACCCCAGATCAGATTACTTAGATCACGGTAATCTTGACCTCCAGTCTAACAAAATACTCAGCATGTTGAAAACATGCATCCCCTTGTTTTTAAAAACACTCCTGCTCAGTGACTTTAGAAAAAAAAAATTTAAAATTGGGTAGAAAGATGTTTTAAATTGTGAATGTATTTGTATTTTTTTCAAGCATATTACATATAGTTCCTGTCATTTCTGGTCAGAAAAAATATTAAACTGAATGCATATACAGTGTGGTGTGGATTTCTAACACCTGTTTAACTTGTTGTACAATACCGCACATCTCTTAGCACTCTATAAAAGAAAGCTAAACACGCGTCTCCTTATTTGATTGACACATGGAGATTTCTGTAAAGGAAAACTTTGATTTTCAGTTTGGCGCTGGGAGCTGAGCTTTGTTTTTGTATGTTTTAACACGGGGGAAAAAAAGTCTAAGGCAACTGTTTGGGTGCACACATGTTTTTACTTTTATGTGTGCGCGTCACCAGTCGTTGCCTTAAGCCAGCTTGATGCACCGTTGCGTGACTGCAAAATGTGAGCCATTGGAGTGAGTCACTTTCTTGGGGAAGAAGTGTGACATTGGGTGTTGGTGCTGAATGTATGGCTTTGTGCTTGTGATCACATTTGCATGAATTGCATCTTCTCTGTGATTCATGTTAAATATTGGTTGTGGTGTTTACAGGTTTGCTGTTTGGCATTTACATGCATTTTCAGATGACTCTATTGTCTTGCATGTGATTGATTAAAGTCTACAGTTCATGTGATTTATAGTGCATGCTCAGTACATAAATATGACCATTTAGGGTGTTTCTGTGTCACTGTTACACATTGAGAAACATGTTCATTAATAACAATTTTGTGAATCTGCTGAAGTATTTTGTCTCACAAAATTTCTTAACGCATTTTCATTTTGTGTGTGTGCCACAGTGTTGTCTTCCTCACTTCCTAAACCCTCACCTTGATACACCGTGTCACAGCAGTGCTCTGATAATGACTGTCGACCTTTCCCCTATACCAACAATAAATGCTCACATGTTGTAAAACAATGAAACAGTGCTTAGGCGCCGTAATGGAAAGCTAATTCTGTAATTAGCCAGCTGATTAGGCTGCAGGCCCCTCCCAGGGTGAACTCTGCATGTGTGGCAGGTGCTGACTGTAAACCAAAGTCCTGGGACCGTGGAGGAGCGCACTGCACACAGGGACACACATGCAGTCACACACTCTGGGTTATCTGTAGCTGTTGAGGACAGTGATTAGATTATTTCTGGTTCATTTAGATTAAGAGTATAAACAACTGCGTTTATCACTGTTCTCCTTTGGTGGTTGTGAGGAGAAAAATTCTTTAACACCAAAATCACAAGCAACAGTTTTGTAATCTGTTATTGGCCAGTGCAGGAGAGGGTATGTCTACTGGAAATTGACAGAGAGAGAGAGAGAGAGAGAGAGAGGGGGGGTGAAGGAAGTAAGGTTAAATGTGCCAATCCCTTCATCGCTGACTGTCAGTGGATGAAGAGGGAGGGGAGATTTACAACAAGCTGGAGGTGTCGAGAGGGTGGGGGAGACCCAGAGGGATTAAGACGGGGTTCTCTGTCTCTCAGGGCAGTTGTCGGAAAGTGATAGGGGGAAGTAAATGGCTCATCAGCGACTGGTTGACTTGGAAGTGAGGCAGCAGGGGACAGCAAGAGCGGAGCTTGAGGGGGAGGGGGGCAAGATTACAGCTTTATCTTGTCATAGCGAATTAGCACGGTGGTGAAGAAGCGCTCAGCTACACACTGACCTCTTCATTCCGTCCGCCTCGCCTGCCTGTTTGGGTTTGGCTCGGGCCGCTTTACCTGCCGAGTGCAGCTGCACAGACACACACAAGCACACCGTGTAAGAGCAGCACACAGTTAAAAAGCCTGAAAGGTAATAAATTATTCTCTTTTTAAAATATTGTTTTTGCACAAACCTGATCTGTGGATGAGAACAGTGCTGCTCTTAATGGTTTCCAAATTAATGTCGTTCATCTAAAAGGGTGTTTGATTAAATGAGAAGTTTTTGCTGTGCAGCTGGAACCTGATTGGCTTTAATGTGGAATGGGGATGACTATTCAGAAGACACATCGGCTGATCGACCAATCAACATCACATCTAGATACGATGCAGCCAAAGTAATAAAGAGCAGATTTTGAACAAGTGTATCAAGATGAACCTATAAAAATACTAACTGCGAATGTAACTTTGACATATATTTTCCTTGCTTCTTTTGAAATATATTTCCCATGCTCCTTTTATTTTTATTTTTAATGTTTGCAGATTGCACTGTTACAAAAACTGTTTTCACATCAGGCAGAGGCGAGCATCTTCTCTCATAAATGTGCTAATGGACAAATACTAATTATTTCATTAACAGGCGAGCACGATACAAAACTATAAAGACATTTTATCGAGCATTATTTCTCATTCATTTTCCTCCACAAGTGCTCCCTTTCCCCTGTCTTTCTA
This sequence comes from Atherinomorus stipes, assembly GCA_023101725.1. Lineage (NCBI taxonomy): Eukaryota > Metazoa > Chordata > Actinopteri > Atheriniformes > Atherinidae > Atherinomorus > Atherinomorus stipes. The sequence continues at coordinate 642,646 of JALJCO010012253.1, read as the reverse complement.
TAATCTCAATGTGTGATTTTGTGTGCGAGTGTGAGTCTTGAGACACACTGGTCACACTTAATTTCTCATGCCAGTGAGGCACTAATGAATCAACACACGCTTGCCTGTCAACAATGAGGGGTCGTGGTAAAATATACTGGCATATATTTTAGCCAAACTCCAATTTACAACACGGAAAATACAGCTGCATGTTGTCAGGGAAAGACAGAGGATATGTGTTATTCTGGGACAATGAGGCAAATATATAAACAAGAATTGACAGCAAATTCTATATTTTATTTGAATAGATTTCAAGAAGAATGTATTAAAACAATATATTTTTCTAATTTAGGGTTTGGTTTTAATGTTCAGCCATATTATTTTAAGATGAGGAGAAAAGTGTGTGTTTACTTGTCTGTCCCAGCCTGAGGGTCCCTCAAGTCAGAACTGACAGTGTCTGTGTTTAGCTATGGCATGTAAAGGGATTTGCTCCATGTGTGTGTGTTTGGCAGCATGTCGGATGTTTGTTAAGTAGTATATATCGTGGAGATTGGCAGCCTTGGCATAGACCTGTGTCTCACCCCCCTGCAGGGAGCGATCAGTGACATGCTCCTGGTGTGTGTACGTATTTTAGATGAGCAGCTGTTTCCAGCTCTTCCTACTTGCCACATTGTCCATGCCTTGATCCACAGCGACGCGCCAAGCATTAAATATTGTTTTTCACACATACACCTTTCACAGCCTGAGACATGTCAGGCTGTGGCACAGAAAGAGGGAGGAAGGTACAGTTGCTTGTGTCTGGCTACAGCGAAGGAGGAAGGGAAGCAAACATGAACAGCAGCATCTGTGCTGGCTGCAGGAAAAAAAATAGCATTTAGGGTTTTTTTTTTTCCCCCTTCCTTTTTTGGCAAGAGTTAAGTGTTTTTAAACCAACCTACCCTCACAGATGAGCTTAAGAAGACAAAAGTTGTTTAATTCGGTTCCATTGCAGAGGCTGTAAAAGGATAAAGAGAGTGAGGCGCAATTTTTACTTTGTTCCAGTCATTTGGAAGAGAATTGACATCTGCAAACTAAAGGCAGAACCGCCCACACTGCCAGCCTGCCACATCCAGTGCATATAAATACATATATGCAGACACTCATACATTTACACACACAAACACACCTACAGGCTATGTGCACTGACAGTGTCACACATATATGCACAGAAATGTTAAAAACCTGCTCTCACACATGCGCTGAGAGGAGGGCATGAACATTTCCAATGTTCATAATTTCTGTTTGTTCTCATGAATAAATGCATGTTGATGAGAAAAGTTTTGCAACCTGTGTTACCGCAGGAGGAGAGGAATGTGTGAGTGACACCCATTTACATCAGAGAATCTGGCTTGTGTCTTGTCTGTGTTTGATCCCACTGTTTTGGACTTTGCAGTGCAAATCGCCAGCGAGGCGCGTGGATTATATGCTCGGAGGCTGAAGGGAAAGAAACATAAGCCATTTAAGTTGCCTTCAGGATCAAGCTGTCAGAGTTCACACATAAATAATGCCACAGGCCCTAATATACCAGGTCTTTGAAGAAGCTCCCTGCTAATTCCCTTTGATTGGGAAATGACCTTCATTGTTGGACGCAACGAGATGACATCTCCCTGGCAGCTTTTCGACACAGCAAAGAGATCCGACAACCCCTCAACCCCTGGCGCCAATCTTCCGCTCCTCTCCTCCCCCCGCTCTCCATCTCCCCTCCATATTCTCGTTCTGTTTGTTTTGTTTGCGCGACATCTCTCTCGAAAGAAAGAGTGCGGCTGTTTTAAGTAGGCGCTGGATTAGATAAATGGGATGTGACAGGTGTGACCGCTGCCTTCAAGATGCCTGCCTTCCCCTTGCTCTCTTTTACTGCATATCTCTCTCAGTCAACTCGCTCTCCTCTCATTTCCTTTAAGAACGTTTTTTTTTTTTTTTTTTTTTTTTTTGGGGGGGGGGGGGGGGGGGTGAACTTTTACATGTTTTACTCCTTTTGCATGATTACATTTACATGTGATTCAGTAGCCAACACAATTCAGAATCACAAAAATCCATAAATCATCTCATGATGTCTGAATTTCTTAATCTGGAAGACAGAGGAAAGTTCAGAGAGACAAAAAGCAACAAAGAGAGACGGTAGCAGCCACTTGGTCAGGTGGTGAGAAGAGTAAAGTCTTTTAGAGCTTAAAGATCACAAGACACTCTCCCAACACAGCACAGCCCTCAGCTGCATGGTTAGCAGCCTCATCGGCTCGTCATAGGCTCCATATACAAATTCTGCAGCCTCATCCTTGCTGTCACAATCTGTGCCTCTGTTAATGCGACTGCAAGAAAGCCAGAGAGAGAATTAGTGAATTATTAAGCTTTGTTACTTATTTAGACTGTGGTAATACAAAGAAGAGAATAGAGAGACAGTGAAGTGTTGAAAATGCCAAGTGATTGTAGCCCCCCCCCCCCCAATATGAAGTTTACCTACTACCAGTTAAAGCAATTTCAATATTGAAAGCGTACTGTATGTCTCACTTTATCGGATAGTTCTATTCAAGTAGATATTTAAAGATACATGAATGTTCTCTTTAGAAAAAAAAAAAAGCATAAAAATCTCTGGAGTCATTTGCAGTGTTAATTATCTTATTGTGAACTGTGATCTCAGTATTAAATTCCAGTTGTACAAGCAGTCTCTGCAAGTTAATGATTATATCTCTACCTTAATACGCCATCATTTATGTCTCTCTGTCTCACACAAACAAAACAGCAAAGAGATGCTTTACTGTGTTTGTGTGATGCTGTCCCAGGTGGCATGCCCCATACTGTAGCAAGATTAGCTAAAGATTAACCCTGTGGACCATTGACCCTCATACCTACAAAGAGCTGAGCTGACAGACTGGTTGGCTGGCTGGCTGACAATTTGTTGTTGTACTTAAGCAGAACACTGTAACTTACCTGTTTGTGAGTACCAGAGTGAGAATACAATGTCTATTTTCTAAATTTAGGGTATGTTATACACAGCCCATGCTCTTGTTAATGAATTCGGGCTTGATGAAGACATCATGTTTGTGGTGTCCTCTGGGTGTCACCATTAATTGGCCTGAGTCAGTGTTAAGTCCATAATGCCATCTGTAGAAACAAACACAGATTAAGATGCTAAAAGTTACTCACAGTACCATTCACCTGCTATAACTGGATTTGTTGTCACTGTCACAGTAGTTATCCAACTTCAATCACTTGTCAACTTTAACTAATATGGAGATAATAGATTGTTTTGTCAAAGTGCAATATGTTTTAAAGTTACTTTGTGTGCAAAAAGTGTTGGTTTCTAAATGTTTTACCAGTATTACCATTTCCGAACATCATTAAACTGAATATGTTAAAGACTAAACTTTACACACAGCATTTTAATTAGTGACCATGACAGCTTGGAAAAAAGCACAGAGCTTTACTTTAAGCTGCTCTGTATACATTTTGTTGCTGTCGCTCTGATTGTTGTTGTTTTTTTATGTAAATGATTTGACACCTCTCCAGAGCTTTGTTCCTTCAAACAGAATGTATTATTTGTGATTTCTTCTTTTTCCTGGAGTTGCACCCTCAGCATTAATTGTCATGAATCTTGAGACAAAAGTGAAAAGCGGCTCTGAAAGTTGGGCTTGGGATTTGGTACTGTAGCATTGGACAACCCTCAAAAGAAGCCATGGAAGTCTTTGTGATGAAGAGTTAGCGTGACTCTTTAGAGCGGGTGGAGTTTCTTGCTGTTGTTTCATGTGCTTGCTCTGTCAAGTACCTCCAAGTCAGTTAAATGCAGATTCCAGAGGATGCGAGGGAGACAGACGAAGTATGTCCTTACTTGAGACAACTGGCTGGGGATGAAAGTTGTTGCATTGGGAAATAAGAACGCGAGATGGGCAGAATAAAGGGTGCAAGTTGGAAAGGAGGATGGAGATGATGAGTGGGTTTCTGCCAGCTCCTCCCCATTTTCCTCTTCATTTTCCTCATCTGCAGTCAGTTTGACGTTAATTTTTGGTCATTTTTAAAACCAATAAATCAGCTATTTTCTCTTTTTCTCTTCTGCTCTGCTTCCTTTAGGAACATGATGTCAGCAAGGGGAGCTCACTGAGTCCTTATCCCCCACACAATGCTACCTCACCAGGCAAAGAGGAAGGTGGAGGTGGGGGGCGTCCTTGCAGCGATGGGGGCTCGGCCACAGGTACCCTTGGCACCCCTGAGAGACGCAAGGGCAGCTTGGCTGATGTTGTGGACACACTGAAACAGCGCAAGATGGAGGAGCTGATCAAAAACGAGCCGGAAGGTCAGTGATGAAAGGCAATGCTTGTGCAGCCAGATGTGTAATCTGCAAGTCCTGACAATCTTTCTGGCTGGGTTCCACACTTTTATTACATTCTGTTGTCCATTCTTTCTTCTTCTTCTTGCTCCTTCTGCTGCTTTTCTCTGTGGTTCTGTCTCTCTCACTCTGGTTCAGCTGTGAACCCACACATATTCAGACGAAAGGAGAGGCTTTGTTTTTTCCAGCATACAGACTGACAGCATCAGCTGCTTGGGTCTATTGTCCACCATGCTTTGCATATTTATCACAACCTGACAAGTAAGAAGTGTGTGTATGCATGTGCTCATGTGTGAGTGCTGTATGCTTCAGTGTGCGAAAAGACTGCAAACATACTTGGATTAACAACTCTCCAAATGTCTCCTGGCTTAAATTTCTAAGGCTTGCACTTGAATTTTTAAGAGTTATTCAGGGATTAATGCATTTAACCACCTTCTACTTATTTTCTAACCTGATAATTCATTTTGAGCCCAGAGATGAAGATTTTACTCACTGTTGAGGAGGCTAAACGAGAGTCTTGCCCAGGGCCTACATAGCTTTTCTCCATTAGCCTGCACATTTATTCTCAAATGTAGCCTCAGGCTAACAGTTGGAGTCCAGCAAAGACATAAAGTTAGCCAATGGCCAATGCCAATTTCTGTTGAGCAGATAAATGGGGCTTAAGTCTCAATTCACCACATGTAATATTGATTATGCGATATGGATCTCACCGACAGGTGTCCATCTTTAGGAAGATGGCATAGTATGAATAACATGTTTTTCTATAGGTAAGGGTATCTATTGTGTGTTTCACAGGAAGGTGGTTGGAATTTACTAACATGCCTCGAGACACTTAAAGGAGATCAGAGTTCTTCACAGATCAAAAATGCTGAGCCAAGTTAAAAATGGACATGTTAAAGTTACCCTTACTTAACTTGAACAGATTAGTTTTAAAGACAACTTCAAGAGCACTCAAATACACCTTAGGTTAACTCGGGATGCTCTGGCAAGCTGCACAATGTTAGAATAAAAAAAAAAAAAAGAATCATGGGTCAGTGTTAAGCAGCTTATTCCTCTGAAAGTGATCAGTTACAAGGGCTGGACTAGAAAAGAATTTGATGACCAAAAGAAAATACCAAAAAAGACCTGCAGAAGTTCAGGAAAATTGTAGCACAAGACCAGTTAAAAACTAAATCTTAGACCTGATCCAACTTCAATTCTCAGTTGTCAGAGAGATGCCACAACAGCTGCTGTTTCCTTTAGCTTCCGAATTCACTGCTAGAAATTAAAAAAGAGAGAAAATTGGACTCAAACATCTTTGAGGATGCAGTTTTGAGCCCAAACGACATTATATCTAAAAGGTGAAAGGACAGCACAGAAGCACGATGTGTATTTGTGTTTATGTGACGCTGCTTTGTGCATGTACCACGTTTCCTGAGTACATGAACAGGATTTCATTTCAAGCTGTGATGTGCTAACCTTATTTTCCAGACTTTTCTGTAAGGCTTTCAAAGCGGCCGTGACGGCTGGTCAGCTCTCACCGTCTGGCTGTTTTTATCCTAGTCGATAGAGAGGCCTGTTGTGACACATTTAACAAAAAAAGGAAAAAAAAAATGGACTGTTTGTCGAGCTGAGCTATAATTGAAGTGTGTTTTGGGTTGTTGGCTGCTTTGCTGGACCTCATGAACTGGTTGCACAGGAAAAGAAAAAAACAACAATAATGATTCTTTGAGTCAGCCAGGGCAGGGTGAAAGAAAGAAGGAGGGAGGAAGAAAGAGTGCAAAGAAAAAGACAGAAGGTGAAGGGAAGGAAGGCAAAGAAGAAAACAAGCAGCATCTTCACAGACCCCATTAGCACAGTGCCACGGTGGTGCAGCATCCAAACCAACCCGGACCATTATCTGCCCTACGCTTAAATGAAATGCAGCAACAAAAGGCCCTCCAGACCCAACACACATAAAAACCCAGGCCAAGCAAGGGAGAAAGGAAGAAAGAAAAGAAAGAAGAAGAAAAGAGAAAATGAGAAAGGATGAAGAGAGGCAGAGGGGAAATGGAGGGTTGAGTTTGGGGGGCTGGGGTGGGGGACGACAAGGGGCGGTATTGAACGCGAGATAGAAATCCCTTTTCTGTGCCCGGCTAGCTATTGTTTGGCTGTGTGGCTCACAAAGGCCATTAGCAGCAAACAGCAGGTTGGGATGAAAATTTAATGAAGGCTTTAATCATTATGAAAGGCCTGGAATATTACTGCTCTCTCTGTCGCTCTCTCTCTCACACACACATCGCTTCCAGCTGGATCAATGACACACACGCACATACACATTCATAGTGTCTGAACATTAACACCAGGAGGGATGCGAACAAGGGGACAAAGACACAAAATGGGTCAGAAAACGATAAACATCTTGAAACAGAAAGAGAGGCTTGGCTTATCGAAGGCAGGCCTTGAGCTAGACATCACACACGCAGAGGAAGTCACACACACTGAGTTTGAAAGATTTAGTCTGTGGCTAGTGTTGCTCTACTTATTCTAGATGAATGGCAATAGTAGATACTAGGTCAGAGTGTGTGTGCGCTGTTAAAGCCTTTGGGAGCACATATACTTGTGTATGTGTATTTGCATATGTGTTTGAGACGGAACATGCGCACAGATGTTCTTGTATGTTACGAAAAGAAATACATTTGGTTCCATTCATGTAAGGTGTAGGTGTGTGTGTGTGTGTGTTGGGCTCTAATAAATGACTAGCCATCCTGTTCCCCATGGCCTGGCCCAACCAGGCTCCACTGCTCTCCTGCTCTCTCCATTCATCTTCTGTCTTACTGCACCGGCCACCTGCTACCCGGGAGATACACACTCATACTCACGCACACCGGCACTTATATGTGCACACACACACACACTTTTACATGCTGTATTTAATAAATTCTTCAGGAGCAACAGAGAGAAGATAAGGATGCCATGACACTACCTGCGTCCAATTGTCTAGATTGGAGGTGGCTGGGTGGCTCGTGCTGGAGTGCATGAGTGTGTCATTACAAGGAATAATGAGAGCAGAGTACAGGGCATCGCAGGAGGTGTGGGGTCAAGAGGAGAGTCAGTGCTAAAACCCAAGAGAGAGGCTACACAAGCACACACACCTGGTCAGTTCCCTTGGATTTGCCATTTAACCTCTTGTGGCACCTGTGGCACCAAGCATGGCCTGGTAATAATCTGTTAGCCCAGCAGTGGAAAAGAAGGACACCTGAGAAATGCATCAGATGGATAGATTGATAGTTGTAAAAAAAAAAAGAAGAAAAGATGAGTGGAATTAAAAGGAGGAGAAACATCACTAAATGGGGCACAGATGTTCCTCTCGGCCCCTGGAGTGGTGCCTCCACTGCCCTGGACTTTCACCAGGCACTCAGCCTCATTCCTCCTCTCCTCTCCTCATCTCACTACATGGCGGCGTTGACTGTAAGTGGCTCACACATTAAGTGCCAGCTGAGCTCCATCTCTGGGCCCGTCTGTTGACCCTCTGCTACCCAGCTACAGCTACCCGTCACTGAGGCTCTGTGGCCTCTGGGACTTTTTATGTTTTCTTCCTTTTAGTAATGTCTCAGCTGGAACCAGGGATAAACAAAGGTTTTCACCAGAAATGTGTGTTTTAGTGAAACTACTGGGCATACCTTTATTGGGATAAACCATTCATAAAGTGCATTTGGCTCAAATGCCACTACAGGGCACTGTTTAGTTCACAATGCATCCCTTTGCATTACCAGTGGGTCTAGACATTTTAGGATTAAGAAAACAAGTTTTCATCAAATGATGTTTAATAATCTGGATTCTCAGCGTGAAACTTTCCTTCCTGTAGACAATTATGGCACAGTACAGTAAATAGGACAAAGTTCAGATTGTCAAGGAGTCAGCCAAGACTAGATGCTTGTAGTTGGAGGCTTTATCCCTCATTTGTCTAATGCATCTACCCATTAAGTTCTCTTGCCTCAGCTGACCATAAACATGGCAAAGGTAGCCATTTGCATATCCTAAATCCTACCCATTTTTCTCCTGCTTAGGTCACTATCATGCTGAACTTTGTGAGAGTAACAGCCAATTTGGCTTTTTTGTTTTGTTTGGGTTTTAGATTATCAAGTATCATTGTACCTTTGCATTGAGGTATGGTGGAATGCTGACCAACAGTAAATTCTCATTGACTGAGCCAACGTGCGGCTCTGACATCACGCCCTTGCCACTATGGGGAACTTTCTAGTCATATTTCAGACCCATTTGCAAATTCAGTACACTGTGTATATCATATATACGCTCAAACTTACAGGTTTATAGCCATTCCAATAACTTGAAAGTTGCATTTTCTAGCCATGCGTCCTCACTACTTTCAAGTTGCTCAGATGCACTGGTTTCCACACTGAATATGCCAACCCAGTGACGGATGTCACACAACACACACTCATGGACACATGCTCACATGTATGCCACAGCACTTCATCTATTTTCATGGAACAGAGGGAACCCAGGACTTGCTTTTAGAGAGCATTGAGGCATTTTATAGGACAGCACTTAGGCGAGGCCATTGTGCCACACAAGCACACAGCGACCGGAGCTTGCTCATGCCTTCTTACACTCCAATGGGTGACAATGGGAAGGGCGGATACATACTGCCAAGAAAAAGGGGAGAAGAATGAAAGGGAAAGAAAGCAAGCCAGAGAAGTGGACGGATCGAGGCAGTCTCTCGTTCATCCATCAGTCCGCGCTACCCCCCCTTACATCCCCTCCTCCTCTTCACTTAATCCGTCTTCTTCTCCTGTTCTTGTGTTATCCCGCTATCTGGGGGTTTCTGTCAAATGCATATGCACATCCACACATACTATAAACATCAACAATAGCATATAAAGCCATTCCAAGTCATCACTTAGATTTTTTCAGGCAGAGATCCCCAAGGGAAATTCAAGCAGTGTAACACACACATGCATGTTTTTACAAATACACACCGCAGCAGGTTCACAGCTCAAGCGTGGGAGCGGGCATGTCTTTGTGATTTCCACCTTTTGTTCGTAATTAGTTAGTTGTATAAATTAACACAGGCATCGCATATCACTTTTAGTCTTCTGGAAAAATAATTACAAGAACGGAAGTGATTTTTTTTCTTCTGATTTGCTTAAAGAAGATCAAACTCTTAAAGTGAAGAACTCTTCACATTCACTGAACAGAAAGTTTGAGACTAACATGATCTTAAACACTTTACCAATGAGGTTTAGCAGCATGTGCCAGTTTCTATGCTTCACCACTTTTTTGTGACTATGAAGAAAAACAAAAAACCTTCAACTTAAGATGGTGAGACTAAAGCAGTCTCTGCTCAGAAAATTCAAAATAAGAATAAAAGCGCTTTTTTGATTAAACGATGCTCACTATGGTGCAGGCAAAAAAGTCCTTGCTTCTCAATTAAGAAAACCAGTTCCTTTTCATTAACCATTCTTTCCAGTTATCTGGTTGTCATTGTGTCAGTTAACTTCACAGGGTTTGTAATGGACGCAGGGATCATTATGGACATGGTTCACAATTCACATTTAGTCAATTCTGATTTTTTTTCCCCCCTCGCCTTTGTGGCAGGAGAAACAGGCAACATCATGGGGCGAACCTGAGGCCTATTGTGGGGCAGACCATTGTTGGTTTGATGAAAGGCGCATTCAAGTCACTTTTCTTATTGAATTGTTTTGCGTCTGCTTTTCAACATTGCATTCTCTCTCCAGCCTCACACAAGACAATCGGTGGGGATGAAACTCCTTTCTACCATTCTTCCCAGTCCAGATGAGTGATATTAAGGCGATGAATAGCATGCGCGTGCGTGCGTTTTGGTGTGTGTGTGTGTGTGTGTGTGTATTTGCATGGGTTTTGGGGGGAAAGTAGTGCCTCAGCTTTTGTCCAATACATGAGCATAAAGGGGCTTAGATAGAGGAGAGAGGGCCTTATGTTTTTTTTGTTTAGTTTTTTTTAGGTGTGTGTGTGTCTGTCAGTGTGTGTTATTGGCCCCCTGGCATGGTATTAAGTTCAGGACAAAAGCTGGAGGTTCATGAATCAGCCAGTGCTTCCATAGCTTAGCTGTTGTGACCTACTCACAGTTAAAACTGTCCTACAGTAATCTGTGTGTGTGTGTGATACCTGAAAATGAGGCAGGTTTTGCATTAAGAATGTGTGTATCTGTTTGTGTCATATGCATTACATAAATATTGTAATAATCTTCTTATGTGAGTATTGGTGTGCATCAAACTAGTTAGAAAGGCTTCCTGTCACTGACTCCCAAATATTAGACGGGCCCCAGTGTTTTGGCATCCAGACATTCACTTCCATTCAGCATCATGTCCCATGACCAAATCGGTGGAATCCATGGTTTATCTATTTAACTTTCTCATAAACTCTCTTCATTTACACACTCAGTTATTGTTTTTCTTCCTTTTGTGTCGTTTTTCTTTGTAGGTCTTTCCTCCATCCCCATGGAGAATCAGAGGAATGTTTTTATTCTGCAAAATGCAAGAAGATTGAGTTTTGTGCAGTGTTTTGACTTTCATTTGTCCCTCAATTACTCTATCAAAAGGATATAGAAAGTGACACAAATTATGAACACTTTCATAGAGGCACTTAAGCAACAAAACATTCTGAGAAACATTGTGGAAGGCAATGGCTTTTTTAAAGTTAAAGTAGTCTCAAAAGGCCAGATGACTGCACCCTCAAACACTTTCACTTAGCGAGAAGAGTGATTGAGTCTGCCAGCAACTGTCTTTTATTCAGCAGACATACCAGCAGTTATTTTGTGAGTAGATGAATGTTACATTTTGTAATGGAATGATTGACTTTTTTTATCTCAACACTTTACCATAGCAAAATAGAAAAAGGTCATTCTTTGCTGCAAGGTTTCCAGACATTTCTACTGAGATGAACATCTTACAGTGAGTTTAAAGGTGTTTTAAAGTTAACTCTAACTAATGGGTAGAATACTCTGAGGTTACTTAGAATATGTGCAGTACCCAGTGTTGCATATATTAACACGATAACAAAATGAGTTCATATCATACTGTTTTTGACAACTTCTTGCAGGGAGAAAACACTAAATTCTAAAGGTAGCTAAAAATTCATTTCTTCATGTTCATCGTAATTCGTATAATATTACATCGATTTTCACTTCCTGTTTGCCTTTCAAAAAACTAGTCATTTGCACACTTAGCTGAACTTATTCCTACTCAGAGAAGCATTAGGTTTTTGATGAATCAAGTCTCCCAACAAAATTTTCTTTGTTTTACCTACTGTGTATTTCATATAAAATTACATAGTTATTTAGAATCGCATTAAAGCATATTATGGACCTTTAAAAGTGAGTAATGTCACACACAGTACTGTGCAAAAGTACTGCCAAGAAGTGGTCTCGACCAATAGTTTTCCAAGCTTTAAGTTTTTCTTTTGACCTTGGCTTTAGGTTAATTTGCTTTCAATCCAGTTCTTTTACCTGACTATTTTCAGGGAGATGTTTTTTGTTTAAGCCACACAGCACGAACCTAGGAACAATTCAATCCTAAAAAAGGCAGCTAACTTAAGGGATGAGCTATGCCTACACAACAGAGGAAAAAACGTAGCCATTTCAATTCTAAGCTTGAGGTACTTTTTATGAGCAGAAAAATTGTTCCCACTTGTTTCTATGAAATATGCCAAAGATTACAGTTTGATCAACTTAAAACGGTATTTTTACACTAACAAGGTGATTCTCAGAGCTTTTTTTTTTTTTTTTTTTTTTTTTTTACTGAAAATGTGTCATGTCTCAGCAAAGTATGCAGAAATGGGGGGGCGGGGCATCCAGTGAAGAGCTGACACTGGATGCAAATCTGAATCCTTGGTTGATCCATCTACTCTTCACTGAAGCCTCATCTTGCAATGGTGACCATTAGGGATGTAACGAAATGAAAATGTCATATCATGGTTATTGTGACCAAAATGATCATGTTATTGCGGTATTATTGAGGACTTTAGAAAGTCCTTCAAGAAGACTGGAGAACTATTTGTCAAGACTTCTTAAAGTAATTACCATACTTTCCAGACTACTGATTGCACCTGAATACAAGCTGTACCCACTAGAAAATAAGATTTGTACATTTACGCTTGTTCATCAGCCTTAGGTGTCCACATTGTAAGATGAGAAATATAAACAGATTTTGCTTAAACATTTAATTAAATAACCTACCAGTAACATACATATTGGCCATAAACCATATTTCGTTTCTTTTCTGAACAGTGCCTGTAACACGGCTGGTTGGAAAAAAAAAAAAAATCCTAATCCCTCCGTCTCATAAATTTCCTTCCGTATGTCAAATCTTCAAAATTCCAACTGTAGGGCTTAACTCATGTCCAATAAGTCACAAGTCTTTGTGTGCAACTTCCCCGGTTCCTTTTTTTTTCCCCATGAACCGCCTGTTTTTTGGTGGAATTTTGTCCCGTTAAGAGCCTTAAAATTTCATTGTTCACCGTGTTCTTTGAAAAAGTAGTGTTTACCATACTGTACCAAAAGTCTTGTCTAAAGAGGGTTTGCAGGGTTACTTAATTCAGTCCTACAAGGTCCGCAATCCAGCAGGTTTTCCATATTTCTGTGCTCTATCACAAGTTAATGAGTCATTGTGCAGAGCTTGATTGGCTATTGGATCCATCTAACTTAAATCAGGTGTGTTAGAGCAGGAAGAAATGGAAAACCTGCTGGATTGCAGCCCTTGTAGGATCAAATTGAGTAACCCTGTTTTTAGGCTGTATTAAAAAAATGGCCATCATCAGTCATTTTCTGTACCGCTTATCCAGTTCAGGGTTGAGGGGGTTGCTGGAGCCTATCCCAGTTATTATCAGGCAAGAGGCGAGGTAAACCCTGGACAGGTCGCCAATAAATGGCAATCATACTAAATGTTTTCAACATAAACTGAACTATACAATCTGTAATCAATTATTATACTGTATTTGGGTTTGAGCCTCAATTCGGGTGATGTGTCCAAACTGGGTCTTTCATGACGGAGTTTGCATGTTTTCCCTGTGTATGCATGGGTTCTCTCCCAGCACTCCAGCTTCTTCCCACCGTCCAAAGACATGCATGTTGGGTTAATTGGTCGCTCTAAATTGTCCCGAGAAGTGAGTGTGAGCACGAATGATTGGTTGTATCTCTGTGTTTGCTCTGTAATAAACTTGAAACCTATTCAGGGTGCACATTGCCTCTCACTTTCTAATTTCTGGGATAAACACAAAATTGATGGACAATTTATGTTTGTAAATTTCAGTAATTGTTGCACCCATCTATCATTTCCTGGCAGTACATAAAGAAAGTGAAATGATGATAGATAGACATTAAGAACAAGATTCATATTCACAACGTCAGCCTGGCAAGTGCCATTAGGCACCTGTAGTACAAGTGTGGGTGGGGGGGGACAAACTATAGTCCCTTCAAAATTCTTGGGAGCAACTCGGGCTACACACATGACATACTGTAATGAGGCTTTTGTTTGTGTGGCCACAGGTCACATTCTCAAAACAATGCTGACAAAACTTCCAGTTCATAAGATCAAGGTGGAGTCGAGCACATGGGCTCAGGCGTTGTGTAGTTTTAAATGGTAAACAGAGATTTCCAGCAAGCTGCTCCCCCATGTGGCCCTAAATCACAATGACAAAGACACATTCGAACAATTCATGGATCCAAACTGTGATCTGGATCTACACCCAAAATTTAATCAGTTCTTTCTTGTACCATTATCAACATTAACTGAAAGTGTCATCAAATCTGTTCAGCACTTTTTGTCTTATTTTGCTAACAGACAGATGATGTTACCTCGGCCACTCCTTGGCAGAGGTAATTGGGGGTGACTCAAGACTTGCACAGTACTGTACATTTATCTTCACATTTGCTCTATAAATCAGTAAACACAGAGAAACTAGCAATTAATACAAAAAAACAACTGCAAAGAGAATTCATAGTTAAGTCAAGCTAATGATACTGTACCTAGCTTGCTAATATTCGACTTCCTTCTACCTTCATATAGAAATTAGATTAATGTTACCTATTATGATCCATACATGTATCTTGAAATTATATATTAAAGGAATACAAGTTTGTCCTTGAATTCAACACACTACTTGTTTATATAAACATAAAGGCCTCTTCTCCAGTTTCCTGTTTATAATCCATGTAGGATTGTGACCAAAGTCGCACAATCTCCTTAGTGCAATTTCTGGTGTATCACTGCAAAGCTCTTCTTAAACATACAGTAGATACATACTGTGCATGCTTTGAAGTTTGAGAACTTAAATCATCTAGAAAGCAAGTAGGCATCCAGACAATCCTCCAACAAGAAAGCTAGGTCCATATTAACCAGTGAGAGACAGCCCACCACCCTGCTGGTGAGAGATCCTTTCAGTCAACCAGGGAGCTGGTCACTCATCTGCTCTGTCAGCCAGTCAGTGTGTCAGTCTTTGAAGCCACAGGGTCTCAGTTAATTAACCCCTGGCTGGCTGGTCAAAGGGCGGGTCCTGCAGATGAAGTGGTGGTGTCTATGTTGTCAGCCTCAGGGGTCACGACCAGAGCCCACAGTGTGACCCAGCCTTATTTGAGCCAGATGTTGGAAGACAAGCATCTCCAGCGCTCATCTCTACTCCCGTCTGCCCCCACCGCATTCTTTTCCTCCGCTGCTGCTTGGCCAGCAGCACAGTCATCACCAGCCGCTCATATTCAATGCTCCACTTGATAGATGGCTGCTTTACATCTTTCCTCCTTTTCCCAGCTATTCTTTTCTCTATTTTTCCGACAAATCCCTCTCTTTATCTTTTCACATCTTCCCTCCTTTCCTTCCAGTTTCCCTCCTCCTTCCTCATTTGGCCCACAGTCTCTTTCCACTTCGCTCAGGGGGAGAGTAGAGCGTGTGTTGCCTGGCAGCATGCCCACTCCCCTCGTCTTCTCCCCATCCTCTTCTCATCATTTCCTCCTCTCTCTTTTTCACCATCTCATCCCTTGCTTTCTATCCTTGGACTGTCTTTTTCTGCTCTGCCACCTTCCCCTCATCTTTCACCTGCACCTCCCTTTGTCTCCATCATTCCCTCCACCTGCTTCTAATAACTCCCCCTCCATTTTTTCACTCCCTGCCTCCATTCATACCTCGCTCCCCCTCCCTCCCCCACTTGTCTCCTCCTCAGTTGGGCTCAGGAGCAGTGAACAGGTGTTGTCTCCTTTTGATTTGGGTGCGTTCGGATTAATGCTGTCAGCTCAGCTGTTAAAACAACTGCCGCTGCCAGATGCCAGTCAGTTTGGAGCTGGAGTTGTCACCTACACACAAACTTACACATGCGCACCCACACACACATTCAAACATCCAAACTTAGTCAGATGTAAGCATGCAGAATGGCGTGCACACATCCACAAGCACATGGCCTCTGGGTTCACAGTAATACTGACAAAGCAAATCAGCTGTTGTACTTTAGGCTTGTCAGTAGCCCAGGTGTGTGTTGCTGTAGCATTTCCAAACTAACACAGTCAGCACATGTAAAAGTCAGTGTGTATCTGACAGGACTGTACAGTCATTAATGCTCAATTAGAGTTGCAAAATACTCACTTAGTCCTATCTTTTTTAAGAAAAGATCAACCAACTGTATGAAATTAATCACAGCTCACTGAGACAAACGCCAGAAATCCTCCTGTTTGTGCCTTTTGTAACACTTAGAGTGAAAAGACTCCACTTAACTAATTTTATGTGATCAAATTCAATAAAATTGCTTGTCATTCAAGGTTAAGAATTTGAATTATGGGGACAAATTTATGCACTATAGTAAATACTTTTTCAAATTGGTCATTTGTAAAATCACTGTGGAAACTGGTGTTTATGGACTCCAGACTGAAGTTCTGTGTCCTGTTAAATTCAATTGATCTGAACTAACTTGGACATTTTTGTTGGAATATTCTTTTAGATGTTTGAATTTAAGCAAAATTGAAACAGTTGTCCATTTGTGTCCATAACTTTTTTTTTCTTTTAGTTATACTGTATTTAACTGGTACATTAAAAAGAAGAAAAGCCACAAATCTAAACCTGTACTATGAAGCAGGTTTAGTGGCTTAGTGAGGTAACTATAGGTTCAACCATGGATTTACAGGATCACAAAACTGGTTCAGTTCTAACCCAGATCTGTCATGATGGCTGCAAACATTTCCCCTAACAGGTGAGGTTTTCAGGTAAGAGATTAGTATAACTAAAAAGAAAACCCATCCTGGAGAAGCCGTATTTCCAGAAAATGAAAAAAATGAAATAAAACAAACACATCTGTATGGTATGTGGACAGTAACTACACCTTTTCACTTTAATGGGGAAGCATCTTCATCTCAGCAGAAGTGAATAATTTTGTAATCTTAAAGACTGGTTCCTCATGAGCCTATGTATACCAACTCTGAAAGATGGGAAGCTAATCAATATTTCTTAATAATCAAACTTGTATATATTAAAAACAATTTTCTGTTCTTTAAGTAAAAAAGCTTTTAAAATAGCCAGTATTGCAAAGGAAGACTTGATATTCTCACATGCTGTTATAATACAACTGCATGCATTTTATTGACATGCAGTCAATAAAACACATAAATCATAAGATTACTTGCACTCTAATAACATAGCCATGATATTGATCAGTTTAGTAAGACAGGTGCTAACTCTTTTTTTTTTTGTCAGCATTGAATGTTTCCTTGAAGGCAGCAGCTGTCTTCTCCCTTGAAAGAAGTTAGTGGTGATGTCTGTACTACAAGTCTAACTCCGCTCTTTCTGTATGAACACAAACAGTTTTGGAAAAACTAGGTTGACACTAAATTCATAGCCAACATTAGAGTACCTTTTAGTGAAAACTCCTGTGTTAGGATTAGTTAAGCCAGATAACTTGGATATTTTTAACATGGCTATGGGTGAAAATATAATTTCAATCAAAAAACATGTTTACTGACCTTAATTTCCTTAAATAACTTATGATTTGTACCTATAGTCTATACAAACATTAAGTTCTTATGATTTTCATAGTCCTCTGTTTAAATTTAAAGACCTACTGTACTATAAATTTTAGGCCCTAAACATTTAAAATGTGTGTTTTGGCTTCACTCTTCCTTCCTACACTCATAACCTCTCTTCCACCAGACAACTGTTAGACTTAAAATGAAAATCTTTAAGTGTGTTGTGAGTAAAATGATGATAAAGTATGAATATCTATGATCAGTGGTGTGTAAGTTGTGTGTAACAGTGCTATTTAAGGCTCCTTAAGATGTGGGTAGAGTCTGCAGGCTCCCTGTCTGTGTGTGTCAGATGGTGGGTAGTGGGCTTTGGAGTGGTCATGCTGGTGTCTCACCCATTTTATAGGCACACGTTCCCAAATGGAAAATTTCAGGAAACATCCTACTGTCCAGCTTTTCATTTTGGCAGATTTGATCTCATCTATTTTTAATCGTCCTCCTTCTTGTTATCTGTCACTATTTCTCTCAGTGTAACACACTCTTTCTCCTCCCTCCTTCAAACTGAACTCATGGATTCATGGTTGTTTGCAAACCTCACACTCAACAGTGTTTGAACACTACAGGTAGTTCAGGAAGCCATACACAGTAACACACTGTATGCTTGTTTGTTAGGGTGTGTTGGTTCTTCTGACAAACTCTTGCACCCAAATACACACACCCAAAACACTTTTTAACACTGACCCTCTGTATGCCACGCTACCTCCCAGCCTCACCACCAGTATCAGTTTACTGTCTGAAAACAAGAGCCAACGCAAAATTCATAGCCCCTCAACAGCCACCTTCTGAACTATATTTTCCTCTAGTTTACTGCAGATCACGCCCTCCTTGTCCATTTTGTTGGTTTGTTAAATTAAGCCAACTAGGTTATTTCCAAGGTTATCATACTCCGCTGTAGGCTCCGGTCTCCACTGAGCCAAATCTTGTTAAGACAATTAGCCCACTCAAAGAGTCATGGGTGTATGTCGGGGGAAGGGGCAATGAGAGGAGTAAGCCAACTTGTAGACACACACACACACACACAATATTTGTTTGTGTGGGGATGTGGTTCTGTATACATATAATTTGCTGTAAAGATTTTGCATCTTGCACACTTGTAGTTAAAAAGTACATTCAAAAACAATTTTTCTTATTGAAGAGGTGTTTTGTTAAATTAAGATTTGTTATAATATATTCAACAAATCCCCCAATCAAAATAACAAAGTAGGTAGGCAAGTACCGGCGTGGAATTCTGACGGTATGATAACCTTGAGAAAATATATCACGGCTTCAATGTACACCACAGTATTATGACCACACTCACAAATATCTTTCAATATTGATATACTACAGCAAGGATGCCCACAGTAGATTTCAAGGGGTTCCTCTAAAACAAAAGATAACAATAACAGCTTTTTGTGATTTTAATGTGTAATGCAGGGAGAGAAAGCAAGTTAAAAGAATGTCAGGACATCACGGTATCTGTGTAAGCCTATCCTGTTTCTTTTCCACTAATATCTCTACCAACAATGATTAAATAATTTTAGCTGCAGGATAGTCGTAATCATTACTTGTGCTTTCTCTAGACCACATTGCACATAAAAAACATTGACCACAGAAAGACAGGTGAGCAGAAAGTATTACATTTTGGCAACAACAATAGAGCTACCTAATGATCCTAAGCTAATGATTTCGCTGGATTGACAATGATAGCAATTAGCCATACATCCTTACTGCACCTGCGCAATGCGCACAACTCAAGGTACACCTGACTTGCATGCTCTCCCTGTGTTTTATAAGACACAACAAAGTTCATACCGCAGGCACGGCATGGCGGAAAATGTGATGCTATCCATACCGCAACTTTTTCCTACCATTGTATAACTTGAAACCAGAAACTGGTGCATCCCTATGAGTGGGTCACTTGTTTATATCCTTAAATTCAAACCATAAGATGATCTTCTAAAGTACTGGTTCGCAACCTGGGGTCCATGAGGCTTTGACTGTACAGAGCCTGTGTGATTCTTAAAGGGACACTGTGTAATCGGGAGCAGCTCCCTCGTACTTTTCATGCTGCATTTGCGTGAAACTGGGCAGACCGACGACAGTCGATGCATGTAAAGTTATCACCGGCCTCTATGTGACGACGTGGTCCGTCAGTTACAGTGACATCAGTCCACATCTGATTTGTTGTCATGGCGATGTCGCATTGTTTTCCCTGACCCATGTTTTACCGTGTTTCGCTCGGCTTCATTGATTAAAATGACATCTGGTTTGTTACCAACGGGCGTCTGCCCGACTGCACGTGAACCCAGCATCAGTGAGACGCTAGTTTCTCCCCACATCAGCGCGGTGACTTTTCAAAGGCATTACCTCGAACTGAGCTGAAAACTCCGGTGTGTCCGGTGAGTTTCTGTGTTTTCCTACTGTCACGCTTCTCCCGAACGCAAAAACGTGGCGATACGACATGGCAGCCTCCACCGAGCCGCCCCGCTCGATGTGTAAATGAATGATACGAACAGCAAATTTAGAATTTAGAGGAGCACTTCAGTTTGTTGATGGGAGTGATTACTGATTAATGAAAAAACACTTTTGAACCAAATAATCAGTTTTTGTGAATAAAACAAAGGAGAACTTACACAATATCCCTTTAAGATTAAGGCCAACTCCACACTAAGATGCGTTCAGGTTTATTTGCTAAAGCTTTTCTACATAATGACCCATTGTGTTGGAGCAGGGAAGCATTTAAAACCTGCGGGACTGTGACCATGACCGAGGACTTTTTTTTTTTTAATGAATATCATACAGCTTTTATGTAACTTGTTCTCATGATCACAGGAGGCTGCATATTTTCTTTTATTATGCAATTTTGCCAAAAGATGCCACTACATCCTATCCAATGGACCTTTAAAACTTACCTCAAACTGAGGGCTAGACACTCCCAGTGACATAACTATGGTATTGCCAAATAAAATCTGCATGTTACATGGTTCTTTCCATTAAATTTGCACTTAAAAATCCAGTAGTCTCTTGTTCAACTCTATGCCAGCAAAGCCCTTTCCGCATGTCATTTCCACGCTGATTTTCCCTCTTTTGCCTATCTCAAATAAAACCAACATGCCAGAAAAACTTTTTTTAAAGGATTAAGTACAGCAAGTACTTTCACCAAGTCTGATATTGTCATTTAATTTGTCTGAGTCCCACTCTTCCAGTTTGTTAGCCACAGATGGCTAAGTGATCTTAATGTGACCTAACCAGCAGCATCACCCAATATTGACAAGGCAGATCTCATCAACCAATCAAACTTTTTTTTTTTTCTTCTTCGCCTAAAAGCGGAGCGATCTTGCCAGGAAAACTTGGGAGTAGGAAAAGATTTACAAGAAGGGACATTGACGTGAGTGAATAATTGGAGCACAGTGACTCGCAAGGCTCCAGCATGCAAGGCACACAAACACACACACACACAAATACAAACACACACATTAGTCAGCAGAGCATTCCAGTGCTGTTTGGACTGTTGTTGCCATTGGTCTAATGGCTCTCACATGTCTGTCCTCCTGTCTTTGAGCAGCAAACAGGACAATGTGGGCTATTCTCCAGGCTTTACAACCCGCTCTGTCCCAAGCCAACATAGAGAAAAAAAATTGTTAAAAAAAAGACAGGAAGTCAAGAGTCACACAGAGAGCGGAGAGAAATTAGGACTCAGTCATATGAACAGGGGGAGAGTGTTTCTGAGCACAGTTTGCACTTGTCAGTGGCGTTCACTTTAACTGAAATAGGCGGGTCCCACCTCTGCACTGAAAAAAATGGTTCATGTCAAGGATTTGCACATAATTACAATATGTTACTTCAACTTAAAAAAATTAATTAATCATAGCTTGTTGTTCATGTTACTTAAATGAATTGTGTTCATGCAACACAAACAAATTATGTTTGAATAATATGAGACAAAATCATGTTAACTAACATGAATTTTTAAAAAGCAACAACTGCTCTATTCCTTTTTCAGTGTGCCATCCAGCAAAGTAAACATCCGGCTAAGCACAAGCACTCTAAAGCTAAGTCAGCTGTCAATCAAATGGTCAAGACAGAGCCAAAACTATGGCAGCATCAGAAAAAACAACCTTAACCATCAGTCTCACGTGCCTACATCCACATGTGCATGCGCGCACACAAGCACAGAGGGAGTACACCTTTGCACAGTTTGAATAGGCTTCCAACATGTAAAAAAGCATTAAGTGTGTCAGGAGTGCCTTGCTGCTCTGTCCATCTCTCTGTCATTGCTTTGACAGGCAGACGAAAAAAATGTCATGACTTGCAAGAGAAAACGCTGCTCTGCGTGGGTGTGTATGCGTGTGTGTTCTGTCTCGAGTGTAGTTAATGTGTGGGTCCATTCCCCTTCTCTGCACAGCAGGCCCAATACACAATATGTTCTTTTGTTGTCACGTTAAAGTGATGCAATAAAGCTGTGCAGTGACAAGGACGGCCTGAGGGCTGCTACAGTGACAGAACCATCGAGTGCGTGCATGTGCACGTGCACATGGGTGTGCATTGAGAGGAGACAAGAGCGCTGAAGAGGGGTTATTGCCACGAGACAGATTGCAAGTGTCATTTTCCATTACAGCAGCCTGAGCCTGTTGTGTAGCACACACACAAACACTTACACACCGGTGCACATGCCTTGGCCCACTTTAACAGGATGCTTTTGACAAGGAGAGATGTGCGTGCCATTAAAAAAAAAGTGCTGGCCTTCGACTTGTTAACTCTCTCCTTGCACCAACTCCAGGTTGACGAAGCAGACTATTTTAAATTAATTTATTCAGCTTATCTGATTGGCTCCACCACAGGTCGTTGACATGAATCAGATTTTTCCATGAAACTTAAGATTTCAGAAGCCTACAAATTGCATTTGGATTTGCAAATAAGTAAATTGTTGCTGAAAACTTAATTTTAGGGATTTTCATGGTTTAGTTGAAAGATTACATCATGACCTGTCTTTGACCTCTTGGGCATATGAGAAGGTCTCAAAAATGAAATCACAAAAATCTATTCATAAAAAGGAGCTTTTCTTAGTTTATAAATGATTCATAATGAGGAGATGCAGGTTTTTCACCTGATGGTGGCAACAGGGCAGGATATATTAGTCACAGCAGCTTTTCAAAGGATCCTCCCAGCTTGACCTATTATTGCATGTGAACCTCTATTATCTATTCAAAAGTCTCTTGTGAGGCTCTGTTTGTTAACCAGGCAATTAGCGGGCAGTATTTGGTGGTTATCACTATCATAGCTGACACTTCAGCCTGTAAAGTATGAGGCAGTAAAATGAAAATGGGATCTGTTTTCAGTCCCATAGCTTGTCCCTAATAAGGTGCTGTGGCGGTGGCTATCAAGGGTTGAGCAGAATTAGTCCACAGCGAATTCAAATGTCTAGATGCTATCAAACACCATTTAATGCTAATGGAGGTCACAGCGGCAATTGGGAAAATGGTGTGTTTGTGTGCAACTGTGTGTGTGAAAGGAACATTTCTCTGTCTCCCGCAAGAATCATCAAGATAGCATCGCTAATTTCACTAGCCCGGCACAAAAAAAAAAGAAAAAAAAAGAGAGAAACAGGATGGAGGGTAGAAGGGGAAAAAAAAGCAAACAACACACAAGTGAAATGAAACAACAAGGAAAGTTTTTCTGCGACTTTCTCGAATGTCGCTCCAGATTTTGCCCTTCATCGTTCTTTCACAATGTCGCGCCCTCTCCGCTGCTATTTCTGACTGCCAGTGTGTGGATCTGGCTCGCTGAGATTTCATGCCAGTGTAAAAATTGGCTGAGGGTTTGGTTCAAATCAAATTGGACATAAGCACCCACAACACCATCTGTTAGGGAAAGGCAGTGGAGTGAAGGGCAGAACTCTGTATTCAGATAAATGGATTTTCAATTTATTAAATTGTTGACTGACACCCTTGTAAATTTTTGCTTTATGTGTTGCGGCCTATTCTTAGAGCGTCAGATTTCATGGAAACATGTTGCATACATTCATACAATCCCTTATTTAGAATGGGAAAAAAAAATCCCACTACATCTGTTGTTTTGTGATAGTTGAATTTCTTCTTTTTATATTTTTGCATCACAGTCGTCTCATATTAACGTGATGAGGGAGGAGGGGGGGATTCACCTGTTTTAATTAACTAAAATAAAACCCTTTCCCCAGGTACACTTCGGGTGTTTTGGCATGTAATTTTGTGTGCGACTGTTTGCAGTTTTGTTGTTTAACAGGTGTGTCGCCCCCAAACATGTTCAGAGACATGGCTGTGATTGTCATAGCACTTTCAGAGGGGACCATATGTCCCTCGTCTCTTCACCCAAAAACCTAACTTACTTTACAAGGTGAATAACAGCCTCACAACTCTCAGAGGTCGATGTTGCCCGG
Organism: Atherinomorus stipes; assembly: GCA_023101725.1. Taxonomy (NCBI): domain Eukaryota; kingdom Metazoa; phylum Chordata; class Actinopteri; order Atheriniformes; family Atherinidae; genus Atherinomorus; species Atherinomorus stipes. The sequence goes on along the minus strand of JALJCO010012253.1, from coordinate 618,898 downwards.
TGTATGAGCATGTGCCAAATTCTTTCATTTTGTGTGTCTGCTGGTTTCTCTCCCCCCTCCCCCAGCCTGCCGAGTGGTCTGGGTGTTTATTAATAACTAAAGTTGGAGCGGCTTCTGAATGAAAAGTCACAGTGGACACTGAGACCAATCAGGGACTGAGTCTGCACACACACTCGTGCATTCTCCGTCTCTTCCTGTCGCTTTCTTGCTGCAGTCTTCTGCTTCAGTGGGAGACGGGGAGCACTAGGAGGGGGTTAGAAAGTGAGGAGGAGGAGGATGAGGACGAGGAGGAGGAGAGGGATTTTAATGTTTACTCAAAGGCCCGGCCACCGCGGCAACTGTTGCCAAGCGCCGTTCTCCCCAACAACAAGCCAGTAATTGGTACTTTTAACAGCTAACCTTGCGGAGGTGGTGGTGCGAGGTGGGTTTGGACAGAAAGCTTTTTGATACATCTCCCTCTCTATCTCTCCTCTATCAGACCACCAGATACCCTGCTCATCTTCTTTTTTTCCCAACAAGAGACTGCCCATAATCCTGGCACAGCCTCAATTTAGAATGATTGGACCATCTTTATAAGGAATCAATAAAAATGTGTCCAGACACATGGCCCAGCTCAACCAGACATGAATTGATCATCAAAATATCAACATCATAATTTCGTAATGGAGTGTGTTGGCGCTGCCAGTGTGAGGTGAACAGCCAGCCTGACATGTAAAAGCTACAGAATCAAAAAGCTCTAAATAAATTAGTTGTATTCCATATTTTGATTCTCTTAACATGTCTTTGAACATGTCCGCACTGTAAGATTCAACCTGTTAAAAGTTGCATTATTTTACTACTGTAAGAGTTAAGTTCCCGCATATTATTTTAATTAAAACATTTCCATTTTTAGCCTTTATGAATGCAGGGAAAAACATTTTTAAAATGCAGTTTGTCATGATAAGCATTATTGTCTCTGTTTTTAATGAAATATTGAGGCAGGTTATTTACGTAACATATCACAGCTTAAAAAAAAAAAAAGGAAGAAAAAACCTGAGTCCAGTGCAGGTGTGCTGCCATGGTTTTACATGCCGGCTCCAATTCCTGTTACACTATACCAGTTTATAAAAGTTTGAGTCAGATATTTATGGATCAAAATATGCTAATTTGGTGATGTTTGTTTTTTTTTTTATGTTAATGTCGGGAAACATCAGGAGATTTTGTCTGATTTTTTGTTTTTAATCCGAGACTATTCTGATTAGGGCCTTTGGTCAAAAAGATGAGTCATTTAGATCTGTTATGTTTCTCTGATTTTGACTTTAATTCAGTTAAGATAACCTTGTTAAGGTGTTTAAAAAGACCGCTGCGGTCATGTACCTAAATGTGGTTACAGTAATCATTGGATTGCATGTAAACGTACTCTGTCTGTCATGGCCACCAGTGAATGTTTTTCGACAGAAGTCATCATACATTTCAGCTCCTCGCCGTCTGTCTTTTACTCCGTCCAGACTCAATACTTCAGTGTTCAGGGTGGCAGTTGTAGAAAAACTCCACCAGTGCTCTTATAATTGCTTATTCAATAGTGACCCCTGCTTGGTTTGGGAGGAGGAGAATGAGGGAGGAAAGGAGGGGGAGTAGCTTGAACCTCCCCATCGTTGCCAAAGCTGGAGTCAATGTGAAGCCTGTTTTGGGGGATATAAGGAGCAGCCACGGGTCCCAAGCCAGGGCCCTTTCCTGTGGGCCCTCCTCCTCCTCCTTGTCTTCGTTCTCCTCCTCCATCCTCCACCCTCCTCCAAGCCCGGCTGGGCCTGGCGCTGGCACAGAGGTCCCTTTGTTGTGTACCCGAGGGCCCGGGCTCTCTGTCTCTCTTACTTTCTTTTCCTCCCCTTTCTTTCCACACACCCCACTCTCCACCTCCCCCCTCCCTTTTCCTCTAAAGGTCTCCAGTCTTCACAAATATGAGATAATAGGAAAAATAGAGCTGGCTGCTTGTGGTGAGTCAGGGCAAAACGTCTGAGTGAAAAATAGAAAGTGAGTGAGAGAAGGGAGAGGGACGGCATCGTTTGTGAGGTCGTTCAGAGCAAGCTGGACTGAGGTTGAGTCTCCTCCCATCGCTCCCCGTTTCCTTCTCTCCTTCCCTCTCAAGCAGCTTCTGAACCAAAAGCTCGCTGTGGATCCAAAAGCTGGATGGGGTCTTGCTGCAACGCACACACATGCACACACCGTTTCTCTCTCCCTCTCTCGGCAGGTGGACGGGGTTGTTTTGGCTCGGCTGCAGGGCAGCAGCTTGACTCCGTTTGAGCCAATGAACCAAAATAATAGCCAACGATTCCAGAGTTATTGTCAGTGTTTCCCCCCCTGTGCTGTTCCCAGAATCTTCCTCAGCCGTGCAGGATCTGAATCAGAACGTCACCCTCGGATGACTTAGTGCGCTTACACATGGAAATACAAAAAGCAGCAGGATTCACAGTCAAAACAAGGAAGGAGGGTTTTCAAAACTGCTTAATCCTGTCTGATCAGTTGGAGGGCCAAAAGATGCCAAATATGAATTTCAGGAAATACAGAAGAAAAATGATGCACAAGACATCTAGACATCTGGGATTTGATATTTTATTCAGTGTAAACATCATACAGCTTTACTAAAAAGCTGGAACAAGTTGAAACAGAATACAAATAGGAGATTTTGTAATTTTTTTAAATGCATATTTTCTACCACTGAGATTAAAAGTGGGATGAAATTGAATTTGAAGGAGTCGCCCTGTGCACTCTTTTCCATTTCCATCACCCTTCATGTTTTAGTTAAGGAGTGGATGGGTGTCTTCCCTCACCCTTAGCTCAAGACATCCCACCCCGCAAATATGCAGCTCACACCCTGCGTGGGCACCGAACTCCACACGCTTACCTCACACACACACCACTTACATCCACCCATACTTGTGCATGCGCGTACACACACTGACATTGTCCTCTTGTACGTCAGAAGAACAGGGAGTACTTTCTGTGAATTTCATGGAGAGTGTTGTGCTGTCCTACTTTATTAAGTGATTTTTGGCCCTAATTGGTAGTTGCAGAGGCTTTCTGTGTTTTCTGACCCTACTACAGGACTTGAAATGGGAATCAGGTGCTTTTCCATCTGTTAAGATGAAGGTTATAAATCCCTGAATGTAAGTGAGGTGAAAAGAGGCTTTCAAGAAGTGATTTGCTGCAGACAACTTGTTATTGTTGTACTGGAGTGTCAGGAGTTGGGCAAAGAAGTGGACTTGAAAGCTGACAGTATTGTAATGCACCAAGTAGCCATGATAAGAAGCTAATACATCCAGGTTTTTAGGATGTCATCCTTTAATTGATTTACAGGTTTGTGTGTGTGTGTGTGTTGGTGACCTCCATTTCTGTAGGATGTATGTTGGTGTAGTTTGTTATGGGTGACAGTAGGGTTTCATTTGTCATAGTGTTTGTCACATCAATCAACTATCTGGCTAAAAGATATACAGCATGCCAGCCCCTCTCTTCTTCTCTGTCCTCTCCTCTCAGCTCCCCCTGCTCGTTTCCTCCCATTTTGCCATCCGCCACACAATGAAAGAGCCTCTTGGCTTTTATTAATAGTTAAAGTGGCCCCAGCCTGTCACTGGGGACAATGGCTGCAGCCCTGTTAATAAATAAAAATAATAACTAGGAGATGGAGACTGAGAGGGAGTGCAATGGAAAGAGAACAGGCGACACTGCCATTTGTTGTTCCCTCTCACTTGTCAAAGCTCTTTGGCTTAAAAGCCTCTGTCATTGTTGAGGGAGAGGGGCTGGTGGGGAGGTGAGGAGGTGGGGGAGATGAGAGTGAGAGACAGAGAAAAAGAGGGAGTGCCAGGGGCTAATAGCACCTGTTGGGGTGATGGTGAGACAGCTGTCATGGATTGGAAACACAGGAGCACACTCTTTCTGCGCTTATTTTCTTCCACCCCTCCAGTTTTTGCGTAACACTTTCTATCCCAGTTGTGCTCCTCCTCATGCAACCTTTACCCCTCTGCTGATTCCCTGAAAGCAACAGTGACTCCTTACCAAAAGCACTGGGGTGCATAAAGGATAGGCCGGGCCAAGAACATGGGCAAGAGAAACAGAAAAAGTGAGAGGTGGCCTGGTTTTAGTTAAGCATTGATCCTTGGTTGTGTTTGTGTGAATCTTTGGGGGTGTGTAGCCATTGTAATCAACAGAGCGTGAATGCTTTCGCCTCAAAGCCTGAAGGACCTGAATCAGGCCTCAGGGGCGTTGGAGCGGCACACGCGCACACACAAAATTGAGGTGCAATGCTTGTGTGTACTGGCCAAGCTTACTTGTGTGTGACCCAGTACAATTTTAAATCTTGAAAATGTCTAGGCTGTTTAGTCGTGCTCATCTTTTTAGATTTGGAAAGAAGTAGAGCTGCTTTTTCAGTACAGTTGATTGGTGCTGTAAGAGGAATTTGTTGTTTAAATCTCTTTTACTGTAGTGGAGATAAAGTTTATCTCGACACATCAGTCCAAGTATGTGACAAACCAGTTGGTTTATAATTTACTTTCTAAAATAACCCATTGTGGAAGACAAATAATCTGCCATCTTTCTGCCTGCTATTAGCAGATAATATATGAGTTGGGTGATGAGTGTTTAGTGTATTCATGTGGAAGTAAGTTTACTAGTGTTTCTGTTTGTGTCAACTGGAGGTTTTAGCTCAAACACTGAAAGTGCAAAGCCCCTTTTTCTGAGCAATGTCTCACATCTCAATCGTTCATCTTTTCTTTATGTCATTAACCAAACCAGGATGAGTAGAATGGACTGATGACACCATATTTGTATATTCATATAATTCAATAAAGTACCGAAATGCATTGCATGACATAACTGACATCTGAGTATCTCCAAAAAAGTTTTGTAGAAATACAATAGTAGATACATTAAGCTTGTTACGTACGCCGCAAAAAGTGACGGCTTCCTTTCCTCGGTGAAGCAGAACTTTCTGCTTGTAGCGCTCAGAAATGTATTGTATGATTGATCAGACAGTTGAGGCAGGCGGGGTAAACATGGAGAAGCTTGAAGCACAGCTGATCGAGGTGATAAAAAATACGAAAATGTATACACCTCATGCACAACCTCATTCTGCCCCCACCCCACCCCCCTCCCCCATTGACAGGGCTTCTTGGGGTGTATGTATTGACTTGACAAAAAAACGTTTTTCTTGTTCTTGCAGCCTAAAGGGCAAGAAAAAGTTCTTGCTTCTCACGGAGTATATAACAAACTTCAGTGAGGAAGTACTGCTGGTCATGAAGCAAGTTAAAACTTTTTTTCCTTGGGTGACACATCAGATCATTTAAAAATGTATTAAAAGTTTAGTTGGGGATTAAAGTCACTATTTATTTAGCTTTTTATAAAATGGTACAGACCAAAAAGGGACATTTTTCTAAATGACGTAGAAAGCACACTATTTTCTGTTAAACTTTCGGAGAGCTTGAAATCTAGGAAGCGTGAAATAAAGTCAAAGTGCAGTACGTTACTTTCCACCACTTTGTGTCAGTACTGTACACGTTTCTACAAGTTCATCTGTGTGGACATGTGGGATTAAATCTCTCCATGCGTCTGATCTCCTGTGTGATGTTTCCTCTCCCCACAGTGTGTGTGTGTGTGTTTTTGCGTGTGCATGCATCTGTGTGCAAGTATGACCACAGTTAGGACTGTAATTAGTGATTCTGTGTGTGTAGGGGACTGTGTGAAGTGTGTGTTGAAAACAAAGCGCTAGCTGATAATGTGTCCATTGTGGCGGGTGCATTAAGGCCCTCTTTGTCTCAGGGCCCACAGGGCTAATGATTCTCTAGCAGCAGGTGAGAGGAGAAAAAAGCCTCTCTCTGTCTGTTTCTCTCCATCCTCCACTTGTCTCTCTCTTCATCTTGCATCGCCTCTCTCACTCTTTCCCTTTTGCTCGCTTGTTTTTGTTTTTCAGATTTGCTCTCCTTTCGATTATCAGCTTCTCTCCTTCCGCCTCTCTCCCTCCCTCTCCTGCTGATGCGGCCATTAGGCTGAGCTGCCGCTGCCTTTATTACAGCAAATGGACTTTAAATGAGCTTTATTGTCATGTTGGCCAGCCAACTGAATCCCTCTCTCTCTCCCTCTCCTCTGCACCCCTCCTTCCCCTCCTCCTCCCCTTAACAGAGACCCCAAGCATTGAGAGGCTGTTGTCAAAGGACTGGAAGGATAAACTTTTGGCCATGGGCTCAGGGCACATCGGAGAAATTAAAGGTACGGCATGACTAAATAGCAATAAATTAGATCCTTAAATATTCTTTTAAACGTCTGAACTCAAATGTCCAAAAAGAAGTAAAGCATTAATCTGATATATTAAGGACAATTTCAACATCTTAAAGATATTTACTCAATATCAATTAACTTTGTTAAACAGAAAATAAACTATTTTCTAATGTCATTAAACCTCAGACTGCCCCAAAGACATCATTCTTTCTTAACTCCGATTTGTGCCACCAAAGTATGTGGTAGAACAAATAATATCTGAGATGATGCAACATGAGTGAAGACACTTGTTTTAGTTTTCCCTTCTGTTCCTGTGATGAGCATTGCTGTTACAGCACTTTGAATGTAGAACAAGCAGTATCCCCTTAAACCTCAAAACTAAACCGTGTAGTTGCTCTCGTCCTTCTCAATCGTCAACCACTACACCTAAAATAAAACATAAAAATAAAAATAAAACTTCTGTTGTTTATTTTTCTGCTACATCAATTGCTGACTTGCAGTTTAGGGTTTGTTTTTTGTTTGTTTTTTTCAACTGCATTAATTGCTATTATCAAACTATTAATTAATAGGTTTTTTTTAATTTCCTTTAATTAATAGTTTCGATAAGGCGGACGTAAAATTGTCATGTTTTTTTTCTCTGTTTTCCAAACCTTCTGTGTCTCTCATTCCGAGTCCAGTGCTGTTCACTTTACTTTACAATCACGCAGCTGTTCAGGTTGAGGTTTCAAAAATTAGTCAAGGGTTTAAGGGGCCAAAGAGGAACTTAAATAAACTGACTGGTAGATCTGATGGTAAATTAACTAAACCGTTCCTTGGTGTGTTTAACCAACATGTCAAAAAGTTAATGACATCTCTGCAAGTCCAACAGTTCTGTGTTAATCTCAGTTTTAATCACCCATTCTATCCACATCAACCTCTCTTCATGTTAATCAGACGGATAGGATAGAACAGAGGGCACGAAGTTATAGAGAGCGTCTACTAGGGAGCTGTGATGAGAGTATATGCACAAGTAGAACAAGAGACATCCAGAAACCACAGAGAAAAAGATGAAAAAGCTGAGATAGGTAGAGGAAAAGTGGCTGTTATGTCCTGTTACTCCAGGGCAAAGTCGTTGTTCTCTTCCAGTAATTGAGCTTCATTAGGAAGCAAAGCAGTATATAATCAAAGAGTCTGCTGGATCGGCGTGGCCATCGAGAGGAGCGCTCCATTGATCAAACCCCCTTTTCCCAGCTCCCTACTGCGCTGACATTTCTGCGTAGGGGCATCCCGCTTGGTGCACCACACACCAACAACTGGGGAGCAATATATGTGTGCAAGTTCATGCCTGTTGAGCCTGTGTGTGTGTCTTTGTCCTTACATAACAATGTGTGTCTGTGAGTGAATATGCAGGAAGTGTGCAGCAGCTTGCTTTAATAGCATCAGTGTGTAGGTGTTTGTGCACACTGTTCTCACACTGTCAGCGCATCCCTCGACGTTTTTCCCCCCATCGAATTCCATTGAAGAGCTTTTTGCAGGGAACAAAGTGCTTCTGAGCCACCGCCTCCTGCTCCGTTGGGCTTATTGAGAAGCAGCATTGGTAAAAGGCCCCATGTGGTTCACATTGCAAAGCACATACACTCACAATTATGGAACTGTAGTGCTAGAATAAATATCTTCATAGTGTAGTGTCATTAAGATCAAATCCAAAGTCCAGCAGAAAGTAAAAGGGAAAAGAAAACCTATTTTTACATACTGTTTGACCTTTGCATGTATACAGTATGATAATCAGCTTGATTTATTACCCATGTTTGCATCAGAAAATGTTTAAATTCAGTAAGTATTTGTAGAGCTGTACTGTTCCTGTAAATTGGAAAATATTCTCTAAAATGTCAGACATGAAATGTTGGGTATATTACTTACCTACATGCTTTTTTTTATGAAGTTGTGTAAGCTTTAGCTTGTAAACATGTGCCCACAAACTAAAGTTTAAGAGGTAAATAGTGGCTCAGATTACACATTTTTCATTCACTCAGTACGGGCACACACATGCTTTAAAAACACTAGTTGCTTAAGAAGAGTTTTAGTTTTGCTAAGTATTGCCAATTATTTTAATCTGTAAAAGTCTGCTACGAAAAGACATATGGCAACTAGCATATTCATAACTTTACATTTACATTCTGCTTTGTGCCAGCCCTTTCAATCTATTTACTTCTTTCCAACTTCACATATATACCTGTACACAAATACAGATGAATTCCCTAAAAAGCTGCTATAAATTACACATTTCTGTCTTCCAACAGACACCACAAGGTTTTCAGTCCACTGAAACTTGACCTGTGTCCCCAGTCTAAAGCATTTCACCACCAACCCTCTGCTCTGATAAAATCCTGATTATAAAACCACTGCATCATTTGACAACCACATAACTTGAAGAGCACATCTGTGCTGTGATTTCAGCTATTTTTACATGTACGATGATCACCAACAGAGAACGTCAGAAGTGACAGAACATCTTGAATGTTTTCTCTAACTGTAATGCACCACAAGGATAACGCTGCACATGTTCAAGCAGCTCACAGGCGCTGCTGCCACTGATGGAGCAGACAGAGATGTTCCCTCTGCACGAGAGACCAGTACTGGAGACATTTGTCCAAAAATTGGGGTGCATCCCAAAACACCCCTTAGCCTTACTTTTTAGCCTTACCCCTAAATTTTGGACGTTTTCGTGAAGGTAGTGCTATCCCAATTCCTCTTTGCATGTAGGGGTAGTGGACATAACGAGGGGTAGGGGGTATGAATCTAGCCCTTCAAACCGAAGGGTGTCAAATGCTGACTTGCTGAGGAAGCAAGTGGTGTCCCAATTCCTAGAGAAGATTACAAAGCCCTACCCCTTGTGGCTTCAATTTGAGGGCTAGTGGTTGAAAGTGGGGGGAACATTGGAATTGGGCCTTGGTGTGATTTGCCACTGTTTAAGGGAGCAGAAAAAAGGGGGCTGAATTTAGCAATATCAAGGTGACAAAACTTAAGAGCATGATCTTATTGATTTTCAACAGCTTGCATTGCCAGCATTGATGATGTAAATTATCATTGCAGAAGTGTACAAATTCAGCTGCTTTGGAAAATTTGGTTCTCAAATTGTACAACTGTCAATTTTTCCTCCCTGAACGAGTTAGAGTATTTTGAAGATCATAAAATCATAGTAGTTGAAAGAAATAAAGCAAAAGTTATTTTCTGTGGTTACAATTTATGCAGCCAAACAAATCGTGTTATTACAGGAAAAATGAGGTTACTACAAACCATGCATGTAGGAAGTACTCGAACTCTTAATTGTGTTAGCTTAATAAAGACTTGACTGTATTAACTAATTAGGTTATTTGCTGTAATTGCGTTATCGTGACTATGTGAATAAACTTCTTTACATACGTCCTACATTCCACGCAGCCTGTCTGCCGGGTCTTCTCTTCTTCCATTCACTTTGAAATGTTCCCTCTACCTTCCTCTTCCTCCACTATATCTTTCATCCTTTTTCCCTCCTTCCTTAGCCATCTCATCCCCCCCCACCTCCCTCACTACAAGGAGGAGTTATCAGTGCAGCCCAGGTCATTAATTAGCGGTGTGAACAAAGTGACAAGTATTACATTGTTACAAATTGGTTAATTACGCTGTATGCGAGTGTGTGTGTATAAGAAAGAAAAAGTTTGCCTTGGTTCTGGGGTGTGCAGGTGGGCACAAGCCGCTGTAATCTGCCTAAGGAGGAATGTGTGTAAACCAGTGGAGGAAACCAGTTATCGATCCACCTGCCTGCCTTGCAGCAGCTGAGGAAACAAGCAGACACAAGCTGATTTATGGGGAGACCACAGAAATTCTGGAAGTCAGAATGTGAGGAGAAAATAAGTGCAAAACAAGGCACCTCGTAGTGTCTAAATCTCACCTCGGTTAGGAAATTTTCCCTGATTTGCTGTCTTCAACAGAAAGTCCAGTTTGCTGATGAAAGATCCACAGAGGGTTGAAGTGGAGGGACAGAATAAAGGGGTCTTCGTTTTACCACCTGAATGTAATACATGCACACATATTGGGAAAAAGCCTACACTTATACTGTGTTTGCATTTGTGCATGTGTGCGGATGTGTGTGTGGGGAAGTTAAACCCAACAAAGAGCGCCACAAAAAAGGACTCCTTTGATCCATCATTTCACCTTTGCAAGCCCCCTCTTGGCCTTCTTTTTGCCCCTTTCCTTCAAACCCCCTCACCCCTCGTTTGAACAGACTAACGTTTTTAACACAAGGCTCTTTCTTGTCTTGGTCAGCTTTGGCTATACAGACACACACACACAGGGGAGCACACACACTTGCTCTGGTTTTACAAAGGTGGGTCTGTGAGTTAGGACAGCGGCGTGTTTATTTTTCCAGCGGCCAGTGCTCCCGACAGTTGCCTTTATTGTTCATTGTTGGCGGATGGATGGAGTGCGGGGGGAAGTGAAGGAGGAGGCGGCACAGAGGTGCCGATGGGCGGGTGAGCGCTACCAACCGGGAGGACAAATGGATGGGTTCTCACCTTCCCAAGCGGTCAAAGGGCAGGTCAGCAGCCACGGCTCCTTGCCTTTGCTTACTCCACATCTCTTTTTCTTTCATCCCGTTTTTGTTTCTCTTTCTTTTCTCCCCTTTTCCCTCTCTTCCTCTATATTTTCTCTCCCTCTCTCTTCCTCATCTGGTTTGACTGGCGCAGGAATGTGGCCCTGTTAAAGGTAGCAGCTGAGGAACAATGGGGGATTGTGCTATTCCACACATACACACACATTTAACAAAGGCATGTAGGCAAACATCAGTACATATGACCAGACATGAGCGCACACACTCGTGCTGATTGGGCCTCACTGTGCCTCCCTCTAACTACATCCTGTTGAATGATTTAGGCCTTGTGTGGAAGTGTGTGTGTGTCTGTGTAATGGAGCTGGTATGTCAGGATCTAAGGAGTCAAAGGTCAGGCCATGCTAAATGTGAGCAGGAGGTTGGCTGACTGCAGAGTAAACACAGACCAGACACACTCTCCTCTCTTTTGCCTTTTTTCCCCCTCTCTCTTTCTCACAAGCAAATTCACCAAAAATACAGCTTGATAGCTTCAGATCAGTCTCCAAATGTCCCCATAATTCAGTGCAAATCAAATACATTCTGATTTTACTTCCAATTTTTGTGAGAAATGTAAATTCCCAAACCTGGCTGAGGATTGGTTTTGTTTGTGAAATGTATGAATCTGGCTGGGATTTCACATTTGCTTTTCTGCTGCTCTCCGCCACATTTTGCCTGTTTACAAATATTTCCTCAGCCAGATTTATTTTCCTTCTTTCAATAAGGCAATAAAGGCAATGATGGATGGGACTTGATTAATTGATGTTGGCCTTCTTGGCCACAGGGGACAAGTCAACATCTGGTTTTACAACTATGCAGCACACAAATGCACTTCATCCAAGCGCATCTTCCGCCAACAAGCCCCCTCCTATCGTTCAAAGCCTCTAACCAGTCGTATATTAAGCCAACCAACAAGCAAAGGATGGCTTTACTCTGCTTTATTGTCGGTTTCTCTCCCACATGCCTCTGACCTTTGACTTCACCCTACAATGCTCCCTGGCCTGCTGCATTCACATCCTTTTAGTGTGCATCATTTCAGTAAAGCACTGGTTGTAGCAAGGTTTTAATTAGACTTAAAATTTGTGAAAACTGCAGTGTTGCAGAGTTTAAGCTCATATGCATCCATTTCTAGTATCCAAAGCAGACAAGGGAGGTTTAATTGAATTTTTCCTTTAGTAGAGAAGCAGTTTCATAATGTAACCTTAGCTGAGTCTTGCGCTCTTCTTCAAAGTGCTACCATGTCACCTTTGACCTGTGTCTCCCTCCCACTCTTTTTTTTTTTTGTGTGTGCCTTTTAGGTACCCCAGACAGCCTGGCGGAGAAAGAGCGCCAGCTTATGGGCATGATTGGCCAGTTGAGCAGCCTGAGGGAGCAGCTCCTGGCGGCCCACGAGGAGCAGAAGAAGCTGGCTGCCTCGCAGATGGAGAAGCAGAGGCAGCAGATGGAGCTGGCCAAGCAGCAGCAGGACCAGGTAAAGGAGCACACTGCATGTGAAGGGCCTCATTTGGAGACTGCTGTTCACACATATTCCTATGCTGGCAAAAGTCCATTCTAACAAGTCATTCAGTTCAGATTCACAGCAGAAAATCTGTAAGCAGAATCTGCATATCACTTAAAGATCAGCACTTGTTATCGAGAGTTCTTTAAAATAATCTGTGCAAACATTACAAAAATTAAAATTTATTGAGCTAGGTCAATATATAACAAAAGCACATGATTTATGTCAGAATTAGACATAGTACTCTATGCCAGTTTGCAGACGCATAAATTAAGAAAAAAAACTTGAAGAAAAACACACAGACGTCAGAAAAATGGACACCAGAAATCCTGAGAAAGATCCATTGAATTTTGCAGATCTTCCTTTTGCTAACCTATGCAGATATTTTTATCTGGCACCTGAACGCATTTATCCAGGATGTGAGCACATCGAGTTCCTTTTCATAAATTGACCCATTATTTTCGAAGTTTTACATGAGAAGATCTACTTGAAAAGCAACAAATCAAATTTTTTTGTCTTCTACACCCTCTTTTTTTACACACACAAACAAATCTAATCAAATGTTCACGCAGTGGCTTGAACACAAAGACAGCACACAGGAATCAGCTGAGGGTATGTAGTGTTAGAGCGGATGTAGCAGAGACACACATACACATACACACACACACTCCAAGCTCCCAGGCAAGAGTCTGCCAGGTATTTGCATAGAGAAGGGTTTCCCTTTTTTGTTGTGCTTTTTGGCTTCTGGAGAGCATTGGTTTACAAAGACACAGAAATACAGCTGTAAGGATAAATCACCTGTGACAAACACAATGCATCACAGTGCCCTCAGCTGCATCCCACAGCAGTGCGCAGAGAATGAGTGTGACAGAACGAGAATTTGCCATGTGTGAATACTGTTGTCTTTGCAGAAGTTACATTTTTGTCATGTAACTAGAGCTATTTCACACTAAAAGAGGTCAAATGAGAACAAGATAAGAGGTTAACTTGAAAGCTGTATTTCCTGGCTTCTACCATCCCTATGGTAAAATCAAAGACACTTTTCATGCAGTAAAATCAGCGCAGTAAATGTGTTGGTGTAACGCTGCTGAGTCCAGATGAGGCGAGCTCTTTAATATTTCATAGCGGGGCATCGACCCTCTGTTGTGCAACTGGGGCCGCAGAGACCCACAGATGTGTCACATCTCCCACAGGTCCTGCATACACACCACAAATGCACGCACACAAGTACTGTATATACAATCTAAGAATGTGTTGCGTGCTCTGTCCTCAGATTGCCCGGCAACAGCAGCAGCTTCTGCAGCAGCAACATAAAATCAACCTCCTGCAGCAGCAAATCCAGGTGAGGCCTGCTTGTACTTGTGTGTCCAAGTGAGCGTGTGTTTGTGCAAATGTATATCTTGTTGTGTGACTACCTGGCCCACAAAGGCAGTTTAGTGAATGTGATTGGTGCAGCTTTTCTTTGCCCTTTCATCAGCGTTCAGGGCTTGAATCAACGCTGACTCCTAATAGCAGCCCCTGCTCCTTTAAAACGCACACACACACAAACATAGACAAATACTGTACACAACTTGTGTAATCACAACTGGTCAGTCAGCTTTCACGAATCAGAAGGAATGTTTTTGACAAAAATAAATGTTTTAAGTTTGTACTATAAAAACTAAAACTTTGCACATCATGCTGTTGTTTTACACTTTGTTTATTCTTATTTGCCTGTAATTGGATCACCGCAGCTGCATCAAAATAAACAGCCGCAACCTTTTAATCTAAATAGTTACTTTACATCATATGATCCCACTAAGTCTTCTTGGTTATCAGATATGTAGACCTTGACTTGATTTGAATCAATCAGTTACTTGAGACCGAGTGGACTCATAAAATCTACTTTGTCTTTTCACTCAACTACTGCAATATCCCTTTGCAGTAGATGTTGCTCCATATACAAGTACATGAACAGTAGTGTGCAAAAGTCTTGAGCAACCCCTTATTTCTCTACATGTTGCCAGAAAAATGAGAAATAGGTTTTACAATTCATTCAGACTGCAGGAGCAAACATCAATGGAAATGCATATGCAAGATCAAAACAGTCTGTACAATTCAGTGTCTAAAGGAAAACTAAACATCCTCACGAAGCTTGGAGAACAGTTTAAGACCCTTCTGAAAGATTATATGAAAATCTGACAGTTTGGGGCACAAAATGCAGAGAAAAATAGGATGGCTCCATGCTTTTGCACATTAAAGTTCTAAAGAAGTCAGGCAGTGTGCACAGGAGCATGCTGGATGTCACATAAGTCACAAGAACAGACACATTTTTCATGATTTTCTGTGGCCTCGACATTGTATGAGATGCTTTTTGTATCCTCCCTTCAGGAGAAGATGCATTATTTTTTTCATTATCGTCATCTGACATCCAGGTGGAACTTCCTTAGCCACCAAATCCCCAGAAATGCAAACTTAATTTACTTTTTTTTTTTTTTTTTCGGTACATCTTTGTTATGATCAAATCTTATCATGAGGAATGTAAAACTGAACTTTAAATAGCCCTAAAAAGTAAAATGGAATTGCAAAGTAATTCAACTAAATAAACTCCCTTTGAATGTGAATCTTTGTCTCCAAGCTTGAGAAAATGGGTGGTTATGTATGTAACATGTAAAAATGGAGGTATTGTACTTTTGGGCGCTACACTGAAGCCTCTATTTTGGTCCAGGTGGCTTGGAACGAATAGCCCAGGCCTTTGTAAAGGCAGATGACACTGAATTTTAAGCTGAGAAAGCCGGGCTTTGTACCATAAAGAGACACCCTGTCCAAGAAAGAACACACACACACATTCTCCTTCCCCTGAGAGTTTAACCATACACAGTTTGCGTGATAGGAGACCTTGTGATAGCATGTGTGTTTGTCTGTGTGCGTCCATGATTCTGTGCAAAGCAGCTGTGTTTATTTGCTTTGTGTGAGTTAAATTCTGCATTGTTCATGTTTTGTCCCTTTGACAAAAAAGAAAAGGGAGCGCATGTTTGTTTCTTAGGGTTTCTCTGTGCCTTCTTGATACGTTCATTTCTTCACGTGTGTGTGTATGAGTGTGTGTTTGCTGCAGCTGTGTGTGTTAAGCTATAAACACGTCCGCTCATGATTCACTCCCTCACGACCCCGCCGAGACAAAGCTCTCTTTTCCCATGACTTTGCAACCTTTTCCCAAACAAGCGTCTCTCCATTGAACAGGCCCAACAATAGTTTCTCACAAGCAGGGGCAGCTGTAGGCAGCCTCGTTAATGGAGGGATGCAATCAACAGGGACTCATCACAGGAGCTCAAAACACACACACTTAAGCATATATATCACACACATCAGAATACACATGTATCTTGACAAACATACAAAATATATACAGCTTTATTCACTCATGCACAAGTATTGCAAGCGGGCACAGAGAGTGCGCTGTACACTCGCCTGGTGATCAAACACACACTCATCATCAAAGACTTGGTCGAGAAATACACTGCTTAATCATTCATGAAGAGATTGTCCGCACAATCCCACAATACAATGGCCTGCCAGAGCGAGGGCACCAGGTTCAGTGTGTTGGGGTGTGTGTGTGTGTTTTGTGTCTGTATGATAAGCCCCTTGTGATTGCATTTCCCCCTAACGAGGCTGAGTTCAGCTGTCCCTCCGTGTGCGCGTGCGTGTGCACATCTCGTCCTTGGCTTTGTTAGGCTCAAACCCCCAAAGGCCTGTGAAGAATGCTTTCAACCGTCCACTTGGAAGAGGTGATGAAATGAAACGAATAATCAAGCTCATGAAAAAGAAAGAAGAGTGACACACATCCGTCATGAAAAGAGGACAAATTATTTATTGTCCTCATATTCGGTTTCCTATTTTTTCTCATTCTGAAACCCAAATCAAGCTAGCAGTATGCATGTTAGTGCCCACTATTTAGGCCAACGGCACTCGCTGATTGTGCTCTGCACCAAAGTTCATTTAAAGAAACGGGCAAAACATCAGCACAAGTTTCTAAATCTCCTACTTCTGTGTAAGCCACTTGATGCAATTTTTCTTTTTTCATTCAACGTCCTGAATTTGAATTTGACCTTTATTCTAACTAAAGCTCTAACTCTAATCTGAAACTTAAGTCTTGAACTTAACACTCCTAATATAAAGTTTAATCTTTTACCTTTACTAAAATAATCTCTGAGTGTCAGAAGAAATTACCTTTACAAAACTTCACACATATTCCAAGGGTATAACTCACTCACTAGAATTCCCAAACAGGAGCATGTGTGCACATGAAGACATGCACACACACACACACATATAGATATATATATAAATATATACACACCCCCCGCCAGGGGCCTTCTTGTTAGGCTTGAAGGGGTGAGCACATTTTCACCAGTTGCCTTTACTTTCCGTCTTGTCTTGTCTCGTTCTAATTAAATGACTTGTCTCTGAGGCTCCCCCCGGTGTTGCCGGGGACCACTGTTGCTGCCGCGCAGGAAAGCGCGACAGGGATGAAAGGAGCTCACCTACCGAGAGGCTCGGGGCTTACCTTGAGAGCAAGCGCACGTTCAGAGAACAGCAATGAGACACATACACACAATGTATCAAAACAGAGGGATGAGGGAATGAGAGTGTGTTCGGCCTAATGAATCAGAACTCACTCAACCAAAACACACACACTCCCACACTCAAGTGTGTGCGCCCCTGTGGCGCTACCTCTGTGTGCTGTCTTTCATCTCATCAAGAATCACTGACGCTATAGGTCAGAGCCAGCAAAGCAGGCAGAGAAGAAGAAAAAGTGAGAAAAACATCAGGAAAAGAGGAAGCCACTTGATGCTTTGACTGGTTTAAGAGAGACCAGAACTACCAGTAGCAGTGATTAATAAGATCTCTGTTTGGGCTACTATACACACACACACACACTCGTTCAAGTTACATTCACAGCATTTTTATCATTTTTAGGTTCATGTTATCAGACAAACAAAAGTACGCAGTAAACCACATTATGCACAAAATACTGCTGTACCCTGTGTCCTTTGCATAGCTGCACCTAGTCCACTTGCTTCATCACATCCATCACACATTGATTGTAATTTAACTTTTCTGCTACATTTACAGTCATAAGCTACCTTTCACTTGAGTACATATAGCCAGAGAAAAAGGGGAATAGAATAAATAAATACAAATACATTATACAAGACTAAAAGAGTTGATACTCTAAAGCTCCAATCAGCTTGATGGTCAGTATATGGTATGGCCACGTCCTAGTTGAGCTTTCTTGTCATTTCTGTGCAGTCTTCAGGAATAATTCTCCAGGCTTCTTGACAAACTTTACAACACCTTTCTTTGGATGTTGCCACCTTTTATTCTGTTCTCTGTAGACCCCACATCAACTAAAAGAACTCAAACTAAAGAAATGGGAACAAATTATGTCTTTGAAACAGGCAACTGTTAACAGACTTTCCTAAAAATAAAGTTGAAATTTAGTCTGATTTATTTCTGTGTAGAGAACACTGGGTCATCCTTGGCTATATTAATGCTTGAATGGCACATATGCCAGTTTTAGATATCTTAGAAAGGAAAAAAAAAAAAAAAAAAGCATTTCTCTGAAAATGGTCAAGTTCAAGAACTGGACGGAAAACTAAAGAAAAACTAGCCAATCTCCAATGTAAATTTTAAAAGACCTTCAAGAAGGCCCCAAGAAATATTGCTCAATACTACTTCAATATTTCAAGAGAGTCTTGGTTCTGGAGGAGTAGTATGTCAAGCAGGAGGTTTGGTTCAAGCCTTTTTCTTATTTCTGTATGCATCAATATGAACACACAAGCACACACACCCATGTTTAAATATTACCCAAACCAACCAGCATGCCTCTCTGAGACCCACTGAGTCATGGCTTATACCTACGTGAGCATCCTTCCCATTACAGCCACACCATCAGCTGAACTCTGCCCCTGAATCCACTGCAGACTGGCTTGACAGCCACTGTCCATAGAAGTTAATGGCGTAATATTAAAAGCCAGCCATATCTGTGCTTCTCTTTCTCTCTCTCTGCCCAAATTAATTATTGGTTTTATTGCTTGCACGTCCCCTCTTCAGCAAGAGGTCATCCAGGTCTTGCATTAATTGCCATAGCATATGGTTGCGAACAGATTTTAGCTGTGGGACTCGCACTTTAGCGGGGGCTATTTTTCGCGCGCTCACATGCAAGCCATATTGTGCGGCGCTGGCAGCTATTGTTCGACGCATTAACTTCATAGAGCTAATTACTCCCCAATAATAACTTTACCTTGGAGTTTTTAGCGTGCCGTGTGCCAACCAACCTGTTTCGCACCCCATATGTTAATTAGCGGCCACATCTTCATTATGCCACAGCAACGCTTTAAGTTCAAGCTGTGCCGCCTGGCGCGTGACGAACGCAGCCTCAACTCACTGCCAATTATCCAACTCTTGCTCCCCTTTCCGTCTCCCTCTCTTCTTCATTCTGTTCTGTCTATGGTTTTTTTTGCTGAGAAGTCGCCTCACTGAGGTGAATCGTCAACTTCTTTCTCGCTGTCCTCTCTACCCTGCAAAAGTTCTCAAGAAAAAGTCTCACACTTGTTCCTCATACATACATGTGATTTTTCTTTCTTCTCCCCGCTTAGAGTATCTTTCTTTGTTTTTCCATTCAGTTATCACTGATTAGAGGAATTTTTCAGATGAGTTCCAGTTTTGTTTGCTGCAGGTTTGTCTTTTGGACATGGAGGAGGGGTTTGCAGATAAAAAGCAGAGCCTCTTATTCTCCACATCAGCAGACTACAGCAGCAGCAGTGTGATGCTTTGTCTGTGTGTATTGTAGGTTTTCATGTTCGCTTTGGGCCTGATGAGAAAGAAAAGCTGAGAAGTGCATTATTCCCCAAAGCGCTCGCTGTTTCAGATGTGCTCTTCCTTTATGTGGGATCTGGAGATTGTCTGATAGATCTGGTCTCGCTCTTGCTTTCCATCTTTCTGTTTCTCTACCACTTTTCTTTTCCTTTGTCAATTCATCTCTTTGTCTCTGATTTGGTATAGAGCTTTCTCTCTGTGTTTTCAGTCTTAGTTTCAAAGTTTACATCGTGATCACAAAGCTAACACAGAAAGCTCCAGATTCACTTAAAGGTATTGTATTTCTGTAAATTCATGAGGGGAAATATCAGTTGAAGTCATTCTGTAGATGTAAAGGAATGTAAATAAAAAAGACTGCACAGATCAGGAAGACCCTGCACCACTGCCACACCAACCCACTCAGCATGTGTGGTTTCTCCACACTATGTGAATTGCTCTGATCCATGATTTCTTGTGAGAGTGTTACCTTTTGGAAGTTGGTGTGTTTGTCTCTGTGAGCATTTGAGGCGAGAGTTGCTGCTCGTCGGTTCAGCAGCTGTTACTCACACATCTAACTCAACTACCTTAATAGCAACATATGGCAGGGAATGGTTCTCCTAAGCATTTTACAGTGCATCTCTTTTTTTCTGTCCTTTTGTTCCTTTTTCTGCGGTTTGATCATTTTCTTCCATCGTGGAAAACTTCTACATGTTATGCAACTGTTGTTTAGGCTTTGTCTTTAGGCTGACTGTGCAGGCTTTTTGTCATGAGATCAGAAGAGCAAAAATGATTGAGAGGAGACATCTTGGATGCTACGACAGGTTTTCTATGCTAATTTTGTTAGCAAAGACTAAAACAAAGCTATGTGCACACCCTGCAATTCAGTGTGTCCATGCACAGTGTGTTTGTATTTCAGCTACCTAAACTTGTCTTCCCCCTCGCCTCTCCTCCCTCCGGTACATTACAGTATTGCTAGCCAGCTCTACTCCAGCATATGTCCAATTAGGCCTGAAAGGCAAAGCAGAACTGTTCTGTCTGTGATTTGTCCCCGTGGGGGTCCTGTCCGAGCATCACACTGGAGCGCCTCCCCCCCCTCTGATCAAGCAGCCCAGGCGGCACAACGGTTTTTAGTTAACAAAAATGGTGGAGTAATTATTGTTTTCAGTTTAAGAGAGGAAGGAGGGGGTGACACAGAGCGCTGCTCCCCTGCGCTGTGATAGTTTGATTACAGTGCTGCCGGCTGCTGCATGCCGACACATAGGAGCAGGAGGAGGCGCACACAGACCAACACGCACACACAGGTATTTACAGTACACCATAAAAGCGATGTTAGTACTGAGCGACACCGACTCAAGCACTAACCACTTAAAGTGCAGAGATATTAGCTGATTGTACTGTGGCACCACCACCATCCTTATGATTGTTCAGCCATTTCCATCATTCCAGATCAATTTCCCACATCAGACAGCTTTTACCTGCCCATTATCCTATTCAGCCATTACCTCTCTGGCCTCCTGGCAAAATAAAAATGACAGAAGGAGAGAGAGAGAGAGATGAGCTGCGAAGAGGGAACAAAGTGCTTTGCCACAAGAAAGTACAGGTGAAACACCTTCAGACCCTAAGGGAGTAATTAAAAGAGCATTCTGCCAATTTAACACATTACTTTTAGTGCATTTGTCTTTTTCCTCAACTACTTTTTGTTGATGACGAATCAATGCCAATAAAAAGGATGAATAAAGAGAATGAATATGTTAGATAAGTGATTACACTGCAGGACCTGCCTCTTCTACTGATCATTTCATTGCAGTACAGTGTAGGCGAGCATTGTTGTATTGCTGCCATCCCCAAGGATTTAAAAGCAAAAATGATTGCCAATGAAAGCACCAAACTGTATCTTGAAAATAGAATAATAAAAGAAAGGATGAAGAGTTCATAAAAAAAATGCTTGACTTTTTAAGATAGAAATTTAACATTGTCCAGAACTCAGCTTGAGCTCCTTTATTGTTTACATAATTGCAATTTCCACATTATACCACCTCTTACCTGCTGTAGATAAGATCTAATATATTCTTCCGCCTCCTCTCACCTTTCTTCACTCACTCCTTTACTTCCTCTCTTTATCCGAACTGTCAGTCAGGCCGTCACACGCAAGTCTTTGTGTGTTGTATTTGGCAGAACACAGTTTAGTGCAACCATCTGTCTCCTACTTCTCTCTCTCACTCCCTCTCCTGTCGTCCCTGCCAAAGTCACCCATCGGAGGAGCTTTTTTTCTTCTTTTTCTTCTCTGTGTCTCCTTTTAAAATCCTGGAAACCTTATAAAGTTGTATGGCTCTCAGCAGACAGGCACACAGAGAGGTTTGCGTCCGCTTCTTTGTGTGTTTTGGTTGGTGGGAGGTTTGGTGCAGGGAGCAGGTACACAGCATTACTGTCCAAATAAAAGGAAACGGCCAGCTGTTGTAGAGTTTACTGAACTGTCCTTGTGGAGCCACCTTTTCTGTTTGAAAAACAAGATGTTTTGGAGCTTTGTGTGACTGTGTGGACCAAACACTAGGTTATTTGTAGATTCTGAGAACTTTGTAAATTTGAAAGACTTTTGAGGGTCAAGACCCATTATTATCATCCATATATTAGAACATAGGACATGCCTGTTTTGTTTTTTTTACCTCATTGCCAATTAAAGCACAAACCATTTCTGGAACAGTATCTGGACCAGTAGTCCCTCATGATGACCAACCATCATCTTCATGAGATGGAACATCGTTTGATTTTGATCATGATTTTCACATAATGAGTTGTTAGATTAACAGGTACTGATGTTTGTCTATCTTTGTCTTTCCTGCACATCCCTCCTTTTCCCATTTCCTTGCCCTCTACCTTTCCTCCCCCCGTTCTCTCCCTCCTTTATCAGCAGGTCCAGGGCCAACTCCCCCCGCTGATGATTCCCGTCTTTCCCCCTGACCAGCGGACTCTGGCAGCAGCCGCAGCCCAGCAAGGTTTTTTAATGCCTCCTGGCTTCAACTACAAGCCTGGCTGCAGTGAGTGGCATCCACACACACGCACACACACTGTCTAAAGGAGCTGCAGCTTTCAGAGTGCAAGTAGTTTTCATTTACAGTGTTTAATATCATCATCTAAGAAAGGTAGAGGCTGAACTTTTTCCCACATAAGGAGTCTGGTTGTTTCCCAAAAGGCAAGCTTGCCCCTACAACAACATCTCCCTCTTAATAGAAAAACCAGTCCAAATACAGCCTTCCTGTTTACACTCTCAATCTCTCTCCCTCTTTCACTCAGTCCTTTTGGCTCCTTCCTTTTGTCTTGTCTATTTTTTGATGTATAAAAGCAACAAAATGAAGGCGTTAAGCAAGTTTTATTTATTTATTTTTTTTTTTTTTTTGGCCATCGAGCTCCGGCTGTGTGGCAATGTGTTGTTTACCATGATAGAGAAAGACGGAGAGGGAGAGAAAGAGAGCCCGGTGCTTGCCAGGGGATGCTGGGAATAAATGCACAGTGGGGGGGTTAGCAGAAGAGAGAGAGAGAAAGGGGGGGGGGAGAATGTGACCTGCCCCAGGTTCTCCTCACATTAACACAGGACGCCAGAACGTGTTTCCAAATCAACCCACACACACACACACACTCACACACACACACACACACACACATCCAGTCAAAGAATGCCCCATGATATCACAAACACAGAAATCCACACAAAAAACGATTTAAAAACTTATACGTTGGTGTGCACGAGAATACAGGCTCATGCACACTCGGTCCCCCCACCCCACTTTGAGTTTCACAGCTTCCCAAACAAGTCCATTCCATTTTAATTAGTGCCATCTTCACCCACACCCACGTAAATACCCTGTCAAGCAGTGGGCTTGTCTTTTCGCTGCCTCAGCCAACTCCAACCGGACTGGCACACTGTAGCAGGCCGAGCCGCCCCTGAGAAAACTCTCTGGCAACTTTCAAAGTCGTTGTGAGTCGATGCAGTTTGGTGCTACAGCTCTAAATAGGACATGTGTAGCATTGTGCTCTGACATATTCTCACGGCACTTCATTGAAGATATGAATAGATTTTATCTGCACAGCATGGACTTCTGTGCACTCAGTGGCTCTTGTTTGAACATATTTTCTTTAAAAAAAATTTGAAACTTAAAAACTGAAACAAAGCAACACTTCAAACAGATTTATTTTTCAGTCTATTTCTAAAACTTGCCTGTTATTAAATAAAGAAATCATCTCAGTAATATGATGTTACACCTATTGCATAATATTTTATTCCTAAATGGCATTTCCTGAACAAACATGATCATATTTTGCTTTTGTTGCATTAAATCTTATTCATAGATGAGACAAAATGGAATAATAGTAGCAAGCCTTTCACTTAGAAGTTGGGTGTAGACCTGTTCCATTAACTTAACTAAAAACCTCATCAGATCCTCATCAGGCTTATTTTTTCCATACGTCAAAGTGCTACTCAGAGCCAGGTGAGACATTAAGCATCTATTTTTGCAGCTTTCCGTGTGATCCTCCTGACAAGCAAATATGACTTCTTTTGCTTCAAATAACAGTGCACCTGTAGGATTTTCAAAATGTAAAGTTGTGTGAAAAAAAAAAATACTCCCAATATACACTGATGGCTTTGTGGTGTTTTTTTTCTTCTTTTTTTAATCTCTCTTGCCTTAATTCATCCCCCTCTTTGGTCTGTTTGTCAGTGAGAAATCTCAGTCTCTGTCCCCGAGCCAAGAGCAACATGTTTGCTTTCTCTCTGTCCCTCTCCCTTTTGTTAAAGCGACCCCCAGGAGGAGCATAAATATCCACTGGACTCATGTTTGTCTAGGGAGCAAGGAGAAAAGACCAATCTCCTAGAATACACAGTCCTGAAATAATTCTTTAGTCTCCTGCCCTCCCTCCCCAATGGAGGAAAGAATGTCTCAGCTTTGCTTTCAGTTTTTTTAGAGCCAAGTTATATGGGAAAATATGTTAGAAGAAAACGTCTGGCTTATGCCAAGCTAGTGCACTTGCACACATAAAATCACACAAGCACATGCACACAATGAAGGTTCTGATGCAGCCAAGAGGCTGACCAATGTGTTGAAGGTTGAGGTCAGAAGTGCAAGTTCAAGCCCCGAGAACATTCTTAAGTTTGTTCCATGAAGACAGAAGTTTCCTGGATTAAACACCAGTATGAGCCCGACCCCCTCCATGTGTTGCACTGTGGTTTGTGGACATGCCTCGATGCAAATCAAAGCTATCAACCAACATGTTTATATAACATAACCATAATTAAACACAATATTCTCCTCTCCCTGTATCCACTTTTCCCCTCATTTCTGACCTCTTTGTTCCCCCTTCTTTCTCTCTCCATGAGCAATTACAGCACAGCCTATCTGCACTCACCAACTCATAACCCAAACTCATCCTTTTCCACCTCTGTCTATCTCTTGATTTATCTGTCCTGAAAAAGAGGGAGACAGTGACTGTAGAGGAGGGAAATTTTACCTTTGGAAGAGCGAAAGATGACAACAGAAAGACAGCAAGCAGAGAAGAAAAGAGACAAGCACCTGAAGTGACGCTGTGCCCACAGAGCTGGAGAACAGACAGTTGGGGGTGGGGGGGGCAGCAATCGGCAGTCACAGCTCTTAATTACGGCGCTGGGGCTGGCTTTATCAGAATCCCCTCACCTCGCTGCTCTTTGTCAGGGGGTATTAAGAAGGAGGACACACAATCAGGCTTTTCATTAGGGCCCCACTGGCAGTGCACACAAAGGACGGCTTTAACAGCTGCAGAAAGGGACTCAGGTGGTAGCATTGGAAGGTGGGGGTGATACAAGAGGGAGCCAGGGTTGAAGGTGGGATAGGAGGGAAGAGAAAAACAAGAGGATGAAGAGAAAAAGAGGGACACTGAGACCAAAAAGAGATGGACTGTAGGAAAGGAAGGGGAGATGGGAACATTGGTAGAGCAAGTGACAGAACAGAAGAATAGGATACAACTGGTGTGTAAATGACCTGTGGATTTCTAATCAACATACTGTAACCTAATTGTGATTCTGTTTGTGTTTTGGCTTTTATTTATAGGTGACCCCTACCCCCTCCAGCTCATCCCCACAACAATGGCAGCTGCTGCTGCTGCCACACCTGGTCTGGGACCCCTTCAGCTGCAGGTAAGACTGCAGTATCTACAGCAGATGACAATGCAAAAATCAGACTGCAGGAAATCTTTGAACACACAGTAAAAGTATTTCATGTTTTCACTTGTCACTTTGGTGGGACCATTGGGAGCAAACCTCTCAATATCATTGGTGTTGACACCAGTGTGCTGCTTGCTGATATATACGCTACTACAAACAGCCAGAGGGAGGATGCACAACTGTCACTTTCAACACAAGTATGGACGTTGGTGTGATCCAGCCAAAACATGATCTCCATGATCAGAATTCAGACCTGAAAAATGTAACCATAGCATAACTGACAGAAATAATCTGGGAGTGGTTTGCCTTCATTTACAGCACAGAGGCATCTTTACCTGTAAATTAACTTGATCAAAACAATGATTATGCCTATGCCTATCTTCTTCAAGCATTGGAACAAAGCAAGAATAATGGTAATAGATGTGAATTTCTTAACCTAATTTCTGAACAAAGGGGGAAAAAAACACATACTGCCTGAAAAGTGGAAGAACTTTTGTTATAAACAATCGTGGCTGCAACATGGTTTCATTACTAAATTATCACACACTGCCACCTGGTACAGAGACCTCAATGTCAGCTTTCAGTGCATGTTGTCCTCCTTTTCACTTTCTGATGCACAGGGAGCAGCTCTAAAGCTGCACATTCACAATTATTCTTCTGCAGCGCAAAGTGATGGACCAGCTGAACTAACAGTGAACAATGATTGGAAAACCTTATGCTATAGTACTGACTTATCAATTAATATTGAGTGCATAACGCATAATGCACAGTTCCACTACTTCCTGAACTTAGTGGTGCTCCTCTGTTTCCTGTCTTTCATTATTGGACACTGATTAATCCAGGTGTGCCTGATCTCAGTTACTACAACAACAATGGCCAGACACACCTGGATTAATCAGTTTATCCATAATAAGACAGGAAACTGAGGAGTGCTACTAAGTTCAGGAAGTAGTGGACGTTGTGCATATTGCCCATTAAAAGGTCCATAAATAACAAATTTGTGCCATCCAAGGTAAAGCACCTCTACATATCCAATTTAACCAATACATATGATCAAGTCCTCCTTTATGTGTACCCCCTTCCATGTCATATCCACGGGCTAAGCAGAGCAGAAATGAGTAGGATGAAGAGGGGCAAAACATGAAGTAAAGGCATCAGTTGTCCCACTTATAAAGAGGATGAGACCAACTTTAGTCCTTTCCTTGACTGCATATGCAGAGTACGGCTGGTATTCCTGGCTGCCCTCTTCCACTTGGCTCCACATACAGAAAAACACACAAGACTACAACTCTCATACAGCCTCTCAAATCCACATGAGCTTCAGGGGCCCCCTCTTCCAAGGGTTAAGAGCCTGTGCAGGCATCCCCTCAGTGGCCTGTCTGAAACACATTAAGCTCCAGCATTGGGCTTGCCACCTCTGCCTCCCTGACGTGTAATTATAAAGTACAACACACACAGATGTCTGGGTAAAACAGCTGTTTCACACACGTTGCCATGTACATTAACACATCCAACTGCTAACCGCTAACACACAAAGAGAATGATGGAAATATATGGGTTAAAGGTTAGACAGAGTGTGTGTGTAATACATTTGCACCTGTCAGCCAAACGAGCTGTCCCATATGCTAGGCACTACAAGGCGAACAGAAAAGCTGTGTAACTCTATCATGGAGAACGAACACTGCTGTCGTCACTGATTTCATTATTACTCACATGTCTGTATCAGTGTGTTTAGCAACAGAATAATGCTGTCCGTTATCAGCACTTCAATCTAGCTGTCCATATGTTCCCCTGCACTCAGACTCACTCAAAATCTCCAGTTGAACAGCTTTGTCCACCTTGCAACTGGAGTTTATTTTCTTTTCTTTACCAGCAGGGTGGGATGAAATAACACAAGTGCAAAAAAAAACATCTCACTGGTAGATTTCTCTCTTAACAACCATCACACAAACACACTCACACAAACACAGTTGCCTGTTGAGATTAAGGCTTTGTCGGAGGGAAACGGATTTGCCCAGGCTAACACAAGTACAGATGTCTCAATGTGGATGGATTTCCTTTGGGATTGTCTCCGCGCCCTCATTTGATAAGGAGGTGTTTCAGTCGCGAGGCGAGACTTGACAGCTTAGGCCTCGGGTCGCCGCAGCAACACAGCAGCTTTTGCAAAAGAACCAAGTGAACCTGCTCAGCTGACACACAAACGCATGATTTTTTTTAATATACAAAGAATAATAAACAATGCCACTGTAAAGGCAAAAGAATTAAGAAACACACTCATATGTGTTATTTTAGCATGAGATCTTACTGATTACAATATATTTTCTATCATTTTTTAACATTTTGCATAATTGTTTCTTGGTCTCAGTATTTATAACATGCCAAATAGATACAGATAGAAGATAAATGTGGTATAATCATAGGGAATACATACAGCATGCACAGACCCTCAGACACCCACTGAGACCATATAAATGTAAAGCTGTAAAAGGCACCCTGCTGATGCCCACAAAGGGCTACTTACTGTTTGAATTTTCAGTAATACATAATTAACCTTTTAGTTGGGAAAAGAAAAAAGAAAAAAGGATAATGAGCCCAAAAATGCTACTAAAGAGCGAATGTTAAATCTTAAAGATTTTTTTTTTTATTATCATTATTAATTCTACTGTACCTAAATAACATTCATATTCCATTAGTTCCACTGTAAATTACTGTAGGTACTTGAAAGTAACATAAAAATTAATCATTAATGTTACTTTATACTTTTTTGGCTTTTTCATTACAACTTTAATTATAATTTTGTAAGGTTGTGGTTTAAAGTCTATTTAAAGGAAGTAGAAGCAAGATTAATCATTGAAAATCGCAACTGGCGCTTCAGGTAACTGCAGCCACGAGCCAAGCCGTCATGGGAGCGTGCACAAACTGAAGCTATAGTGTTGTTTACTATGCTATTTCTTCATAGTTACACTTTTTAGTGGTCTTTCAGTTGATCTGGATCGTTTGCTGACGGCAGAAGAATCCATAATTATCGCTTACAGTGTTTGAATTTATCATGACCGTGTTCTTCCTGTATCAAAACTTTCGGGGACGCGGATGTAGCGTCATTTGACGTCACGTCCGCAGGGCAGCATGGGAAAATTCGGCCACCGAATTGCAGCGCTTTATGCAGCACACAGCCAGTTCAAGGCAACGGAGAGAGACGTGGGTGGACTTGTTCTTTTTGGTTTTAAACACTTCATCACCCATTAGTATTAAAAATAACTGGACATGCTTGTTTATTCTTTCGTAATTCCTGCTTCTAGTCCCTTTAAGCCTGTAACACTAAGGCCGAGTGAATTTCACCTATGCGAGTTTTCTTGAAAAAAGTATAGTACTAGTTAAAGGTTTGGACATATCCATTTGTTTTTAATACACTGGTGCAGTACTGCAAAAATTGGTGCATGGAATTATTATAGATATCAAATGGGAAACTCAGAGACAAAACTCGTAATGCATTTTGTAGACTGTAGTTCATGGTTGTCAATTTAAAGGAGAAAAAAAATTCTGGTTTTTGACCTGCTTTGATGACATAAGTGAATACATGGAATGAAAGATAAATGAGGGGGGAATCACTCTAAAACACAGCTTTAAGTGCATTTAGTAGAAAAAAAGTATTAATCTTAATGATGTAAAGCTCTATCTTCTTTTCTAACATCCTCCATAGAAATCTGCAGAGTAGCTCTTCTAGTCAATGGGAGCTTAACACAGAATCCTCTACAGAAGGTTTTCAAGGCAATGGAGGCTTTGGAGTGTACAAGGTTGGCATTTAGCATCTTAATCTGAGGGATGAGTGTGACATTGTGCATTAGAGCATGTTAATCTGGCTCCCTATTGACCCTTGATATCATTGATACAGTATCATCCACATCATACAAATGCACTTAACAGAACAAACAGTGAGTTGAAAAATGAAAAGAAAAATCCACTTATCCAGGCAAGAGAGACAGACTGGTGATAACGATGAAAAGGCAGAAGTACTGGAGGATAAACACAGAAAGAGATGGGTGGAGATGGAGGTAAGTAGAGGAGAAAAGTGTGGATGTATGAGAGAGAGAAAAAGTGTGCGCACGCGGCATAAAGAGGGTCAATAGCGCGGGTCAGGCATCATATGGAGAGGCAGATGTTGGAACATATTGTCCTGGATTACCGCACTGTACACCGGAGACATAGATGGACGAACAACGGACAGGCGGTTAGGGGGAGGAGGGAGGGGAGAGGGAGAGAAGAACAGATGAGAGAAGGTAAAAAAGAAATCAATGGGGCAGCTCATTTCTCCACAATAGCTTATCTGGGACAGAGAAAGATAGCAGCTAAACAGTTTTCTTAGTCGGAAGAATTGATTCAGTCGACATTTCCCCCTCTGCTTAAAAGGTCTGTTGGAAATTTTGTTATTGCAGAAATAGATGCGCAACAAGTGACTATATTTCTGCAAATTCACCACCATAAACAATGTGCTACATAGTTTGTCACTTAGTTGTTTTCTTTTTTTTCTTTCTTTTTTTTTATCCACATACTGCTGGAATTCCATTACAAAGTTTAAAAAGCATTGCTGAAATATTAGCTTTTCCCAATTCAGCAAAAATGTCAAATTCTTTCAGGGTTTTATTTAAACTTTTCCCCAACTCTACTATAAAGAAAGCACAAGGAAAAAGTCCAATACTTCATGCCTGGGATAAGGAATTTCTTCTTTTGGGGGGGGGGGCAACAACCGCATCTGTATTTATTTAACTGTTAATCACAAAGAGGTTTCAGACACTTCAAGAAGATTCCAATGTAAAATATAAAAAACCACAATCATAAAGACAGGAAAGTGCTTTTGTCAGATGAATTTGACTCATAAACAGTCCCCCCCCCCCCTTAAATAAACATCCCAAACTTGGTGCGATAAACAGAAGGCAGTCTGTTAGAATCCATACCATAGTCCTTGTGGTGATGTAAACAATAGCATTCAGATGGCTCAAGCACTGCTACCTCGGACAACAAAGATCAGGAGAGTTTGTAATCTGACTAAAGCTGCAGATTATTGACTGAGAGTCTTTCACATACACAGATCCCCGTGGACTAAGACGATAAGAGAAACAGCAAAACAAGAGAATGGACACAGCTTATTGTGCGCTAGTAAGCACGCGCCCACACACATGCATGCAGAGTCAATAGTACTAATACCAAACAATCACCCCCATGTCCTCAGTCGGAGAACACCAATAGTCTTATATCACCTTTTCACCTCTCATCAATGGAGTGCAGGCAGTGCACTCACACACACAAGCAGGGTGGAGTGTCATGTGACAAGCACACACTGTCTGCTGGACATGTTCACATGCGCTTTCACAAACACGCGGATGTTGCCGGCTTCACTTTAGAGGATTAAGAAGAAGTGAGGAGCAGGTCTTAATGGACGCCTGCACAGACACAAACACACAGCTCAGCGGTATGCCTGGCTAGTGAGTGACATTTCAAATTCCTTAGTCTCATCCAGCAACCACAATTTTGCCCCCTCCCTACCCCCACTCATTGTGTGATTGTGTGTGTCTGTGGCAGTGTGTGTTCGCTCCTCCAGTCACCCCAGGGGGCTTTGCGCTGTCACTTCCTGTTTGTTGACATGCATGTCGTTGTGGCGACGCTCTGGGCACGCTCCGCAGTGCCGCTGCCCCCTGTACCATGAGTGTGTATGTGTGAGCAAGTTTGTGTGTGTCATTGCTCGCCGGCCCATTGAGCAGGCTTTGAGTGACGGGAGCTGGCCTTGTAATGGAACTCAATTCAGTCCGCAAATAAAGAGGCCTTTGAACCACTGGTCCGAATATGGCAGGACACACACACACAAGCACGCACGCACGCACACACCGCCTGTGGTCCACTCGCTTGGGGGCGTTTGCTTGTAGAGTGGGGAAGGAGGCGAGGGGTGTTCATGCTCGGCTGCACCCCCCTCACCCCCCCACCCAGCATCCACCTCCTTTCCAGGAGCTACAGTGCAGCTAATTGAAGAGAAATGAGCGAGAAGCGGCTGATCTGATCTTAGCTGGCTGGTGCTCTGCGCTGGATTCGTGTAACTCACAACTGATCTCCAGCTAGTTCACAGTGGCAGCTGCAGCATCCACTGCACAGAGACGGTTATCATCCCTCCCCACACAGCTGATAAGTCTTTTTACATGCCTGTCCTGACAAAACACCGCTGTGCACGACACATGGAAGACTAGTTTTTCTCCCTCATAAATTCAGCTTCACAATTAAGTATTTCTTAAGTGTTAACTGATAATGTTTATCAGGGATAAAGTAACCTTGGTCTGTGTTCTGATTCTCTCCTGTGAAAACAACTCACTTTCTTGGAATGAGAGTATCTGTAAAGTGAAATTAAAATTGGGGAAATCAATAAAAGCAATAGAAAAAAAGGACAACTGGAAAAGAAAAAGTTTTATATTACAGTTGCTTTATATGAGTAAATATTGCTGTTGCCACATGTGACTGGCAGTCAGGCAGAGGCTCTTTCCAAAACTATTTCTGTGTGTGAGTGTCGGCTGCCAGTTTTGTCTTATTTATACAAAAAGAGAGACTAATGTCTTTATTTAAGATAGCAGAAAAGAGCAAGAGGTAACGTGGCTGTCAAGACAGATAGAGAGAGGTACAAACAGACAGAGGGAGAGATGGAGAGAGAAACAGCAGTGACAGCATCTCTTTCTTGTCCATTTGCATAAACCAGCCTTTGTTTGACGCCGATGGCCAGCAGCCAAGCACCAACAGAAGGACGGAAGTTAAACTCAAAAAAGACAGAAAGAGAAAAAAAACAACCTCTTCCAGAAAATAAGTCCACCAGAAATAAATAACAATTATAACTTAAAAAAAAAAACACACACACATCAGTTACTTCTCACAAAAACCACTGTGTTGCTCTTTAGAGGAAAATAACAATTCAGAGACAGCGTCTTGGAGATTTGTATTAACTGACATGAAAGTAATTGAGCTTTGTAGGATAATTTTGAGGAGGAAAGAAGCATTTATCAACACTGAAGCTCTTTCCAAGTTGTGAATATTATGCTGTCTGTTGCTGTGGATGTACTGGCCAGAGACTGTTTTGCATGTTACATTGGTATTGCATAAATATTCCAGAAACTGTTCACACCAATAGCAGCTTGCACCATAATGCTTTAATTTAATTGGAAATTAATTAAATACATAAGAATAAAGAACACAGTTTGTGTTGCCCACAGCGGTTGTTGGATGAATTTATCTTTATTTGGTCCTATTTTATAGCATTTGTGTGCTTTTTTGGTCTGTTGTCGCTGCACAGAAAACATTACAGATCCACCACACACTTCTGGCATCTCCCATCTGGCATGTAGCTTCACAAATTTCTCCCTCTTTCCTTCTCCATCATCACTTTTTTTTTCACCTTGAGCAAGAGCCGAGCTCTCCGGCGTGACCTCGATAGCCGGAATGTTTGCCTTTCTCCCACGATGCACCTGGAGGGGACATGGCCATCTCTGGGCCTGTCAGAGAGGCTGTTAGCGCTTCTCCCATGGGGTGAGGAGGGGGGTTGACAGTAGAGATGTCCCTCTCTATCTCCCTCTGTCACACAAACAGAGACCAGGCCACTAATGGCCTCTTCTTCCAGAGCTTTTTAGCTAGCGTTTCCTTTTTTTGTGCGCTCTCAAGTATTCATTTATTCATGTTATCCTTTTCTTCTTCATTTTTCTCCTCCCTTTTCTTTTACCCTCACTCATCTCCCTTTCTTACTGTCCTTACCACCCCCCCCCCCCCCCCCCACCCACCCCCCCCCCCCCAACTCTTCCCTGTCTGTCTCTCCACCCGTCTCTCTGACCCCACAGCAGCTGTATGCAGCTCAGCTAGCGGCCATGCAGGTTTCCCCAGGGGGTAAGCAGCACGGGGGCAGTCTTCCACCTCAAGCCAACCTGGGTACACACTCCCCACCCACCAACACACACTCACAGAGTGACAAAGGTCGGAGTTCCACACCTCCTAACAAAATCAAGGTAAGGACAAAAGGCAAGGACCTGTGTTTGTGCTAAGGCTGACTAACAAGGCTGCTAGCTCAGTACTAATGTTTTGGGGGTTTTTTTATTGTTTGTTTGCTTTTTTGTTTTTTTTTGGGGGGGGGGTTGGGAGGGGGGGTTGGGAGGGGGGGGGGGGGGTCCAGTTTAGAATTAATTTATAAACTATGATTAAGTCAGTTTATGTAGAAAGTTCTTTAATGACAACTTTGTGACAACTTCAATTTCCTTAGATTTTTGATACAAGTTGCAGAATTGTCTCAGATTTACAGGAAATCACAATTTTGTTGGTCTCAATATAAAATTACTTTTAGCAGCATTGTTTAGCAATAACAATGTACAAAAGGACCTTTGATTTGATTTTTTACCAAAAAGTCCGATGAGCCAGACTGTGTTCTTTTGCTGTGCACAAATTGGTTTTGTTCTCCTAATCAAACAAGTGTCCTGAGCAGCCATCTACTCAGAAACATTCCCCTATGTTAAACTTGGTGCCTGAAAAAACTTGCAGTCGCCTCATGTCTGAAAATCAAACACCTTTATCACAAAAGTCCAGCTAGTGTCTGGCCGTGGCCGATTTGAGGATGTGTCTGTGTTTTTGTGGTTTTCTCGCCTGGCTGCCCAATAGAGGTGATGAGAAGAAGCCTTGTGTCCATCCAAGTGGAATTCTATGAATATCTGGTTGGCTGTTGGGTTCCCAAACACCTCCTCTTGCTGATTCACAAACAAACACACACACGCACAACTTGTCTGCCATTCTGTCCATCAAGCAATGGTGCCCACATATGTAGAGGTCATGAGATACACTGGCATCTACTGTATCAGCTTTGTTCAAGAGTAGGACAACCTCAAATTCTAATTTGTGCTCATCATTTTACCCCATACATCAAAGTTTTAAATATTCTCTTTCCTTCCCTTCCACTTCTTCTCCTTTGCTTATTCTAACTTCCTTATCACTCTTCTTCTTGTTTTGTTGTTCTCAACCACACATGCATGCACTCACCCTGTCAGGAGCAGCTCGTGTACAGGCTAAAGCTTATACAGTAGTTGACCCCAGAGTTGCACTCCTGCTACTTTGTCAGTCTGCTCCTCCCAACATCTCCATCACACACACACACTACCATCACACCCTACCATCACACCCATCTTATTACCATATATATGGAGTTGGGTTGACAGGCAAGCCTGTGGTAGGGGGAGAGAGGGGAGTCTCGTAATGGCCTTCCCAGTCCAGCAGGAGTGACTGACTGGGTAGTGGACCAATGTGGACCCCGACAGTCTCCACTGAGCTGAAATGACAGACTGACCACAGAGCTGTTGACAAACATAAGTACTCAGTAGAGTTTTGAGGATATTTGTCTGTTTCTTTTTTTTTTTTTCTTTTTTTTTTTTCATTTAAACGGACCATTGAAGCCCTTCCTCCAGCCAGCTCTCCTGTCCTTTCCTCTGGTTCCGCTGGGCCAAGTTACATGTATATTTCAGTGGTGTGCTCCCCATGTGGGCTCCATCTCAGGTCTCCAGTCATTTAAAGACCCAGTACTTGGCTCGGCTCACAGCTGTTTGGACTCAGGCACACACCGCTTAAGTGCTTTACCCTCGGGTGAGACACATACACGCATACATGCACTTACAAATGCGTGCACACACACATACAGGTGTGGAACCAGACACCAGTACACATATGTGCACCCTTTCTCAAATCACTGCAGACTACAGCTTTCTTACAGGCAAGAGAGGCTCTTCAGATTCAGGCAGGCATGCCTACACTCATACAATAGATCCAAATCAGGCACTATAATTGGTCCTTCTGCTGACATCTAGTGCCATACATGCTGCAGCCAAATGTACATTTACTCAACTCCTGCAATGTCTACTTTAACCCCTTTATAATAAGATTCTACAATTTTATTAGAATAATGTTTAAAGTAAATAATTTAATTCCTACAATGACTTTGCAAAAAAGTCAGCTGAATTGTCATTGTAGTTTAATTTGTTAAAATCAAATAACTTGAGGTTAATTGTCATCCCCACAGATCAAGTAATTTTATAACAAACATTTTTCAATTCAGAGCATTTTATAAGCTGCGGCTCAGCTTTGAACATACTGACCAAAACAGTAATGACAACATGCAAACTGCAACCAGTGGAGCCACTACTATGTGTTTATATACAAATTCATTGATCTGTATATAATTAATTAAAATATCATGTACTTAATAATTTTAATCAACATTTTTGGTGGGTGTCAGGAAATTACGATGGTGCAGTCTGGAACAAACTTATAAAAGTTCCAAAAAGTTCTCCAATCAGAATGACCTCGTGGGTTGGTTGGTTGTACTCTTAAAGACACACAACAAAACTTTTAGCAGTTTTCTCAGTGACCCCCCCTATCGGCGGCTAAACTAGCATCCATCTTGGATCGTACCTGTACTGTGATTCACTCCACCCAGTAAAAGACAGTCTTATCTTGACTCTTGTTCTGTCCCTTCCTCTCTTCCTCCGGTAATGTTTCCTTGCGTTTCTTTACCGAATCCAACATGATCCGCGTTCAAAACACCCGCGGTGTTCATATCTAGTTAATTTCTATTTGCTAGTAAGTGACGCGGTGGGCAACCAATAGTCGGCACAGTCACGTCTCGGATGGGAGTCTTACATACTGCTGTTTTTGGGAGCAGTGACACCTCGAAAATGCACATCATGAATGTTGGTGTGCCATCAAAACAAGTCAGAAACGCATATTTCTATGGTCTAAAAATTATGTTGTGTGTCTTTAAAACAAACTATGAAGACATCCCTTAAACTACCAACAATAGCGAGCAGGTGGTAAAACTAACTTTTATAAGCATTTTGATATAGAAGAAAACATAATTCTCAAATGTTTCCCAATCCAGAAATTACCTTTAAGGATGAAGATGGAGGAGAGTTGATGGAGAGTTTATGTGAAGTGCTTTCAACACTTGGACACGAGTCCAACACCTCAATCCAGAAACTTTGCACAACACTTTCATCCTTTAGCAAATTTTTGTAGTTTATTGGAGTTAGAAAGCAAGCATGAATGCAGCTAAAACAACAACACAAAAATATTGTTTTTATATCATCACCATCTCTTCAATGGACAACGTTTTGACACAACAAGCTGTAGTCTTATAGCTCTTAGAGGTTAACTGTTGTTCATTTAAAGAAGAAAATACACACCCATTCCATAGTTTGACTCAAACATCAATAGTAACAGTACGGAAACTAACAAAACAAGATTTGTATTTAATTTATGAGAGCTAATGGAATGGCAACAAACTTTTTTTCTCACAAAAATCACATTCACATAACCAAGTTTTAACTTCATGCCACCTCAGAGTAAAATAATGAACAGGTAAAGGTTTGCTTATGTGTTTTTATCAGTAACATTTAGGAGCGACATCTCACAATTTAGAAGCTACAGGACAATAATATTTCAGTTTTGCTTCAGTGTAATGGATAGTGTCAAGGCAATAGTCCTGTTCCAATTAAGGAAAAGTGAAACAGGTAAAAAACGATCATTGCTTTTCTGTCAAATAAAAATAAGCTGAGCATGTGTTGTGCATTACACATAAGAAATGGTGTCATGTCTACCCACTCTGTATTGTGTGCTGTCTAATGGAATTTGATATGACGATATAATTAATATGTGAGTAGTCACTTATAGCTGAAAAGGAAAAGAAGTGAGGAGGAAACACATTTAAGGGTCTTGATGTGTCCATTGTCTAATACAGTACACCTGCACACAGACACAGACCTGACGAGGATAAAGGGGTGGCACACACACTCTTGTCCTTCTAATTGAACCGTCATCTCCCATGATAAGATGCAGAACACTGATGTCGCTTGCACATGTCGGCATCCGCAGAAGTGAAATGCAGCCCACACACACACACGCATCATCTCTCCCCTTCTGCTTCCTCTCCATCACTCTGTGTCCCTCTGGCTCTTGCTGTCACTCTGCATGTTTTCTGTCTCAAAGCTGGAGACTGTTTCATCAGCCAAGAAAGACACAAAAGCAATTGTATTAATTCAACATTCCAAGCTTTTCACAGGCTTTAGAGTCCTCTCTCTCCATACACGCATATACACACTCTTTCATGAGATTTAGAGCTTGTTGAACAATATCTTGCAGCAACACACACACACATACACACACACAAGTCAGTCCAAGCGTCTCAGCTCTACTGTCTAAACTAATTCCTCCACACTGGCATAAAGCAGGTTGGCCACCTTCCCACCACAGGATTTGGCTTGGCGCGAAGAGGAAACTCCCCCATCCACTGTACAAGAGGCAGAGCGATTATCTATTTGTAATAAATATTCAAATGTGTTCGCAGCCAAAGCCCACCATAATATGGGTCAGGATTGAGAAGATCCTGCTCAGTTTTCTCCTTTCTCTCCTCTTCTTCTTCGGCCCATTGTCTCACGGAAGGCATCTTTGGGGGTCCTTCGTCTATTTAGAAAGACCCCCTTAATGAAGGACAATCCGGTTAGGCCTCATCGCACGTGCACATACACACACACACACGAAAACATCTGATCGCTCACACGCACACACATGCATGGGCACATACACATGTAGGGGCTTAATTGGAAGGGCTTAATTGAGTTGTGAGGGGCTCATAAGGCTTAGTGCGACTCAAGGAGTGGGAATCAGGGAAAGTCGGCCTTAATGAGTGAATATACCACACACACGCCCACACACAAAATACTTTCTTTTTGAATCCCTGTGTATGTTGGTTTCCACACTGGCTAAGCAGCAATTAGACTAATGACCAGAAAATAAAGACAAATAATGTCTCTATCATGTCGTTAGGTTTAAATTTAACAAGAAAAACATACCTGCAATGCTCAAAGTTTTCCTCATCTATACTGTGTAAGAGACACATGCAGAATAACCTTAACCATCTTTAAACCTGCCTGCATTTTGACACCATTGTGTTTTTAAACGTCCCTTGCCCCATGTTGTGTTTGGCTTTTAATTGTGGAGTTTTAATTACACAGAGTGGTTTGTGTACATCTGCTCCCCCTGTGATTTAATTCCTCCCTTCCCGTCACATGACTCTGGTAGGTTTCCTCTGATTGGATTAGGTCATCAGCAGGGGTGATGTTGTCATGACAGTTAACATAATAATGTGTGGTGGTCCACATGCTGGTCTACTTCTAGGCTTGGAGTGAGTTGTGTCGAGGTTATCACTGTGGGAAAGCCAGCGCAAGGACATAAATACATGCATGGTGCTTCAGAAGTTCTACAGACTGAATTAAGCTGTCAGTCTGTGAATTTGTATTACGCAGAAAGTTCTGCCCTGTCGTTTACTCCACTCGCTTCTTCTGGAAGGTCATCTGTTTCTAATGGCTCGAGCAAACTGAAGTGACAGACTGTCCTCTGCTTCGTATGTTGTTTCATACAAAGACAGTGCAGCGTCTTTAGACTAACAACTCTAAAGACAGTCTGAGTGAGGTTTTCCTTGGAAAGGCGAGGAGGCGGCATCCACTGTAGTTTTGAGAAATATTTGAAGGTGTATTTGGTTGCTGCTCAGTACAATGTCCTTGTTTGAGGCATGTTGAGGAGCAGCATTACTGCATGTTTTCAGGAGCCTGCATGTGGACTGTGCACGTGCATGTGCATGAACTGTCTCAACCCTGTTTAAAGGGTGATTTTGCTGTTACAGGCGATCGGTTTATTTTGCATGTAAATGTCAGTGGTTTGCACAGAAACGTGCTTACTTATAATTTTGTATGTGTTGTTAATTGTTTACCTATCTGTTGTTTGAAAAAGGCCAGTGGCATGCACCCTATCACCTTGTCATTTCGCCAGGCTTGCCTCATATTGCTGTGCATGGGCTCCCGTTTAATTAGCACGTGGTCTTGGTCAGGGAGGTAACGAGGGCGTCCCCCCCGGCCTCCCGCTTCCAAATTCCTACGGTGGTCACAGCAGGCGAAACTGTGCTGTTTTGGTTTTTGCAGGACAGTGAGGGTGCACAGCCACTGAACCTGTCGGCCAAGCCTAAGGCATCCGAGAGCAAGTCACCCAACTCCCCCCCAACTTCCCCACAGGTCCCTGCTGCTGCTGCCGCCACCAAGCATGGCCCTGCCGGCTCCATGAAGCACAGTGCCACCCCCTCCAGCATTGGTGGACCACCGACCAGGGTCAGCTCCATAGGTAAGTGGATTTAAGTTGCCATCACGCAAGCACATGAAAGAACAACCAATGGATAATCCAAAGTTTTACATCTCTCAGTCAAGTACGTGAAGCAATTAATAGGCAAAGGATTTTGCATACTTAAGAATAATTCATCTAAACACCAGTTTCAACACTGACCGCGTAAATGCAGACATATACATACCCATCTTACTAAAAAGAAGTCAAAGCAGGAAAGAAAGATGAACCAAGGATACTTTATTAATCCCCTGGGGGGGGTTGTAGGGTTTAAACAAGGGGAAAAAAAAAACATGAGTGAGACCATCAGCTGTGATGAATATTTAGCAGAAAGCTGGAACCCTGACCGCTCACCATGTTGAGTGATATTATAATGTTCCCTAAATATTAATTTAATGGCTTTATTGTTATTCTTAATGCAGTTTTCTGCCAAAACAGCAGAAATAAAACCAAAGCTATACAAAATAAGGACAATTCTTAAAATGCAAACACATATACAAATAAAGTGAATGAGCATAGAAACGCTCCAAGATTTCAATACACTTTTAAAGAACAGTGTTTGTAAATTGCTCTCATTATGACAATGACCATCTTTAAGGAAAACAGTAATAGCTCTGTTGGTAGTAACGATGACAAGAACAGTGCTTTCCTCACAGCGGTGCCATTGTTGCCACTGCCATAATCATACCCAGCCATATGCACACATACATAAAATATGACATAAATGAATCACTATCTTGTACTCTTAATCCATTTTTCACGCAACGCTGATAGTTCAAATATTACACATATGTAACAGGCTATAATTAGTGTGTTTGTGTTTTTCCTCCGTGCCGCTATTTGCCTGCAGGCGGCTTCATTGTTATGTGTTTATTAGTGACTGAAAGAGACAGAGACATAGGAGTGAGGGGAAGGAGGGAATTGGGAGAGAGATGAGGATTAGCATTTTTTTTTTTTTTTTTTTTTTTTGGGAGCAGTGAAGCGGGGGAATAATAAAGAGAGGGAGTGCATGACAGACAGGAGGTATCACCAATGAGATTAGACAAGCCTCTTACATGAGCCAGGACAGCGCAAACACCCAGCATTGACGGCACACACACTCAAACATTCACTAATGCACACAAAGGCTCAAACACACGAACAAACACAATCCCACCTCCTCTTCCTCATATGCAATAGGCAGTTAGTCATTTTTGTTCTGACTTCCTGGCTAATCTCACTGTTTTTCAACAAATCGGGGGATTTAATATCAGATTAGTGGATTTTCGGTCCCAGATGTTTTTTTGTTCAGAAAAATGGATTACAGTGTTTAAAGTTTGTGTGTGATCTCTGCTGAATTGTGTGTGTAAGATCCCAGATATGTTGTAGCTTATGCCCCCATCTGTTGCCACGGAGTTTTAGCCAGTCACAGACTCACTTGGTATTACAGCTTGTAGGATTCCTGTTACAAGTTTGTATTGATTGGTAGAGGGCAGAAAAAAAATTAAATGGAGTTCAGAGGTGGTTGTTTTGATTTGGAAGTCTGTGTGTTGTCCGTCAGGGTGGTCTACACTGCAACTTTCTTTTCATTTTAACTGGATGGCAAAAAAGTGGAATACCTCAGCTCCTGCAAAGTGCACAGAAATGCCCCCCCCCCCCCCCCCCCAGTTCAGGTTTCACTTTTTGAGACTTCCACTGTCTTAGAATAAGCTCTTGTAGTAAATCAGTGTTAAATGGCAGCTTAAAGGCCTTTACACACCTACTCCAAATATTCCATCCGAAAGATTCACACTGCAATAGCTTTAATCAAATTAATGTCAAGTCAATGGGAGCATTCATATCAGTGACAAAATTCCGTCTTGCAATTTTGCGACATTTATTTTTGCGAACTGAAGTCGATTTTCTTAATATTTGCATCCGACAGATACACAATCCACCAATCAGAGAAGGCGCTCTGACCGTCACAGAGCTGGTTGCAAGCAAAAAGAGAAAGGAAAAGGAGAGAAGTGTCGCTTAGTCGCTGCTACTGTATCATTATGGCACAGGTGTTATCAACTTTGTGTCGCAGCACTCGTGTTTGGCAAACAAGGGGTGGGGGGGGGGGATCACCGCTGAAGTAACAGTGTTTCTCCTACATTTTGTAGCCATTTTCAGGTTATTAGCTACAGGTGTTATATTTAAAATCTGCATCTGGTATCTCCACGGTGAGATCAGCTGTTTTTCAGCATCCAGAAGTTTACCTGCAGCCGCCTCTCCCTCCGTCACTGCTGCATGTGCTCACGTTCCTCTAGAATAACAGATGCAAGTTCTTTCTTGCATCTTTGTAATTTCGCGTCGGAGCAGGTGTGTATAGACAAATGCATCGATATTTCTCCTCCGAATTGTTCGCAATTTCGTGCCGTTTATTCGCATTGGTCCCGGTGTGAAAAGGCCTTAACATGTTCATACAAAGTTTCTATAAGATATATGATAAACATATTACAGTTGTATGGGCAATGTCACTGAATGGTACAACAGTCATTAAAAAGCTGCTTGTATGTCAAAAATACTGTTAGTAATAATAATCCAACTCTGAAAGGCATTACTCCTCAAAAAGGGGGCTTTTGTTTCAGATTTGTTTTCTGAAGTTAAGTATGAGTGATGTGTGAGCTTCAGCATCATCTTTCATTTAGATTTATATAAAACTATGTATCCAAGATTGGATAGATTTACACCTATCCAC
The DNA here is from genome assembly GCA_023101725.1 of Atherinomorus stipes. Classification (NCBI taxonomy): domain Eukaryota; kingdom Metazoa; phylum Chordata; class Actinopteri; order Atheriniformes; family Atherinidae; genus Atherinomorus; species Atherinomorus stipes. The sequence goes on along the minus strand of JALJCO010012253.1, from coordinate 576,612 downwards.
CTGCAGCCATGTTTCGTCTACCTTGTGCTTCATCCATCCACCCATCTACTCTACTCTCAAACCAGACGGAACACCTGTCAGTGCCTGTAACTTCCACTACAGTCACACATTTGTCTTCATCCATGTCATGAAATGCCATACTTGCCTCTGACCTCTCTCTCTTTTGATGGGCAGGAATGCATTGCTCCTCTCTGCAGAAAAAAACACAAAAACAAACTTGGATGAGCAGAGCACCCCTCATTCTATCTGGGTCACATTCACTTGTCTGGATGGCTGGCATTGCTGTCGTTTCAAGCAACACACACAATCGTGTGTGAGAATTTCTATCTGTCTCCTCCCTCTCTTTTGACTGCAGATTAAAATTGACTGCCACCCGATTCTATCACCCCCTCTCCTCACTCCTCTGTCCTTCCCGCAAACAACACCCCCCACCTTTTTTTTTTTTTTTTTTTTTGGGCTCCTCTCACATCCAGATTTTCCGGTTGTGACTTCTGAAAGAGTTCACGGCTCTGTCATTATCAATCTGAAGCTGGTAATCTGGCCTGAGATGGCATTAGCAGTGCGGATTAGCGCAGATAAAGGCCTCATAAACCAGCAGCAGCTCTTTGTTAAGAACTAACCCGACTGATAGAGAGGGGCGATAGCGGTGCAAACAGCCTCACACATGCACACACGGTCAGAGCAGATGCCTCATCGACAACAAAGCTGCAGAAAATAATACGAATAATAGGCGATGAGGAGGAGTGTAGAGATGTGAGCTTAGATCTGCAGCAGAGCAGATGTTCGCAACTGGGGAAATTAGCAACATTTTTTTGCTGTAATAAGAAAGTTCCAGTCACCTCTCTTAAATGTAGGACTGTTAAGCAGTTAAGGTCTTAAAGGGGTGACTGGTTACAACCTTTTAAATGTCCGTATGAGTGTGATTTAAGGCTAAAGGCAGGTGGTGGATGAGTTTGCAGCAAGGCTAGCTCGGGGCACACTGTGACTCATAAGCCAAGTGGTCAGTGGATCCAAGTGTGAGTCTGAGAGATGAAGACAGACATAAACACATAGATGCCCCCTCATCAAGTGTATGTTAATGTCTTTACCTCATGGTTCAGAAGATTTTATCCTGACAAAAAGCTCCTGCCAACTTCCCAAAAGTAAACACACACATTAGTTTAGTAGAGAAAACAAAACGCTGTTCTAAATTCTTCTTAATGATAATCATAATAATGTCTGTCCTGTCTTTGTCTGCGTTTCTGCAGATTTGTTGTCGTCACTTTCTTCAACAGCCTACCTAAACGACCATGAGGCAGTGACCAAGGCCTTTGCCGAGGCGCGGCAGATGAAGGAGCAGCTGAAGCGTGAGCAGCAGGTCCTCGATGCCAAGGTGGCCGCCGTCAGCAACCTCAGCCTCAACAACGGACGCTCAGACAAGGTAAGCCACTATAAACCTCGTCTGGGACCAGGCTGTGGTGCTTTACTGTGATGAAGTAACCAGAGCAACTTATGACAAAATGTGACAGCTTCCCTAAAGGTACATTTAAGTGTATATTCATTATTTTATGGAGGTCAACAACAAATGTCATTTCCTCCGTATTTAAACGTGTAACCTCAAGCTGTGAACATGCAGCAGAGTATTTGCCACAAGCAACCACAGGATGTTCTTTTTTATTTAATATTTTGGTCACAACTTGTGTTATGGCCTGAAAAGCTCATGAGACATTTCATATGATATAATACAAGGCTAAATTGTTCGAAAATCATGGTATATATGTTCATTTTTAGGTCTATATTAGCACCATAAAGCCTGCATTTCTTTAAGATGACAATACCTGCAGAAATACATTCACAGAGTGTTTATAAATACATTCCTAAGATCTTTTAAATGCTGCCTCTGGTATGATTTTTATGACAAATGATTCCCACTCAGTCATGCCAAAAGCGTATGGAGCCCCTCGCAAATGAATACAAATTAGTGTCTTTTATCTCAGCCTCTAAATTCTGAGAACTAAATACATAAATCCACCCAAGTCTCCAAAGTCATCACAAGCTGTACCGTCTCATTGTCAGTGTGTAATAATTTGTCTTGCCATATGCCATCCCTGCTGCACCATGTAGGAGGTAAATCGGTGTACAATGCGCTCTCTGAAATGTGTTAAAGCTAAACAGGGCCAGATAAGGTAAAACCAGAGGCATCTCAAAGGTAATGAGTGTGTCTGTAAGGCACACTGCAGGCCTGTGTGTGGGTGTGTGCACGCACGTGTGTGGCAGAGCCGAGCGTCAAGAAGACGGTAATGTGAAATGACGGTGCCGGCTCCTCAGCAGCACGGCTAAATTGTGGTTATTTGTTAAACACATCTCGTGTCTGCTCGTGCACACAAATTCTTTTATTATTATGTAGAATTTAGAAACATAAGCTCTGACTTTTCAAAACTGTGGTAAATTCAATTTTTTTATCTTATGATATTTTTTCCCAACATAATAATGTGAAAACATAAAATGCCAAAGCCTTGGATTTTAGATTTCTTATTAAAAGTGGATAAAAGCATGCAAGTCTTTGTCATCTACTGATGCTTGCTCTCTGACTCCCGTTTCCGTGGCCCTTTGGCTTTGTGCTGCACGAGTGTGAAGCCGGCAAGCTCCCTGCGTTCAGATACAACAGTGTCATCTCTGACACACTCGGAGGATTAGTTTTGTCACTACTCTGTGTCTTGGCTGCAGTGTCAGCCATTCAATCCACTTTTCTCATGTACTGTACTGGAGCTTAATGTCAGACTAGGCTGTCATCCTTTCTGTCTTCCTGTTCATCTCTGCCTCACACATATGCTGCATAAAGCCATTTCACACTGCTTATTTAATCTGAGAATCTTTAAAGTGTAAGGGATGTTTTGTGCTTTTTTTTAAAAGCAGGGAATGAATGAAGCATTCATTTGTTAAAACATTTTAAATGGATAGCAAAAAAAAAAACATTTAGCTGCACGTCTCTGCATTTTATTCTCTCGCTGTCTATTTATTGCAATCTGGGAGGGAGAAATCATCTCTAACAATTAAACTCTATTGGACTAAAAACAGAGAAAATGTATTTCATTATCATTCTGTCCTTCTTCCATCCAGCCAGCTGGCTCACCAGGGTCACATGTAAATGGAGAGGAACACTTTTTGGAAGCTTGTTTTAGAAGACGACTGTGTTTTGGGTAGCGCTCCTAATCATATAATTAAACTGTAAAATGCTGGCACCGGTGCACCGCAGTGCACATATGCGCGCACGCGTGTGTTCGTCCACAGTCAAGTTCCAGTGCAGTGTGCGCCGGCTGCTTGCATTAAGCATGTAAATGCTCAGTAAATCAGCCTTTTATTGGTTGTAATAAATACCCAGGGGGCCGAGCGCCGTGGCCTCGCTCTCGTCCGCGCTGCACTCTCTCGTGCTCTCCCTCTCTAATGCATCGACCCTCGGGGGCCTTTGCAAGAGAGAGGCAAGCCTCCGCACTCCACTCTCGCAGGTGGCTTCCAGGAACCGCTACACACAATCACACACTCATGTACACACATTAAATATGTACTATACTTTCGTATCAGTAAACATCCAAATCGGACTAAATGTAACCAGCAGTCTTTTATGTAAAAACAAACACACAGATGTGTGTTCAAGCATGCAGACATTTCCACTGCTGCCTGTTGACTGGAATTCCCTCTATTTGTTTTATATACCAAATTAAAGAAAACAACTGAAATGCCTTCATGTCTTTCAGATCAGGTTCAGGCCATTTGACTCCTGAATGTGCTATGGTTATCCCAAACTTCTTTTTTTTTTTTTTACACAAGAGATTCATTGCTGTAAAATAATAGGTTCAAATTATCAGAATGGCATAAAAAAGTCAATAAATACCTTAAAACTCAGATTAGATATATAAATAAAAAATGATTCGGCTTCTCTCCAACTTTGTGGCTTCATTCATTCATGTGTATTTCCTGAGTATGACTGAAGTCTCTGACGACTGTGAACTGTTTGTGTTGTTCAGGACAAAGCTGCCTTGGAGAGTTTGAGTCAGCAGCTGAAGCAGCAGGCAGAGGACAAGTTCAGCCATGCCATGCTGGACTTCACTATGAGCGGGGACTCTGACGGTAAGGACAAACGCAAACACTGAATGAAACAAAAAGCGGGAGATTATTTTAAAGAAGGTGTCTGCTGAAATATTCTGCATACGAGTATCTACAGTGAGATATTTTATTATACTGTAAATGTGCCCTGAACTTCTTTATTGTTTATTTAATCAGTGTGCCTCCTCCTCCGCTCTCTCCTCAGGCTCCCCCAGTGTGTCGGACTCCAGAATATTTAGAGAGTCTCGGGGTCGGAGCAGCAACGAGCCGCACATCAAACGGCCAATGAATGCCTTCATGGTTTGGGCCAAGGACGAGAGGCGAAAGATTTTGCAGGCCTTTCCAGACATGCACAATTCCAACATCAGCAAAATTCTTGGTAAAATATCATTTGAGGCGCAAGTGCATCTGCTACACCCCTCATCATCTCACAGACCGTGTTCCTGTCTTTCTCACACAAACAATGCGCAGTAACAGTGATTTCCTTACAAGCGGTAGCATTGTGTAAGCGAGCGTTAATGAACGGCTGGGGAGAGCACAGCTCTGACAAATGATGATATAATTCATTATGCATTAAACAAGCAGAGCGAGGCCGCCTGACATTTCCCCCAGACCGCCGGGATCGGCCCTGACATTTTAAAGAGCTCCTAAGCGTTTTATAACACAGAGAAATCTGGTTTTAATAAGCCTCCTCTCTCTCGATTGCTAACAGATCGCAGAACACAGAGAGAGAGAAAGACAGAGGGAGAAAACAGCTGAGCGCTGACAGCTTTTACCCATTAAACATACAGTAGTCAATGCAAATTCAGACCAGATATGAAACGCACACACTCAGGGGAAGACATGCTCAAGATTACACCCACACACACATGCAGGGGACTGATAGTACAGATCTCTGAGCAGAAACTGAGCTGAGAGATGACAGCAGGTTAAGTGAAGTCCTCATTAGTTGAGATGAGTACCTGTTGTCCCAGCGGCGCTCCTCATTAACCCTCTTTTGCATTCTCTTTCTGAATGGCACTCCCAGCAAGAGACTGTTTTTGTTCATCACTTAGTGAAACCGTTACACATGTCAGTGTACATGCAGTATAACATTAACTTATTCAGCTGGACTTGGTTTTGTTTTGTTTTTTAAATCATCTAAAAATCTTATCTACTGCCATTTCTAAAAAAAAAAAAAAAAAAAATCCAGCACATAACCAACATTGATCATAATGAGCTCTAATGGCACACTTTTTTTCTTTTTTTTTCCATTTCTAGGTTCACGCTGGAAAGCCATGACCAACCTGGAGAAGCAGCCCTACTACGAAGAGCAGGCTCGCCTGAGCAAGCAGCACCTGGAGAAATACCCAGACTATAAATACAAACCCCGGCCCAAACGTACCTGCCTGGTGGATGGCAAGAAGCTGCGCATCGGCGAGTACAAGGCTATCATGAGGTCTCGCAGACAGGAGATGAGACAATACTTCAGCGTGGGGTGGGCAAACAATCCATGGAAACATTTTAGAGAACTGTGTGGAGAGGAAAATAAAGATTTAAACATTTCAAAGGATGGAAATTAGTTCTGCAATAATCCAACATATTTACATTATATATGTATATCAATATACACTCTCCCTTTATAAATGTATACACTAGGGCTGCCACAATTAGTCGATTAAATGATTAATTTCATAATTGACTAATAGTTTATAAGCTTTGCATTTCCTCTCAAAATTACCACCATACATTCCGCTGCCTTGTCTGTCTTTCTGTCTGGTCAGTTTTTCTTGAATTTTATATTGACAAAAATAAACACACACACTACCAATCAAAAGTTTGGAGACATTTTTCCAGAAGATTCAATGAGAAAGAGTCAAAACTTTGACTGGTACTGTAAATATGCTACAGTTTTCATATGATCTGACTAATCGTCAAAATAATCGTTTGTGGCAGCCCTAGTATACACTGATAAAAAAGATTTTAAAAAATTATACAAATAGCCTATTTGGAAGCAAAATTAAATCTTTGATATTTATATTGCCAATCAAATATATGTGGCCAGTATAGCTGTATTGAAATAAGTTGAACATTGCATTAGAACAGACATTACAAAATTATTTTTTTCACAACAACTTTGTGGATTACTTGGAAAAAATCCTGATTTTAATCTTTTGACGTTTTAGTAATTTTTCATTTACAAAAACTAAACTACAGAGGGTCCCAGTCTGAGTGTCTGGATCCCAACGAGGGGTCACACTACAAGTAATAGCCATTCTGAGATTATTGCCAAAAATATATATGCTTTTCCATTTTTCAGGGAGCAATATTGATCTTCATATGACATATCTCTCCCTGTGTGTGCATACAGGCAGCAGGGTCAGCTGCCCTTGTCCTCTGCGGGTGTGGTCTACCCAGGTGCCCTGTCCATGCCGGGAATGCCTTCCCCCCAAATGCCCTCAGAGCATTCAAGCATGTCCAGCAGCCCCGAGCCCAACGCCAACCACCACCAGAACCCCCATATGTCTGGCTTGAAGGGAGATGAGCCACGAATCAAGGAGGAGGAGCTTCGGCTAGACGACAGCAACGGCGACGTGTACGACGATTTTGACTATGAGGATGAAGAGGCAGACTACGCCAGCGATAACGAGAACCATATCACCCAATAGGACGGTGCCATAGCCACCTGCCTATAAACCAGTTACTGCTGGTCAAGCTCACAAAATCCCAAACCCACCAATCAGGAAGAAAACTCTTTTTTGCCAATCACCTCAAATTTCACAGACCCCGCCCCCTCCTGATTTACAGGGACTCTTAACAGAGCCAAAGCCCCTCCCACTGGAGTCCTGATGGCAGCATCTGATCAATCAACAGAAGCACAGGATCCGTCACTCACACTGACTGTTACACCGACTGAAGTCTGGGAGGGAAAATCAACCAAGCCAGCTCTGAGGCGCGCCGAGGAATATTCAAGTACTACTGCAAGAGTTTGAGCGTGTTACCGCGAGTGAAGAGAAATGGAAAGAATCCTTCTCAGAAAGCAACCTTTTCGTCCTGTTTGTAGAAAAGGAGACATTTTAAAATAAACTAAACAGTGGACCTGTCGCAGGCTAACAGATGACACTTTAAGGTGGTGGACCTGTTTATTATCAGAGACACTTTTAAAAAACAGCTTTTTTGTTCTTTGGTTCTATAATATTCTCACTCAGGTACACGGTGCCAATAAGTGGCTTGTGAATGTGATTTGTTGTTTTTGTGCTACAAGTTTGAATAATAATAGAAAAAGAGACTTTTCTTTTTTCCCCTTTTATTGTAAAGCACCTGAAAGACATCAGACGTTTATTTTTAACAAAAAGATATCTTTTCTTCAGCCTCGCAGTGTGCTGTCAGTGCTCCCCCCCTGTTCTCTCTGCATCATTTTTTACCCCCAGCCGGGATCGCCCGCCACATCATGGGCCACTCCGCCTTGACTGGATTTTCAGGGAGGGAGAAAAGGGGTGTTTCTCTGGCATCACAGAGCGGAAACGAAAGCACTGTGTTGTGAGACAATCCACAAGTTTCCTTCTCGCTCCGTCCCGCTTATCTCGATCTCGTCCAGGGCAAAGCATCGGCACGAGTTCGCCTGAAAACAGCGTGAGTGTGTGTCGGTGTGTGTTCTCGTTTACTGGATGTTTGCACTTGGGTTTTTTTGTTGTTTTTTTAAAGTGCGGTAAAAGAAGCTGAAAAATAGATGCTCTGGCTGCTGTGAACACACACGCGCACACACACACACACGTGGCTGTTGTTCTGTCTTAAGTGTTTTCCTGCTCCCTCCAATCAACGTCGTCCTGCTGTAACCCAGTGGGTGGAGCCGGGTGAAGTCAGCCAGCCAGTGTTTGTTTGTATTTGAATACTGTATTTTATTATTTCTCTTCAAACTGCCTCTAGTCTAATAATATTATTAACAATAATTATAAGGATGGTCAGCATTTCCTAAGTTTAGTAAGTTATGTACAGTATAATTTATTTTTCTCCTCTTTATTGGGTTTTTATGACCATATGAAACTATGACAGTCAATGAAACATTATTCTATTTAGCTGGTAGGTATTTAGATCTAAACAGAAGTTGTCATTTTACTTTGTTTTTTTATTTTATTTTTTATGTTTGTTTTGTATTAATCCTCTGGACAGTGGGCAGGTGAAGTTAGGACAGTGACCTCGATGCCAGCCCTCCTCCGAGCTGAAGAATCATTTTCCCCCTTAAGTCCAAACCCATTTCTAAGAAGCACTCGGACTCTGTGCAGTCAGAGAAAAAGAAGAACATGACTTTTTATTGTTATTCTAATTTTATTTGTAATGATTATTACCATGTATAATGTGAAGGTTTCCTCTTTTTTTTTTCCTTGTCATTTATTTGGAAATCAGTTGGATCGCTTTTGGATAGTTTTCTGTGAACAAAGATACCCGTCCCCGTTTACTAGTTTGGCCGCCTCACAGGGACACAGTGGAGCATCTTTGGCTTGGATCCACACACATGTCTACATGCACAAACACAGTCAGACACACACATTTAAAATGAAGAGATTATGACAACCAAACAAATCCTATGCTGTCCTTCTGTTTAAAATCCTGTAAATATGTTTTTGTGATCACAGTGATTTTCTTTTTTTCAATCATAGGAAAGCAGCGTTTACCATGATCCACCAAAGGTGTTCTACTGTGTGTGTGTGTGTTTGTAAGAGATGTATGCGTGCGTGTGTGTGTGTGGCGGCTTAACCATATCTTTAACTTCTCATCAGGAGTCCTTTACTTTGTTTTAGCTCCACACGATGTTACAGGAACCATGACTATTCATTAGGGGAGACGTCACATAGTGATCCCCACAATCTTTCTTGCTATAGACGTTTCCCTACGTGCCACATAAAGAGCTTCTGGGTTTTAATTGTGCTGTAAAGTTACCCCTGCTATCATGACGTTGTTGAACCTGATGCTGGAGGGAGGGGGACTGTCTGGTTTTATGATATCAGGAGGGCGTGTGGGGCATTAAAACATCAATCATCCCTGCTGGCAAGGTCTGTCCCCACATCGAGACAATGAAAGTTGTATTATTTAAGACAATCAAAGTCATGAGTGGAGTTTAAAACAAAGTAAGAATTATTACAAGTAAAAAAAAATATCTTACCATCTCAACTTGAAAAAAATCAAGAAAGATAATTATGTAAATATAACATAGAGTTATAGATTTATATTTTGTTCATAACAGTGTAATATAAGTTGTACATTTCTTTTTTTCTCTCCCTACTGTCTCTTTTATTGATGTTATCCATGCCACAGAAAAGCAGGAGTCGCAGCACTCTCACAAAAAAAATGCAGAAAAATATCAAAGAAATAAAGAAAAACAGGGGAAAAAAAGCCGTGGGCTGCCACCACCATCTGTTCTAAGTTCACTTTTTTCAGTATTACTGCCAGACAAGGCTCTAATAAAGACAGCAATGTGTTCAGTAAAAGTTGTGCTGGTCCTGGTCACTTCTTTCCTCACACCATGAATTCCCAGTTCAAACAACATACAAATGTAGCCAGCGTACACGTTCACAGATGGCTAAATAAACAAGGATGCACACAACTGTATGAACAGGTGACGTTTTCTCACCAGCAAAACAATTTAAGTCATCTCCACGGTGGCTGAGCGATTCAATCATCTCCATAACAACATGTTAATTATGCTAAGTCCACCTTCTTGCCCCTCCAATCAGAGGGCCAGCTGCGAGGCGTGGAGAAGAATCACGGGCCCGTTAGCAACCTGATAACCTAATTAAGCACAACAAGGGAAATGGGGAGAGAGGGGGGAGGGGGGGGGGTCTGAGTGGTGAAATACGTGTGTGTGAGCTCATGTGTGAGTCACAAAAACAAAATAAATAAAATACAGTGTCTCCCTGAGCCCTGTCAAAGCACCGGATGGCAGCAGCCTGTATGCAGTCTCTGTTTTAAAAGCAAATCTTTAATTGATGCTTGCTTATGGATTTTGAGGATGTTCATGCCTCCATTTTAAGGGTTAAAAACACAAAACCCCACTCAGTGCGCCCATTAAAATCCTGTGCTCCATCTGTGTCCATATGTTCCACAATCAACCCCCACAGCCAGGTCCGACACTCTGAACATAAAAACAGTTAAATGCACTCAGAGATGATTTTAGGTGCTTTGCTAATTACCATAACTTCTCACACACACAACAAAAAACCCCTTTTGATGCAATATAGAGGCAGGATGGGGGCAGATTTCCAACTTCTACGATAAGTGAAGGACTTAGTTGTTCTCTGGGCATTGTAAATTTTTCAGAGGCAGCCTGGAGGTAAAAACCTGAGAAAAGGTTTATGTGTGAATAGTTGAGGAGCAAGAAAGGGGCTTCAGATTATTCTTTTCCTTTATTGTCAGCAGTACACGACATGCTGGAGGAAGCAAACGGTGGCAAGACTCAGATTAAATCACACACACACCCTAAGGTGGACTGTTGGAGTTAGCTCAGCTTAAACCACATTTATCCACAGGCTATTTCCATTACAATAGTTCACACCAAAGAAGGAAAACTATCACAATGGGGCGTATATTTACATGTCAATGCAACTTTTTTCCTCTTGTACAAACCCAGTAGCTGACAGATCAGTTATTCCTCCCAAGTATCAGCACGCAGACGAACCGCTTTTGATTGTGTGACTGAGTGCGGTCTTCTGCTTGCACCGGCTTGGTGAAACATGCAGTTTTCAACCGTGGGTGTTTGAAAATTGAGTGAAAACGATGTCACATTAATGATTTAAAGTCGGTAATAGGATGTGCTGTGACGCTGAGCCGCCAGCTAAACTGAGTTTAAGGCTCCGGCGTTAATGTATTCATGAGGAGGAGGATTATACAGAGACAAGAGCAGCTAGAGAGCTGAGTGCAGCACAGCAGCCAGGGCCAACAGGCCTGCTAGATATTATATTTAACTACAGTACACATTTAACAATGCAGGAGGTAGGACTGTACACATAAAGAATACTGCACAGAGTTCAATTAAATGTTGTGTGCCATGACACCACAATTCAATCTTAATGACAAATATGTACCTATTATTTCTTACTAATAATGCTTTAGCAGTAAGGAAACAACAAGGCTATTTCTGAAAAATTGAACAGCACATTCACAAACTACTTTTAATCAATTTATAGGTGATCAGCAAAAATTTGTCCAAAAAAAAAGGAGAAATCTTCAGATTCTCCATTTTGAAAACACTATATCCTCCAGCTGTTTCTAGCAGCAAACGCAGCCCCACAACCATTTCAAATATATTAATTCTCCCCCAAACCCAGATATTATTACAAATGTTTATCTGCGAGCACTGTTTCTCTTTCTTTCATCTTTGATTCTGGCAGCCCTGCTAATCCCCAGTCCAACATACTAATGTATACGCAAACTGCAGCATCACTCAAACTCAAAAGGCAATCATGAAAGTATCAAAACTGATTTCAGCAAGTACTTAAGCTGCTTTTTTTTTCTGCCATAAAAATATTTCAGTCATTTGTTGTTTTCAATGACGCTTTAGTAAAAAAAAAAGTTTGAGGCCATTAATATTAGGTGGCCGGTGCATTAAGACTCCATAAAATAATCCCATCGTAAAGAGTGGCTGCACTCAAACCATAAAAATTAAGCAACATTCTGAGATGCAAAGTAAAATAGAGATATGCAAACATATGGGTTGCTGAAGATACTTTTAAATCGTTCTGGCAAATGGCCACAGAGTTACTTTATGTCCTGTGATTCATGTGCGGATTAATGCTCCTATCACATGACAGCACTGCTCACCATTTGTGACAAAAGATCAGCATTGCAGTATTATCTTCAGTGTCAGGCATTTTTGTACAGAAGACCAGCCTGAAAATGACCGGGAAACTTGTGGGTAACGACATCGGTGGACAGACATGACTACATCTAAGTTCCTCAGTCAGATTTTAGTGAGTCAAGTATTCGGCGTGGCATGAGGCAAACGAAAACAAAAGCAGCATCAGTGTTTGAGCGACTGGCCTAATGTGACAGATCAGAGCGGCGGTGGTTGAGGGACAGGCGTGGTACGCAGAAGAACAGCAAGGCCTGCGGGCTGATCCCTGATCAGCGCTGGGAAACTGGCTCGTCGCCCTGGACACGTCACTGCTCTGGTCTTTCACTCGCTGGCTCAAATAGCAGCAGCTGGCTCACTTTCACCCCTCTCCTCCTTTCTGCCTCCATCAACATGTATGAATAGATTATTTAAATTTTTCTTCATGTATCTGCATGTTTCTGCTATAATTATTTGTTGTTTGTGTCTCCCTCAATGAATTGTGCCCACTTCTCTGTTCATTCATAAGACTTTCTGGCTGTTCAGGCACAGCTCTACTCTCCAGTGTCCTCATCTAAGTAACAGTCAGTGATAAACTGAAATACGTATTTGCATTTTGCATGACAAAAGCTCTTACATGCAACGTTACGAAAGTGATATTTTGACAATGCATAATGACTGCAATGATAAAATGTCAACATGTAGGTGGGCCACATAACTTTTCACAATCAACTTGAAAACATGATACTTCTCACCAAACAGCACGACCTACCAAAAGGAGATTAAGAAGCCTGTGGGCGCTTTGACGTCACTATATGAAATATATATTTTTTTAGGCATGAAAAAAGAAGCCTGTAAAACTGTTATTTTCTCTCCCCATCAACACCCTAATGCACACATGCAAATATTATGCTAATGGTATGTTAATTGGTGGAGTAGCTGCAAAGCAGCCCTGCTGTTCAAATGACTGGTGAGAAAATAGGTGGGGTCAGTCGCAAGCTGTAAAAGCAGCTCCAACACAAATAAACAAAACCCTCAGGGATTAACAGAACAAGGGCCAGTGATAAACGGATGAGAAGAGAGACAGGGAATACAACAGGCTGCAAGTGATGGGGAAGGGGGAATCCGCTCAGGGGTATGGAAATACCAAGAAAGAGAAAGGACAAGGGTGAAAGGAGTGGAAAGGAAAAGTAGGGATTTAAGGAGAAGACGTGAGGATTTAAAATGGGCATGGTAAGGATATAAAAATAAGGGTAGAGGTAAAAACAAATATGTAAAAGAAGGCTGAGGGAGACTTTAAAGGAAAGGGGTTAAAGGAGGTTTTCAATGACATCATAGAAGAAATGAGATGAGAGGGTAAAAAGAACAAAGAGAAAAATTTAACCATTAAATCACCTTGAAGGAAAATAGTTGTACAAATTAAAACCGAGATACTGTAAAGAGCTCAGAGGTGTGTTGGTTTATGGCTCAGAGAAAGAATATGATTGAGTACGAACAAAAAGAACCATCAGTTGGCCCCTGCTGGGCAACATCTTCTGTTAAACATCTTTAGCGTCTTAATATGGATGCTTTGCTCCACTGGCACATTTGATAAGCAATGAATTCAGACTGAAACTAATTGATTTTAATATAGAAAGAAGGAAGCAAGTGCAACATGATAATTACAGCCACAGATTGACCTGTTAAAGAAAAATCCCCTCAATGTTCCACAACACATGATTTGTGAATCTGGGTGTGGAAGTCATGCCAGTTACTTGTCCTTTTTGTTTTTCTTTAATGATGCATTGGCATAAGTATGTGTGAGATGGCATGCATACATTATGTTTTCAGCTGGTGACACTGTACTGTATGTGCAGGTGGGGTTATTAAGAGTAATGCTCTTGACCCACTGCAAACCACAGAAAAATGCTTCAACATTTAACTTATGGCTTAATCGTGTAAATGCTTCCACTTACACAGTGCTTTACCACCCTCTCAGTCACGCGCACTCTCATACTGAGGGGCCACCAGGCTGCAGCGCAGGTTCACTGTCCTGCTCAGAGACACTTCAATACTGCAGTCACTTAACCTGTTCAATGTCCTCACATAGCTGCCTTTAATGTACTATTTCAGCTGGAAACAGCATTGTTTCATTTTATAAGTAAAAAGAAAAAAAAGATAATAAAAAAACGCTTTGTTTTGCATCATCCTCCATGAAAGTGTATATATGTGTGTGCCGTCTGTCTGTCTTCTTCCGCTTATCCGAGGTCGGGTCGCGGGGGCAGCTGCCTAAGCAGGAAAGCCCAGACTTTCCTCTCTCCGGCCACAGCCGCCAGCTCATTCAGGGGGATCCCGAGGCGCTCCCAGGCCAGCCAGGAGACGTAGTCCCTCCAGCGTGTCTTGGGCCTCCCCCTGGGTCTGGTTCCAGTGGGAAGTGCCTTGAACACCTCACCAGGGAGGCGTCCAGGTGGCATCCTGACCAGATGCCCATGCCACTTCATCTGGCTCCTCTCGATGCGTAGGAGCAGCGGCTCTACTTTTTTTATATGTGTGTATATTACATTATATATATATATATATATATATATATATATATATATATATATATATATATAACATACACACACATATACAGTTGTGTGAAAAAGTGTTTGCCCCCTTCCTGATTTTTTACTTTTTTGCATGTTTGTCACACTGAAATGTTTCAGATCATCAAAAAAAAATTTATGTGAGACAAAGATAACACAAGTAAACAGAAAATGCAGTTTTTAAATGAAGATTTTTATTAGTAAGGAGTGGAAACAATCCAAACCTCCATGGCCCTGTGTGAAAAAGTGATCTCGCCCCCCGTTAAATAGGACCTGCCTGACGAATTTAAGCAGACCAAAAGATCCTCAAAAGCTTGACATCATGCTGTGATCCAACAAAATTCAGGAAAAAAATAAGAAACAAAATAATTGAGATCTGTTAATCTGGAAAAGGTTACAAAGCCATTTGTAAAGCTTTGGGACTCCAGCGAACCACAGTGAGATCCATCATCCACAAATGGTGAAAACATGGAACAGTGGTGAACCTTCCCAGGAATGGCCGGCTGACCAAAATTACCCCAAGAGCACAGCGATGACTCATTCCAGAGGTCACAAAAGACCCCAGAACAACATCTAAAGAACTGCAGGCCTCACTTGCCTCAGTTAAGGTCAGTGTTCATGACTCCACCATAAGAAAGAGACTGGGCAAAAATGGCCTGCATGGCAGAGTTTCAAGACCAAAACCACTGCTGAGCAAAAAGAACAAAGGCTCGTCTCAGTTTAGCCAGAAAGCATCTTGATGATCCCCAAGACTTCTGGGAAAATACTCTGTGGACTGACGAGATAATAGTTGAACTTTTTGGAAGGTGTAGGTCCCATTACATCTGGCGTAAAAGTAACACGCCATTTCAGAAAAGGAATATCATACCAAAAGTAAAATATGGGGGTGCTGTGATGATCTGAGGCTGTTTTGCTGCTTCAGGACCTGGAAGACTTGCTGTGGTAAATGGAACCATGAATTCTGCTGTCTACCAAAAAATCCTGAAGGAGAATGTCCGGCCATCTGTTGGTGACCTCAAGCTGAAGCGCACTTGGTTTCTGCAGCAGGACAATGATCCAAAACACACCAGCAAGTCCACCTCTGAATGGCTAAAGAACAACAAAATGAAGACTTTGGAATGGCCTAGTCAAAGTCCCGACCTGAATCCCATTGAGATGCTGTGGCATGACCTTAAAAAGGCAGTTCATGCTGGAAAAACCTCCATTGTGGCTGAATTACAACGATTCTGCAAAGATGAGTGAGCCAAAATTCCTCCACAGCGCTGTAGAAGACTCATTGCCAGTTATCACAAACACTTGATTGCAGTTTTTGCTGCAAAGGGTGGCCCAACCAGTTATCACTTTTTCACACAGGGCCATGTGGGTTTGGATTTTTTCCCCCCTTAAAAATAAAAAATCTCCATTTAAAGGTGCCATGACATCAAATTTCACTTTTCTGGAGTTTTGGGTGTATAATATGATCTGTTGTGCACTGACGAGGCCATGTGAATGTCCAGAGTGAGAATCAAAGTTCCTGTTTATGGTCTGTCAGCTTTGTCTCTCTACTCAGAAAGGGTTGAATCATTCAGCAGCCTATCATTCTACATAGTTCAATTGCTCCAATAAGAGCACACTATGAAGTAAACAGCCGCCCCCCTCCATTAAATCCATGTGTTTTCAAACACATGGATTTAAAAGAAAACTTCTGCAGCAACACTGAGGGAGGCGACCACAACCTTGTCATTACCTGTAAGTTTATTTATTTTCTAAATGCTGTCTTGTCTGATAAACATAGCTCACTGTCTGAAGTGCCCATGTTGCTAGCAGTTAGCCTTTAGCAAACTCCGACCGCAGCTTGACCCAGTTTCTCTAAATCAGGTTATAGCCAAATAAGGTGTAGCCAATCAAAATGAAGTCAACGTGGTCTCTGGGTAAAGCTCCATATCATCCCCGCACCCAACTGTATTACTGAGGAGGTGATGTCTGGCGTTTTAAAATAATACCCCGCTGTAAAAAATGCCGTTTTTTTCTTTGGAGTATTTACATATACAGTAATGGCAACAACATAAACTAGTTTTTACTGCTATGTCATCACTCCTTTAAAAAGTGCATTTTGTGTTCACCTGTGTTGTCTTTGTCTCAAATTTACATTTGTTTGATGAACTGAAACATTTAAGTGTGACAAGCATCCAAAAAAGTAAGAAATCAGGAAGGGGGCAAACACTTTTTCACAACTATATATATATATATATATATATATATATATATATATATATATATATATATATATATATATATATATACACACATACACACACACACACACACACACACACACACACAGGTAATACCCCCCAAAATTTGAATATCCTGAAAAAATTCACGTATTTCTGTAATTCAACTTAAAAGGTGCAATTTAAATATTGTAAGGACAAATAATATGTGAATCAATATATTTCAAGCTTTTATTTGTTTGGATGTTGCTGATTAGAAGTTGCAGCTTAAGAAAACCTCTAAAAAAAAAAACTCAAAAAATTAGAATACTGTAAAAAGCTCCAGTATTGTAGGCTCACTGTGTCACAGTCTAATCAGATAAGTAATCCAGAACACCTGCAAAAGTGCCCCAAGCATTTAAAAAGTCTGTCTTGGTTTAGAAGAATTCACAACCTTGGGGAAGACTGCTGATCTGACCGTTGTGCAGAAAACCATCATTGACTCCCTGCACAAGGTGGGAAAGACACAAAAAGTGATAGCAAAAGACGCTGGATGTTCTCAGAGTGCTGTCTCAAAGCACATAAATGGACAGTTAAGTGGAAGAAAGAAGTGTGGAAGAAAACGGTGTACAAGCCGGAGGGCTGACAGCAGCCTGGAGAAGATGGTCAGGAATAGGGCTGTCCCAAACAATTATCTTCAGAATCGATTCATATTTCGATTACTTTTTCAATGCATCGATGCATCTAACGATTCGATTTTTAAAATCAATTTATTAATCTAATGATTTCTTTATTGCTTGACTAATATGAAAATGAATTCAACTAGAACAAAACCAAAAATGCTAAATACTAAATACTGTGTAAATACTAAAAATCTTGTGCAGATTTAACTGAGTTTCACTGAAGCCTTTTCCCTTCACAACTGCAATGGGAGTCACTATTATTATTTTCAAGATGCTGTCCCTCAGCTCTTCTGACATCTTGGGGGTGCATGGTGGTGATGTGTTTTTTTTTTTTAGGGAAAAATTCCTCCATACTTATTTTCTTATTTTTCCTGAAAAAAGAGACACAATGCACATGAGCATAATACTGTACAATATAAAAACGTCCCTGTCACTGTATATGCAGCTAACTTAGATATAAGTGTAGTGACTTATAATCATCTGACTTATAAAGTTATTATCTGTCATTTTTTTCTCTATTGAATCTCAGTATTTGTTTTAGAAATAAAGATCAACTGCCAAGGATATCTGCAGTTTCTTTTTTCTTTGCTAATCATCATTATGATCACACTCACAATGTAAGCAAGTTCACATGAGCAGCAACATAATGGCGTGCAGCATCAGTTCAGTCCTTTCTGCATAACGTCAACCATGGAAGCAAACATAAGGATGTAAAAGGCAGAATCACTGTAAAGCCCCGTTCATGCCCTACGGTAAATACGGATACGGACACTTTCATTCGTATCCAGAAGTAAGAAGCAGCTTAAAATGATGCTCTTTGTTAACGTGAGTTGCGGTACTTTCAACCTGGCGATGAAGCCGCTGCTGATTGAGAAGTATAAGAAGTTTGTGATGGTGAGTGACTAACCACACCATCATAAACGCGTTCCATGTTAATGTTTGAACGAAAATTAAACTACTTAAGGAGCAGCAAAAGCGCTGCTGGGAGTTTACGCTTCAGTGCTCGTTCATTGCAGTGGTGCTGCTGTGAAACGATGTTTTCATTGCAGAGTACGATGTCATGTGGTTCCTTGGTAAAGTAATCCCACACCTTTGAAGTAAGTGCTCGTGGACGTGGTGGGTTACTTGCACTTGTTGATGTTGTTCTATCGGATTCTGAATTGTGCATGCGCTCAATTTCACTCTCTCGGCACATCGCCATCTCTACTGTTGTTTCTGGCTGCTCTGCTAACCACGACAACGCTGTTTCCGGTTTCCCTTCGAAATAAGAGCAGTCTTTTTGTTGCTGTTTTTCTGATGCATTGATCTAAGTTTATATAAATCGTCGTATTTACTGAATCGATTACGTCGACTCATCGACGCATCGGGGACAGCCCTAGTCAGAAAAGGGCCTTTCAAAAGAGAGGAGTAACTTCATAAGGAATGGACTGAGGCTGGAGTTACTGCTTCAAGAGAAACAACACGCAGGCGGATGCTGGACATGGGCTTTAAATGTCGAATTCCTGTTGTCAAGCCACTCCTCAACAGCAAGCAACGCCAGAAGCGCCTTAGCTGGGCTGGAGAAAAGAAGGACTGGTCTGTTGACCAGTGGTCAAAAGTCCTCTTTTCTGATGAGAGCAAGTTTTGCATCTCATTTGGAAACTAAGGTCCCAGAGTCTGGAGGAAGACCGGAGAGGCACTAGATAGAAGATGCATGAAGTCAGTGTTAAGTTTCCCCAGTCTGTGATGACCTGGGGATCCATGTCAGCTGCTGATGTTGGTCCTTTGTGCTTCATCAAGTCCAGCATAAATGCAGCCGTCTACCAGGACACTTTGGAGCACTTCATGCTTGTTTCAGTGGACCAGCTGTATGGGGATGCAGACTTCATCTTCCAGCAGGACTTGGCACCTGCCCACACTGCCAAAACTACAAAATCCTGGTTCAACAACCATGGGATTACCTTGCTTGATTGGCCTGCAAACTCACCTGACCTAGACCCCATTGAAAATCTGCAGGGTATTGTCAAGAAAAAGCTAAACAGGAAGAGACCAAATAATAGAGAAGAGCTCAGGGCTGTAATTGAAGCATGCTGGTCTTACATAACACCTGAGATATGCCACAAGCTGGTAGCATCCATGCCACGCCGGGTTAAGGCAGTCATTAAAGGGGCCCCCACCAAGTACTAAGTACAGATGCAAGATTTTACTTTAGGAGGTCTGATATTTTTGTATTTAAAACCCTTCTCTGATTGATTTTATGCAGTATTCTAATTTTTTGAGTTTTTGAATTTGAGGTTTTCTTAAGCTGCAACTTCTAATCAGCAACATCCAAATAAATAAAAGCTTGAAATATATTCATTTACATAATATTTGTCTATACAATATGTAAATTGCACCTTTTAAGTTGAATTATGGAAATACATGAACTTTTTCAGGATATTTAAATTTTTTGGGGTAGTACCTGTGTGTGTGTGTGTGTGTGTGTGTGTGTGTGGGGGGGGGGGGGGGGGGTTTATGACATCAGTGTCACAACGCGGGTTGGTCTGTGTAGAAAACTTTAGCGTTTGCCTCGTAAATCCTCAGCCATCTTTACCTTTTTGCGCTTCCTTTGTTGATTTCCAGCAACACACGGTGAGTCTTTATTTGCGCATGCCCTGTGTCTTGTTCTAGGTTTGGAGTGTCAAACTTTAATCATCATAGCGCTACCCACAGCCTTGTAGGATGTACTACAGGGGTTTCATGGGGATTGTGAAACCTTTCCCCGGATTTCTGTTATCAGTTTCACACCTAAACCGGCTTCAGCTCCGTGTGGACTAGGCCTAAACCAGCCAAGGAGGAGATCCGGGTGTGGCCAGAGGGGTCATTAGAGGGTCTCAAGGACTGTTTCTCCACCACCGACTGGAGCACGTTTAGACATGCAGCCACTTACTACATCGTAGAACTCCAGGAGTACACAGAGTCCGTCATGGCCTACATGAGGAAGTGCATGGACGATGTTACGGTCTCCAGAACCATCTCCATCCAGACCAACCAGAAACCTTGGTTGATAGGGGACTATGTATGACAGGTATGACGCGTATGACGACAACTCCCCTTGACCAATCAGTGGAGAGCTGTCAGGTACATCACGTTTTGTGTAGGATCAGCACAGTTAGCGCTAGCTCTGAAACGGGTGCAGAAAATTGTAACGGCTCGTAACGGGTTTTCCCAGACGAAACACAAAGCGTGCCGTGCCATGTGGAAGGGTTACAAAAATGTGCAGTGGAAAAGGCCCATTACACTAATTATGTGACCTGGATCCCTTTCCCTCAGCCCTTTTAAAAGGCCAACATTTCTGTCATCTCTCCTCTCATCACTTAGATCATAAACTGTTCCCTCCTGGCTGGCTCCATTCCATCTACAGGAAAAACTGCTGTTGTCAGACCACTTCTGAAAAAACCCTACCTTGGATCCAGAAATTCTCTCAAACTACAGGCCTATCTCCAATCTTCAATTCCTTGACAAAGATTCTGTAAGAAATTGTTGTGGCAAAACTCCATGACCATCTATAAGACGATAATCTCTATGAAAAGTTTCAGTCTGGTTTCCGCTCTGGCCATGGCACAGAAACTGCCTTGGTCAGGGTTACCAATGATCTGATGACAGCTTCCCTCCTTATCCTTCTTGACCTGTCAGCTGCATTTGATACAGTAGATCACAGCATTTTCCTCCACCGTCTGCAGTACACTATTGGACTCAAAGAAAAGGTTCAAAACTGGTTCACATCATATCTCTCCGACAGAACCGAGCACGTTGTCCAGAGTAAAGCAAGATCCTGCACCCACAATGTCACCTGTGGTGTTCCCCAGGGCTCTGTGCTTGGCCCGGCCCTCTTCTCCATTTACATGCTACCCCTTGGCAATATCATGAGCAGATATGGCATCTCCTTTCACTGTTATGCTGATGACACACAGCTTTACCTCAGGACAGTCCCCACATCACCAGTCCCTCTCCCAACATCCAAACTGACTACCTGCCTGGAGGAGATAGAGGCGTGGATGAGACTTAACTTCCTTCAGTTAAACAGCTCCAAAACTGAAGCAATTCTTGTTGGCACACCGCATCAACTCCGGTCTTCCACCATCATTAGCATCACTTTTTCCGGCCAGAGAATCTCTCTTTCCCCTTTTGTCACCAACTTGGGTGTCAGATTTGACCAACAACTTACCTTTGGCACCCACATCAAACACCTGTGCAAGACCTCCTATCATCTCAAGAACATCGCCAAACTCCGCCCATTACTCACCTTACCCGATGCTGAGAAGTTAGTCCACGCCTTTGTCTCCTCCAGGTTGGATTACTGTAATGCACCCCTCATCGGGATCCCTGGCAAGAGCCTCCAGAGGCTACAATACATCCAGAACAGTGCTGCCAGGATCCTGATGAGGGTGCGAAAATATGAGCACATCACCTCCATTCTGAGGTCACTGCACCGGCTCCCTCTTTCCTTCAGAATCAAGTACAAGGTCTCCAGGGCCAGTTCTAGAAAATGATGACTAGGGGTGCATCTCGGATCAGAGGGGGTGCACGTGCCTGGCACATTATTCAACACTAAATTCTGCATTTAAAGTGGAATGATACTAGTCAAACAAGAATATTTAAAGTGTCTTTGAAATGCTTTATTGCATCAATATTGTCCTCGGTAACGGCCTTCAAAAGCCCTGTGGCTTCAATTCGCACATCAGTCGAGATGCCTTCAATCTCCTGTATACTGATACTTTTTGTCCCTTAAAAGAAAATCACATGATTTTCACAATCACATTAAAATGATATATTTTCTAAATGTTTCCTTTTTCTTTTTTGTTATTATAGATTTCTAGTTTGTCATTACCTGGCTGACCCATCTCAACATGATCTTTATTTGGAGAAAAGATAGTATGATATCATCTCAAATCTGTTCCTTATCATCACTTTGCCAAAGCCAGGTGTGTAAACTGGCCCAGATCCTGCCCAGTAGTCCTCAATCTCAGGTTTTCAACAAGCCTCGTGCACAAATGCAGTGAGATGAATGCTTTCATCTCAGGGATGGTGACATCACACCAGCCATGAAATCTGGAGTTTGGCTGGAGTTGGTGTGTGTTCAGGTACTAGTGAGCATAACTGTTTCATTTGTGAAGAGGTTCCAGCAATCCTCATCCGAAAACAGAGACAGGAAGTCACATGCACGAGCATCTGTGAAATCCTCGTGTCCGCGATGTCCCACAGGCTCAGTCTTTGATCCATTCATGGAAAACTTCCTCACCTCTCAGACATTCCCAGTCATCATCAGTTACTCCCCTATTTTGATTATCCCCTCACGTCCCCCCCCCCCCCTCCCTTCTTTCTTCCATCACCGCGGCGGAGAAAACTTTCACCGTGATCACTGTGCTTTCTGACAGTTAGTGCAGCGTGAGCGCACGCTGCGTCGTCACTCATCACTCGTCTCTGACGAGCGAGAGGCCTGATCGTCCCCTTCTAATCCTGATGAGCAGAGATCAGTGCAGCACCTCGTCTGCACTGTAAAGGCTTCTGTGCGTTTAGTTTTTTATTCTTAAAGTCGCGATCTGTCTCTCACTCTTTCCAACACGCTGCTGCTTCCGCCTTTTCTCTCTCTGTCACTCTGATCTCCCGCGTTCTGCAGCGCCGCGCGCAGACAGCAGGTGTTGGGTTTCAAACCTTTTTTTCTCTGCTTTTTTCATGAGTTTTTTAGTGTGTTTTTCATAGAAACGCACTCAAAAAACAGCGTCTTGCTGATGCAGGTAACTGCGCGTGGACGCAGATGGGTGACGTGCACTGACGGGCGCGTGCACTTGTCCCTCTTTCCAACTGAGCATGCAGACACATAAACTGAGGGTGCAATGCATGCTTATGCACCATCGTAGAACCGGGCCTGAAGGTCTCCCTTCTCACCCACCAATGCATCCACAGACAAGCCCCCCATTGCCTTCAAGAACTCCTCATCTTGCCTCACACCCCCTCCTCACGCACCTCCTCACGTACCCTCCGTTCAGCATCTACATATACCCTTAAAGCCCCCAGAACCAACCTCCGCAGCATGGGCGACCAGGCCTTTTCATCTGCGGCTCCAAGGCTTTGGAATGCCCTTCCTGACCACCTGAGGGCCCCCCAGTCTACAGACACTTTTAAAAATCATCTTAAAACACACCTTTTTAAGAATGTTTTTTACTAATGCTTTTACTACATTTTTTTTGTTTTGTTTTGTTTAAATGACTGTAGCACTTTGAGTTTTTCATATAAAGTGCAATACAAATTAAATTTATATTATTATTATTTAATAATTAATTAATTAATTACAAATACAGCACATTTGATCGCAGTTTGCATTAAAAGCAATGTGGAACAATTTGTCAGTGCCCATATCCTGGTACACAGATTACACTTATACACACGTCGATTAATCGACTTTAGCTGGGTTTCATGTTGCAGGCTAAGTAGGCTACAGAGTGTGCTACAAAGTCTGCACATTCCAAAGCAGCCTCCCGAAACAGTAAGCAGCTGAAATGGGATATCCTAGCAGACAAGAACTTCCCATAGTGCTCAAGTCCAATTGTATAGCAACTGCAGACTCCACAGCTGTCTAGTGAAGGCTTTCTTTGCGCTTATTCCTTCAGCTACGTTGTAAATAATAATAATACTAATAATAATAATAATAATAATGTGGAACCCTGCATTTTATTCCTTTTCATTTATCTGTCGTTACCTGAACGTATATATTTATTTAACCCATGAATAATAACAAAATGGATTTTCTGAGGCAAAAACATTTTATCTTTATTTTCTCTTTCTTTCTTTAATGCTTGCTTGCATATTTTCAAATTTTCCACAGAGATTATCTGTTGTTTCTTACCAGTAAACACTTCCAACACTTAAAAATCTATGAATATAATATATCCAAATATTACACTCATTGCTCTGCAGCTTATTCCCTCCCATCTTCTGTGGGATGAAACAAAATACTCAACTTTACCTGTTTTATAGCTACATGGATTTTTACAATATTTCTCATCACTTTAAAAATGTCAAGTAGAATTGCAAAAAAGATCTGTAAAAAAAAAAGTCTCCTGCCCTTCTGTTTTAATCCCCCCCCATTCTTTGAAAGCCCAGTTATGAAGATTAACTGTGTGTTTACATCGCTTAGTAACTATAACTTATTGCATATTGTGCAATAAACATAAATTTTTTCCTTTATTTTATTTAAACCCCTTTGTATGTTTATTGTTCAAACCTTTCAGTGCATTTGTTCTTGATGTAACTGTGCACAGTATTGTACAAAACTTCTTGCTACTCCCCTCACGAGAGTTTGCACATTCTGCTTATGTAAATAAAGTTTTTTTTTAAAGTCTTGTGTGCAATGAATTCTGGGATATACAAGGCCACAAAGGATACATGCGATGTATCCTTCATTTCAAACCAAACCGAGTGCGGGTTTGGAGGGTGGATTTGGAGGATCCTTCAGACGTTTTTGAAATGGGACAGTACTTGGCAAGCCGCTGTGACGTATCCGCACTTAGAAGTGTTCAGACTGCAACATGAGACACAGCCAAAAACTGAATGTCCACCCTAGACAGTAAAATCAGCAGTGTTGGAGTAACACTTAGTCAATTTTAACACTAAGCCAGGTTACTGCCCTGTACAGTGTTAAAGTTACACTAGACCTAGTGTTGAATTTTGTGTTAATTTAACACTGATAAGAGTTTATTTTCATTATAGAGTTAAACTTGATCAACACTGACATTGTTAAAAAGCTTTTACTCTTTGAGTTAAAGTAACAACCTGTAGTGTTGATTCAATATATCATTACACAAGTGTTTGACACATCAAATTCCTTAACTTTTTCAGAAAGTAGAATATTTTAGTTAATGTTGACTTGCTTCCGTTCAAGGTTTAATCAGGATTCTTGTCCTTGATTACCTTTCTTGCAAGTTGAGATTGTGAAGAGGCATTGCCTATCATCTCCAACAACTCTTTTTATTAGAAATTGACATCGCACCAAGGAAACATAAGCTGAGCACATATACTCTTCACTCATGGTGCAGGATTGAACAGTGAAGTCACACAGTGAAGTCGCTTTTTTGAAAAGGGTCTTACCTCTCTTTAAATAAGTTCTGCCATTGTTGAATGTATTTCTTTTTCTGCTATGATATGAAGTTTGTGCTTTATACCATGTATTTGGTGATAAGCAAAATAAATAAGTGAAATTAAATTAAATTAAATGAACAAAGCATGATTGAAAATATTCAAACTGAAAAGGGCGGAGCCTCCCTGAGTAACTCTGATGAGAGTTATTTTTCTTTGACACTGAAAAGAAAAAACTTGTTTTAACTCTGAAAATTATCACCAGCACCGCTGGTCATCAGGGTTTTCTTTACTCTCACTGGTGTTGGAATTACTCTGAAAGAGTTAATGTGATTTAACAATTCAAATTTTACACTGAGGATTTTGCTGTGTACTCCCTGACCCCTCATTCACAACATAGGGCTGCACTATATAGCACACTACATAGTGTCATTGTCATTCTGTTGGCTGACTTCTTTTTTTTTTTCCTCACAGCAGATCACCTAATTAGAAGCTATTACCACAGCAACCATGGTGGCAACCATGATGCACGGAAAAATGTCATTCCAAATCAAATCCTTAATTTCATGAGGAAAAAATGTTATCTCCGTATTGTATTTTATTCCTTTTTTGACTTTCTTTTCACCGCTTAATGCGTTTGCCTCCTTGGGCTATTCAGCACGCTTGGCAGAAATGCATTGTGGTCTACATTGGCCTGTCTAGGGACCATCGATGCTCACTACTTTTCAAGATGCATTGTGGGTAATTTTGAGTGCACTACTTTTTTCTTTCTGGACATTTGGACATCCCTACAAGATGGCCTGACCCCTATGTAGGACCCTCTGTAGGGAATAGGGGATTATCACGCTTACCGGAAGTTCCCGGATTTTGACACTTCCTCTTCCGGGCCATGTTAACGACAGCCGTTCCTGCTCTGTTATACTGTTTAAATCGGATAAACTCCAAACATACTTAAGTTTTCATTCTAGACTGAAGTGATACTGGATCAAAAGCCGGATCAAAGCGATCGATTTGCCGCGGTGAAGGGCCGAACTTTATAATAAAACACACGTTTGTTTGTCGCCGGTGGGGCACAACACCGGCACTACACAGCATGCTAGCATTAGCCAGCTAGCGTTTACTGACGTGCTTAACATTGTGCGTCTTAAAACACACACACATCTGAAAATCGGGTCTGTACCCCCCCGTTTCCAGTGGAACAACTGGGGACTGCCAAGAAAGGAGACGTTTTCAGATGCTTGTGTGTTTTCAGCCGCACAAAGTTAGGCACGTCATCAAGCTGGCTAATGCTAACCTGCTAACAATAGTCCACCAGCTACTATTCTGTTAAACTTTGTAAATCGGATAAACGCCAATGCCAAGTTTTCATTCTAGACTGAAGTGATGCTAAGGAAGAAGTGGATCAAAACGACCGATTCGCCGCGGTGAAGGATCGGTCTTTATAATAAAACTTTATAATAAAACGACACACGTTTGTTTGTGGCCGGCAGACTGCGCAGTCGTGTTAGCAGGTTAGCATTAGCCAGCTCGATAACGTGCCTAACTTTGTGCGGCTGAAAACACACAATCATCTGAAAGCGTCTCCTTTCTTGGCAGTCCCCAGTTGTTCCACTGGAAACGGGGAGGTACAGACCCGATTTTCAGATGTTTGTGTGTTTTAAGACGCACAATGTTAAGCACGTCAGTAAACGTTAGCTGGCTAATGCTAGCATGCTGTGAAGTGCCGGTGTCGTGCCCCACCGGCGACAAACAAACGTGTGTTTTATTATAAAGTTCGGCCCTTCACCGCGGCAAATCGATCACTTTGATCCACTTCTTCCTTAGTATCATTTCAGTCTAGAATGAAAACTTGAGTATGTTTGGAGTTTATCCGATTTAAACAGTATAACAGAGCAGGAACGGCTGTCGTTAACATGGCCTGGAAGAGGAAGTGTCAAAATCCGGGAACTTCCGGTAAGCGTGATAATCCCCTATAGGGTGTACATTTGGACACGGCCTCACCCCGTGTTCACACCGGACGCCTCCATTCACGTACGCGCCTAGATTTCAACGCGCGAATGCTGGAAGTTTACTCGCTTTATTCAGGCGTTTTTTTTTTCGTGTGAATGAAGCGTATTGTACGCGCGAATGAAGCGTATTGTATGCGCGAATAAAACGCTTCATTCGCGCGTAAAGTTGAACTTTCTAGAGAAAAAAGTGGTTTGTCACGTAGTCATTCGGTTCAGTCAGATGAACATGGCAGATTCCGGTCATTTTGAGCACGTTGCGGCATTCTACCTGCTCTGGAAGATGGAAAAGAGAAGACGCCGCCGTGTTTGGACCCAACAGATTCTCCAGAGGCACTCGGAGCTCAGTAAATTTCATCAGCTGATCCAGGAGTTACGTCTGGATGACGGCCGCTTCCAGGGGGATTTCCCAGCCCAGTTTGAAGGGCTTCTGTCGGGGAGGATCGGTGCTGCATATCCCTCCAGGATACAAACTACAGGCGCTGTATTCCGGCTGCGGAGCGTCGGTCCACCTGCCTTCGGTGAGTAAGCTAGCCACAGCTAGCTAGCACTTCCACCAAAATGTCCAACAACTTCCAGCAAAAAAACGTGTTGTCGCTAGCTATTGTAGCTCAGTTTAACGAGTCTCTGCAGTCTCCTCGCCTCCACCGCTCAACATTTAACCAGCTGATTAAATGCAACTAGTAACTGTCCGCTTTCCTGCTGCTTTCAACCGGTTCACAACCACAACACACACACAGCGTGTGTTTGTTTACATCTGCTGAAGCTGAACTCCTGGTACTGGAGCGTCATCTTCTGACCAAACTGAATACTGCACTACTATAGATTCATATTGAATTATATTGACATTTTATAACAAACAATCAATTTATTTATGTAGCGAGGACAGAGCTGCATATTCCTCCGGGAGTGTCGGCGTTGTGACGTTTCACCCCGTCGAACACCGGCTGCAGAGATCTGCAGCTTTTACGTTAATGAGGTTTTGTTTGACCAGGTTTTCAGACCTAAATTTATGGTTTTCCACTGCTTTTGTGTGCAGCACTTTGTGATTTTATCTGTGAAAAGCCCTTCTTTACTATTGAAGAGAGCAGCGGGCAGCAGAGCGCCGTCCGTTCACATCACGTCTCATTCATTTTCAATGACGGGGCTGGTTTGTTCACGCGTCAAAAACGCTCGAGTTCAATTTTTTCAACTTGAGCAAATGGGCGAAATACGCTCTATTTGAGCGAATAGGACGCCTCATTCGCACGAGTTAGACACAGGTTTGGGGCTCATCACGCCGCGAATTCGCATCAAACGCGCCACGCCAAGCAAAGGCGCGTCTATTCGCGCCTGTACATTGACGTAACATGTAATTCATTCGCGCGAATAATATTATTTGCGTCCTGTGTGAACACGGGGTCAGTCGCTATATTTGGTAAGTTTACAGACCTCTCTACAGATTTATTTACAAAAATCTCCATTTTTTAGGCAGAGTAGCAGATGTTTATTCTGCTCCATGAACCAGACTGAATCAATCAATCAATGATTTACATGTATACATACATATAAACACACACCCATGCATACGTATGTACAGGTACATGCACATTTGAAATGAAATTAAATGAAAATTACTTTATTCATCCCAGGCAGGAAATTCAACATTGTAATAGGCTGTCTCTCTTCTTTTTTTCTTTTTTTTCCTCACACTTGCTAGAGTACCTTTACATCAGTACTTTTAGTAAAGAAAGAAAGAAAGAAAGAAAGAAAGAAAGAAAGAAAGAAAGAAAGAAAGAAAGAAAGAAAGAAAGAAAGAAAGAAAGAAAGAAAGAAAGAAAGAAAGAAAGAAAGAAAGAAAGAAAGAAAGAAAGAAAGAAAGAAAGAAAGAAAGAAAGAAAGAAAGAAAGAAAGAAAGAAAGAAAGAAAGAAAGAAAGAAAGAAAGAAAGAAAGAAAGAAAGAAAGAAAGAAAGAAAGAAAGAAAGAAAGAAAGAAAGAAAGAAAGAAAGAAAGAAAGAAAGAAAGAAAGAAAGAAAGAAAGAAAAAGAAAAAAATACTGTTTATCTCCTACTGTGATACAGTCCATAGGGAAAAAAAAAAAAAGGTTCTTAAGTAGTCTATTTTCATTCCTCATCTTCACCTTTAAAAGTTAATGTAGTTTGCTGCCTAATAGGAAGATGCAACAAGCATATTTTCAATCCTGTTACATCTAAATTTAAAGAAATAGCAGTTAGCGTAAGTTAGAATACAAAGGTATAAAGACGAGCGATTTTTATCAACACTATCATTACAACGTTCATTAATTTTTTACTGTTTTCTTCTTATGGTCCATATGCCACATCTCAACATATAATTGGAGTGTTGATCGTACAAAACCATTACTTAGTAAATAAATAAAGCCCTGTAGTTTTTCTTATAAGCCTTAGAGCTCCAGGCCCTCAGTGCCTCTGGTCTTTCCCTGTGTGTAGACTAATGCGCAACAGCTTCTGGCATGGACACTATTTGGAAACTCTCAGTGTCCTGTCTATGCCAACCAGCCACAAGATACCCCCATTTTTCTGATACCCGCCTTCTCCCTTAGAGCCCCAATGGCTGCCAGTTTCTTAGACAGCCCGCCACTGACCCCTTCAGGCTAGGAAACTGTCATCCTTCCAGAAGCCAAAGAGCCCAGGGCCCTTAATTTTCCCTGTCTCGACTCTAACATGGCTCCGTTAGCTGCTTGCCTAAGCCTGCGAGAAAAGGAAGGAGACATACTGTAGGAGAGCAAACAGAGAAGGGAAGTATGCTCAACTTTGCATTTTTAATTTGACTGCCTCATCACTTTTCTTTGCTCCAAGATTAAAAAGCCTAGTTATTCCTGCCCACTTTCCCATTTTTAATGTGACAAGGATTTCCCAGGCACATGTATTTTCCAGACAGCAATGCAGATGCCACGAGCCATGCAGCAGATAGCCATGTGTCCTGACAGTTGACATTGAATCAGTTAAGTTGATTTTGTTTATTCCATATCTTAAGAGGTCAAAAAAGGATACAAAAAAATGTCATCAAGTTTGTGGCCACGTATTTAATTATCTGTTTTGTGTCCCTTCTCATCGCAAACGCATATGACCAGTTGGCTCTGTCCAGCTGCCTGTGCGAACTGTGAAGTTTTTTAAGACCCCCCCCTCCAAGTTGGGACAAATCCAGGACAATCCAGCCACAGGATGGATGAGAGAGGTGGGTGGGGTGTGTGGACGCCGTGAAAGAAGAGACAGGAAGAGACGTGACAGCAGAGGGATTTAAAGTTTTAACTTTGGACAGCTGTTTTATCATGAGGGTCAGAGGGATTTCCAGGATGGTGTCCTAATGGCTTTGCGTTAATATGAATATGTAGATGACCCATTAACGCCCCTCACACTTCCTCAGTTTCACCATAATGGCCCTGGCTCTGGCCGTTAGTCTGCGTGTAGCGGATATAGCATGGATTTATTCTGATGTTCCCAGGGATTACACCCTCAGTGAGCTGTGTATTATGAGTAGATTTAGAGCCATAACTCCTGAAGATAAGGGGGGATTGGGGCGATTGTTTAAACGGCTTGTGTTAGCCATCATCATGAGGCTGGTAGTATGCGTGGACGGGTGTGTGTGTGTGTCTGTGTAAGAGAAAGAGAGAAAAACAGGGAGAAAGAGCAAATATGTATGAGGGAAAGAGAAAGATTCAGGACAATAAAATGTTCAGCGCACTGATGTTCATTGAAATTCCTATCCAATGTGTTCACAGTATAAAACACTGTTCTGAAATGCTTTAAATGAATTCAAATGAATGCTTTATGTCACTGAAATGCTCTCTGGATAATGAAAAGCTTTTGGGTGCCTTAATGAAAAGGGAAATTCCAACGATTATGCACAATCATTGCAATTTATTTTCACATCATCAGTTTCCTTCAACTATTTTATAAAAGAAAAAACTAGTACAAAATGATTTACAGTACAACAAAAAGCAATTTATCATTCTGTTAGATGAAAAATTGTTTGATGAATTCATTCTTCCAGGTTGAATCTGTGGAATGTATTTCTGATGACTGTGTATCCATAAAGCCGCACGAAAATTTCTCACCCAATCTAACAAAAAAATAAAAATAAAAATCTGACCTTCAAGCGATTAATATTTTTCAACAATAAATTCTCACAACTAAAACAACAGTTTGTAGCCAGAGAGCACGGCAAACCCAAAACAAGGGATCCAGTCTTCCTGATGTTATGTAGCGACTCAGTCATAAATCTGAAGTTCTGACATGCTGCTGCTCAACAGATGTGTGAGTTCTGGTATTGTGGTGGGAGCGCACTGTGGCTTGTGGTGAGGCTCTTTACAAGGCCTCTGGGACAAGTGAGAGACCACACTGACCACAAAACAGGGCTCCATAAATACTGTCAGAGAGTCCAGTACACACTGCCGAGGTCCGAAGTCATATGGGATAAGTTCCCTGACAATGATTAAGACCCTGACTGATACAGCAGAGATTATTATTCTGGCATTACACTGTGGCTCTGATATTAAAAAGACTTTACAGACAAATTCTCAAACAGCATCACATCTGGTTTCATGTTGCTTGTCAAATGAAGTTACAATCATAAGTGAGAAACTGTTGCACAATACTAGAGGGGATCATCCTAAAAACAGTAAGCAAATAGTCCATTCTGAGTCATCTTTGAGGAAAAAGGTTCAGTATCCCCAGAGTTTATGAAAATGTGCTTCTAAAAGCAGAGCCAGCTCTAGACTTCAGGGGGCCCCACCCCTTCATGCCATGAACAAAGGTTTATGTGTAGACACAACACCTTAGAGCAACCCTTACCGATTTGTTGCATTGTTGCACTATTATTTAACAGGGTAAATGCTGGATGAGGTAATGGAACTCTGAAATACAAGACAGACCCACCATTAATCACAATAAAATATTATTCCAATCTCTAAATTTTCAATGAAAACCCCAACCAATCCTTGCAGTGGGGTGCACGCCTAAGATTGGTCGAGGAAGCGGAGGGAATGGGGGGTCTTTGGAGTGAGGCGGAACTATTGATATTTAAATAATTTTGCTGTGCTTTCTGAAAAGCAAGACGCATAAGGGATGCTTTAAGTCATCATGTGATGTGTATTCAAAACATTCTAGGAACATAATAAGTAAAAATATTACACTCACCAGTAATTGTGCTGTTGATTTGCTGTGAGTTCAGAGTTTCACTGATTGCAGTTTGTTGTTGTCTGGCTACCTAGCTGCTCTCAGGAGTGCAGCTCCTGCGGCGCATGTCAATGGGCGCACGCCAACATAGTGTGGAGAACCCCCCCCCAAGAGCTAACGGAAAGCTAAATCTGAACTTACAGGACTGTAGTACTCATTTGTCCATTCATTCGTCTTAAATTAAGGAGTTTTGCTGCAGATAATGCCTCACAGAGGTCCATTCATTCTGCCCCCTTCACTCCCATATATGGAAGTGACAGACGTGTATTGGATGTTATTGAAAGTACTGAACAAACCACATCCTGTTCCGGTTCAATACTGTTTGTATTGAACCAGTACAGGATTTGGTTCGGTCTGGTATCATATGGACTATCACTAGTGAACCAATAGAATGTCATGACGGGACGTTTAATCACTAAATAAGGAACAACTCTGTATTTTACAGGATGGTTGGCAACCCTGTTGTTAGCTTGAGCTACCACTGCTTTGCTGACTAACGGTACCCAACCAATTACTAAATCTGTTAGCACCTGCTAAATTAAATCGCATTTCCAAAAATTGCTGTGACATGTGACATAGTCTATTCATCTTCATCATCACTGACACCAGACTAATACCTGGCATTACAATATCATTACAAAATAAATCACTTTGTCCTTGCAGCTGCTTCTTCATCTTAATGAAGCCCATAAAGCACTCATTAAGACAAACTACTTCCTAAGGGTGCCCCCTAGTGGTGCTGGGCACTAAGCGATCTTTGTGTCACATGTTGTAGTTATTTTTATAGGCTTTGTAAGATATCTAGCAGTCAGCAAACAGGCAAAGAAACCGTGAACCATTTTTGGGTGGCATAATTTCAGTGTCTTCATTTAAAATTGGAATATGCACTCAGGTGTTGTGATCCCATCCAGCTGAGCATGGCATGTGCAACTTTTCAGGTCATCGCTCCAATGTTTGGTCTCCCTGACGACACACTTTTGTACAATTCAGAAACAAACACCACATCTACGTATATGCAAGTCCACACAGATATCAATGTTTAGATCAGCAGGAGTCTTCACCCTGGAAGACATATTCTAAAATATTTGGCTTCAGTGCCTAAAATTGTTTTCATGATGATAGGAGTGAATGCATTAAGAGGCTGCAGTCATGAAAAATCAGTTCATCTGTACAAAGCCTGTATGACTGAAGAATAATTTATGTCAATGTCTGAATTTTCTGGCGCATTTCTTTTGAAAAAGAACCTCAGGCAGACGTTCACTTGATATAAAGAGCTGTGTGTCTAGAGGGGGAAAGTGAAACTGATTTTTAAGTGGCACTACCAAACCTTGGCAGATTCTCCAACACCCTCCCAAACATGGGCAAATTCAGCATCTAATTTTCTTCCTGCCTCTTCTCTGAGCTCTCTGTGGCCAACAAAAGTCCGTTTGATGATGCCCTGACAGTTTTCATCACTTCCTTCAGGTCACACAAAGCCTGGACAAGCTGACAAAGAGACAGTTTCTTTCCCAGAGCAATTACCACATTACCTCAAACAATTTAAAAACCACATCGACACAAACTGCTCATAAACATACAATAAGCTGGTCCCTCTGTGCAATAACTGTTAATAGTTTACATTCTCTTCACCTGCACTTTTTGTTTACATTCTGCTCATTTTCATTTTATTGCACATTTCATTGTATTGCGCATCTAACAACTTTTCTATATGACTCTATTATTTCATTCTTGTTAATACTTTAAGAAGGCACCATTTTAAAGTACAGCTGCTCAAATTTGGTTGTTGTAAAACAATGATAATTAAAAAAGCACTAGGAGAGTGCAGACTTCCACCAACATCCCTGGATCTAAAAGCAGATGCGAATCACCACCTGATGCGAGATCTGGTGGATAATGTAATGAACAGCTGATGGAAATGGTAACAAAGGGATCTATAACAACATGTGGTATTTACTGAATGGGCACTGCTACGTACATACCGACAACCCTGCCACTGACAAAGTCTGTCGGTGTATTTGATATAACCACATCAATTTATCATCACGTATTAGGACACAGACAGGTATGAAGAAACAGATGAGCTCACTCTCCTCACCACCCACTAGTGAAAAATGGACCTGTCTGGCAATG
Source organism: Atherinomorus stipes (assembly GCA_023101725.1). Classification (NCBI taxonomy): domain Eukaryota; kingdom Metazoa; phylum Chordata; class Actinopteri; order Atheriniformes; family Atherinidae; genus Atherinomorus; species Atherinomorus stipes. The sequence continues at coordinate 541,857 of JALJCO010012253.1, read as the reverse complement.
ATAAAGACTCATTCAGAAAATTTCTGGATCCAGACAATGATCCGGATCAGTACAAAAATAAAATCATTTGTTACCATAATGCACCTTCTCTGAAAATTCCAGCAAAATCCTTGGCCACTCTTGAAAAAGAGGTTGTTTTTTTTATCTCAGTGAGGCTTTCCTGGTAAAATAAAGGTAAAATAAAATAAATAACTTTTGGAGTTATATTGAAAACCGACAAATAAACAATCAGACAAACAAACACCAATGAAAACATAACCCCCACCCCCTGGTGGAGGTAATAAAATTATTCTGATTCTAATTCCAATGTCTCCTTGTGTTTCTTAGCTGAACCAGCTATGGTGCACATTTAAAAACAGCCAGTGTCTTGATATCTAGATGATGGCGTGTAACATGGTGCTATAAAGCCAGAAACAACTGCACATGATGCTCCAGGCAGGAAAAAATAAAAAGGAGTGATGAAGTGCAGTTTGCAGCAAGACAAAAGCAGCTTCAGAAATGTGCATAATGAATTGAGTGTGCCATTAAAAAGAGTCAGAAACAGAGTTTCAAGGTCAGAAACATATGTTATGTTGCCTTAAATTAACATTGTAGTAGATCAGTAAGAAACAGAATCTTATAATTTCCACTGAGATAATTCTTCTTAAAACATACTGTACTGTAAGTACTAAAAGCAGCAAATGGACATGGACAATTCATTTGATAGATTGATCATTGTTCATTTTAAATAAAAAAAGGTAAAAGAAATACTAAGCATAAGGAAAATAAATTCATGAATGATTAAAAAAACATTAACGATATTCAATCATGTAAGGTTTGGAATTAAATAGAAAAAAAGTTATGATTATTTGATATATGCTTCATATCAAAAACAGCTTTGACCTACTCAATTATAATATGTGCTGAGTACAGTTAAGTAGATGACCAAATGCTGTTTAAATCAAGTTAAAATGCAAAAAACCCCAAATTTCTATTTAAACTAGCTCTGTGTAGAGGATTCTCCCTTTATTTAACCATCTTCTGACACACAGATCATCCAAGCCAAACTACATTTAAACATAGCTGTATTTACAACACAGCCTACGGCTCATGGAAAACTTGTAATGTAATAATAAATGCACTTCTACCTGCATGGGTAAAATATAATTATAGTTCAGAAACAGGCCTAATCACGGGATATTTTCATTTTCCCCACCCCTGCTAATCAATTTGTCTACAAATGAAGCAGTGAGCTTTTCCTCTCAGCATTGTGCCAAGCTGTAAATTTACAGACAGAAGTACGTTGTTCCAAAAGATAAATATTACTGTGCGAGAGGACGCGTGCTCGTGGAAGTGTTTGTTGCCAGATCTGCAGCCTACATTCAGACAGCGACAGACTGACATTATGTAGCCGTGTCACACACAGAGAGGGAGAGAAGAGATGGGAGAGAACGAACATCGCTGCTTGTTATTCAGCTTATGGATTATGTTCTGTTTAAATGACATCCCTTCAGCCGTGCAAAAACAACTTTAAAGCCCTTTTTATATCATGAAACATATTTCATCCAAGTTCTTTAAATATTACTGTCACAATGAACATGCTCAGAGGTCATGCAGAAAATGAGCTGGACGTGGACCAACGGGGTGGAAGTCGACTAATCCTCTCCAGCCAGAGGTCAGAGGTGAATTTAATGTGTTTGATGTTGAAGAGGAAAAAGTTGACGGACTGAAAATATTGTCTTGTCAAATTTTGTTTTTATGTGCAAAACGGTTTGCTTTCAACTTTTTCCTCTCTCTCTCTCGCTCACATACTCACTGAAAGGCCCCAGACGGGTGTAATTGGTGTGTAAGGATTGTTGCCACAAATAACTGTAATTACCACAAATGACTCGTTGCATGAAAACAGTCACGCGTGTCATTTTCTGTTTGAATGCGGCGGTCAGATGTCATTGGAACTTTGAGTAACAACACTTTGCAACTCATTTTTAATACATTAAAGCTCATTGTTTTCAGTTGTGCCGCCGTTCCTGCTGAACTCTTCACACGCTGGTGTCAAATGAACTTCTGAGTGTTTTTAATACCGTGAAGCTGGCTGAAAAGAGGGGTCAGCAGCCCCCTTTGCTAATGATAATGCAGAGCACAAACAAAACAGCAAGCATGCATGCACAGCATACCCACAAACAAAACCCTGCTCATCGTTTCAGTTGTGCCCTTTGAAGTCCTCAAATACGAAGCATTTACAATCTAATTATGTGCATTTCTCTTTTTTCTTTCTCTCGCTCTCTCTGAGAGGAGTGAAAAAGAAATCATGCAGGAAAGTGCAAAAACCATGAAGATGAGATCACAGAGAAAGCAACAAACACAAGGATGGAGGAGCTGAGGAAGAGGAAAACACAGATGTATGTTGACAGTTGCTATTCCTGCCACTCTTTGGGTCATTAAGAAAGGCATTGCCTCGGTGGTCTTGCCCTGCTCTGGAAAGCTGATCTCCAAGCTGCAGGGGAGTTTGAACCAGGACCAAGACTCATCACCCAGGCCGCCCCATTCAACAGACCCCCACTGGGGTGGAGGGCAAGCCAGAATACGGAGTTGCTGAATTTCCCCTTCAAGCTCCATTTAGATGACTGGAGGTGATTTGTCAGTGTCTTAATTTGACTATTTGGATTTATGTGCAAATAAAAAAAGCAACTCCAGGCTGCAGGGCCTCTCTAACCATGTCTGCCTTCTTGTTAAATAAATCCCAAACGGTCTTTTCACCAACAGCCATTTAAAAAAAATAAATAAAGGAAAGACAAACTCTCACTCAGAGGGAACAAATTAGTAAAAGGCAATCTGGGGAACAAGCTGTAAGCGTGTGTGTGCGTGTGTATTTGGACAACTGCTACTGTGTGCGCTCCTGTTTGTGTGTCACTGCTCAAACAGTTCGAAGTGATACAGTTTCATTCGCCACGGTATGAGTGTGTCATTATAACAAGAACATAATCTATAGGAGGGTGCAAGGTGTGTGTCTGTGTGTGTGTGGGTGGGCGACGGTTTGTGCCTTGAGTTTGTTTGTTTTTTTTTTCTGTGAATGCTAAGAGGAAAAAGAAAACACTTGAAGAGTACATTTGTGTATCAGGAAAGATCATGTGCGTCGGATGTGTCCCCGTTTCTGCACATTCCTCCCCGTTTCCACCCTCCACAAATCTCAGCGGTGGCAGCAGCAGCGGCGGTGACATTTGGGAGCAATTTTGAAGTGCGCCCGCAAAGGTTGTCAAGGGATTAATCTCATCTCACGCTGGGGCGCAGAAAAAAACAGCTTCCTCCAAGAATTAAACACAATTTACCCATCAAGACAAGTCTTTCAGGATGGGAGACAAGCATAAATAATATCTCCTCGGTCCAGATTCGCTAATTTACAAGCTTAGCATCTCCAAATGTTATTAGTGGGAATGACGAGGTTACCAGAAGGCGCTGTAGGGAATGATTTGTTATCCGGGCAAGCAGCAGCTGCAGCAAAGAAGAGCGTGCCGGAGCGCTCGGATAGAAAGAGAGACATACCTGACACCCACTGCCTGCCTCACCCCTCCTTCCCTTCTCCTCCCCCTCCACTGCTACTACAACACTCGGGACTACACACACCTCAGGCTGGCAGATAGTGAACTTGGCATCTCTAAGGCTAATGTTCTTTTCCACTCCTCTCATTCTTGTGTGCTTTCAGTCTCCCCTCTCCTATGGCTGGTTATTTCCTCTATATTCCCTCAGTTTCTCCCCCTCTCTCCCAATCTATTGCTCTTTCTCTCCCACTTGCTCTTGAGGCTGGAAACATCAAATAGAACATTTGGGCAACCGTTGTCATCTTGGCAAGAGTTGAAGTAGCAAAAGAAAAAGAAAAAAAAGGGAAGTTAGTTTTTTAGATATTCAGCAGCTCTAAACATATCAGTCAAAGCAAGCACAGACGCCTCTGTGCCTCATCCAAAAATATGTTTGTCTCCTCTAAAGATCTATATCAGCATCTTTGCTCGGTCACCGTCAATCATGTGCCGCTCTGTGAGTTTCCTGGCCGGGTCTAGCAGAATTTTCCCTGATTAACTTTTTAAATAACCACCTGAATTTGGATGCTGCACCTAGTCTAAGCTGACAAGGAGCAAACTCTCAATCTGACGTTGCCGGCGTTGCGCAAGATGGATCATTTGGTGTGTGCCTTTGTGCATGCACATACGTGTGCATGTATGAGTGCGTGTGTGCGTTTAAAGGAGAGTATTTTGATCTGTGCTGGCTGTTTATCTTGCTGAAACAGGAGTCTCCCGTCACTCCAGACCCTTTCTGATCCTGACAGATGAGTTCAACCCCAGCCTGCAGCCTCAGAGGGGAAGAGAGGAGTGAGGAAAGGAAAGTAGGGAGGAGGGGTACAAGAAAGAAACAGATGGATATAGGAAAACTGAAATAGTAAAGAAAGAAACAAAAAAGGTAGAGAAAAAGAGGAAGACAGAAAAGGAGAAGAGAGGAAGAGAAAAGAGGGCGCTTAGCTTCACCTGCCAGTCTGTGTTAGGGAGGATGAGCCAGAGTTCCCTGCTTCTGGAAGCTTAGTGTCAAAGGTGGGACTGCAGGGCTCTGTCTGATGTATGTGTGTGGTGTGTGTGGGGGAGTGTGTCTGTGTGGGGGGCATTTGTCTTCCTGCCCAGTAGGGGTTCCCCCACACATTCCCACTTCACGCATCACTTTTCCCTCTTGCCATCACTCAGAAGTTGGTGTGTGTGTGTGTGTGTACATATATATAACATGGCAGGCTCAGACAACCAAAACAGAAGCATGATCGCTGCCAGATTAACGGAACTTCTACTGTCATGTGAAAAAGAAAGTACACCCTGTTTCTGATCTAAGGTTTTACCTGTCAGGACTTTTCAAAAAATGGTACTTAGCAGGTCTTAAAAAAAACAGCAAATACAGCCTCAGAGGGACAACACATCATAGAACAGTCTCATTATGTAAAAAACTAAGCCAAAATGCACATGTTGGCTTATAGAGAAATGAAGTACACCCTCTCTGCTTCTACAGGAATTAAGAGGGCAAATAGCAGGCTAGTGTTGCTAATCAAATGCACTTTATTAATTGGTAATCAACAAGTGTGAGCACCTCTATAACAGCAGAAGTTTGGAAACTTTACAGTCCTGAAGTATTCAGGTGTGTGTGTGACAATGCAGCACAAATAAAGCTGAAGTAAATCCCATAATCTGAAAAATCAAAGTGTGTGCATCCTTTTCACATTTTTTTAAAATGGGATATTTCTTTTAATGAAAACAAAACAATTCCCCATATTAATTTAAGATGCAGATGGACTACTTTCTTTTATTTAAAACTAGTCAGTAAAAATTTCCCAATCATTATTTGTTGAAGAAAAATGCAGAAAGAGGAACTTATAACAGAGTGGGGTTGTCAAAAATACCGACACTCCAAAAAGTATTGATACTGAAACACTGTATCGATAATGATACTAATTTGCCATGGTATCGATACTGCAGTGCGCACGCACTGGACAGGCAGCAGCTGGCCAGGTAAACAGCAAATTTCCTCCTCAACTAAAACGGGATTCAACTGGCAATCACAACAATAGAGCCAAAAAAAATCCAGCTACACTCCTGACTATCATAGATTCATCCAGAATAACAAAACCAATCCTAATTTGATCATTTCTGAGGAAAAATTGCACCTGAAATTGTTGTCTTACTGTGTTCAATGCTTGAGATGAGAAATGACAGTGACGACAGACGACCAACAAGTAACCTGACACACACATCTACTTCTACATCTTCATTTCTTCAAAACAAGCCACATTTTTCACAACTATGTGACAACGTCAGTAGTTCTATAGACTAAAACCTTTTAATTTAAAAAAAAAAAAAAAAAACTTACTTTGGTTCTACATGTGACACATTTCTCATTTACTCAATAATACAGCACTTGCTTGCATTATGCACTCGTAGTATTCAGCATCAGGAGCAATGCAGGCTGCAGTGTCCTGCTGAAAGAAAGGACTTCTATGGAGGCACTGGGGACCAAGCAAACCTCCCCACTGGAAAACGACCAGTAACATCTCAGCCATGGCCACTCTAACTTTACTGTCCAAACTTTTCCACACCTAGACTAAAATTAGTAAGAAAGAAAATTACATGGATTTTATATGACAGACAAAAAAATTTGGAAAACAAAAATGTGAAATATGAGCTACAGAACACATTGCATATGTTCTGCAATGATTTAAGTTACCTCTTTTTTTTAAATTAGCAGTTTTATATGTAAACTTTAAACTTTTTTCCTGAGGCTCATGTTGGATTTAAGCGTGGATCTAGAGAAGGTATAGTTTACTGGATATAAAATTATATAATTTTGTTTTAAAAACAACTTTGATGTGCTTTTGACATTCTTTTGCTGTATAAGAAGTAAAGCTTTCATGTTTCAAATTGTCTATACAATTTAGCAGTATCTGTTCTGAGGATAGATGAAAATACTTTTGCATATTATATTGCATGCCCAATCCCCATTAAACCCCCACCACCCAAATTATCTCATACCTCTGCTGGTAGCCACCCACACAGACTTCTACTTCTACTTTCCATCGCCAAGTCTCAGAAGGGCACACTGGTGCCCGAGGAACCACAGTGCACTCTCCCTAGTGCACGCGTAAAACACACACCCCAGCCATCACCACCACAGCAGCACTGGGCCATTTGAAGAGGCTCAGTAAGCTGGTGCTGTGAGCCGAGTACCCTTGCTATCACTCAACTACTTTTACCTCATACGGAGTTACGGACACCCCAAAGGCACACCTTCAATTAGCTACACAGTCATCGGCAAAGTGGATCTTTGTGTGTGTGCTGAGGTGTGAAGCTTTTTCTGCAAGTGTGTAGGTGTGAAAGTGTGTTCTGAAGATGACACTGGAGCAGGGGTGCACACACACAAGGGGCCAACAGGATTTCAGCCTGTCTATTGAAGTGGTGTAATTGGGAGCATGACCATCAGTGTAGAAGCTGGAATGCTATATGTCAGACCAACTCCTTTTAGTGCCGTCTCTCTTTCCTTTCCTCTCTCCTTCACACTCATGCACTCTTTGATCTCTCCCCATCGCTTTACATTGCCCATTATCACCTCCTACTTCTCCGTCCACGTGTCTCTCCTGAATAGCCATGGCAGTTCATTCTTTTCACAGCGAAACTTCCTTGCCACGAGAATGAAGTGAATGCGCAAGGCTCGGACCCCCCCCCTCACCCTGACCTAACCTGACCTGCCCCGAAACCAGGGAAAACTTGTCTTTGTATGGGCTTGTCAGCAGAACCTGAAGTTTCTCCCATTTAGCAAAGCAGGGAGACCTTGACTTTGACCCCTCGTTGTATCGGCCGTCAAGGAAAATGGAAGCTGTAAATGTAGAATAGATTTTATTGAAAAGAATGTTGTGCCAAAAGATTTTGATTTCCAAACAGGCCAAATTGTCTGACAACAGTCTTCCTGCAAGGTGTTTGTTCACATTCTCACATTGTGTTAGTTTATTTGAGAGCTTGCGTCTTGAAAAGTGCCAGTAACACTACAAGCCTGTAAAAATGAGACCTTTCCGAGCGGTAGCTCAGCAAAGCTTACCCCCTAATCCACTTAGAAACCCTGCACCTCAGGCATTCTATCCTTTTCTCTTTCTTCTTGTTTGCTGTAAATGCCTCACTCTCCAACTCAAATCTGTCTCAGTTTTTTGGCTTTTTCTTTCCTCCTCTGTTTCTTTCTCTCAGATCTGTGACAGATCGAAACAGGACTACAGGGCCACGGAGCGGAGGCTGTGAAAATCTCACCACACTTTTAATGACTTTTAATGAGATTCATAAAACATGCAGAAACTTGCAGGAAAAGGGAGAGTGTGAGAGGGAGAGAGAAAAAGAAACAGAGGGAGGGAGCGAGCATGAGAGAGGGAGAGAAAGCTGCCACCAAGCTGACAGCGAGCAGGCTTGACATTTGGCCTCTCGTAATTAGGGAAGTGCCAGATTCCGTTCTACTAAATCTCAGCTCAAAATCATTATTCTCGACGGTGTTGACTCTGCGATGTCCGACCCGCTTAAGCCCTCCTCTGTGCTTTTTTGTCCCCCTCCCTTCCTTTTCTCCCCTGTAAATATCGCAGCCAAAATTACATTACAGTTTTGCGCTTGCCTCCCCCTTAATTGCTTGCCCTCCAAACACAATCTGCTTTGGCAATACATAAGATGGTATGTGAGTTAACAGCGACAGTGAGTTGGCAGCGAGGCAGCTGAGCGCCGGTCTGTGGAAAAAAGGGAGCACTAAGACGAGGAAATAGTGTGGAGGAGAGCTGGAGAGGAGCTGATCACACACAGACAAGCTGGGGAGCAGCAGACAGATGCCACCAGAGCGCGGTTGTCATCCGCACAGCCAGGATGGAGGGAGGAGAGGAAGAGCAAGTGGCAGGAAGAGAGAAGGCTGGAATGAGTGAGATGTAGGAAAACATAAAAAGGGGACGAGGAGGAGAGGTGGCAAAAGGGAAGGAAAGACGGCAACTGCAAAAGGAAAATAAAAAAAATGTGTTAAAAAGATTGTTTTTCAAATCTAAATACAACTATGTTATGTTGAAAATCTGGTGGAGGAAAAGTTTGATTTTGTGAAATAAACTGGCATTAAAGGATATTGTGGGTTTTATTCATGTGTGATTGTGTCAAGTACTTAAAGTAGTCGGGGTCTTACTTGCACCAGTTCGCCATCAGAGCACATAGTTTGGAAAAGCATTAGTAATTGTGACAAGAGGCTAAACTAAGAGCCACTAAGAGAGTGGGGCACAAGAGAGGGAATTTTTTTCCATCTAAAACAAGTCAAATCTAAAAAAAAAATCTTATAATAGGTTGAGCAAACATTTCAGTTATATACGTGATGTAATTTTAGTATCATGCACTTATCTGTTACAACTTAATATATGTGTTGCCCCATGTCACTGCAGCCACTACAGCTAATCAGCGTGTCCTGCTACTGTCAAACAGCTCAGTCAGACATGTTGGATAAATTGCTGCTTTTGCTGAAATTTTGCTAATTTTAAAAAGAAATGTTGTGTTTGCGGTTTTCAAGTCTTTGCATTGATTTTACTGTTTCCTTGTTGGTATTTGGGATTAGATTTAGCAAGAGGTTACTTGGGTAGCTGCTGTGCGAGCAATGATGCACTCTTATGCAACTCTTACTGGCTGAAAACATCAACCACAATTTTGTTTATGAAATGATACAGCAACCTTGACAATACAGCATCTGAACTGCCCTCTCATTCACAAGATGATCTGCTAGGTAGAATCAGCTGTTTAGTAGTGCTGTTCAAGTTTCAACTCTCTAATATAAAATACTAGAAACTTGTGTGCAGCAGCTCCACACAACACATCATCATCCATGGAGCCAGTAGCTAAAGAGCTCACAGAACATACCAATCCAAATGTCTGCCACTTGTTATTGCAATTTTATTTGCTGAGTATTCCTGAGCACAATAATTCCTCAGATCTGTCTAAGCCACTGCTAGCTTTTGACATACATATTTGCAAGCAAGCTACAAAATTAGGCCGGAGTTGCACAAAACTGTTTATTTTGACTAATTAATAAGCTCTTAGTAGTTAACAATTCATTCAGTATCAATTCATACTTCATATAGAAAAGATTATTACTTAGAGGGAGTTGCATTCCATGCTTATGATGGAGGGAACAAGAAGACCTGAGTCACAGATGTGCACAGATTTGTGTCAGGAAGTTTTTATGACCTAATAAAGTATCTAATCGGGTTCTGTTATTGAAAGTGATTTTGGGATGTAAAGCAGTTTGTTTAGTTTTTTTTATATAGCATAAAGTTTAACTACATGCTACAACAGTCAAGTTTCATGGACTAAATCGTGTTACGGTGTAAATACTAGGGCTGGGAATCACTAGGTACCTTGCGATACGATACTATCACGATATTTTGCCTACGATAACGATAATATCACGATACAGTAATTCTGCAAAAATCAATATATTGCAATAAATTTATCTACGATAGACCACAGTATTTGTCCCTAAAGACATTCCAAATTTTTTTGACCAAAGTGAATCCATGTGAAAAAATTACAAAATATTATCAATCAGTAGCACATAAGTGACATCAGTTCATATGAAATGAGAAAAACAGTAAAACAAAGTGCACAGTGGTTCTTCTTAAGAAAGCATATAAAAAATAAACATTTCAGTCATTATTTCTTCATAATCTCAAACAACTTGGTGGTCTATGAAAACCTGGACACACATTTTAATTTGTACTTTACACCATGTTTAAAGTTTAACCTGAACCTGCAGCCTGCACATAGATATCAGTGCTGATGCAGGGACTTTTCTACATGCTGAACCGCTGCAGAAAGAACAACGAAATCTCGCGAGACCTCACTGGTCTCTTACAAAATCTCGCGAGATTTTGTAAAAATATCGATACAGCTTTTTAAAATATCGATATGATATCGCAACACAAAATATCGCGATATTTCAGTGTATCGATATTTTGGCACACCCCTAGTAAATACCATTATGTATTATATATGTATTATATTATATTCGGTATAAGGACACAGAGCTCAACGCAGTCAAACCACCAGAGGTAGAGCCAGTAGCTGAGGACATATAAAATGTTACTGAAGAAGAAAAAAGAAAAAATACACATCTATGAGGATTTGTAAAGCTCTCCACCTCAAGTATAATGTACCAACATTTATAAAAGCTTTGTTTGTTTTCTTGTTTCAAGTGTCTCTCCTCTTCCTCGGCTTTTATCCCTTTAGGATCCGTTGCTGTGCATGCAGTGAGAGCCAGTGGAGGCATCCCAACTTTTCAGTGGCCGACATACTGTTCTCTTTGCAAGATCTGCCGTGCACATACTCATTGAGAAATTAGCGAAGAAAAACTGTCTTGGAGAGTTAGGAGGTAGTTAGCATTCACAGCTTCCACCAACTAAAAAGGCCTGGACTTGTACGCGCAATCAGTATTTTTTTTTTTTTTTTTTTTAAGTCAAATGACCTCTTTTATCACAAAATACATTGCGTAAAAAGAGGGGAATTCATACCCCCCTGATCTCCCTTCCCAAGACCTCTCTCCCCCCTGCTCTACCTCACATACACACACGTAGGGTCTTGGGGAGGGTGCGTGTCAAGCGGGCGTGGTGATGGGGGGCACCAAAGTGCCTTTGTTTTCCGCATCTAGAGACAGCCTACTCCCCAGTTTTAACCACACTTGGACACCTAAACACATAAAATAACGACAGCTCACAACCACTTCTGAGAGGCGGGCCATATAGCGTGTGGAAGGAGGGGCGGGCCGGTCGGGTGGTCATACTGCCTACGCAACCCCACTCCTGACATGACTTGGCACTGCCTCTCAGTTTTAACTGCAAACAAAACACATCTTACACACGGTCATGAGCGGGGGAGGAGAGGGAAACAGGGTCCTTTTCTACCCCGGTCTCCCGGGCGCTACTGGGGGGAGGGGTGATAGTGACTGCTTCACGGTTATGGTTATGGCCGGCTGCATTGCGGGGGAATCTGCTGGCTCGGGGGATGCCTGGCCTGCTGCGTCCGGAGGTGGGGGATGGAGGGTGGGTGGGGTGAGGAGGAACATGTCGGGGTCGCTTGGAGCTCGCAGGTAAGAGTGAGGTGGGTGTGTGAGAACAGATGAATGAGTGTGAGAAAGAGGAAATGTGGGAGGGAGGAATTTGGGCTAGAAGAGGGAGGAGATGTGGGTAGTGGTTGGGGGATGGAGGAAGGAGGCGTATGCTGGTGAGTGTCTAGCAGGGATGGTCATGAGGGTCTGAAGAAAGAAGGGTGGGAGTGGGACAGGTCAGAGGGAAGGGTGGGGCTGGACATGTAAGGGGGGGGGGGGGGGGGTTGTATGGGGGTATTGGGGGTATAGGGAGGTGGGGGCATATGTGTGGGGTGGAGGGAGGGATCAGTGCAGATGTGTGGGGGGAGTGCATGTGGGTGTTAGAGGTGTCAGGAGGTGGTCCTGGGCACTTGGGCCCTGGGCTATCCCTGCCCCGGGGGCGGCCGGCGCCCAGTGGGGCCGGCAGCTGCTGGTCTTGGTCCACTGGGGCCTGGACCCCCAGACCGCAGGGGGCTCCGGCTGGGGCCGCCTTTTGCCGCCCTTTGGGGGATGCATCTCCGTTCTTTGGGGGGGGGGGGGGGGGGGGGGGCGGCTGGGATCTGGGCCTCTGGGTGGCTGCTGGGGGCCTGGGTCGTGAGCCTTGCGGGCTTCCTCCTCCTTGCAGAGACGAGGCTGCATCTGCATGACTGTATCACCACAGAGCACCTCTTATTATGCATATTGACACTGTGACACTGCTTCCCGTTGCGCTGACTAGGTTTTACCTCTTCTCTGCGTAGTTCTGCGTGTGTTTGTGTGATCTGAGGATACTCAAGCCACCTGCGGGTCCTCATGCAGGGGATTACTTGTTTTGTTTTCCGACAGAGACCTTGGAATGTTGTTTAGGGGTTTCTGTACAGATGCACCAGTGAACTGTGTAAGTGGATTTATGTTTTCTCTCCTCTTTCTCCCTCTCCCTCTCCCTCACTCCTTTCTCTCTGTTTCACTTTCTATCATTACCTCTGTTAACCTCTATCTCCCTCGTCAGGCCCAGCAGTATGGTATGGAATGCTGTTATAGACAAATGTTCAATTAAAGAAATAAAATGAATAAACATGATATCAAGTGGAGCCTTGTGTTCATAAAGCTCCGCTTGGTAAAGCAAAACTGTTCAACACAATAACGCAATCGGATTTCCATTCTGCTTGCTATGATGCCGGACAGGACAAGTAGAAGAGAGAGAAAAAAAAGAGCATTTTTCTTCACAAGATTAAAATAAAATCAGGAATAGTCCCTGATGCAGTTTTCACAAAAATCTATCCAGTAAGCAGCGAGTTATCCTTAACGTTGGGCTATGACGTGTCCATTGTCACATGCTGTCTGTTCTAATGGATGGTCCATCTGCTTTCACACTGCAAGAGAACTGCACCAGTCTTCACCTGTAAGTAAACCAAGACCCCCGGTTTACAAGCACAAGTTTCTTTTGTCTGCACCAGAGAGCGAATAAGCATTCACTCTACCCCAAATGAATCATACTACCCTTGGAAATGGACCAGGTTTTATCTAAAGTGGACCAAGCAGTGCTGTTGCAACTGAAACTTAACATAGCAACCTGCCACAACTCCCACGCTTTTCATTCTAGCTGCAGGGTTTTTCCCATTAAAATGTATTCTGTCTCAAAAAAAACCATTCTGACAGCTGCAGCTCAGTTTGGAAGAGCAGTCATCTTTCAAACGGAGGGTTGGGGGTTCCAGTCCAGGCTTCCCAGGCTACCTGCCGATCCCCATGTTGTCTCCTGATGTGCCTATCAGGGTACGACTGTGTATGTGACATGTAGTGTTAAGTGCTTTGTGTGGTCAGTACAACTAGAAAAGCGCTATATAAGTACAGTCCATTTTATTTACCATTTAAAATGGAATTCTGTAAGAGAACGACTCATATTTTTATGGTAGAGGCCTCCAAATGATGAGTATACCAACGGCAGCTATATGGACTCCTGATGCAAAATCACTTAGGAAACTCATGCTAATGTCACATTTTTTCATACCAGGAGCAAATATGTCACACTGAGGAGAGCCTTATGGTTCCCAATGTGGCAAATCTACATCAGCGAGTTGTGTTTTTTTCATAAATACCTGACGTCATCACAAATTTCCAACTGAGTTAGATACTGTACTGGAATTAATTTCACTATGGCAATCTTAACAGCCTCTTGAAACTCACAGCAGATGGAAATTTAATAATCATCAGCCTCTCTTATCTCAGCCCTGTCTTACAAACTAACAGATTCAGAAAGTTATTTCACAGATTGCAAAAGACAAAAGACAGGCACCTTCAGAAATGCCACACTAATTTCTGGTGAAATTATATTGTTCAGTCTCAAGGTAAACTTTTTACAGTTATGTATACAGCCTACATAATTAACTGAAATGCAAGCACACAAAACCTCTCTGTGTAAGAGAAATGCAGTCATGATGAAACACCCAACATTGTTCTGAAGATTTGCTGGACAACAAAAACTCCCTCAGCCTTCGGTTACCTCAAAATTAAACACATCTAAAATTGCTATTTGATGCGTGTTGATGAATGGCAAAATTAAATAAAATGGCAGACAATAAAATTTAAAGAATATTTCTGCAAGTAATTAGATCAGCTAAGATTCTACAGGTGAATGTGGTAAAAAACTGTTTCCAGCATTAATTGCCAGATGTGTCTGGTTATGTTTTAAAATAAGGATTTTTGCAGGAATCTGCCCCCCCCCTTCCAAAAAAAGAAAAAACAATAAAAGAAGTTCCTACATTTTCACATCACCCAATATCCTTGTTTATTTAAAAATCAGCCGTATATGATAATAACTCAAACTACAGTATTTCAGATAAATGGTGCTATGAAAACTGAGAACACCAGTGTTCGCAACAACTATCAAATTTCAACCTCACCTGTAGATTTTACTTAAAATCAAGTAGTAATAACTTTGTTCATTGGATAGAAAATGATCATTATAATGGTTACTTCTGCTGCAGATTTAAAGGTTCACATAATGTCCCAAATCTTTCTAAAAACCACCTTGAATTATGACAGAATATTATCCTTTTTTTTTTTACCAGTTGCATGTTTTTTAAATAAAGGTAGACATTTTTTTTACGCGCAGGCAGAATGATGAACTGCAGAACAATAATTATCATTTTACCAAAAAAACATAATTTAAAGGCAATGTAGAGGATGTTTGTGGCAATTCAGTAAACAGAGACTGTTGGCGAGTTTTTTGAATAAAGTGTATGCGCAAGACCAGCCTTCTAGATTCACAGCTCTTTCCCCGGCCACACCTTTCAGACCACATGCACGAGCCAAGCCCGGACACCAGTATCTAGCAGGCAGCAGGTACAGATTCTCCCATCATATCACAAACGCAAGTAAGGCAGATGTCATTGTCTGAACGCTGCTAACTGCTAGCAAAATGATTGTTAGCTACCTACTGTAAACATCAGATGGGTGCGCTGCTTCCAGCACATGGTATTACGCTAGGGACACACTGCATGCGACACACTACAGCTGATAATTCCACAATAGGTACATCTCCTGTTCTGCTTTCATACTTCTTACAAGCAGAAAACTGACATTTCTGTGTGTGAATCCTTCACTTGCATTGTCAATAAAGATGAAGACATGAAAAGAGACCAGGTTTTAAAGCTTATCTGGGTGTTTTACTTTGAAAATGGGTGTATTTTGATATAGATTTGTCCCGTGTTCCTGCTTATTTTCCTGCCTGGCTTGACAAATTTGGCCGTGGCTCATGCAGAAAATAAAACAGAAGCCGAAACGATCGCTCCATGGCGCACGCCAATTTTGGCACTGCGCTTCGCAACTCACCACGCAGAGGGCACAGAGGGCACCACCGCGCACTTCCACATGCAGTGTGTCCCTAGGGTTAGTATGTGCTGGAAGCGGCACACTCTCACCTAGTGCCCGTTGACTATTGCCAATCAATCACTCTTACTAATATAGAAAGAGTGATTGATGGGCAAAACGTGATGAGACCAGAAATGAAAGTCCCTTTACTTTCACAGCTGATGTATAATATTATTTATGTAATTAAAGCTTTTAATTAATCATACCTTATGGGGCAGTAAACCCAATTTTATTGAAATATTGCAAAATTATTTAAAAGAAGCATCCTCTATACCACCTTTAAGCTAAAATGTAAACATTAATGACCTAACAGAGAAGCCCAGCCAATTTTTAACATGTAACATTTAGCATCTTTTAATGCTTGTTGTCAAATGTCACTTACCTGCATTTCACTGTGCTTCATGATCCTCTCATCCCCTCCCTCAAATGTGTTGTTCTCCTGAATGCTGTAAAAGAAACAATGCTGAGTATTAGTAAGTAAGTAAAGGTTGAGCACAAAGATGTCTTGAATGCAAATTCAGGTGTTATGCCGTTGCCCTTTTCAAAGAAAAATTATTAGTTTGCCTACAAAATGCAGTAAATGTTGGAGTACTATTTTCTATGCTGGATGTAGGTCCCTTTGAAATCTCTTCTTTTTTATTCTAGAATCTGTTTGTTTTTCTTTTTTTTTTCCAAATCTTTCTTGTTTCTCCCTTGATAAATCTAATCATGTGTCTAATCATGTGGTGAATGCATGCAATTCTAACAACTTCATTGCAAAATATTATTTTTTTATTACTTGGATTCTAGAGGCCAATATGCCAACGTAAGCATCCACACTACTCCAAATGAACCATACTGCCTGTGGAAAAGGACCATGGTTTGTTTACAGCAGACCAGTGTGAATGTGCCCTTATGGGCTACAGTATATGCACGAATCCACTACTCCCTGAACTTCAGACAGCACCGTTGTTTCCTGTATTTAACTACTGGACAAACTGATTAATCCAGGTGTGCCTCAGTAACTGACCAGACACACCTGGATTAATCAATTTGTCCAGTAATGAAAGACAGGAAGCAAAAGTGCTGTCTGAAATTCAGGAAGAAGTGTAGGCATGCATATAGTCCATTATTAATTTTTTAAAAAAATTAAAAATTACCCAAACAAGACAGTGGATCCTGTCAAAGTTTATCTACGTATGAGTAAATTAACATATTTAATTCAACTCACCATTATTTTCAATATGCCAATGGGCTATATGCACAGCTCCACTACTTCCTGAACTTCAGACAGCACCTTTTGTGACTGGACAAACTGATTAACTCAGGTGTGTCTGACTTCAGTAACTGGCCAAACACACCTGGAGTAATCAGTTTGTCCAGTCACAACAGACAGGGAGCAAAGGTGCTGTCTGAAGTTCAGGAAGTAGTGGAGCCGTGCATATAGCCAATTCACAACCAAACCATTTCGAGGCATCTCAAAACCTTCCTAGAATAAGAAAGAGGCCAACTCGACCTTTTATTTTATTTACTTATTTATTTGGGGGGAGGGGTAAAATTATGGTCATAAGACTGGCTTTAAAGCTTTGCAATATTTAGTTTAAGATATAAAAGACGAGTTAGTGTTGGCAACCATATATTAACCAAAAATTTGGTCGACATATTGTAGAATATATGTATTCTGTTATAACACGTGCAGTATAGCAAAGACAATGGTCTGATAAACACAGGAGTAGGCTACTCATCGTGGCTGCATTCCACCTAGGAGTTCAGCTTTTGTAGCGTACATGCTTCATAACTTCCATACACGGGTGAAATTCAGCCTTCATTGACACACCTGTGATTAGCATCGAATATATTATTCCATGGCAGTAATAGTAGTTACAATTTTCAATCTCGCTTTTGACCCGTGATTTCCTTTTATTGTGGATTATTTATATATATAAAAAAAAAAAACATAAGTTTATCACAAGGTTTTCGTATCATTCATCATCATCTTAGCAAAGAGCACGCACACAGGCGTATCCCATGAGGAACGCACCTACTTGCACGCGCATTTTTGTCACTTGCTCCAGATATAGCATTATATTGCGCCAAGTTTTCTCTTGTTTTTTCAGACATGTGGCCAGATAGAGCCATAACTGCTCTAGCATTCAAATGTGCCGACTCTCTGGTTCATTCACCAACCTTTCACCCCAACACTGTCCAACAACCGATCTGGCAAGCCGACTGGTCAGCTACCAACTTATGGTGTTTCCTGTTTGGTTCGTCTGCCTCTTCATTATCTCTAATTTGGCTTTCGTCATTGGGCCAGACTAATTAATTCACTTATACAAATATTTTTATTGTTTAATTATGGTCAACTAAATAGAACATTTCTTACCTGTGACCGTTCAACCCATGCTGTGTTTAATTACTGAACCAGACCAGCTGTGCAGTGAAGTTGGCCTGAACCAACTCAAAAGAGACGGGGGTGGAGGATGACTAAATGTTTAACTTCTCCCAAATCATTAGTTTTTGTCAGTTGCCAAAACCCCTACAAGAATTTAAAAATGTTTCTTCGATATAGTAATCTTTGTTTGCAAATATCATGTTCTCAAATACAAAACGTGGTCGTGCAAAAACCCAAAACATCAGGCTGGTGCCCCCTACTTTGAGAAATGGCGATGCAGGAGCTCCGCTTGTTCCACTGATGGGACCTTTATTCTTTATATACATATATATATATATATATATATATATATATATATATATATATATATATATATGTATAATTCACAAGAGTATTTCAAATAAACCAGAAACTAAATAAACTAATAAAAAATCATGCTACAAATTTCGAAAACCAACTCTCTCGGCTTTGGACAAATGTAATTTTCTTTTGCAGCTTCAAATGACTGGAACACATTACAAAAATCTCTGAAACTTGATGCTTTTACTTCTGTCTCTGTTTTTAAACGCAATTTAAAGGTGATTTTTCACAACAACTGTAAATATTTTGTTACATTTCGACTCCTCTTTTGATGTCTTAAATTGTTTAAATGTTTACTGATTTTTTAATTTTTTTTATTTGTGTTCCCCTCCTCCATTTGCCCTACAGGTGCCTTTGGCACTTGCAAAGCCAGCATTGTAAATAAGAATCTTGTTCTTAATGTCTCTACCTGGTTAAATAAAGGTTAAATAACATAAATAAATAAATAGATAAAATACTAAATTATAATTTAGTTAAATCAAATCATGCTTTTGAATTGTGGATAGAAATAATCATTTGAAAAAAAAAAAAAACAACACACAAAACTGTCCTAAACGCATTAGAGCTCATTTCCCATGAACAGTGAACCAAAATATCTGTGGACAGGTGTAGGAGTCTTTTTGAACATTACAGAAAACACTAGATTGCAGTGATTGCCTCAAAGTGTTGCTCAACAAAATTTTAGTTGCGGAGTCCCATAATGCTTGTTCTGGCAACTATTTTAACAAATAGCCTACATGGGAAGCCTCTCCAGCTAGCTGCTCTCATGAAGGGAGTCATTTCTTGTATTATATGTTTTTCTATTATCTACTATTATCTCATTAAACATGCATTTATTTGTATTACCCAACACAAACAATGCATCTGCTTGTGTATTTATTTTATTTTATTTTTTTGCAATGCATGGTTTTGCAGCAAAACAGAACATAATGTCAACATTGCACAAAAAAAATCTGTTGTTCAATAAATGAAAACAAGATCATCAACTTTTAATAGAACACACACAACACACTCTCTTTGACCTAACAACAACCACTATGTTCCTAGATCTTGACAGCAGTAATGCTCATCTGCTTTTTAGAAGAACCATACTGCAATTCATTTTAATGCATTCACTTTTCATTTTTCTTCAACCTTAATAGAAGAAAGACAGGAAATGTGAGCAAACTTAGAGAGGGCATGAAATTTAATTCTTTTTCTGTGCATTTATTTCACTTGGCTTCTTTTAAATCCAGGGTATCCAGAGAATACCATTAAATAAGAAAAAAAATGCCATGATTTGTTTTAAGTTCTCAGTCAATCATTTTGCATTAGTTAAAAAAAAAAACACTTTTAAATAATATGCTGTAAGCAAAAGTTAATACCATGCTGCATGCATTATCTCATCACAAGAAAACCACTGCCACAAACTCCCTATCCCTTCAACTCTAAAAGAAGTTTTGACAAAATTGCCTTCTTTTCCTTACACTTGCAGACTTGTGTCTTGCAGAGAGAGCCCATCACAAAGCGTCAGCTAATCTGGGAGATGGCAAAGAGGGGACATCGGTTTGACAGGGGCTCGCTTACTCCATAAGCCTGCCATTAACGCTAATCCTTATGGGTGACAAGCAGAGGAGGGGAAGCGGCGAGCAGGGAGGGACACGGCAGCCTGTAAATATCAATAACAAATAGGAGATGTGGTGGTATTAGCCCCCTCCACCCAGTTTTACTCCTGCACCCTCATCCCAGCATCCCAGCCCAGTCTGGCCCCCATGTCTTTATCCTTTATCTTGCAGGGATTGAGTTGAAGTTAATCTTGCCAGCCGTTATGACAGTCAATTAGCAGAAAAGAATGTGGCTGGACTCAAGATGCATGAAAGTAACTGTATGGGGGTTTGAGAGGTGTGTGTGTGTGTGTGCTTGGTACCAAAGGGTGCATGTGTGCCTGTTGAGAGATGTTCCACAATGACAACTATCTCTCTGTCCGCCCCCCTGGAGAGCAGATGGGATGTTAGCCTGCCAATAAGACAAGAAGAAAAAGTGGTGTGTTTAAGAGTGTGCGTCAATCATAATATGTACACACACACGCATGATGGCACTTGAGTGTGCATGTGGATGTTTTTCTGTGCATTCAGTGCACAAAAAAACAGAGGATGTGCTGTTTTTACAGCCTCAGTCTGGTGAGTTGATCAGAGGGTGCATTCTCTGACTGTGCAGCCTTATAATAATGTGGCACCTGTTACCACAAAAAGCAAAACACACCAGCATTGCATGGACCTTTCTGCTCCTCATACATTTGCTTTTATAAAAATGCACAAACATTTTAAAGTCCGAAATCAGATCAGTTTTGCATCTCATTAAATAATAAAGTGCAGCTTCTAATCTGACAAGCCAGTTGAATGTTGAGTTTTGATCATATTTCATGCCACTAATCCATTCACTTGCAGGTAATTCAGCTTTAATGCTCCCCGCTAAATGGAGGAAAGGACAAAACAAGCTCCTTTTCAAAGATACCAGACTGCTTCATGCTCTCCTCCCAACACACACACACACACACACACACACACTTTTGAGGTAATGTTATGATCAATAGCAGCCGAGTAAATGATCTAACAGCAACAGATGGGTGGTTTTGGTTTGTGTATTTGTCGTTATTTTGCAGAAAAGTTTGCCAGTGGGGCAAACTGTTGGAAGTGTTCTTTAAAATGAAAATCTGGGAGCAAATTAAATGTGTATGCTAACTGAATAGTTGTTTTGATGGTATGTCAGTTGATTATTTTGTTTAGAAAATGAAAATAGAAAATAGGTTAATTGTCCATTTTTGTGTGGTTGAGTCTACGTGACATAAAACCTCTGATCACTCAAGAATACTGAAGTAATAAGTATGAAAAATAACAAATTGGTATATAGCAACAAAAACTAAAAATGACATACAGTTCATTAGTATACATGTGTTTATTTAACTATGAGAAAGTAAATCTTGTTTCAGTAACTGTGTACACCCAGTAACATAATCAAAAACTATCAAATTTTTTCCAGGTCTCAAAAATGAAGCAAATACAACATCAGGCAAACAGCAGCACATTTTTTATTATTCATTTACCACTGGTTCAGTCAGGAGTCTGCTCCCTCTGCAACACAAGCAACCCTAGTCAGCACCTGTTGTCTGGTCTCAAGACAGTGCTGTTGCAGGGATGCCCCCATTGGCGGCACGATCGCGTCCTAAGGCAGCTAGCGGAGGACTTGGAACACTGCAGCCAAGTGGCTAACAAGCAGTCTGAAAAAACGCACCTGATCAGATTAGTCAGGCCTGGGAAGGAGATGGAAGGGTCAGCTCCTCAAGGCCTCTCAAGAGCCCTCTGCCAGGGTAGGAATTGGGTGATATGGGTTAAAAATCCTCACCACTTTGTTCCAACCAGTTATCGTATTTTAAAATCTGTGCTGCTCAACGAGTTGACCGTCCCCTGGGAGGAGGGAATATCTGTTGCTCATGAGCGCAATATGGCTAACTACGCTGATCTGGCAGCAGAGTGCAGAGGGGTTGGCTGGGCAACCGACATCTACACAGTGGAAGTGGGCTGTTGGGGCTTCATCAGTCCATCTACCATCAGACTACTCCAAGATGTGAGCCTATCAGGAGCGAGGCTATGCACACCATAAAAAGGCCTTGCAGAGGAAGAGGGAAAAGCAAGCTTCTGGCTGAGACTAAGACGGAAAGACAAAGAGTTGGGGTCAGGTCCACGAGGAGGGGCAGCTGCAGGGGTTGCAGGGAGATGTCCTTGCCCCGCTCCATCACCAGGAGGTATTCCAGGGTTAAAGCGAGCAAAACACTAATGAATGGCGGTCCCTGGCTGAGGACCCTGTGGCTGCCCTGCAGTTGGCGGTGTTGGGGGTGTGGCTGGCAGTCGTGCGCAGCAGGTAATCCCATCCACCTGTGCATTGAAGAAACATGCAGTCAGACGATAAGAAATCAATTACATCCCATCCTTAAGCTGGAAAATGGCCCCATAACCCATCTCAGATTGACAGGCAGCAACAGTTGCTTCTCTGAAATCATTGCTGATGTCTCCTCTTTGGCAATGTGTTAACAACATACACTCGAGTGCCCCAGCCAGGACACTGCAGGGTTTCTGCTTTTGAGGAGAAGAATAAATCTTAAGACCTCATAAGGGCCGATTTTATATATAAAAACTTTTTATTAAATGATGTTGTACTTTCTTTTTAGCATACATCCTTACTCAAAAGTTAAATCAACCCTGACATCTGTCAAATCATTTTTTTCTTAATCCACTTTACAGAAGTTAGCACTATTTCTGAGAAAAGAGCTACAAGCATCAATATAAGCTGCTGATGAAACAAACAGCCAGAGGTAGTGTGTGGCTGCACCCGAGCCTGCAGGTGGTGGTGGGGTAGTTAGGGCAGCAACCCAGGTGCCCTGAACCAGAACGAGAGGCTAAACTGGGCTGCAGGATGCCCCTTGGTCTCTTTAATGCCTCTCCCAGGGTAGAAAGGCTCCACAGGCGAGCCCAGCGTTGTCCAAAACTGAGCCGAAATCAGCCCCAGGGAGCAGGACAATGGCCAAGAATGTGTTCATATGGTAATGCAATTATCATCAAATCTAACAAGAGCAGATTTAGGGTTTTTTGTTTGCTTATTTATGGTGCTTTTTCAGAGTTACGAAGGAGCACGTACTCTCTTGCCCGTAAACCTCGCTGAACCCTGCTTGCACACACACACACACATACACACGCACACAGAAGTAGCAGCTGTGGCAGCTGTGCAAGTCTTTGGGTGAGTGCACATCTGCTAGACTAGCTTAGTACTGTGAAACTGGCTGTTGACAGCAAATGTTTTCACTAAGACTCTTGTTGTGTGTTATACAGTATATGCAGGCTGCCGCGCATCGAAGAGGACAAATTTATTTATGCTTTCTCTCTCTGTCTCTGTCAGGCTTTGTCTCTCATGCTTACTCTTTCAGACTCCCCTTGGTTTTCCTTTCATCCGCTGCCCATGTAAAGCGCACTGGTCAGCAAGTTAAATCAATTATACCTCCTAGCAGCTGAAATATTTGTGGCCATTTAAAAGAAATGCATTTCCCAGGTTCCTCTTCAAAAATCTCCTATTATCAGAGGGAAGAGGGCAGGTCGAGGCCACATAACTCTGACAATCTATTTGCCACCTATAGGCACTTGGTGTAATAGCCAGTCTTCCATCAAAATCCAAAAGAATAGCTGCATTGATTAAGAAAAAGGCATGTTTTTTTTTTAATGTACCGAAGAGGTAGATTGATGTGATTGTATGATTGACTTGAAACCCTGTGCTCTCTCCTATGAGTCAGAGGATTTGTGTGTAGGCAGTGAAGAAAAATAGAAGCAGTGATTCCAACTAAATGATTTGACCCTCAGTCTTTTTTCATTTGTTTCCATTCAAGTTCAAGTTCAAATTCACCTTATTTCTAAAGCACTCTTGCACTGACAAAAACAGATCAAGGTGCTTTACAACAATAACTCATCATAAAAATCACAAAAGTACACAGATTAAAAACATTTTAAAAACAATGTGGAAATAATAAAATAAGTAAAAGACTACACAGAAGCTACACGGGATGCACACAAAGTTTGCAGTGTGTTGATAGACAGGGTTTTTCAGACTGTAGTACATGTATGTGTGGAGGGTTGTGGGTGTGGATGTTTCATGTCTGCTGGTCACCTGTGAGCAACTAGTTGAAGGGTGAGTGTGAGTGTGTGTGTGAAGGGGGGGTACAGGGCAACTATACAGGTCTTTAGAGGGAGGTTCAGTGAGCAGCAGACACACACACATGCACACATAGCAGCCAAGTCCAAGCCAGACCCGCGCCAAGACTCTGTGTTTAGAACAAGAAAAACACTTTGTTTACGCTTTAGGGCCCTTCACTGCTCAACCAGTGAAAGGAAATCAACTCATCCCTGGTTCCCTAGCCACCGTTGCGTTGTCAACAGATGATGTCAGCATCTCACACCCAACAGATGGGGCACACTGAACAGCGGCCTACTTTACCAAATGGACTTTTCTTTTTCCTATAATCTCATCTGCTGATCAGAGCTCATGGTCTGTGAGACCGTCTTCAGAGCTGTTAGAGGTTGGGATAGGTTTGTGAAATCTTTGGGATTAATGAAATCTGTGACCAGTTGAGGTGTGAGCTGGCACTTACTGAAGGCACCATGCTTGTTCAAACACTTTCATTTCTAATTCATTTATTTATTTGAATCTTCATTATTTTCTGTCTTTATTGAAATTAAAAAGATGAACAGATTTGGAATTTGCGTCAGAGGGCCGGACAAGTTTACCAGCAGTAATTTGTGAGGGTGTCAGGATTGGGTATAAAAGGAGCATTTACTAAAGACTTACTCCTTTTAAGCAAGGATAAGTTGTAGCTCATCAGTTTATATCAGAGAATCGTGATGCAAGAAGGAAGCCATATACTGTACCAACTCTGTGCTAAAACATCAGGTTTTCTAGACAGAAGCTCAGATGAATTAAAAACACAATGGACACACACAGCCTGTAGTCACTCATGGTCATAAGTGTTAACACATTTGGGATATGAATTAGACAAAGCCCTGTGACGGTATGGGGGCACATTAGTGACCACGGCCTGGGCAACTTGCACCTTCTAAAGGTGTTAATGATACAGCAGCATCTAACCTCTTTAAGTCTATGGTTATTTCAGCAGGATATTGTCTGACCTATTGTGGTTTTAAAGGCATTTGTCTGGTTTGTTTGTGTTGCAGATGGGTGTCCAGTTGAACATAAATGATGTATCTTGAAGAGGAAAATTATAAAACAACAATCATGGACAACCAAGCAGTTTAAATCAACTCATTTTTTATCTTAAACTACAACAATTTGTCTCCTTCAATTCTCAGTTCATGTGTAGTTTAAATGAAATGATGATGTAATACATTCCTGAATATACTGTACCTTTCCTTTTTGGTTTTTATTGTGTTGGTTGAACCAGATTTAAATTAGTTTATTTTTTAAATATGAATTAAGTTTGCTAGTGAAGACTACAAATCATTTCTTTGGACTTGCATTTTTTTCTAAATAGATACAAAAAAAATGCACAAATTGACATTTTTCACTGCATTTCGAAAACTTCTGGAGATGGGGTTTGCATATAAGTAGACCTACTGTATATGAATTTATCGTCAAAAGAAACTACATTTTCATGGAAATAATCCTGCAGGGTGTTGTGGTGCATTTCCAGAATGGGACATTTAATATCAGATACTGTTTATTTGAAATTGTCTTGCTTTGGCGAGATCAGAGCATCCAGATGATAAGGACACGCCCACCTAAACGCCCTCGATCAGATGAACAAACAACTCTGGCTCCAGAGGGAAAGCACACACACACACAATCTATTTATTTATTTTTTATCATTTATCCTTTAAGTCGTCTGTTTTTTTCTGTCCATATAATTCCTTTATTCTTCACACCCAAATCAAGTGCCTCTGTGCGCCGCAGATAAATAGAAATTCCAAACTCCAATGGTTCATTTGTCATGGTGTGAATTCCAAGAGTGGAATCTAGAAATAGCTTGAGTGTTGAAGCGCAGTTATTGCCTGGGGCTCAGTGGCATGTAGGAGGCTTTGGTGATATTTGCTTTTTGCATATTTTGTACTAGGGGGCTTTTTTGGAAGGGAGATATGCACTTTTCCCATTGCAAACATTGCAAAAAGAAGAAAAAAAAATTTGTGTGTGTGTTCTGAGCAGCGCATTGTAGGAGGCTATGCCTATTATTTTTGGTATGACATTACAGTTTTAATTGAATTGAATACAATTTATTCTTAAGAAAACTTTTAATTAAGTGCCATATGGACAGATTGTTTCGTAGTGGCCTCAATGATATTCCCTTGGGGACATTTGCTGCATAATTAAGAAGATGAACTGTAATGACATGGTGAGATTTAATGGAAACTTGCAGTCTAAATAGGCAACGTGAGAAAGCCATTACTATCCAGCTAGAGAGGGCTTCGAAGGGTTCTCAAGGGACAACAGGCTCGTTGGGTGGAACCCTGGGAATAGAAAACCATAGTGAACATAAAGGCAAAAAAGCACAGAGGGAAGAAGTGAAGCAGTTCTATTATACTCCTGCATTTAAGTTTCCAAGTGACTTCAGAAATAATAACATAATCACAGGTCTAAATATGGTCATTTGCTCATAGAGGAAAGAGTGAGGAGCGTTGTTAGCTTTGTCTCCTCTCAGGTGCTTTCAGATTTGACAAATTTTCAGCTCAGTCTGCTTACTGAACCAGACTCTGTATGTCAATTGACTCACTTGTTCAAAGCTATTTTGCTGAGTATGTGTTCGATTTGTGGCTTTAGAGCGTTTTTCCTGTCTCTAATTCAGGCATGAAAAAAATAAAGTGGCATAATAGGGAAAATATCTTTTCTAAAAAAAAAAAGCATTAAAGGTGGATTGTCTTGAAGGCCTATCTCTCTGTTTATAGGTTTTTTGTTAAACCGCTTATAGAAATTGGATACTATGTAATGTCTGACATGAAGATAGAGATGAAGTTCCTTTAAGTGAATGGCTCCAAAACAGTCCTGTAGACTTGTTATAAAAACCAAGATCTTCTTCAATAAAATGCTAAACAAATGAAATTTTTAGAGTTATGATGGAAACCTATTGTTCACATAAATTCATAGGTGTCATCCCCTGGAAATCACACTTTTTCATGTTAAAACGCGTGTTGGAATTAGGAATGTGCGATATGATATATCATCAAAGAAATTCCCCATGGTAAAAACGTTAAATTCAGTTTCTCAGGTTGTATTCACAGTTATTTACAGTGCTGTTTGTACCATTGAAATAAATGCCAAATTAATTCTCATATTTCAGACTTCTTTGTTTGGTGTCACTGTAGACTAATCCGGCCAAACGCCACAACTAGACCATCCACTATTGTCTGGAAAGCATTTCTGTACATGTGTAATGAGAAGAGATGAGAATCTGACTTTTTTCTTAACAACATGGAGGAAATCTGGAAGGACTGTCGCATTCCTTGTTGTTGGAACATCAGTGGAAAACTTTAACTGTGGTAATAAATGAATAAGAAGATCACATTTATTTCATGAAGTTTTCTGCTGTCTGTGACAAAAGTAGACGGTGCGGCTGCTCAGTGCACTGATGTCAGTATGTTCGTATCGGGGGGAAAGGGCAAAGGAGGAATAACTTGCTGCCACGGTGGAGGCAACACTGAATTTGATCCCCAACAACAAAAACACGGTAAATTATGGTGAACACTCATTAATCTGACACTTTATTTCATGTATCTATGCTCCTGAAAATGGCGCATCAAATAACATTATCATGCAAGCTAATGCTAACGGAGACAGCTGTGGTATTGCTGCGAGTTAATGACTAATCAGGGAGATATTGTGAAATATAATGTTATTTGCTCTGATCAGGGAGAGGTTGGGACATGAAAATAGAAAACAGTTCAGTCAGAAATACAAACGGATCACGAAAACGGTGTCCTGCAGCCTTTAGTTTCATCTGCAGGACATGTGAAGGCTACGTGGTCTGTACAGTCCTTAAATAATACCAAAAGCCAAATTTATGACAAAATAGAAAAGTAGTGAACTCTGAAAGAGTTTGTTTTTTTAAACTTTCATAAGTAATCACAAGATGTGCGTGTTATTCCAGTGTGGCTTGTCATTAAAGCCAGTTTCCAGAGATGAATAATAGTTTGAATTAATGCTCCAATGTAAACAAACAAACAAAAAAAAAGGTCAGAATACTTTAGAGATCTCCGGTTATCATTACCTTAGATGACTGTCCAACGCTGGAAATCCAGATATTCACGCTGCTTCTCATGATGGCAGATAGGAGGCAAAATGGGACTCGTTCCCGTTGCAATGGCGGCGCCGCAAGATGGCGCCACACACAAAATGCTCATCGGATTAGTCTATAGTTTTGCAATACAGGTGTACTACTTGCACTCAATTGGTGTAGTTTAGTGCCTTCTGTTATTATTTTAGGGCTCTCAAGACATAAAGTAGTGAGATTTATAATACAAATGATTAGGCTGATATTTTTATTGTCACTTATTGTTACCATGATAAAAAACAGAAATTATTGTGATACATTTTTTAGTCCATTCCTCTCCCTAGTTGGAATAGGACCTCATCTAAAACGTGCCGGAAACTTCAGAGTGTGAAAGTGGCTTCGTTTTTGAATGTGAGCTAAACTACCAGGGACCATTGGATTATACTGTATTTATTCAGTGGTGATGTGCAGTCAGAAACTGTTGTGTTGCTGCTTGTGTGACATAAGAGACCAGGAAGTGATGGTAGACGAACAGTGATAAGCTGCTAACGTAGCTAAACAAGCAACACACTTCTTGTTGTTGGAGTGACTGATAGAACATCCGCTTGTTGTTTTCATTAGAATCCAGCCCTTCTACTCCACATATTCTTTCTATCAACCATATACCGTTACGTTATTATCCCAGTTTTCCCTGTTGGGACATCATTTTCCTTTGCTTGGTCCATCCTGAATAAACTTTGTGTTGGTTTTTGAATGCTTTCCTCGTGAATGCGCTTACAGACAAGTACAATTCTTGTGGTTATCCTTGCAAGAATAAAAGTGGGGGATGAAAAGAGGTAAAAATTAGCTTATTAAATTTTCTTTTCACCCAACTATGAATAAAGATTAATTTGAAGATGATTTCAGAAGGATTGTGCATGTAAAATACCAGGTTATGACACCTTTAAAGCAATTCCAAACCTTTCAATTAGAAAACTTTATGTATCAGAGCGTAGAGAAAAATCTTCTGGTTCATACTGGGTCTTAATATTAACACTACCTTACACTACCTTTTTATTGATTACTTAAGTCAAAATGCAGAATAATTTTGGCATCTTTTACTGAAGTTTTGCTGCAAAAACTTGTGGTAAACATTTTTTGCATGACATCAGTCTCTCATAATTGTGGAGGAATTTGGGTGCATTCTTACTTACTGTACACTGTTGCTCCATTTTGTTGAGATTTGCAGGTATTTTTTTGTGTACAGCTGCTTAGGGTCCCTCCACAACACTCCCATTGGGTTGTGGTCTGGACTTTAACGGGGCCATCGCAGCATTGTGATTCTTTTCTGATTTCAGTCATTCTGCAGATGTGTTGCTCTGCTTGGGATTGTTGTCCTGCTGCACGACCCAAATTCAGCCAAGCTTTTATTTTAGCAGAAAGGATGCATCCTCTACTTTCTTTTGTTTTTCTTTTTTACGACTATAACAGAAATCATATAGAAGTGCTAACTGGTCCTGGATAGCAAACCTATTCGTCTAATGGGACATAGAAATATAAATTTGCCTGCATAAGCAAGATCACTCATCAACATTTTTGTGTTGTTTTCCAGGACAAATAGTAAAATACATAGATGAACAACTAATTGACTGGGTGCATATCTGAACGGTGACAAAGGTGTGGCATTTGCATGTTCCTCCCCACCTGTGTGAATTCAGGTGCTCTACCCTTACCAAAAAGTAGTATATGCAAGTATGCTTGAAGTATGCTCATTTTAAACCTTAAATAAGACAGTATACTTTCAGTTTACTGCTTATGTACTTATCAGAAATATACTTAAAGTGTACTTTCCATTTACTAATAAATATAGTAGAAGTTTAAGCATACTGTATTTAGCCTATCCTTATATTTAAACTTTTGAACGTTATGCTTTAATAGTTGTACGTTCATAGTACATTTTCACACATACTGATTTCTTTGTGGCATACTGCAAGATGTACATTCTATCATGTTTTTAAATCCTATCTTGTAAGATTTAGGCGCTAGCTGGCACACACTTTGAAAACCCCAGGTTCATATATTACTTTTACTCTACTTAAAAGTGTACTTGAGAACACTTAAAAGCGTACTTTCTAAAAGTAAAAGTAAAGTTTAAGTTTTTGTAGGGGTAAACTAACAGTATAACACGATTACTTTCATACGGAAGCCATTTTTTAAATGGCATCTTCTCAGGATAACGATATAATTATTCCATTATCTCGGGAAAAAGGTGTTTGTTATTTTTGGTAAGGGTAACTTCCTCACACAGTCTAAAAACATGCATGATAGGTTAGCTACGGATTGATAATAGGCTTTAGGGGTGATTGTGAGTGTGGATTGTTGTTTTGCTTGACTGTGTTGCCCCTGTGATCGATTGGTGACCTGTACAGGGTGAAGCTAGCATCTCACATGGTGCTGAGACAGGCTCTTCCCCAACCGTGGTTCTGAACCGGACATACCAGGAA
Organism: Atherinomorus stipes; assembly: GCA_023101725.1. Lineage (NCBI taxonomy): Eukaryota > Metazoa > Chordata > Actinopteri > Atheriniformes > Atherinidae > Atherinomorus > Atherinomorus stipes. Next base: position 511,370 of record JALJCO010012253.1, on the reverse strand, counting down.
TGGAAAATAAAAAATTGAAACTTCACTTTTTGTGCAAAAATCAGGAAGTTACAAAAGATTCATATGAATAGGCACAGGACCTTTAGAAACTCATTTTAACTGTACATTGCACTCTGTGTTCCTTTAATTGCAAAGGCCATTTTGTAAGTCTATAAGAACTTTGATTACCTACAGGCAGCTCTTTATCAATTTTGTTCACAGTTTTATTCAATGGCCGCAGCAATAGCTTTGCGAAGGAAACTTGACAATGGACCAGTGCATTCAGCCATCTTTTGTGGAAATCTGCAATTGTTGTAGAATGAAAACAGTTCAATAAGAATAGAGCAGGATGAAGAAGTTGAAGTCAAGGTAAAATATTTGCTGTGAACAACACAGATCAAAATAGAGAATTCCTCTGTTGTTAGTGTTTAGCAAGCACGCAAAACAAAGAGAGGCAACAACGAGTAAAGCAACGATGTAAAAGCCTGCTGTGTTGAAGAATGTGGAAGTTCGAGAAGGGAGGGAGAGAAGAGAGATGATGAAAAAAGAAAGGGAAAGAGGCTGTTGAGAGAGCCAAGGAGAGGGTAAATATGGAGGCCAGATAGCAAGAAAACAAAGACCAAGAAAAAAAAAATCAAAAAGTGTGTGAGTGTGTGAGAAAACAATGAGAGATAAATGAAAAGAAGGAAAGACGTATTAGCCGCCCGCAGAACAGAACAAACTCATTTACAGAGCAGTGCCAGACTTAAAAACAATTATCTGCCATCTCCGTTGCTTCTGTAGAAGGGTAGCCTTTTTTGTAGCGCTCTTTGTTTTTCTCAAGGACATATTCATTATTTTAGATGAGACCCATTTGAGTCTAAATAAAGACTTTCTCTCCTCACCGTCAGATTCACTGGTGTTGTGATGTTGCATCTGAGAGGATGTGAAAACACGTTTGAAAAAGAGTCTGATGAAAGTGCTTCGATGCATGTTTGTTAAGTTTAAACCCTCTTTTATTTCCACCTACTCCTCACATTCTAGTCTGGATGCAAATATTTGTGTTTTTCCATGTTTTCACAGTGTAAAGTACAAGTTTTCTGGAAAATACATGTGCAATCTTCTGCTTTCTTTGTCACCCACGACATTAGTCTTCTGTCTATCTGAAAGCAGGCCACATCCACTCGCGTGCACGCATGGAAGGGGAAAATGTTGGCGATAATCACACCCAGACAGAAGACACCTCTGACAAACTGTAAACAGGGAGCAAGAAGTCTTTTATGACTCACAGAGCGCACACACGCAGAGACACACACATTTTCACAAAGTCTTAATCCTCTCTGGATGAGAAGACTTTGGCACTGCAAAGGAATAACTTGATGTTGTGTCTGTAGCCTCGTTGTTTCCACTTCAGGTCACAACGGCAAACGCAGATGGAATCAAACTGACACGGAGGTCGACGTGGAAAAACAACCGAGCCAGTTTCAGGTCCCATCTTACCTGCTTGGGAGGTTGTCTCGGCTCCGCTGAAGGACCTCTGTGTGTGGAAATGAAAGGGGAGGTTACAGAGACAAACACACATCCGTACACACACAAACACAACACACTTCAAATGGCCTTCAAGAGTCCTGCATTCCACATTTAATTGGAATCCAAAAAAAAAAAAAAAAAAAAATCACCATACAGCAAAGTAAACTTCTCATAGTGGCGAGCCAGCCAATCACATGGGGAGGCCAGGTCTCTGGGGCCCCGCCCTTGAGAAATAAGCACAGATAACCTATTGTTGGAGCTCAAACAGTGGTCCATACAAACACAGACACGGATGACCTCACACACAAAAACACACATTCAGAGTGAGTATTACTTGTGAAACCAGCTGTAAACATGTTTTGTAATGAAATTGAGTTTGAGCGAGCTGCAGGTACTGTGACTGGGAGTGTTTTCACAGCCGTTTAATCCCCAAAACTGAGCGTGCGCTGAAAAACTAATGGATACTAATGAATCAGAGACAGAAGCAGAGCAGGCAGAGACAGAAAGATAGGGGAAAAAAATACAGGTATCCTTGGTAACTCTTTCAACAAATTCATGTCAAATTATAAGATGTATTCCTCCTTTTTGCACAAATGTAGGAAGCCAGGGAGACTATTGAGAGATATATTCGTATTCTTCAATTCACACATATTAATGTGAGCTGACATTTGCACTGTAACATCAGAATGACGGCGGGCCTGCAAGCCCATGTGAGAAATTTGATGACTTTGATCTGAGCTTGTGTGACTGCAATCCGTGTCAAGAAGAGGACAAAAGGGCAAAAAATGATAATCCTCCCCCTAATAAAACACTGACAAGTCTGTTATAAATGTGTGCATAAAACAAAAATATGACCAAACTCCCATTTCTTTTGCAACAAAATCAAAGCAAAATGGCAGCTCTTTCGCCGCGCTTTACATAATTTAGGAGCATTTGTTTTTGTTGTGTCTCTCATAATGTTTTAAAGCATGATTTAAACTCTCACACTCTAAAATAAATAAATGTGCTTGAAACCAATCTGGATTAAAACATTATAATTGTAAGCATTTATCCCCAAAAATCCACAGCTGAATTTTTAAGAGGATGTGAGCACTAGTTTTTATTTAACGCTAGCACACAACCACACACGCGCGCACACATTTATATATACACACACAGAGGGGGGACATCTGTGCTGAACGCTGACCAAATCCAACAGCGACTTTGCTCACAATACAATTTTGTTGGGAGTGTTAGAATTTGTTTCAAGTTGATGGCACAGCCTCCATTTTGAGTTGACTTTGATATCATTCTGCGAACAGTGAAATGTCTGGATAAGTGTTGCATTTAGGCCAGCCATCTGTACCATCTCCAACTCCAAAGCAGTTAGAGGCAGAGGCACTCTGGATTTAGAAGGAGAGGGGGAGAGAGAGAGACGCGGCGCTGCTTTAAATGGTTCACTGGTGGCATCTACTGGAGAAGCAGAGACAACCAAAAGCCGAGACAACGCAGCGGAGCCACAGAGGCATCCCTCTCGTCCCCCCGCTCTTCTCCTCCAAATAGATGAATAACTCTAAGGATGAGGCATCACCTCCAATTCTAGCATCAAACATACCATGAATGACACACATTACATGGTTTGGCAAAGACATGGATCACATTAAATGAAATGTATGCCATTAAATGAAAGAAATTTTAGGCAAAACTGCCTCAGATGAAGACAACAATCAGCTGTGAGATTCAAAGAAAGAAAAAGAATATGATATATCTTCAAAACATCTCAATTCACGTCCATAATTTAGGGACATTTTTTTAAATATATATATCTACAATTCCAATAAATCTCAATCTATACTTAATCAATGTGAATTTTGATAATGAAATAAAAGCAAGTGCGTTTTTTTTTAAAAAAGAAAATATTTAAATTTTAACTTCAATTGCAGGTCAGCGTTACATATTTTAACATATAATTAGCTTAAAAGCACAATAATCACTTTAGAAAGTGATTATGAAGTGATTATATTTCACTGTGGCTGGCCTCAGGTATTTCACATCATCATAATCTGGGATGGCACTCAATTACAGAAAACCCAATATGGATCATGCTGGCCATAAAATGTTTCCACTGGCTCAATATTTTAACTTACATACACAATGAATGCATATGGTTATATGGAATTAAACAGAATTGGATTCAGCTTAGCTTGGATATGAATAAATTAGATTATAACAAAATAGAATTTGAACTATTTTACTGAACTTGACCTGAACTTGTTAAATGTCTCTGCAGAGCCCTGTGATGAGTTCAGTGGCCAACCAGAGCTCCATGAATGAACTGAAGCTGATGTTTGGAGTTACTCAGAAATAAATAGATACATATAGATATAGATATAGATATAGATGTGGATAAATCAGAGAAAGCAATATGTGTCTATGAAAGCACATAGTACATAATGCTTACTTACCATTAGAAGAAAAATCAGTCCCCAGCACTGCAAAACTTTTTCTCTTAAGTCTGCAGGTAAAATTAAATGATTAAGTAATGCACAGAAAAGTTCATGGAAATATATAAAACTCACATTCATTTTTATGTGGATGTGTCGTCTATGTCCATGTGTGCAGAAATCTCTCCTCGCTGATGAAAAGCAAAAACAGCATGGGGAAAAGCATCCTCTGTATGAGTGAATTATGATCTTTTTTCTAGCTGGGAACAATTCTTATCTAATTCTTGTAATTGTTGCCTCATAATATGACACATTCATATCAGCGAAGGCATTCAGCTTTGTTCTGTTTGGGATGCTGTGGATTGAGTTGGGGAGTTCATCTATTACAATGAAGAACAAAACAGTCCCTTATCTGTTTCAGAAATGTTGCTCTTTATGAAGCTGAGTATGGCTCTGAGGTTGTCAGAGAATTCAGACGAACAATGCAGCGCTTAGAGATATATCACAAGCTCCACAATGATATCCTGTGTTGTTGATAATGTTGAAAGGGAGGGAGATGGAGACAGAAGCAAACTCCAGACAAAAGGATTGTCTTGATTATTTGTCAGTCAGCTATGTCAGTGATGGCTTCGAGGATAAGCGTGATAGAGATTAGGTCCTGCTGGGAAAAAAAAAAAAAAAAAAAAGAGGGGGCGAAAAGAGAAAAGAGCGAGGGAAGAAAAGTGAAAAGTGGAGAATAGAAGTGACTAGACAAGAAGAGAGCTCTGTGATAACTGCAAGCCAACTGCCTGTTTGATCCTGAGGGATGGCAGAGGGATGTAAGGCGTTTGAAGCTGACAATCCCTTTGTGATGATAACACATGTTTTTCAGTGTGTGCGCTGATCCTCTCTCTCCCATTGTATTATGGGCAGCAGACGGCAGCTGCCTGGGCATTGTAGCGCTGCCGCTAATCTGAAACAATATCTTTAGGCCCAGCGTAGTTATAAGCAGCTGTCGGCATTGTGGGAAGCGCCTCTAATCTGCTTCAGTATCTTTAGCCCCTCGTTTAGCTCTTTGATCCTCTCCCATTATGCCTCCCTTTCTATCACAACGAGCGAGTGAGCCCGGCAAAGCTGTGCTGGAATGCAGAGAGAAGAAAAATACACCATGCTCCCGTCTGAGGCTCATCTATTAACAGCTGTTTCTTACTGTTTTTCCATGTGTGTCTCCTGCTGCGCTTTTACACCTGTCAGAGAGACATGGGGAGACAGAGAAGAAAGTCAAGACAGGGACATGATCGTTTGTTCTCTATCATGCTGTTCAAACTCTCATCCAGAGGTTGAGGTTGAGTGCGGGGTTTTGATGTCCAAGGGGCTTGAGTTCAGTGGTTAGCATCACTTTAGCTCTTTAAATCCCAGTGTGTGGCTTTGCTGCCTCCTGCATTTCAAAGACACAGAGGACCTTAAGGTGAATCATTGGTGCTTAATGCAAAGCAGTGTGTTATCGAGATGCCAGGAGGGTTCAAGGCTAGATGTGATTTTCCTGTTAATGGTCAGTTGTAAGCAGCTGCCTTGCCACGTTTTAAGCAACAGGACATTGCATCTCTGGCCTTACTTTCCCTTTAAAGTTCTGTGAAGTACTACACCAGTACTTGCAGGTTCGGAAGGAAGCTCCTGCCTTTATAAATGATCAAGGGGCAGGTTTTTATCAAATGTACAACACCTAAAATCTGAGTTTTTGGGACGACTCACAACAGGAACTTTCTTAAGGTGATCTTTTAAAAGAATTAATGGACTTTACTTAAAGTAGCATCCCTAGGAGGACACCATAGGGGTTGATGGAAGGTGTTAATGTATGGACCTTTGTAGCACTGAACATCCTAATACAAGCTGTTCAGCCTCACTGAGTGATGTTGAGTGAGATTGCTGGTTTGATTGTCTTTCTCTACAATGCTTCCACAGTCACCGTCAGATACCTTCATGCTGTCATCAGTGGAAACAGCTGCTCTCTAAATACCTCACATTTGCCTTACTTTCCTTGATATACTGTCATCTGAAGAAACCTGAATTTGAACAGTAAAATGATTTGCTTGAATTTTCATTCCTTTCATGCAGCATTGCACTATTTCACACTTTTCATTCACAGAAAATCTTTCTTTAATGCATGGAAACTAAAACAGGAAAAAAAAGATAGAAAAGCCCAAATGTTTCATAAACTGAAATCCCATGTGCAGAAACATTTGAAACACATCATTAGTTTGAGACATGTATACTGTATGTGGGCAGGCCAAGGGGCTGCTAAGCACCATTTTATTTGACCTTCCCCAAGTCTGGGTTGTTTAGGAAATAAGAGGACAAAAAAGGTGAGTTGGTTTTGGTTGTCCTTGTGTGTAGACCAGACCATCCTAACTGGTTCTGACAGATAACATACACAATCACATGTATGTGGAACTTATTACAGTCATAAGATCAGCGTGCAGAACAGAACAATGGTGGGGTGTAGAGGGGGTAGGGTCGGGACAGTTTCTGTCATCCCCATTTAAGACGGCGACCCAATTACCAGAGGAGAGGAAAACAGTAATTAGCAGCGAGTCTCACCTCGTTAATCACAAAGGGCTCCTTCACTCTATTTATATCTGATTAATGGCTTGCTTAAGCACAGTGAGGTATTTATTTTACTGTTAATTGTTTGCAACTTGTATCCTCTCAGCTCACTGCAGCATACTTACACCCCCAACTGACACACAGTGATGCACACTTAGATGCACCTCCACAGCACCTCCCTCATCTTACGTTGTTTTCATCACTGCTTACAGTAACACTCAGTTAAAAGTCTAGGCAAGTATTTGTATAGCATATTTCATGTACATGATCATTCAAAGTGCATTACATCAGAAGTAAAGAAAGCATTAACAAGTAATAGAATAAAAGCATGACTAAAAAGATGCTGTGCAGATTAGGACTCCTGAATAAAATCTAAGCTACAGCTGAGAAAAGGTGGGTCTTGAATCTGGGTTTCAATAAACTGAGTGTTTCAGCTGATTTGAGGCTTTCTGAGAGTTTGTTCCAGACATGTGGAGTATAGAAGCTGAATGTAGATTCTCCATGTTTAGTTCTGATAAAATACCAGATCCGGGTGACTTGAGGGGTCTGGTAGGTTCATACTGGGGCCGGAGGTCACTGATATATTTTCAGTGAGGCAAAAAAGTATTTAGTCAGCCACCAATTGTACAAGTTCTCCCACTTACAAAGATGAGAGAGGCCTGTAATTGTCATCATAGGTATACCTCAACTGTGAGAGACAGAATGAGAAAAAAACATCCAGAAAATCACATTGTCTGATTTTTAAAGAATGTTTTGGCAGATTTTGGTGGAAAATAAGTTTTTGGTCACCTACAAACAAGCAAGAATTCTGGCTCTCACAGAGCTGTAACGTCTTCTTTAAGAGGCTCCTCTGTCCTCCACTCATTACCTGTATTAATTGCACGTGTTTGAACTCATTATCAGTATAAAAGACACCTGTCCACAACCTCAAACAGTCACACTCCAAACTCCACTATGGCCAAGACCAAAGAGCTGTCAAAGGACACCAGAAACAAAATTGTAGACCTGCACCAGGCTGGGAAGACCGAATCTGCAATAGGTAAGCAGCTTGGTGTGAAGAAATCAACTGTGGGAGCAATTATCAGAAAATGGAAAACTTACAAGACCTCTGAGAATCTCCCTCAATCTGGGGCTCCATGCAAGATCTCACCCCGTGGGGTCAAAATGATCACAAGAACGGTGAGCAAAAATCCCAGAACCACACGGGGGGACCTAGTGAATGACCTGCAGAGAGCTGGGACCAAAGTAACAAAGGCTACTCTCAGTAACACACTACGCCGCCAGGGACTCAAATCTTGCAGTGCCAGACGTGTCCCCCTGCTTAAGCCAGTGCACATCCAGGCCCGTCTGAAGTTTGCTAGAGAGCATTTGGATGATCCAGAAGAGGACTGGGAGAATGTAATATGGTCAGATGAAACCAAAGTAGAACTTTTTGGTGGAAACGCAACTTCTCGTGTTTGGAGGAGAAAGAATGCTGAATTGCATCCAAAGAACACCATACCTACTGTGAAGCATGGGGGTGGAAACATCATGCTTTGGGGCTGTTTTTCTGCAAGGGGACCAGGACGACTGATCCGTGTAAAGGAAAGAATGAATGGGGCGATGTATCGTGAGATTTTGAGTGAAAACCACCTTCCATCAGCAAGGGCATTGAAGATGAAACGTGGCTGGGTCTTTCAGCATGACAATGATCCCAAACGCACTGCCCGGGCAACAAAGGAGTGGCTTCGTAAGAAGCATTTCAAGGTCCTGGAGTGGCCTAGCCAGTCTCCAGATCTCAACCCCATAGAAAATCTTTGGAGGGAGTTGAAAGTCCGTGTTGCCCAACGACAGCCCCAAAACATAACTGCTCTAGAGCAGATCTGCATGGAAGAATGGGCCAAAATACCAGCAACAGTGTGTGAAAACCTTGTTAAGACTTACAGAAAATGTTTGACCTCTGTCATTGCCAACAAAGGGTATATAACAAAGTATTGTTGTGAACTTTTGCTATTGACCAAATACTTATTTTCGAACATAATTTGCAAATAAATTCTTTAAAACAGACAATGTGATTTTCTGGATATATATATATATATGGAGAGAGAGAGAGAGATTTTAGGTTATTTCTTTAGGTTTCCCCTCCTTTTCTTGTTTTTTTTTTTTTTTTTTTTTTTTTATTTTTTTTTGTATTTTTTTTGAATCCCTCCTCCCTTCCTTTTTTCCCTTTCAAATTAAAGGGTTTAAAAAGTGTATCTCTTTTCCACCCTTTTTGTAGAGAGACAGAATGAGAAAAAAACTATATATATATATATATATATATATATAGTATAACTCATGTTTTCGTTACACACGCCAACTGTTTTAAACTCGAACTAGTATAATGTTTTATTACTCAGGTTCAAGCCTGTCTTGTCTCAATCATATCGTCTTCCCTGCAGAATAAAAACTTTGGTTCATTTCTATTGAATTAAATTCTGTTTGTTACACATTTCTAGTCAACTTTATTTCTACAGCACTTTAAACACAGCTGGAGCTGTTACTAAGTACTGAAGAGAGAACGAACCACTCACAAGAAAAAGGACTAAGATAATAGAAGCACTAAAAACCAGCACATCAAACAAAATAAAAGAATTAAAACAATGAACACACAGACAGATTTCATGTGTTTGGGGTGTTTTATCTGCTGTTGTTTTTAGTAGATTGTTAAACTATGTTCCTGTATCTTCCCAGCTGATATACATGCATCTTGAATGTCTGAATTTGAATTTTGTACCTATGAACAGTAACAAATATTCCTGTGGTAAAAGTTAAAGTTTGCAGTTTTTAGCCACTATTGTGGACCTGAGATGACTGTGGCAGACCTGCAAAACTAAAATCCTAGGAATGCTTAAAGGGATACAACACCCACAGAATGATGTGCTTTCGTATACTACTCACCATCATACTGAGCAAGACTGTGGAGCACTTTTTTAAGATCTCAAATGCAACCGTAGATCGGGGGTGTTTTCGTTATCCACCAACATTTATATAATGGGGTTCAATGGTGCCTGAAACAAAAAGGTCCATAAAAGAACCGACCCAGCCTACCTTTTTGGTACCCTTCGGTAGGGGTACTGATCTAACTGATTTGGAGCAAGGAGGTGGAGCTAATACACAGCAATCCGTTGATTTGTTGAAAAATCTGTCACTTCCCGCGTGACCCCGCGTAAAAACGAAACGGGGGCGACTCTTGTTTCTGTCACGTGTGATACGGTGCTTTGGTTAAAAGGTGTTGCACAGCAATGATGTCACGCAATTGCGTAGCAGCACTATCCGGTTAATACTCCGCCTACAGTTTCCTGTGGGGACACAACGTGAAATCAACATCTGTACCAAAGCCCAAACGATCAAGCCTGGCCTGATCCGACCCGACCCAGACCCGCTGGTGGAAATGGGGCTCAAGTGTCATGAGTGGGTAGCATCCATAATTTACTCGAAACGACATCATTTAGTATAGGCTATTTTTTAAAGCCTATTGTAGATCATCGTTCTGCACATGCGAGTTCACGACACTACGGAAGCTGCGGCACACGAGATCGTGCGTTCTTCCTTTCTTTGTTTTAAATCAATAGCCAACCCCTCTTTTTCCTCAGCTCGGTCACTCATTAGCACAATGTAAACAGTGAATTTCTTTTTCTACGTTTGCAATATCAGCAAAGTAGGTGTCGAATGCAGCGGCTTGTGTAGTAACTGTGCTGGTTCGTGAACTCGCATGTGCACGCATTGCAGGAGTGCAAAGTAATACTGTTTAGGCTATAAAAATGTACTAAATGATGTCATTTCAAGTTAATTGGACACTACCCACTCAGGACACTTGGATTACATTGGATGAGCAGTATGGAAGAATATTGCCAAGTTTTTGTGGACTTTTATGGACCTTTTTGTTTCAGGCTCCGTTGAACCCCGTAATAAGAAAGTTGGCAGATAACAAAAGCACCCTCGGATCTCCGGCTGCATTTGAGATATTAAAAAAGTGCTTCACAGTCTTGCTTAGCATGAGGGAAATGAAGGCAGAGACAATGAAGGCACATCATTCTGTGGGTGTTCTATCCCTTTAAAAGTCAGAAATTATTAGTTTTGTAAACACAGCTAAAGGCTCCAGATGATCTCAAATGTATTCTTACCACCAGAGACGTTTTGGGGTGGTTTAAAATCTTTATTTAGACCCTGGCTAAAATGAAGGAGGCTATGATTTTCCAGAAATTATAGTTTCTGAAAAATATTCCAATTTTGGATGAGAAAGCTGCAAAAAGATTTTTGTGCTGCAGGGGAAGGAATTAAGACACAAAAGTAGCGATGCTCAGCTGCATGCAATGACAAAACAGCAGCAATTACCCTAAAAAAAACAAACATTTTATCTTCAAATTGTTTTTCATTTCATGTTTCCGTGGTAAGTATTGTAGTCACTGCCTTACAGTAAACAGCAGTCAGAGCTTTGAGCTTGAAGAAGGAGGGAATTTATTCTGACAGAGAGCTAACAGCTACAAGCTAGCAACCTTTTTGTAATCATTTTTGTAATGTACAACAACAAAACCTCAATTTTATGGCTTACATGCAATTTTTAAGGATAACGTTGTTTTAAAGTAAATATTTTTGACAGGTGTCACTTCAGTTAGCACAGAGGACGAAAGAAAACAAAAGGAATGAGGAAGATAATATGTAACATTTCCAGTCCACAGACGTTGCACCATTTACCTTCAGGGTACTCGATCTATATACGGCTTAACTGGAATTTCTTCATTGTTATACATACAGCTTTGCTTGGCATCTTTTCATATCTATTGTTTTCTGTCCCTCTAGCTGTCTGAATCATGCAGTTTATTGGTGATTTGCATGCTGAAAGATGTCAGAGTCATCCTGGGTTCGACACAATTCAAAGGCTCCGGACCTACTCAGGGTGATGCAAGGCTTGTGCCACATTTGGGTCCTGTCAGTGCTTGACAATCAAGCTTTGTGTCAGATGACTATACAACAAAACACAACTGTAGCTTGAATATGATGATGAAGAGGAGATAAAAAAAAAACAGATTCTAGCCACAGAGGTTCAACAGAAAAAGATTTTCTTCTGCCTGCTGGAAATGTGTGACAAAAGATCTACCCCACAGAGATTTCACATTATGAGTTTGGTAAAAATGACACCTCTGATGGATGTTCTTAGCAGCTGTGTCAGCACTTCTCTGCTCTCAGGCCGCTGCCTCTGACTACTTGCAGGCTCCCTTCGCCGCTCCCTGTGACAGACTCGGGGCTCTGGTGATATACAAGTGTAATCCATTACTACACACTTACACTAATTGTCTTCAGTTGGAAGTGGCTGCTATGACCTTTTTATGGGAAATGAAAATAAGTGGAGGCGCAGAACAGGCGATATTGGATTCTGTTGTTAATTAATGTGTGTATTATCTGGGTGGATGAAGCCAGGGGGAGGAAGTTAATTGAATTACAGTCAGCGAGTTGGATAATGCACTGTTGTAATTGTTCGACTGTATAAGACAGTGCTCACATTAGGGAGACGAGAACCCAGCTTGATTTGCTTCTAGAGAATTGTACAAAATTATTTGTTTGGTTTTGGGGTGCGAGGCATGAATTGGTCTCTAATTTAATTCTTGGTTTACTATAAACATGGGCACGACTGAAGCCTGTGCATGCACTTCCTTTTTTCCCTGACAATTTCACGGCATGGGCTAACAAACTAACAAATTACAGGAAACAATTAATTTCTTTTTTAATTCTTCATAGCCTTTATTTAGATTTTTTTTTTTCATCTGACCACATTTGGCTGAGTAACACAAGTCTTCCACAAAGATAAGCCTGAAGCCCAGTGTTGCAGGACAAGCCTATTTCAGTGTAAAGCTCTCCAGAAATGTGTATTTTTACATTTGCTGTTAACATAAAGGTTCAGCGAACTGCTTTTATTTCTAATATAGAAATCTCTGTTAATAAGCATTAATATCACAAATAACAAATGTCGAATAGGATTATTCTGTGAGCTGTGTGCCAGATTTGAAGGGCCTTTATACAAACCAATTTTTTTTTCCTCTGGGTTGTTTCGCCATCTTGTGGTCAACTGAGGTACAAGCTCTCAATCTGATGACGTCCAATGTTAATGGCAAATGTTAAGACATGATGTAATTTCGTGGCTCATATTGTGGCATTATCTTAAACCTTGGTTTGGGGTTCTGCTATGCAAAGGAGAGGAAGCAGATCAAAGAAAAAAATACAACCCTAAATTCAAATAAGTAGGGATGCTGTGCAAAATGTAAATGAAAACAGAATACATCCATCTTCTTGCCATTTATCTGGATCTGGGATGTTTTTCTATGTGAGCCAAGAGTGGCACTTGCACGTGATTTTCTCTCACTGCACAAAATATTACTCACAGTCTAATAAATATAAAATTGGATAGTCTGATCTTTCTTCTGACATAAAGGAATAAAAAGTTTTCAGAAGAAATTCTCCCATGTCTTCTCATTCCATTAAAACAAACATTTCCCAGTTATTTGCAATAATTATATTGTTTTTATTGAATTGCGCACACAAACACATCACGAAAGTCATACTTTTAAAAAGAAATGTAATTTTTATGTTAATATGGGAAAAATATCAAAATGTAGACTATTTGAAGAAAACCATAAGTATTGAGATAATTTTTTTCAAGCATCACTTTCTTTCAGATATTTTTAAAAAATGAGTTTAAATCAATATATATAAATTTTAATGTATTAAGAAAATTTTAACAGAATTTGCATTTCACATGCTGTTTGGCGAGTCAAAAAAGACCCCATGACAGGAAAACAGCTCAAAATAACAATATAGATAATACATGGAAAAGAATTTCATACTTTTCCCTCCAATTTTTGATCTCATAAATTTTCCATAATAGCAAGGAATCGTGAAAAAAATGCCACACATGAATGTAAATAGTCTTTATTTTTCAAAGTCCATTTACTCTTTTTCTAATTTGACTTTTACATCATTTATACAACTTTTAGAAAAAAAAAACAAATGAAAGAACTCCCTCTATGTACATTAATTCACATATAAGCACAAGCATGAGTTTTTATTACATTTGCTAACTGTACATATAAACATATGTTACAGTGGCCAGAGATATTTAAGGACAGGCATGAAAACACACAAAAAAACATGTTCAATAAAGCATTTCGTATATGTAGTCATGTTATCTGAAGGACTGAAATAACTGTACAGTGAAAATGCAGTTCCAGGTGAATGTAAAATAAAATAATTTGAAATGTAACTGAGTAATTATGACATAGTAATTATCCAAATACAGAAATCAAATTAAAGAAACCATGTGACAGTAGGTATGCTTTGTTTACATGTGGTTAGGGCCTCAACCATACACCTCAAAAATATTTCTTCAAAATTTCTAACACAACTTAAACCGGGAAGTCAATCAAAACCACTTGCCCTCAAATATACTTTTACACTGTTCTTGTCCAACACTTCAAAGTCATGTGAATCCAGCTCAAACTGCGCCCTAATCCTTCAATCTAAACCCACCACTTTAAAACTTAAGACAAGAGTTTAGGTTTTCATTTTGGGATTTCATTATCATAAGTTTAAAACAAGTCTTTCACAGGCACATGCAGAAAAATGAAAAATGCACACTCTCTCGCTGGTATTATGCAGGAATCTAAACAAGTGTCATGATCTCTGAGCTTTTTGTTTTGTTTTGAGAGTAAACAAAAGCAAAGCTTTGCTTCGTCACATTCCAAATTCTTTTTGCTTCATCAATAAACATAAGCACACTCCCAAAGACCATATTTCCATCTATGAAAGTATAAAAACTGTCACTTTAAAAGAAAAAGAAAAAAAAAAACTGATGGAACAGTGACCGTAATTCTCTGTGCTAGGAAAAGGATCAAATGTGCACAAAGAACAAACAAGATGTCAGCACTTTGTGTTGGCTTCTTCGAACTGAACTCGTTTTATTTCAGTTTTCTGTGACTTCTTAAACTTTTAGAGGGTCAAGAGCAGCGACTGTGAGAAGTAGTTATTCACCAAACTATTTGCAATCCTTCTCATTATGCTGGTTTTAATGTCACTTTTTTTGTTTTTTTAACCACATGGTCATAACCCATTTTCCACATCATAATTCTAACATTCAGCACTTAAAGCCAAAACAGTGGCTCAGCAACCCGACAGCCAGCAAGGCAAAATCACACCTCTGTGACAGAGGAAATGTTCGTGGTCAATATAAATTCTATAAGACACTCGTTCCTTGGATCTCCAGGTCTGAACTGCAGTGTTAGAGTAGACAATATAACAGTTTGGTCTTGTCAATAACAACTCAGAATTAATGTTGCAGTGAATTAAATCCCCCAACATAGCTAGCATGCCGTCTGAGTGCAACCAAATTTTCTACGCAATATAATGAACATGGAATGTCCAAATTTCAGTGAGATTAATTCATGTCCCCAGGTTACATGAGACAAAAATCCAAATGCCTAAACCAACATTGACTCTACATTTAAGTAAAAAAATTCCCTCAGGTCAAATGGCTTTCACGTGATTCACACCTCTAACTCAAGAAAGAGGTTAGAAGTAAACAAGACACTCCTGCAATACAATGTTTTTACCATCATAACCCTCACTACAAAAGCCTTCACTTCAATGACACATAAAAAAAAAAAAAAAAAAAAAATACTACATGGCTATTCTGGTGGAAACACCCATCACTGCACAGTATGCTGGGTGAAATAAGGGTGGAAAGATAGTCACAAGGCAGGCCACAAGTTTTTTGGCATCATGTAGCTTGTATCACATGAGGTTTGAGGACAGCACTGACCTCTTCATGTTGGCATTTGCTTCTTTTTCCATCTTGGTTCCTCAGCAAACAAAGCAGACTTTGTATTAATTTCATGCCATAAATTTGGTCTTTAAGTGGGCTGGCTGTCTGTGGTTTTCCCCCATAAAATGTGCATATCAGAAAAAGTAACTCCGAGCAATCAGATTAGTGTTTGGGTCACTTCTGCTTACTAGTTTAAACTTTGAGCTATTGGATGTGCCATTCATAAATACAGTATGCTGATCTAATGCCAGTTAATGTTAGTACAACAGAAATGTCCAGTAAATCTTGCCATTCTGGCTTCACATTATAACAGGTCTTAAATCTGTCCTTCTCACACACGCGCACACACACCATTGTTACAAATTTCCGGTTACACAAAGGTGTCTGCAGATGATAAGATTGTGGTCTTTCTGGAAAAGGACAGTGAGAACCTGTGGGAACTGAACACGACTCGTGTCCAGCTCTTCTCAGCACAGACCTCTAGAGGGCCCTCTGCAATCATCATGTGAGGGGGGAGGGCAGCGTGGATGGGAGAAGGAGGAGGAGGGTGACAATGAGGGGGTGGGGGCTTTTATTCGGGTAAGTTCAGCTCAGCTGCCTCTGGTTTCATCTTGAAATACTGGTTGAAGCGCAAGACTGCATATCTGAGGGTAGACACACAGAAGGGCAGCGTCAGCAATGAGGTAAAAATGTACGTGACATGTAAACTAGACGGATGCCACTACCAAAATATCAGACACTCGGGGTACACTGTGCCCTGAAATGACAGATCATTTCTATATAGATTAACATTTGATTCTATAATATATAATAATGTGAAAAAGAGAATCGTTCATGGTGAAGTGTGATTGGTAGTTTATTTATTGTTGAAAACATACCCCAAGAAGTCGAAGTCAATGGTGGAGAATTTGGCCTGGATCAGAGCCCAGAGACCCCAAAAGAAGTGTGAAGCCTAGACACAAAATAAATAAAAAGAACAAAGTGTTACCAAGGATTAGAGCAGGTGCTTAGTGTCTAAGGTAAATGTTGTGTTAGTTACTTTAACACACACAAAGCCAGCAAAAGCCCTATAGCAACAGCACATGGTTGACACAGAAGCACAGTGGCTTAACTGGCCCATCCTCCACACTGCCCTCTTTTTCTCTTCCCGGCAAACAATGCAGAGTAAGCCTCAAAGGAGAGCACTGAAAATGACCAAGGTTGACTCAATGGCTATGTCACAAACATCCAGTCTTACATTTGGAACAGGTAGTACTGTGTTGACTCACACCGTCTAGAATGATTGATGGAAACAGAAAGATCAACTCGAGTCCAAAAGACTTTCTGTAATCTGCGAGTGTCAGGTTTAAAGACTTTACTATCAACTGTTGTTGGGAATGCAAAGAGAACTACAGCCACATCAGCAACATTTGCCTCAATTGGAGCCAAGGCTATAACAGTTTTGGATTTTTAATTAGTTTCAGTTTTTATTTCATTTTGACTTTTTGTTTTTCAATTCAGTTAGTTTTAGTTAGTTTTTTGAGCAGATTTGCTAGTTTTTATTAGTTTCTATTTTTGTAAAATGTTTAGTTTTAGTTTAGTTTTTATTAGTTTCAGTGTTAGTTTTAGTTTTTTGGGGTTTTCTTTTCAGTAAATTATAGGTGTTTGTCTGGTGTGACATTCAAAATCATCAGAAAGTCACTTGGAGTAAAACCAGTAGAGCAAAGTAAAAAGGTTAAATAGAAATATCAACCCAAAAGGCTGATGTATTATATTAATTTACAAAGACTAAAACTAAGGATGCTTCTGCAATAATTTTAGTTAGTTTTAGTTAGTTTTGTGAAGACATGATACAGTTTCAGTTAGTTATCGTTTTGTTAAAAACTGTCGTTTTTATTTTTATTTCAGTTAACTGAAATGTTTTTCAATTTTAGTTTTCGTTTTTTCGTTAGTTTTAGTTAACTATAATAACCTTGATTGGAGCTTGACATAATTTAATATTTAGTATAATTTCTAACTTCAGAGAAAATGTTTACATTTAATACATGTTTTCCCCCACCCTTGTATCCAGTTACAGCTTTGTTTTGCTGACTGTATCTGAGCACAATCAGCCCATAAAAGAAATGTTCAGCTGAAAACAACAATTAAATGGTAAATGGTAAATGGACTGTACTTATATAGCGCTTTTCCAGTCATACTAAGGCCGACAAAGATCCATTACTGGCCAAGTAGTACTTGCTGCAACCTCACCAATTGAGAGAATTCATCTACGCAGTAAAATTAAAAATCAATACAGGCTGGCGACATGGTGTTTTCAAAGCATCACAAAACAGAAGCATATGGAAAATAAATTCATAAATAAATGATCACCCACTGATCTTCTGCTTTTCACATTTTTGTATTAGTTAATAATTCATTTTATTGAAACTAGAAAACATCAATATGGACAGTATATAGTATATACAAGTGAAAGTTACTGTACCTTTGTTAAATATAATTAATTTTAAATCAATACTTTTCAATAACTGCATTATAATGACACCTTGATGGGAGTGTGATGAGTGCAGGAGGGAAAAACCCTGCCCTGGAAACTTGGGTATTGGCTGAATGACACATTGACTGCATGATAATGTTTCAAAGAGCTTTACCCAAATAGAAGTTTATGAAAAATAAAATAAGTATGCTGCAACATGTGTAGAAAAGGTAGTCAGACTTGAAATGTACCCTTGTGATAATTTAAAGACAGAAATGGAACAATAAAACTCATCTATCAAAACGCTGCTGAGACAAACTGGGAAGGGACCAGGCAGTTTGGGACAAGAATTCACTAGAATTTGTTCTTAAAAAGTTCAGATCATTACAAATACTTACAAGGGCAAATTTGTTGACTTGAACATATAAAGTCTCCACCTCTCTGTCAGTGACTGGACCACCTTGCCCTTTATGCTCCTTATAAGCCTCCAAGTAAGAACGAAGCCACAGTAGTTGAAAGTCCCGCCCTGGGTAGTGATTATAGTCCACTTCATTCAAGCCTGAAAGATAACAGTATGTTTGGGTACTCACACCAGACCAAAACTAAAAATGCACACTTATCTTGAAAATCATGTACATATGGCTAAATGTTCCTACCAGCAAACTCATTGAAATGATTCCCAATGTCATAGGCTTGGTAATTGTACCCAGCGTACTCGTAGTCAATGAACTTTATACTGCCTGGAAACAAAGGAGGAATTATTTAGACAGAGGGATCAAAAACACAAATACAATGATTATGCAGTGTTTCCCTTTGATAACTCAATATCAGGGCTCATTACTTCATACCCTATATTTTTTTGTATCCAAGTTGACTAAGTAGCTAGTTAACCAATTGTAGGGGCAAGGAGTAAGAGTTTGCATTTTGAGGTATGTAAAGAAGAAAACCAAGACAAGAATATTTAGAAGTATTCTTCTGCCTTCCTCAAAAAGAGGCTAATGGGTAAATACACAACTCTGCTGGTAAAACTGAAAAACAGTCTACACTGGCATGTAAATCTGAAGATAAAGCCCCTTCAGGTAAAAAACAAAACAAAACAAGTCTTTAGACTTTAAAATTACATCTAATTCAAACTGTAGTTAGGTAAACAAGACAAGGGAAATAACACAAAAGTAAATAAAGGAAAAGCTAGCATATTTTCAGATAGGTATTGTAAGTTATCAGCCAGGTATTTTGTAAAAACCCAGTTGTCAGCTTTTTCTTTTTTCTCTTATCCATTAAAAGAAAACATACACACATGAAATAGGCAGCTGGGACACATTACAGATTGAAATGTCTTATGCGTGATGCAACACATGGAGCAGAAACAAAAGTCAAGCGGGAAATGGGTAGAGTTGGCTTTTCAGAGTGTATTTGTTTTGGATACATGCACAGGAGAACTTGCCAAGTTAAAATTTGGTTCAATGTGTAAAAAAGTGGACAGAAAAGAAGGGGGAACAAAGATGGAGAGATAGAAAAATGCAAAGAGACAATAAAGAAGCTCTCAGAAAAATCCAGTGAGCAGTCAAGACAGCAAAACACAGCTTGATCTTCACTTTTTAGTGGTTTCATTTTCTTACTGAAAACACACTAAATGACTGAGGATCAATGGAAGTAACAACTTCATCTCGTGATGATTATGAGAATATTACACTGAAATCAACCCAAAAGCAAAACACTGGCTTAAATATTAAGCTGGATTACAGTTGTTTGTCTGCTTTAAAAGTTTGGATCTTTTAACCAGGAGAGGGAAGTTCAAAGATTGCATTGCTGACCGACTGCCACCGAAAATGTCAGATGTCTGCATCAAAGGTGAACAAAGAGGGAATTAGTCATGAGGTGATCGATCTCAAAATCCAAACCCTTACTTGCACAAGCCCACTGTTGCAAAAATATTGAAAAAAAAAAAAAAATTCAAGAACACATCCAATTACTTCTAAGTATTTTGTTTTTGGTCTGAGTTAACCTCTTTGCCCTGTCAAATGGAAAATTTGCTTTTGAGGTGTTCCTGGACTACAGAGAAAGACACTTTGAGGTGGGTTACCAGCCGGCGTGTAGGTCCTAGCGGGACACAACTGAACACCTCCAGGCAGTGGCTATAGCCCCCCTGTGCAGCAGATGAAAAGGTTTGGGCAAACACATCTTTCACACATGCTCACTCTCTCAGTGACACATTTGTCTTTTATCCATTCTTCCTCTCACGCACAGTTTCGAAACATCAGGGCCTGCTGCCAAACTCCCGTTCCCCTCCCACCCCAACGACCACCCTCACCTCCCTTCTCACAACACTCCCCTCAAATGCTCCCATCCTATTGGTCTCTAATCAATCCAATAGCAGGACATCTCTGTAACGACATAACTACATAAACTTTAAGAGGCTTTCTAATGGCTATAGTACTGAAGAAAACTTTCAGCTCTTAGAAACAAATACGCATTTTTTTTTTCCTTTTGAAAACATCTAGATAAGGGAGAAGGGTAGGAAAACACAAATGTCCTGTGATGGATATGCAAGACAAAACAACAGTCATACAAAATGTGAGAGACTTGGCAGCATATCCAAACACACACACACACACAAAAAAAAAGACTACTGCCACCTCCTCTATTTAGGGTTATATCAGTACAGGAAGTGGTAATGCCTTCTTGTCACATTGGGCAGACAAGTGGTTTCAATTCAGCAACTACAGCTGAACATAAGTGACAGGAAGCAGCATTCAACCTACTTTTTGTTTTCATACCAACTCAACAAAGAGGCTGCACGTACAGTGTCAGAAGCATTGCATTTACAACTGAAACAATCTGAGAGGGTGCAAAAAAAATTTATTATGGATTGGAGCAGAAGTCCAAAAATTCTCTTGTGGGCTC
This sequence comes from Atherinomorus stipes, assembly GCA_023101725.1. Lineage (NCBI taxonomy): Eukaryota > Metazoa > Chordata > Actinopteri > Atheriniformes > Atherinidae > Atherinomorus > Atherinomorus stipes. Next base: position 490,687 of record JALJCO010012253.1, on the reverse strand, counting down.
AGTTTCATTATGGCTTTCATTATTTTTTAGAGGTGTGGTCTGCTTGCATGGCTACACACACAAAAAAGGGATTTCAACAGAGGAACTGAGATCAGGAAAGTTTTCCCATTTAATTGTTTAAGAAAACTGAAGAAATGATCAAATCAGCCTCTTTCGTTTTACTGAATGAAGTCTAAAACATGTTCTGCAAGTTTTCAAAATAGGCAAAATAGATATCTCTCTCTCTTGTACAGACATTTACATGTTTGTGCAAGAGATGGGAACTGTAATTCATGCCTGGAGCATCTGCACTCCAGGCAGTCCTGCAGTTGTCAAAGCTGAGGGAGCAGGAATTCAAAGTGGCTCCATCTTGGCTGTGGGTGGCAAATCCCAATGATAAATTTCCACGTTGAACCAGTCAGTGCTGATTTAAAGGATTCTGAAGGTGTGGGCATAAACTCCTCAGCCATCTGTACTTAAAAGCAACCCTTACCAATGTTGCATTGTTGCACTATTTTTTTAATAGGGTAAAATGCTATGAATATGGTAATGGAACTCTGGAATATAAGACAGACCCCCCATGAGTAAAGATAAAATATTTTTCCAAATTTTCAATGAAAACTCCAACGAATCCTTGAAGTGGGACCCACGCCTAGGATTGGCCAAAGGACCTGCCTGTCAGACCTATGCTTGCCCATTAGGAGGTGGAGGGAATGGGGGGTGGGTCTTTTGGAGTGAAGTGGGACTGTTGATATTCAAATAATTTTGCTGTGCTTTCTGAAATGCAAGGTCGGTAAGGGTTGCTTTAAAGGGACATTGTGTAAAAATTGTATATCACAAGCAACTCGCTAGTACTTCTCATGCTGCATTCATGTGAAACTGGGCAGACAGCAGCTGCATGTAAAGGCGTAAACAAGCCTCTATATGAAGACGTGGTCTGACAGTTACAGTGACTTCAGTTCACATCTCTGACATGTTCTCATGGTGATGTATTGTTTTCCCTGACCCATGTTTTACTGTCTTTCTCTCAGCTTCTGTGATCAAAATTACATCTGGTTTCTTACAGTCGGCCGTCTGCCCAACTGCACATGAACGCAGCATCAGTGTAACACTCGGTTCCTCCTCATTGCACAGCGGTGACTTTTCAAAAGCATTACCTCGACCTGAGCCGACAACTCTGGTGTCTCCAGTGAGTTTCTGTGGTTTCCTATTGTCACGCTTCTACTGAACGTAAAAACATGGCGACACGACATGGTAGCCACCGAGCCGACCCGTTTGTTGTATACATTGATGATACAAACAGCAAACTAAGAGCTTACGGGAGCGCTTCAGTTTGTTGATGGGAGTGATTACTGATTAATGGAAAAACACTTTTGAACTAAATAATTTCTGTGAATAGATAACGGATGAACTTACACAATGTCCCTTTAAGCAAATGAATTTCTGTATGATCTTGCAGAAGCATGTTTTAAACTTCAAGGACAAGGTTGATAATATTCTGCATTGCTGATGCCAACCATTCCCATTAGAAGATCAATACAAATTATTTGGATGATTTGATTACTTTCAAACTTTCCAGTGCAACTCAAACACAATAGCTAAAAATGTTTTGTAAAGATTACGCTAAACACAAGAATGTATGTTAGAGATAAAGACTTCTGTTTTAATAAAAATATTTCATAAAAATACTGAGAACTGTGGTTTTAACAAAATTTAATTAAACTGGTGGAATTGTTGAAAATTATCTTTTTTTTTTTTTTTTTATAATAGGCATTCTAGTGCACTCAAAAGACATTAAAGGGATGAGACAACATTTCTTTTAGGCAAAAAACCCCCACATTTATTAGCAGGTTGTTTGCAGTGTGTAAAGGGAATTGTCTGTCTGAAAAACGCAGCCCTGGTCTGTCCGATTTCTAGGATTATTGTTTTACCCTCTACAGGCACAAAATCAGACACACCCTCCAAACTGGCCCACGAAAATAGTAACATGACTCTGCTGTTGATTTCCATGTTTAAAACAGCATTTTTAAAACAGCAATACCTCTGATCTGCAGATGGATCTTAACCTGACAATCACATGGGGCAAACACTTCAATGCTTCTCTATTTTACTTTTGGTGTGGACAACTGGCCTCACTTTTTTTGAAGAAATTGAGCTATCCAAAATTTTGGGTGGTCTTAGATGTCTTGGGAGCAAGAAAAAAGGTTGTCCGAATGCCACCCTTCCTGAATTAGGCTAAAATGAAATGAGGCAGCAAGTTTTTAAACCTGAATAATATGGCTCACGTTTCACAAACATCAATGTTAATATCACGCCACATAACTAATAGCTAGGGCTGGGTGATACACCCTTAAATCTATATTGTGGTATAATCGGAAGTATCTGAGGTAACGATACATATTGTGATAAATCATTTTCTTATATCTGTGGAAAACCTACCCCCCCCCCCCCAATCGGATCTACACTATTCACGTGTCATATATTTTGATCAAAAACTACTAATTTTGCCGAAAATCGACGAGTTTGCAGGTATGTGCAGATAAATTTACATTTGATGCGCTAACGAGTGTTTACAGCTGCAGGATAATGTTGACTCTGAACAGTGTAGCTGGTTAAGTGTCTAATAGTTTCTTGACAATGAGGAAACTCAATGTCCAGCCTATAAAAGGGATGCACAGTTCAGTGCTGGTTTTGATCTTGCAGCAGGGCATGTTATCAAACAGAAACACAGAATATCATACCGTCAGTCTTTCAAATATGTGGTTGTTCCAGTGATTTTAATATTAATGATGCAAAACAGACTATAAGGAGATGCAATGGGAAGTAATTACCTTTTTAGTTATTAAGCTGGTGCTTAGTTACTTACAGTAGATGTCAACCATAACAACTGTCTAAAAATCCTCTTTGTAAGTAGCCTGACAGACAACTGGTTGCTGAGTAGCATTAGAGGATAATAGGCAGGTAAGTGGGGTCCTACTGCTGCCATGAACTCATCCCGATTAGCCTGAGCAGTGGACAGACTATGCAAGTGCCCTCAGAGCCGCCTGTGCATGAGGTTTGTCTTCATTCAGGGCGGCGCAGCGGGCCGCAGCCTCCACTGTCATTCCTAGGGGAGAAAAGCTAAACACAAGGAGCTGTGAGAATGGACTCACCCCTCATCACAAACTGATGAGGGGGGATGACAGCTCTTATTCCCTCCCTTAAAACAAACCCATCACCCTCCCAAATACATGTGTAAAAAAAGAGGTTTACCTGCTTGAGTCCTTCTTATCCTTTTGTGATATATATAAACAAAGACTGACTTGAACAATTTTACTGATGAGCCACATGGATACATTTACAGTATAATTACAGTTGCTTAGTGCAAAAGTACACCAATAACAACCTGAGGACAGGTTGCTTGACATTCATACCATGCCAAAAAACAAACAAAAAACAGACTTAATTTTATGGGCTGCCAATTAAACAGAGATGTTTTAAATGCCTTGATGTGTTGACATTTGTTCTGATGGCATTTATAACTGTAAAAAAAACAAACAAAAACTAAATAACCAAAGTACTTGTGCAGAAATAGAACAGCAGATCAGAAAGATTTATGAAGAAGCACTAACTCCAAATGAGTAAAGCTTTCACATTGCATTTGTTTATTAGCCAATTTGTTCCACTGAAATTGGTGACATATGCAGTATTTAAATATGTCTACAGAAAAATATGTGCGGCAGGTAGTGTTAGTATTAAATTGCAATGTAACATCAAGTGAAAAAAAGACGTTCTAAATCATTAACAAAATAAGAAAAAAAAAAAGTTTGTCTTGTCTGACTGTCCCAATTCTACCTTGCAGCCTAATGCCAACTCGAAGTGAAGCAGGTGACTTGTGCAGGAGTCCACTCAATGCAACCCTACAGGTGTGCATCACCAATGCAGATCACACAATTCAACTTAATCACACAAAAATGTTTTGAATTAACTTATTCAATTATACTCACCCTCCCTCTGATTATAGATGATGTTTTTGCAGAGAAGATCATTGTGGCAGAGAACTACCGGGGAACCCAGCAAAGACAAGCTCTGCTGGAGCCACACCAGCTCTTTTCTGAGGCACTGTGGGCTGGGAACCTCCATGCTCAACCTGGAGAAGGGCAGAGTCATAACAAGATCAGTACATTAATAAGTTGGTGTTTTGAATGGAATGGCAGATGGAGGTTGGATAAGTTTGTGCAGAGAACCTGAAAGTAAAGTTGATAAAACAGGAACAGAAAATGAAAACAGTTAAGTGGAGAAGAGACGGTGGTAGATAGAAGCCAGAATTGTACACAGAAACTCTGATCAGTGAAGTGCATCAAAATGATCATTTCATCATGATGGACAATTTTGCTTGGAAACCTCAGGTCTGAGCTTTGCTCCGGTATATTACATACAACAGGTTACACAAGTTTTCATCAGTGTTACAATGTCAACATTTAACTGTCCTCCAAAGAAATCCACATAGTACAAACCTTCAGTTTGTTTTGGAATTATCTTTTGATGCCAATATACAAGAAGGCAACCATTATTGCCAAAGCAATCCTCATTCAATGGTGCTAAAGTGTGCATGGTCAAACCTGGAGGGTTGAATAAGACTGTTTTCAAGTAACCATGAAGAGACTGTTTCAATACTTTAATGCAGAAAAAGACAAATGAAGAATATACTTGTGTTTTCATTGCATTTGGGGTAACTTAGATGTTTTGTGACTCAGTAACAGACATTCGGAATCAGAACACCAGTCAGGTTTTAATTGGTATAAGGATTTTATAATATTTCACACTTCAATTAGTGCTGAATAAAAGTCCACCTGGATAGGTTTGGCTTAAATATTGTTTATATAAAACCTGCAGGTAATCTGAAAGTAAGCCAAGTGTAAAGACATTTTCCTCATCTAAAACTGAGCAGATTACTCTCAAACCTATCTTGAAGCAACTCAGGGAAATGTTTCAGTTGACCAGTTACAGAGGATCCATCAACTCTAACTTCTGTCCGGTATATGGACTTACCTGTCGTTCTGGTCAGGCTCCTGAAAGCACTGGGAGATGAGAGCAAAGTACTTCCCCATCTTAAGCCACAAGTCAGACTGCGGTATCCAGCCATTATGTGCATGGATGGCATGGTACTTGGCCAGCTGTCTTGCAATGAGCCTTCATAACAAAAGCAGCAGAAAAAAAAACAAGAAAAACAAGCAAAAAAAAAAAAAAAAGAGTAAATATCAAATATGTTACACGGGATCAAAGTTAATCAATCATATTATTCCATACCGAGACTATTTTAAATGTTGACTAAACTGAAGAACTGTGTCACTCCTTTAGTGAATTGTGAAGGAGGGACATAAAAAAATGGAAAGGATGGTAAAAGTAAAGGGGAGAAAATAAAAGGGTGCAACAAAACTAGATTTTCAAGAGCTGGGAATCCAAAGCATGCACATAAACTCAGAAGCTTTTAAAAGCTATTGTGTAAGTGAGTTTGCTGCCTATGTGCTGTGTGTTATGCATGCAAATCTAGCCTCAGGATGGTAGGAAGAGACAGGTGAAACACTCAACTCTTTAATTATGCAACTAGCATGGTAGCATTGCTCAAGTCTTTACCTGAAAACAGGCTGGCTGCGAATGTGCTCAGGCTCAAGAGCAGTTCCTTGTAGAAATTCATAGCAGAGACCGTTGTTGAAGGTACAATAAAGGCGTGGGGCACAACGATGCGCATGTAGCACTCTGAAACTTTTCACCTCATTTTCTCGATCTACCAGCAGTTCTGTTTTGTTCCCATAAATACGGACCAGTACCACATCTTGCATGACTGCACCAACATAGCAGCCAAGTAGTTTATTGGTTATTCCATCTGTGAAAACCTGCAGATATGGGAACAAGAATGAAGAACAGGTGAATCACGGAATCACAAAATAGCTAACGTACAGATGCATAGGATACCATGTATGAAATTAAATAAATATTTTATTCATCCCAGAGAAAAATGATAAATTAAATTAAAAAAATAATAATATTCAATACTATTAAAGTACTGTGTCAGAAAACTTTCATACATAACCCTACAGAGTGGACAGGATCTGGCAAACACCCATAATGGAGTGCAGTCTGTAATAACAAAAGTGTGACTTTCCACCTGTTTGTCTCTAGTGTAGCCCAAAAGATTTTGGTGAAAGGGTGGGGTGCCAACATACCAGTCCTAATTGTTCACTCTATCTAGGATTGACTGAGAATGAGAAGACCGTGAGGAATTTTATTTTGCATGAGGAAGCAATGACTGGCATTTGCTGAGTTCCCACTTTGTTTCATTGAGGAATATAAGCAAAGGCGGCAAGGCATGTGACCAGCTTCCATCCTGGCTGTATTTACAAAGCAGGGCCACACCTCCCAGTTTATTACTAGAGAGAAAATTATCTCATTCTGGGTGGCTGTAAGAGCTATGAGGCTGTAAATGTGTCACAACATTTATCTATGACTACCAGTAAATGTAACAAGTCCTGGTTGACTTTGACAGACCAATACTTTTACAGGATTAGATTAAGTCACTTATGCGAACGCTCAGGACGCATGCCCTGTGTTTGTCATTTACTTTTCTTCCAGAAGTTTCCAAATTTACCAAAAAGATTCTCAACCGGGAAGACGCTAGTGGCCATACTCTTCAATGTTTGGACTAAATAGACGATAGTCGAGACTTTAACACCATCTTTAAGTTACTGTTTCACTATTCACTCCAATTCAGTAAGGATAAGAAGTGTCGACAAACTGCTGCTGTTTGATCTCGATCCAAACTGACGCAGTTTCCATTTGCAAAGGCAAAACATTAACCAAACCTAGATTAGTTGAGCCCTGCTTCCGTGAGATAATTATCTATAATCAGTATAGTATGAATTAAATTTGAATGGCTACTTTAGAGTTATGTTGCCGTCACTTTAGAGGTCTATTAAACTGCCTGATATAACTACGTAGTTTGACGTCAACTACAAGAATTAAATTAAACGCTTGTAACTCGCGAGACTTCCAATAGTCAACGTCATTTTTCGTCTTTTTAAAATATCCACAAAGACACAAGATACAATAAACACATAAAACATATAACACGAAGTACATTACCAGGAAATATTATCAAATAAAATACATGGTACCTTCATTTTGACCTCGGACGGCTTCCAGCTAGGTCTCAGCTCCTTCATTAGCTGCAGTGCACCGGTTCTGCAGTCGCTCTCGTCCACTGTCACGTCTATTTTGGGCACAGCGGGTGCCTCGTCTGGTACGTGGATATAATTGGCCATGGCTCAGACAAAATGTTCTTAAGTATCTTATACAATTTAGAAAGCAAAGCAGTGTTCGGCCGTAAAAGTGCGCTACGTATGAAAATGAGTAAGGAACTGCGGGTGTATTATCCTTGTGCGTAGTATGCGGCAACGCCTCTCAAATAATCCCACCCATCTGGGAGAAAAAAAACGCTCTCCTGATGCATGCTGGTAGTCGAATGATCGTGACACATTCAAGGCGCGCGTTAAGAGTATCAGCGTACACCGCTGGCGGAGCTTACTCAATTAATTGTGTGTTTTGAGGCTCATATACAACCCACTCATCTTTACTAAACATTTCAAACATATAAATAGTAAAATAACTTGATAAAGTAAAGTAAAGTAATGGGAACAAATGATATAATGTTATGTTATATTTTTTCTGTGGTTCTTGGTACTACAGACGAACGTACACTTAAATGCGGACGTACTCGTTGTCTACGTCATATCCGTAATCTATGAATGAACTTTGTGTCAAGTCTGAGACACTAGGTTAGAAAGCCCGCTCTGCTTGACCTATAGTAGGTAAATCTATTTATACTGGCCTGTCAGTTTATTAAAGATATTAAACTTCTGACGCAAAGGAACAACGACCACATGGGCACAGATTTATGAAGTACTCGAATACTTCATGTTGCATAATACATTTTTTCCTGTTGAAACTCAGATTTAGGGTTCTTTATGTTTATATTAAGACAGAATCCTGCCTCTATCATTGTGTCTCTACTTGAGATAATTTACGAGAAGCAGGTTGCTGTATCACTCATTGTGCTTCTACTGACCAAGTAGCATTTTGTGATTCATATTGGAAATGTATGCATCACTTTGTTCTGCTCTTAGCTTGGCTTTAAATGTCCAAACTCAGTTATGTATATCTGAAAATTTTGTGCGTAAATCACTCTAAAATGACTTCTGTGACACAGTGATTTGATAGCATTACAAAAGCTAACCACAAACATGCAGAAGAGTGATGTATGGCTGCTTATGCAAGGTCATCATCTTCAGTGGATATTGGTTTCCCTTATCCAAGTAAACTGCAGTCTACACAATGAGCCACCTCATAGGTGGCTTGGAAATTCTTGCTGATGCGGAGTCTTTTTAAATGTAAATGCTGGTGACTGGTGTATTCACATCTCTTCAATAAAACCACACATGTTCTACACTGACTAGAGATGTGCTCGTTTGGTTGCTTGGTAACATTATGAATGATTAAATATAATAGTACGAGTCTCGTTGCACTGGTTGTTCAGAATTCCACTCCAGTGTCTTCATATAAACATGAACTTTAATTCTATCTTGAAACACGTGGCAATGTTGACTCACCTTGTAAACAAAGTCCTCTCTCTCTCTCTCCACACACAAGTGCACACTTTACACTTCCTATTTATATGGATTTTTTTTTGTAATTTTCCATCCTACCCAGTGGGCAGAAACCATGGTTGCCATATCAGCTTTCATCACCCAACAGAGGCTTCTAAATCACTGTAGACAGTTTCCTGTTGGTTAGGCAGTGACCCAGAAAATACACACCTATAAAACACAAGCCTCAAGGCATATCAACAAGAGGAAATAGATTTTGGAGCAGAAAAAAACAGAATTTTATTACTGGCAAATATCTTTTTAAAACCATGGACACAAAGCAGTCTTTATTTTACAGTACCATACTCAGTACGTTGTCTTAGTTGAGTTAAACATAACTAGTTTGTGTCACAATGACATGAAAGGGGAATCATCTAATTTGAGCTCCATGGTAATCATAAGTGTGACAACTAGCCTACTTAACAGTACAGACCTTATAAACTTTACTGACTGTACTGTATAGTTTCTTCATACAGAGTGCATCATGTTACTCAATAGTTATTCAGTAACAAAGTATCATAGTTTTTACATAATACCATCTGAGTTTTCTCTGGTCACCATGAACATTATGTTTCAACAAACAGTTTTATCTACAAATAATAGAAAAAATGCTTTAAAAAATGCCTCAGCATTATCCATTCCTTTCTGGTCAAGTACTGTATATGACAGCTGGTTTAGGCTTGGTTAGCAGTACTTTGTATGTTTTTACTTAAAGTATGAACACCCACAGTTACTTAGAGCTTGACATAAAGCACTGCACAAGTCTTGTAATTACATATTGATAAGTCAGGTGCGTTGCAGCAGGGAAACTCCTACTACTTGCTGGATACAGACCCTAAAGGACTGGAGTTGTCCACCTATGATCTACTCAGTACTTGATGAGTAAATACAAAATAATTGGTAATTTTTGGTACTTTTGTCTCAGTCTCTATTCTTTAGTTTATGGTGAGGTTTTCCTCAGGAACTTTCCTATAAAGAACTTTTTCCAAGTCCCTGAAGATGAAAAACATTCCCACAGAATCATGCGGCCACCACCATGCTGCGTTATAGGGATGATGCTGTCAGGGTGACGACAGGTATTGGCTTCGCTCCACACTAACTCCTTTCCTTGAGGGTCAACAAGTTATATTTTAGTCTCACCTCCGATACTCTGAGCTCATGTTTGAGAAGTCTTGCAGTCACTATTTGCAAACTACTGGGAAGCAGTTCATTGAGCTGATTACTTAGGGATGCTTGTTGCTCAGTAGTGTTGAGAACTTGAGAGTAAATAATAATAACATAAAAGGTGCACTTAGATAATGATATCATCAGATACTTCCATTGCACATGAGTGCACAAGCACAAATGTAAACATATTGAAGGAACAATTAATCAAGGGTCAATCTGAAAATAATTTAATTTTACACTAAAAATAAAACCATTGGTAACAACAACAAAGACAAGATCTCCTTTGAACATCCATTTCATTACTGGAGTAACAATCAGCTTTGATATGGCAAAACGCATGATTCATTCCAATTTGGATGTGATTTCTTCATTATTGTCCTCTTCTTTGCAAGTTTGCTGAGGATGCAGTAATACTTCAAAGTCCCAACACATCAGGGGCACTCAGTCAAAGTAATCTTCTATGTCAATGTTGGGGTTGAGCAGCTCCTCTCCATAAGGTGTCAGGTCCATCTGGTTGAGGATCAGGTTTTCAAAAGTCTCTTCTAGGTCTGTTTCCCCAATCAGGACTGCTCCCACCATCCTCCCTCTGCTGAGGACCACCTGGATAAAAAAATGAGAATAACTCTCATTTGAAAACTTAAAACAAGACATTTTCTCTTTTTCATACATGTACAGTAGTACTTGTAAACCTTGGATGATGTTTTCAAAACCTTAGAAAGAGAAATCTGTACATAAAAATATCAATTAAAAGTAGTTTGCATAAAAAACATCCATATTCTACTTACATTAAGATAGAATACAAAACACACTAATGCACTCTCTTTATCATAAAGTGTTACCTTGATATATTCCTGGGCTTTGGTGCATCGTACCAGCAACTCATGGTCCGGCCCCAGCCCCTGCGCATTAAACTTTCCCAACAGGACGATCTGTGGGGTGAGCAGAAACAGCATGCAGGTCTGAGAAATGACCTTGATGGGTCTTAACACCAACAAAAACAATTATTATGCACATAGTTGATTATTAACACATCTAGTTATTATTCAAACTACTTAGTTTTACTGCAGCAACATACTGCTCACCTTGTAGTTGAAGAACTTGGTTACATGTGAGAACAGTTCAAAGCAGAAGTCCAGCTCAATTGTCTCTGAGAGGACATTAGCCGCCATGCAACGGCCTGCATACCAGCCCATCTGACGGGCCTGCGTCCACAAACGCATCTGTACACAAAACACACTAAATAAGGCATTCAGATAAATATAGCCAATAAAATTGAACTATTTTCTTTTGCTTTTCTTGTCATCTGAGGTTTTAGTGTGAGAGGAGGCAGCTCAGGTTCGCATTTGGTGTTTTACCGTAACATATAGATGCATGTAACTATAAGAAAGGCTAAATCTTTCTTTAAAATAATAAAAATACAGTCAGCATCTGTTATTCCACAACCTGTATGCATCATTCAGCTTCGCAAATGAATAAGTTACTGAAACCATCTGCACTGATGCTTTTGAGTTGTGTGCCTATAATAAGCTGAACAGTCTTGTTCCTTCTATTTGGACATTATACCTGCTGCCACAGCGGGCTGTGTTCCCAGCATGCAGTGCACACGTCTCCTGCGGCATACACGTCTGGTTCTGATGTCATCATATGATCATCGACTTGGAGGCCACCGTCGTCTGCCAATGCAAACTAGCAAGGGTATAACAGAGATACAACTGTGTGAATAAAATGATCAGTGAGTGAATTTTCAAATGCTTGCAGTGGAATTCAAGTTATTGTGAAAAAGTGACTGTTACAAATACGGTAACTTTCCACTGGCAGCAAAAAAAAAAAAGCTGTAAATGCTCATCTATATTTTATTGGCATCTAGGTGCAGTAAAACCACTTTTCCGCTTCAAAAGCCAATCGTATCGAAGGTGCAAGTAGTTCTCACGTAAAAATAATACTCCGACACATTGTACTTTGCAGACCTGTTTGCAAAGTTGAGAAGCAGAATATATATTTTGTGTTTGCCCATTTAGACCCCAAACACTGGCAGAGTCACAATTAAATTCTATTTTGCATCTTGATTAGCTCTCTCACAGTGTTGCCATGGAGAAAAGGCTCAGTGTTTGGCACAACACCAGTGGCGCTGACAACAAAATCACAGCCAAATGTCTTGCCATTGGTCAGCTGGATGTAAACTGGCCAGGATCCTCCTGAGAGAAGAGAAACAGCAGGATTTAGAGAGAGGAGGTGCTGGGGAAAAGGCTGAAAGAAAAGAAATAGTCAAAGCGGTAAATCAAGTTCTCACCACTCTCAGGTTTTACTGTTTGTTGTGAGGAATGGAGCAGCTCTTCAGAGGGGAAGATCTTTTCTACTTCACACTGATATTCCACTAAAACTCTGCGGGCTACCTGAGCACCCGCCAGTAAATAGAAGAGAGTTTTTAGAACATTTTTGTTTGCATTGGCTCTTTCTCCACAGTAACAGATTTCTCATGCTGACCTCAGTGTTTAAGGTAAATAACACGCTCACTCACCTGCTCTGCGCCTTTAAGAGTTATTCCTTGATGCCAGTCTGGACCAAGAGCACTACCAGGTTCTGTAGTATCATTACTGCGCCCTCGTGAGTGCCTATCTGAGGATGAGCAGATACATACGCTTAAATGGCTGGTACAGGCACAGAAAATAAAAAGCAAGGAAAAGAAAAGATTTTGTTCTCTTTAAGGTAAGATACAAACCTGCTGTGAAGGTCTGTGCAGCTCCAGGGGCTGGTTCCTCTGTAGTGTAGCGCGGCCTCTTACAGGGAGCAGCCACACCTGGTTTGTCGACCTCAAGTGACGGAATGAGGAACTGTGCCGCTCCAGCATCGAAGAAGGTGTTTCCGATGGCCTTGTCCTTCACAGCCCAAATAACTTCACAGCCCTGTACCTCATATCTAAAAAACACATGTTCATAATACCAAATGGATGAATGGTCTGCATGGATAACTTAACACAAATGCAGAATTTAAAGCCAGCTAAACACTTTTCTAAAACTTTTCTGTAAATAGGTTATGTGCATTTTTATTGAGAATAACGAATATTTTTTTAATGTATGGAATTTCAGCAATTTGTTAACAGTCAACTTACACCAGTTCCAAGGCAATCCCTCCATTACCAACAACAACAATTCTCCTTGCTTTCGATAACCGCTTTTGAAACTCCTGAAATACAAATAAAGCGTTGTGGTTACTATCAACATGCTTTGTAACCTCCAACCAGCAGGGCATGTCTTCAGTCTGTTATCGACAGGAAATGTGATTGATTGCCAGGCATGATAGTTAAGTACCACACGCAATTAATCTATATATCAAATCACTCACAATTCTGTTAAATACTTCACATAATTAACAATGTGTACTGCCTAGAGGGAGCAATACCCTGCTGATACTTAGACAGCTTGCAACAAAAAGTCAAGGTTGAATGCATGTGTTTCTACTAAAGAATATTACAATCACAGGACAGAAAATGAGTGGAATTAAATGGAGCACAATACATAAAAAGTTAGTTAAAACCTACCTAAAAATATCCAAGCATCCAGATGTTTAGTATTGTACCTGAGCACTGTCCGTGTCCCGTATTCCCAACACATATGGATTGTCCTGGGTCAGTAGCTTTGGTCTGCCACCGCTGCAGATACACAGCTTCTCGTAACCAAAAACCCGTCCATCTGCGGTTTCCACTGACTGGGGGGCAGAGCAGGAAAAATGGGAAGTGGCAAAAAAATTAACATCAAGATTTATCATTATACCACTTCTTTTCTTGGTTTATCAATGCTGTAGCCATATGTCCACAAGATGGCAGTGACAGATAATATCAAGATTAGCACAGTATGAACAAAACAAGGGTTACTGCCTGCACTCTCCAAGTATAATCGCTGAAAGGTAGCAAGCATGGCTTGGTATATATTGAGACGATTTTAATTTAGGAATCGTTGTGATAAAGCTCCTTACATGTGACTGTGTATCAAGTGATTTTACAGCAGAGTGGATAACAGTAAGGTTTGGAAATTTCTCCTCCAGGACACTGGACGGCTGCTCCTCCACATGAAACTCCTCCAGTGTTCTGGACACCTTTACACAGAGGACCACAGCACAATTGAGTGTACAGCAACAAGTCATTTGATAGTTTGGAGGATGAGAAAAAAAGAAGTCGTATTCAATTAACCTGTTTATAGTTAGTCACTGCCTTGATTTGGGCACCTGCTGTCATCAGAGCCACGTCTGCGGACGGAATTTGGGATGACAACTGTCAGAGAGGATGAATATGAAGCTTAGTAGCTGCACATCACGCAATGGGGTACAGTGATACATATTAGACGCGTACATAGTTGAATTGCTATTTTCAAATGATTTTTTTCACCTGTTCGACACATGTAACACCCGAAATTCCTCCTCCCACGATCACAAACTTAAACGTTTTATCTTTTTTGCCTGCCATTACTCAAAAATACAAAGCTAACACAAGCTAGCTAGCACTCTATACCTAACATGTCTTATAGCCAAACACTTGCTTCACTTTTAACATAAACCTATACAAGAGTTACGAACAAACTTAATAACTGCTTGACTCGGCTTTTGAGAGTTCTTTTTTTTCTTTGTTTCTTTTTTAGCAACAGATACCCGGTTTTTAGCAATCATGAGATTTAACAGACGTTGCGCAACTTCCGTGTTTACATATAACTACGGTAAACAGCAGGAACAATTTTCCGGACGCGCGCATCGAGATTCGCTTAAAAAGATCTGACCTTGTACCGACTTTCGGAGGCAGAGATTTTTTTTTTCTTTTCTTTTTTTTATTTTTACACATCAGCTCCTTCTATATACGGAAGTCCATCTCAATAAACAAATTATAAAAATATAATAGAGTAATTATGGTGGGTACATACATGTAATGTAATGTAAATTAAGGCTAGTATAGATGATTTAGTGTTAATTATTTCCAGTTTTATTTAATAAGATGAAAAAAAAAGATTAAGAAATGTGTGTGTGTGTGTGTGTGTGTGTGGTGGTGGTGGTGGTGGTGGGGTGGGGGGGTTAAACCAAACAAGCCCTGGCTGTTTGGTCAGAGATAGTTTGATGTCTAATTAGTTTCAGTCTAAACATTTTAAAACCCATAGTGTGTTATTTCTGTTTCGTTTGCCAGCACATTTTTGCAACTTTACAACACACCTGCATTTATAGATGCTTATGCCTTTATGATTTTGTGAGTATAATTCTGTTTGACTTTTTCTGAAAACAGAATATGTTCTACATTATTTCAAAGTTAAGTTTCTAGACTCTTGATAAACCTCTTTTCATTCCTGGAAAAAAATTCACCCAACATGCCTCTCCATCGCTTAATAAATTAAGAGCTGTTAAAAAGAAACAAACAAAAAAGCATTTGGAGTAAATACTTGATTTTGGTCTGCTCTTATTAAACTGCTAGGATTGCTAACAGTGTAAATGGGACTGATGTCTGAACATATGAAAAAAAAAGCCTTTCTTTCAATCAGTTTTCTTTTGTAAACAGATGGATGATTGGCTATTAGTTAGAAAACACAATCAGTCCACGACCTCATGTTTTACTCAGTCCTAATCTATGTTTGACAACAAAAGCACAAAAAAAAAAAAAAAAGTTTATACAAGTTTGTACAACCTATATTAGGCTACTTAAAATAGAAGGTAAAAACAGGAGATAGTAAGAGCAAGGTCTGTCCCCTGTTTCAAACAAATAACCTTCAGTGTCAGAGATTAATGTGGTCAGCAGATTTTGAATCAAATCTGAAATTCCATCAAAACATTCATCAGCCATCATTACTGCAGTGATAAACAACCTGGGACCAGATAACAGCTGAAGCACGGAGCTATTTGTGGCTTTACATGAAGTAATCGACAGATCTTGACATGATCCCCTTCTCTGTTTGGCAGATAATGGCTGCGTTGTTTTTGGATTCATCAGCAAAAGCTGGCACTTGTTCTATTTTTGAAAACCCCTTTATGCAGATGTTAACTATGCATGGGAGTATTGATGTCAGTGTCTGAGATGATCGGGTCACTGCTAATCAAACACAGGTTAATGCCGTGCGTCATTCTTTACCTCTTGATTTTCATTATCCTGAAAAACCCCACACAGGAGAACAACATGACTATGAGATGCAGCATTGTGATCACAGCTCCACCATTAAAAGGAATGTGGGTAAACAATGACTAATAACCACTAGATGCTTTCAATGTATACCACATTATTTTTATGATTTAATGAGAAATTGAGGGCTGAAATGTTTTAGTAGATGTGGTGGTCTGTAGAGCTCTTGATCATGTTATTGAAAGACTGCTGCTTTCATTGTACTTCAGCTCTATTTTGTTATGGTGCAGAAATCATAGGTATTTATGTATTTATAATAAAATTATTTTCCAGTTTATAGTAGGTCCAAACACAAAATTCTCTTTAGTACTCAGTGGGTGGTGGTGTCAAAATTAAATTAGGAGAGAATTTAAAAAAAAAAAAAACTTGTAATTTTTAATATTATTTATTGTCTTTATTCATTTAATTTTCTTAATTTAATGGGTTATCTATCTAATATTATGCTTATTTTTAAATTCAAAATAATGATTCAGAAGGGAAATTCAAGTCTTAAAGATGATGAGAATTTGCATAAATGGACAATATAACCATGAAAAATCGGGTAGGACATGTTTGGGCTCACATACTGTACCCTTTTTTTTTCACTAGGTCTAACATTTCCACTTTGGCCTTTTCTGCCCAGATGACATCGTTTCAGAAATTTTGCTCGTCATATTTAACTTTGTGAACCATACTGTGCTTTTTTGTTCTTTTATAGTTGTGAAGTGAATAGGAGTATCTCCTGGCAACCCCTCTGAACAGTATTTTCGAACAGTACTGCTGTGAACTTTGACATTTAAAAGCTACCAAAGGCCTGCCAAGTCAGAGTTGTACTTTTTTAGTTTATACGCTTTCATCTTGGGGTGAACTTCCACCTCTTGGTAGATTGGTACTTTTCCACTTGTAAATAATCTTTCTCATTGTAAAATGAAGAATTCCAAACTGATCTGATAACCTTTTACAAATGGTGGGCACCTGAAAAATCTGCAATGAGTTAATAGTGTACACACTCCAAATGTGTTTGTGTCTTTTAGGCCACCATGTTCCCAGGCAAAGACTCAAGCCAGCAATGAATACATGTAACTTGAAGTAGGCAATAAGGCATTCTTTGGTTACCTGTGGAAACTGTCAGCAGAACATCCATCAATTACACTTAGGCCCTGACCTATAGAGCTACATTAGACTTTAAACCAGAAGTCTCTAGTGAATAAGTCACAAGGAAAAAAAAACAAAAAAAAAAAAAAAACTTGGGAGCAGCCCAGGTTGTTTGTGAAAGTGTGGGCTGATCTCAGATTAATCTAAGTGGACAAAAGAAAGAATCTTCCTCTGGTAAGAGTGTAAAAATGGGAGGCTGAAAATGATCAAGGAAGTGATGGAACCTGTGTACTGCTCCACAGCACAGAGCACTCATTTCTTATTGTGCACTTATTAGCATAAAATGTAAATTAACATTGTCATGGGGAAAATGGTTGTTCTGCTTGACTATTGTATTTTCGGTAATAACTGTGGCTCCTTTCTTCTGCTGTTCAGATCTGGCCAGCCTGATTTCAGATCCCACTCATCCTCCAACCAGAACACCAGGGTCAAAAACCAGACTTCCTTCCCCTGCAACCACACCTTACATCGTCACAGCAATCAGTTGGTCGTATGTTCATCATAGAAACTCATAGAAAACATAGAAGCTTTTGATTAATTTCTGATATTTTATTATATTTTGTCGCTGTGATGGTTATTTTGAATTTCTTAAATTGTCTGATGTTTGCCTGAACTTTTCTGAGTTTTGATTTTCATAAAGTACAGCAATACTTTTTCTGAGATCTGAGGTGAAGAATTATTCATTTTAGATTAAATAGAATAGAGATGCCAGTGTGTCTAGATGAGATGGATACTCTGCTGGCTGCTTCGCTGGGGGAGAACGACACCTCAGTATAGTTCGGTTCACAGAGAGAAATCTATGTAAAAAGGGGGATCCCCAAATTGATGGAATGTAGTCACATCATTCACTAAAATGTCACATTTTTAGGTGTTACCCATTTTTACTCACTTGTATTATTGTATTAACCATTTTGTTTAATGCAGAGTGATGCATATGCGGTCAGGTGCAGAAATCTCAGTTATAGTGAAGGTTTTAAACTCCTGGGGTCAACAGAACCTGGACTGGAGACATGCAAGACTAGCACAGCTTAGCTATCTTTTAATTAACTTCTTTTTTTACTGCTCAGATATTTGGGGAATTATTTAATAAACATTTATCAGCTCGGAGTGATAACATAGGTAGTCCAGGAACACTGTGCTCTCTCCCTCCCTCCTGTTTCACCCCTGCTCTACACAGAAATCAACTCTGTCGTTTTTGTAAGTTGGGGAGTCAGATGCAGCTGCAGGAGCACAGATGAGAGGAACCAGGGAGTAATAGGTACAGAGGCCAAACCACAGAGATAGGTTGAGAACAGACCAGAATGTCTGTATATGAAATGTGCTGTGTGCAGGAGCAAGGCGTGATGGCGTTTATGTGGAGGAGTAAGATACGATGACCAATGTGAGAAGAGAGATTTCATGACTGTATAAGTGTATATATTCACTGGGTCAGATAAGAATAGTCTGTCAGACTTCACGCCTTAACACAACTCTGTTGCTTATTAGTAGAAGTGAAGTGTGACCATGCTCTATACCCACAGCCAAAAAAGCATTAAAATTGAACTCAGTGTTTTTAAAAAGGACTTAGTAGTGAGTATCGTTGTGTACATGACAAGTACATGACATCATTCTTGTTGATGACTCCAAAATTTCATTCAGGCATGCTCGATGTTGGCGTTTCCAGGAAGGTGGTGGGAATGTTGTTTCATGTGGTGAAGATTTCATCACAAAGGGCATCCACTGTCTGAAACTGATGTCCATTTTTGTAAACTTCCCTTGCCATCCATCCCCAAACATTCTCAGTGGGATTTAAATCAGGGGAACATGCAAGATTGACTTTACTCTCTACAGCGTTGTCCTTTTGGAAAAGCCAGTCATTACCACACAGATGAGGGCCGTCAGTCAACAGGGATGCTCGCTGCAACATCTCAGCATAGCCAGCAGCTCTTTGAAGTCCTCGCACAAACTGAAGCTCCATTTTTCAGTTGAAGGAAAATGCACCCCGTGCTGGGGCCTCCTCCACTGTGACAGACAGAATGTCTCCAGTGGGATCTCCTTGTCATGTCAGTAATATTGGAAGTCATCAGAAACTTCCACGTTCATTTAAATCTCATCAGAGAATAGAACTTTTCTCCACCTTTCTGTGTCCCATGTTTGGCGGTCCCTTGCAAAGTCCAAAAGGGCAAATATGTGTTCTGGGAGGAGATGTGGCCTTTCTTTGCAAATGTTTTTTGTTCTCTCTAGCCATTCTCTCTCACATGCCGTCCTTTTGTTCTTGGGCTGCAGTGAGCATCAGTAAAGACCTTAACATGGGTTGAGGATCAGCCCATTCTTCACAAACAGGCCGTTTGATCCATCAGCTCAGCGCAGATGAAATTTTCTTGTGTCTACCATTTGACTTTTTTTTTATCCCATAACCCCCATAATTTTTAAAGGTAGTATAGAAGATGTTTGAGGCAATTCGGAAAACACACACTGCTATCCGGCTCAACAATCCTGCCGTGGTCAAAGGCAGATTTTTTTTTGTTTGTTTTTTTGGGACTCATCCATTCGGAGATCATCACAGTGTGAATGCAAAAAGGAAAATGTCATGAAAATCATGAAAGATTTTTGCACAAATTTTGATCTTATAAGGGGTCAGTTTTGGTGATGAACAGCCTGTTTAAGTTTAAATGGAGTTTTCTATACAAACCCTACTCTCTCTTTTTTTTTTTCACTTGGTCCTTTTTCTTCTTTTTGCATTTTGAAGCTCTACTTGCAACCTGGTGTTGATCCTCCAACGCAAAAATGCGAATCCTTGTACTTTTTTTTAGCAGTCTTAAGATTTTGTTCAGGAGTGTATATATGGACCTAATTAAAAAGCTGCTTGTCCCTTGTACTGCTGCTCCCTTTAAAGCCCCTGATCCTGTGTTACAGCAGTAAAGCTGAACAAAAAAGCCCTGGAGAGTCATAAAATCTGCCCAGAAGATCACAAATCCACTCCTCTCTGCCCAAGAACACGTCTACGGCTTTTATTGTGGGTGAAAAACATCCTGCACCTTAAAGAACTCAACTCAGTTGTTTGAACATCTCTTCTTAATGAGATGATACGATTCCATTAAATCACACACTGCAGGAACAGCTAATACCACTTCTTAATCATTGTTTCTTTTTAGTTTCTACATTGCCATAGTAACATTTTGCTTGAGTGAAAGTTTTGCTAACCAGTCTAGTTTTTACTGGGTCTTGAAATGAGAAAAAGGAGGACTGCAAAACTGAGCTAAATGCAGACGCAGTGTGTGGAAAATAAGCACACTTACTGTTTTCTAAATGAAGAGAGTAAGCAGCAGCCTGGTGCTGCAACACAAATGCACTTGATTAACTGACAGTCAGCAACTGTGAGGACCTTTACATAATCAGAGATTTTTGGTAGCTTGCTGGTCTGGTGCATTCAGGTATGTTGGTGGAAAGTAATGTTGAAAAAAATATTATCTTACATTATGATTCTTTGCATGACCGTGCCCTTTCTATAACATTGCTATATAAGCCTGTTTTTATGAGCATAAGTTGACCTTCTGTGCATCAGATGTGTGTAAGCATAAAGAGTGAAGAAGCATGATGGGAGTGAAAATATCTTACTGCAGGGAGGCAGAGAGCTTAGCATGAACAATTTAGAAAGGATCTGCAAATAATCTTGAGTTAGTTCATCTCTGAACATGAGCGTGTTGCACATTGCGTTTGAATTTCTTGCTCAAGAAAAAGTGATTAACCACAGCTGCCGTGTGTCCGTCACTCCTCCATAATAGATGACAAATTTTTGCTGAGAAATTCTTTTGATAATAATAAATTATCTTTAAAAGGCAGTTGTTGCTGCCCACTTTACAAAGTGCTTGTTGTTTCCAAAAAATCTGGAGTCCATTGTTCAGCAAATCTGCTTTTAAGACAGTGGCTAATCTTTCCCCAGGTGGAGGTCCCAGTAGTTCACCCCAGCTCCAGACTGTACAATGCTCATAGAAACCAAAAAAACCCTCAAGAGATACATTTCAGACTCTACAGACCCTAGTTAACATACTCAGAGTTCAAAGGTTCATAACAATACATTTAAAAAAGACTGAGCAAGGATGGCTTGTTTGAAAGATTTACGTGAAAGCCTCCTTTTCTAAAAATGAGCAGCATGGCTCATATAACAAATAAATACATTTGGTTTTGTTGCTAAAAATGATTCTACAAGGTACTGAATAATAGTGTGTACTTAATTTTTTTACCCACTACTGGCATAGTTTTTATTTAAAAAAAACAAAAAAAAAAAAAAACTTATAGTGCAAAATGAAGTATCTACACTACTTGGCAAAAGTTTGGACATACTTTCCAGTTAGATTTAATGGGAAATTTTGTCCAAACTTTTGACTGTTACTCTACCTAATTCTGAAGAGCTGGCAAGGACATAATATTTCGATGTTTATTTATTCATTATTATGATTATCTTAATGATTTGTCATCATTTTATGAGCATCTATTGATGGAATAATTTTGTGGAAGTGGCCTGCATGCAGTTGTGATGATACCCAAAAATATTTCTTAAAACGCATAAGAAGTTTAAAAAACATATTCTTACTTTTTATTATCAAAACAATGGATTTCTCTTTTTTTTAAATGACTTTACAGTTTTTTAGTTTTATTACATTTTTTCAATGAATTCTTTCTTTTTTTCCTTTTATTTCTTTTTTTTTTTTTTACATTTCCATCATGCTATGGTGGAACAGCATTCACAGAGTCACAAGCTGAAAGAAGACTTACATGGATTTGGATGGTTTAAATCAAAGGCACTGTTTCTTAAAGTTTATAAAATAAAATAAAAAATCCTAATAATGATCATTACCCTCAGCGTCATCATTAACGTCATTCTCATAATCATTATTACATAAGATGATCGATTATATCATCACAACGTGAGGAGTGATGTGGAGTCTCCTCAGTCGGTACTAGAGAGGCAGGTAGTTGCGAGGCTGCAGTAGGTCCCTCTTGCCGTAGGTAGAAGATCCCACATTTGTTGGTACGTACACAGTACCGATCGTGTTGCTAGAACGAACCAGGAAGTCTGCTAACCTTTGAGTCACACAGGTGGCTGTGTTGCACTTCCTCTTCTCTAAGTGGTGGCTGAAAAAAATGAAGGAACATCACAAAGTTTCAGAATTGGAATGATTTTCACACAGAAAGGTGCTATTACGGCCATCAGTTTGTGTCTACCTATTCATTGCTGTGAGCCCCCTTTGTGGGCGTGTGCCTATGAGGCCAAGGAACTGGTTGGAGAGGAGCTCAGGAAGAGACCAGTCTTCTGTGTCTGGAGGAGCACTTTCCTGCTCATAAGATGAGTTAGGACTCAAGTACCTGAATCACAGAAGGAGGAAGGGGTAAAGAGTTTCACACTGATGAAACCCTCTTCAAAGCATCCACCAGTCCCAAGAGAAAGAAAGAGAGATACCCGCCCCTCCCTAAGCTGTATGATAAAGCATTTTTTCAATTTTGTTTCCACCTTCACATATCTTTGTTCCACAGAGCATTACAGCCTGTCTAGATGCAGCATTTCTATAAAATTCAACAGTTTTTTTTAACATAGATTTCTGACAAGTAAAAATCATATAACAAGGTAATTAGAAAATATTCATTTAAGACAGACTGACATAATATGATTAACATTTAAGCAAAAATTAGATGTGCAAAATTCTTCTGAATATGTCAGTTCTGCAGCTCACAGCTCTGCTGTACTCACCTGTGACTCGGAGCAGCGGTGATGCAGCGCAGCAACACCAGCACCGCAATGAGAAGCACAGGCACCCTCAGGTGATACATAATGATCGTTATGATTCCCTGCATTAACACAATGGTTGCACTAATGTTTGATTTTTGTCAATATGGATAAAAATAGTGAAAAAAAACATCATAAGAATATAAAAGTAATGATTTAATTAGTTTTTGAGAACTAATATAGAATATTCCTGTTTTTACAGTCTGCAACATAAAGGGAAAATGTAACCTCAAAGATGTGAAAATCAAGCTAATTTAATTTTAAACAAACAAAAAAATCTGTCTTAATTAAATTTTCTTATGAGCATATTTATCAAATATTAATGCAATAAAAGCCTGTATTTGCTTTAGAGAAGAGTCATTTTATTCACATTTTCCTGTTGTCTAGCTGGTCTTCATGTTTCAAAATTTATAACACATGCAGTAGAGAGAAAATCTTAAAGAATAATAATATTTCAGCCAATCTCACAAGAAATACATAACTGTAAACACACCATTTATGTACAGTGCTAGATTCTAAAAGAAGGCATCCAAGTACTCACTTTCTGTGTTTTCCAGGTCCCAGTCCGTCACTGGAGCAGTCCAAGGTTTGTCGGACTGTCACACGAGCCGACTCCGACAGTTATAGGCTCCCTCCTCAAACCATTTGTGACATCAGCTCCCTCCAAATATAGCCAAGCATTTTCATTTACACAGGGGGTGGGGAGTGGGTTTCATGTATGCCATATCTCATACACTCTTATACATTCAGAATTGTTTTAAAACATTCACAGTGCGTGCACACACGCGCAAAAACACACATTGCTGTACGTCACTGTCCTCATCATCACTTTCGTCAGCAATGTCATCAGCTGCCGTGGTGGGACTGACCCACCCTAAACCCACACCAGGGAGAAGAACTCTGCCAAAGTGAAAAGCTGTCTTTTTATTTACCTCAAGGCACGTAATGAAGTTTAAGGTCACCAAACTTTAGCCTCGATGCCTCCTCCCTGGCTTCACAGGTAATAAATAATAAATGTGGAGATGAATTACAGTTAATAATGAATGGTCTCTTATTATTTTAATGGGACATGTCACACAACAAAGTTCTAATTAATGAAGTGATGATAAAATGTGAGTTACACTTTGCAAGCAAATGAGGAAATGTGACAGACGGAAAAGTAGATGAGGACCTTCACTTCTGCTTAGTTTTCTTGGAAATCTGCCTACAAAGACAGTATAACTTTTTTTTTCCTGTAAGTCTAAAACTGCAGTTATAAATATTCTTACCACACTTTCTATTAATAAGACATCAAATTAATGTGTTGATTCTATTGTGCTTCATTCAGTTGGTTTAGTCTTTCTCCAGTTGCCCAATGATAAGTTGTTGGAGGCTGAGAAGTGCTTTAAAGCTACGCAACCAAACTTTGGCAGATTTTCACACTTTGGTGCCTCCTAATGACAACTAATTCAGCATCCTGTCTCTTCTCCGAACTCTCTTCAGTTAGTAAAAGTCAGTCAGATGGTGATTCTTGTCTTATCTCTTGCTCTGTCCCTTTCTCTCTTTCCATTCCTCACTTCTTCTGGTATTGTTCTTTTGAGTTTCTTTGCTGAACCAGCCATGTTGTATGTTCAAAATGACCTGTATGTTGATATGATGGGTGTGTTGTAGTGTGACAGTTGTATTTTGCTGTAAAACAAAACACAGCTGTCATTTAATGCCCTAGGCTGGGGAAAAAAACAACAACAAAGTTGTGATGGGCAGTTTCTCAGCTTCTGGATGCTGCAAGAATAAGCAGACATGTCAGCGTCTTTAAAACAAGTCAGAGGCTCCGAGTTAAAAGGTTAGAAAGTTACTGTATGCAGGGTTGCTTTGAAGTTGGTGAACCGCTTATGATTCTCAGTATTACTGCATAAATATAACCTACAGTATTTGAAATATTCACACACACAAGTCCTAAAAAATAGCCAAAGAGAGCCCAATTAAATCAGATAAAGATCTTGTATTTATTCATCTATTTATTAGAAATAATCCACTTTTACATCCATTGAAGATCTAGAATTTGTTTATTTGAAGATTAAATGCCCCCCATGCTACGGTGATATCAGGGTCTGTAAAATGCAGCTTTCCCCTCCATCCACAAAAACTTTTTTGCATCTTGATAATTTGAGCGACAAAATCCATGTTTCCAGCACTACGTGAAAATTTATATGCACAGTACAATAAATATGAATTATGACGTAATATTATATTGCCCCCACCCCCCGCTGGCATGAAATTAAAAAAAAACATCATCCATCTTTATGTAGTGAATTTTTCTGAGATTAAGTTGGGCCACTGTATTCCAGGCTTTCTTTGCTGCGAGCCAACATTCTGAAAGAAGAAACAATACCTCTGAGGTTTCGTGAAATAGTTTGCAATCAGGACTGCAGAATGATGCCTTTGATTGTATTAAGTAGAAAAATAGACACGCTGTATTGAAAAGAGAACTCATAAAAATGGAGTTACCTGAACACATGATACAAACTGCTCCAATTTCATCTGATTATCATGGTCATTGCTTTTATAAGAATGCACTGCAGGATTATTAGTTAGTGTTTCTGCATAATCCATATCCCTAGGGATCATCCCACTGCCTCATTGGGGAGATGTCAGTGCAGGCTGTTGGTACTGTAAGTGCTGGTGGTTTTCACCACCACTTTGAGCTAAAAGTGATACAGTGTAGTCTTAATGGACATGTAACGCCCTCAAAGCCTCTGCAGTCCAAAGAATACCTCTCAGCTTTTACCATACACTTCACAAGAGAACAGTGACGACAGAAAAGATCATGTCAAGATATTTTTCAGATTTTGGTAATTGATTTTTCTTAATTTGAATGTAGTCTACAGTATACAGTAGGCTGTATCTGGATTTACTCCAACCTTTTCTGACTAATAAAATGATTTTTTTCTCATGATAGTCTTGTATGGATATGTTTTGTTATCTTAAGCAGCCACACGTGGAATGAATAACTAAAGAAAAGAAGAATAAGGAGGAGTAAAGGAATGGAAAGAATCAATGGAATGTGCTTGATTTAATCTGGAAAAGTATGGAAAAGTGGAAAAGTAAGTCTGTATTGCTCCGAGTTTATCGCTCAGAAATAGTAAGGAGCTGTATTTTACAGGAATGGCACATGGATTTCAGAAAGAGGAGTCAAGCTCCACCACCTTCTTATCATCTTTTTATTTCATATTTCTAAACACCTTTTCCCCTCATTTACATTTAGGATTTGTTAGTTCCACTATTCATACCCAGCACAGTTTATCACTCCTGTCATACTGAACGTAACTGAGATCAAAAGTCACCACAAAAATGATTAGTCCACTGTGCCAGCAGATGTAATTGTACTGTATGTGGCCTCTGATAATAACTGAGAGCATCAGTAGAGTGTTACAGTGTTTGTAGGTAACAATGAGGGTGTGTTCACATCCCCTTTAGGTCATTGCTACCCATAAAGAAAAGAATAACTTGGTTAGTTCAAGAGAGAACATTCACTTATGTACACTGAATGAATTCCCTCTGGGCTATGATGCATTCACAGACACAAATAAACAGTTAGCGTCACCAACAACTGGGTCCAGAGGGAAAACAATCGGCAGCTTTTCCTAATTTAATTGCATGGAGATAAATGACTCTTCATGATGAAAGGGTTTTTATTTTGCTGTTTGTGTTGGAAAACGATGCTGAACTACAATCTCCCATTCATAAAACCCACCTCATACAAGTTTGTGGAGTACTCTTACCTTTGATTTCACCACATGATTTAAATGACTGATTCAGGGTTTTCTAAGGAGGAGAAATGACCTAAACCTAAACTTAGAGCTGTTGTTTGTATATTCATACAATAAAGATATTGTGATGGATATACTCTGGTCATTCAAACCCTAAAGAAAGCAGGCCTGACCCTGTAGTGTTTTACTGCAGATTAGAGTTCTGATATACAGTATATGCCCCTCTGTAACAGTCTAGAGAAAGGCTTTACTTTTCCTCAAAGTTCAACCATTAATTTCAGTGTGGGAAAGCTTGTAGCAAAACAACCTGTTTAAACTTAAAAAAAGAATCTTTTGTTTGTATGACTAACCTTGCAGACTTAAACACACTGTGTTTTTGTCTGTGATGTGAACTAAAGAAACTAATCAAATGTAAGTACTTTAGTTCTTAATTTGAATACTAAAATGTGCTCTTTTTTTTTTTCTTAGGGGCAATTTTTTAGAAAAATGTTTGTTGTATTTTGGGTTTCGTGCTCTACTGAAGATTTCACAGCTGAAGTGCAAATTGTTTAATTTAATTTTTAGGAAAAAAAAAAACAAAAGAGTGTAAGCGCTTAAGACCTGACTGAGGAGACAAATAAATCAGCTTCAGCAGAGGGCGCTCTCTTATCAGCTTGGCCCAACCCATGTCCTGGTAACCTCTCACCATAACAGCCTGACTCTGTTTGCCAAGTTCCCACAAAAACGTGAGGAACTAGCAGGCAGTGACATCCTTGGTGGACAATGATGTCACCAAATAATCTGAGAAACAGTGTTTTTATTTGGATTTTTACCATTCTAATGAAAGTGATACTTACAAACAAAATCTGGGGGCTTTTAAGCAGTCTGTGAGCTTATTTTTCGGAGCTAGGCTTAATGGTGAGTAACTCTACAGCAAATGGTGGAGACTGAAATGGTCTCTTTTATTGCAGTTTCATCAGTGCCAGAATTTGAAGTTAAAACTATAAATTCATCTCAAAATTATGGCAGGATTGTTTGCTGTTAGATTGACTTAACTTGAAATGTGTTGGTGTTCAACATGAGATTAACCACTTGTGCTGCAAGACGTTGGATTAACAAGTAGTACAAATAATAGCTTCAAAACCATAATTGTTTGATAAGAGTATGAAGAAGCGCAATAGTTGGACAGCATTTCTATGTTCTTGCAGTAGTGGTTACAATGTCTTGGAGAAAGTTCTTTACCAAGGACGCACTGCCAATTACAGCAACTGAAGCCACAAGGCCTGCAGCAGGGGACTGATGTAACAAGCTCAGGCTCCTGGGATTTCAGAGGAAGTGCTGTACTCTGAAGAACAACAACAAGCAGGCCAGACATAAAACTAAAAGGTAGCATAACCATGGCGTACATTCATTTGCCCTTTCTTCTCAGCTTTTTCTCTACTGACAGAAGCTCCAACTAAAAGCCCAGAAAAGAGAGAAACAACTTGGGGCTAAAACTGGTTTGATTCAGAATTTTGACTTGATGCCCTTTTTCTTTGTGGACAGACACCTGACTTGCAAAAAGCAGAGGGGGCCAACTCAGCCCAGTCAAGTTCATACGCAAACTACTGGATCTGGGTTTACATGTAGAGACAAAGTTTGGTTGCTAGTTTTTCTTCCATGTTTGGTCAAGATCACAGTTTTCTTTCACTGCTTTTGTGAAAGAAATAACAATCATCTTAAAATTAGGAAGATAAACTGCTTAAGTTAACTAAGGCCCAATCTCAATTCTCCCCCTTAGCCCTTCCCTTCTGTTTTCCGTGTTCATGTGTAGGGGTAGGGGTCTCAATCCTGTTAGGACAGAGGGGTAAGGGGTAAGTGGTACCCCTCAAACAAAGGGCTTTCAGATGCACACTTAAAACAAAGGGGTATGACAAATTTGTGACTCACCATGGCTGATACCGGGTCTAAAAAATCCCCCGAAATGTAAATATTTTCTCCATAGATGAAGTTTTAAAATGTATGACAACCATTCTATTGCCTATTTTAACATTGTCTAAATGTTAAAACACACACACACACACACACACCCCAAACAAGTTTGGACAGTAAATATTTCATTAATTATTTCTCCATACCCACCTCATCCTATTAAGGCTATTAAGAGACAGGAGGCAAGAGTCTGTCATCACTCATTCAAAGATTAATTTATTCACAGAAAGAGAAACTATTTGTCCAAGCTTCTGCTAGCATATTTCTAGGCATCAGAGAGCTGTGGCTTAATCATATTCTTACATACCCAATATTTTGCATGCATTTTGCATTCATCAATGTGCCCATCCAGCATAATTCCATTTGTATCAAGTATTGTTCTATGTTTCTAAGTTGTTGAAATGGGAACGCATACAGCTCCTATCCTGCTCAGGACTAAACATAGAGCAGTTCTATCCTGTAATAGTAAAGGGGGAAATGCTATTAGCACTTATCATGCTAAGCGTCCAACTGGAAAATAAATCCCTCTTGACCTTGAGAGTAAATGCAACTTCTGCCCTAACTTTGAAACGAGAATGGTTCTGTTTGAGTCCACCTTTGAATACACATTAGTGATCTTTGTACAACAGTTTCTTTGCTAACTTCCTCCCTCTGAATTGTTCTTGGTAGCTGCATGATTGCCCAGTCTCTCTTCCTCTATCTGTGCAACTGTTTCCTCACAGACTATCTCTGTGTTTCCTCCATCAGAAGAATGATAAGTGAACTCAGACGTGGTTTCTGTCAGGCATTTAGGCTCCCGTGTGATTTGGGTGGAGATGAGTCCATCATCCTGGGAGAGCTGCTTTGTTTTGTCAGCATCTCCATCTTCCTTTGATTCCGCCTCAACCCCTACACAAACCTTTGAGCCATGAAGCTTTGGATTTACAGAACTTGCCCCAGTCTCCTCAAGTGGGTTTGTTTGGGTCTTAATTTCGATTTCCTTTGAAGCTTTTAGTTGGTGCATCTCTTTTAACTGCTCTGGTCTCCGAAACTGTCGTCTGAGAAGGATGATGACAGCAATGATGAAGAAATAGGAGGAACCGCTGAGACAAGTGATCAGACCCAAGAAAATGATTCTGTTGAAGGAGAAAATGAATGGACAAAGTTTAGACCAGCGATCTATAAATACAGAAAAATTGATCGTGTCGTCAGCGGATCACCTGTACAAATCAGCATCATAAATGCGACAAGCCCCCCTGCCTCCACACTTCTTGATTGACCATTTCATGCAAGTTGAATCAATCAGAGCTCCGAAATACACAGGTGCAGGAATTCCTCCTGCACAACAAAAATCTCCAAGTTATCAACAAAGGACATTACAATGGAGAGAATTTATGGTTTTCTTCACTCATTGGTTGAGTGTGATATTTTGATTTCAACAAGACAAACTAAACCAGAAGTTGCAGACAACCAAGTGCAAAACGGTGCATTACATGCAAGTAATGAAGCTTACCAAGAGTCCTTGTTGCCAAGGCCTGGATACCCAGCGCAAGGGATTTGAGCTCTGGTGAGATGCATCTGTGTTTCCAAAATAAGAAGAAATAAAGACAGCAAATAATTGATGAATATCTAAAACAAATACATTTTCTGCCTCTTGTTGAACAGTAATGAGACAACAGAAACAACAACTGTGAGATTATTTCTAGCATATTTGTTATGCTTGGTGTTTCTGGGTGGATGTGCAGTCAAAATTTTGTGTCCATGCAGATGTGTGATTTAGATTCCGATTTAGAAACACTGAATTCACTGAAGGGAAATCAATTTGTAAAAGTGCTTCGCCGTTGCTGTTTGTGTTTACTTCACAACTTGTTGCCACAATAAACCTACTGTACATGTTAGAGACATCCTAGATCACAGCAGCTATTATATTGAGGATGCACTAAATGTCCTGGTGACATCTTGAAAGAGTTACCGTATTATAACCATGTAGCCAGGAGTAGCTCCCAGAGAGTTGATAAAGGAGCTGAGAACAGATACAGCCATGTAGGAGGTGAAACTACGACTGCAGTCTTTGGCATGAGGACACTGTCCCAGCCTCACAGACATAGTGCTGCCTGCTGGAAAGGAGGTGGACACACAGCTGCAGTTGTGAAAGACCTAGGGGAAAAAAAAAAAAAACCGTAATGATTTCTTTAATTAAAAAAACACAATAAATGTACCTACTGTATATTCCGTAGGAATAACATAAGAATTTGTAATTAACATGATTGGTTTAAGAGTGGAAAATGTAATGAAATTCCTGGAGTTTGGAGGAAAACAAAACAGAGGAACATTTTAATTAAGTGACTGGTTTAATTGTGTTTAATTTGCTAGTTAACGGGGAATGTGTGATCCTACTGTATTCTTGCCGTATCCACTAGAGCTGAGGCAGCCAGCCATACATGGGGAGATGTAAGTGATGCCACTGTCTGAACAGACGGGATCCCAGTCTTCTGCTGAACACGAGCAGTCTCTGTTACACTCGGAGAAGAGCATCTCTCCACTGTACGATACACTCTTTGTCCTGTAGGGAATAATAAATCATTTAATGTTTGATCTGACAGTGAAAGACAGAAAATGAAATAAAAGTCAGCAAAAACAATAACGTAGATTGTACAGTAATTTGGTTTGTCTCAGTACTGACCCATTGTACAACACTGTGAGCCCAGCCACAGGTATGTTATCACACTTGGTGCCAAACTGCAGCAGTAAGAGGAGGTATCCCATGAAGGATGTTGCAAAGGAGAGCTGAGCCCCTGAGACCACACTCAGCTTGTACCTCCTCATCAGGAGTCCTCCCAGGAAGATGCCTACTGCCACTGCCGGCAGGTTTAACACCCCTAAAAAAGACAATAGTGAAAGAAAAACTGGCTGTAACATCTCCAAATCAGCAATTACAGATGTTGGTTCTTTTATGTTATAAGGTTGATCTTTTTGATCTCTACTACCAGATAACCCTGTGGTCTCAGCTCTACAGTACTTTCGGCTCATCCCACTTCATTATGCTTTGAATTCAAGTAGATGTGTCCGAACCTCCCTGCATCATAGTTATAGCTACAGATGCGGGCATGAAAAAGTTCCCCTTTCTGCCGACTGCCAGCCACTTACCAGCAACTTGTCTGCTAATTCAATCGCACAGAGAAATGCCTGTGTGCCCAGTGGAAACAAATTCAGAGCATAAATGAATGCCTGGAACAAGGACGTTTCCACATGCGGCCCGCGCCTGAGAGGTATTTGTGGGACAAACTGTTCAGCCACTTCTGCAGAAAAAGGAGGAACTTTTTCTTCCCCGCACCTCTATTATTATCTCCACCAAGGGAACCATTCATGACCTTTGTTCAGCATCTGAACCAAATAAGTGAGAGAACATTGTGCTTATAAGTGCTTGTGCTGCTGCAGTGTCTGCTCTCTAATAAGATTTACAGTATTTTGCTTACATCCATTGATGTCTGATTTGACAAGGACTTAGTTTTATGTGACTTTGTGGCATCTCATCTAAAATATGCCAGGAATGGTGGAGATGTGCCCACAAGTGAAGTAAATAACCATATCTTTAATTGATTTGATGTCATCTGTTCATTAACAGCAGTAGAATTAAATCGGTAACACTTTACAAAAAAGTACACCAAATTGTGCTAAGTTGCTACAGGGAATGACTTTAGAAGGAACAAGGAATGAAAGGATTGTCCCAAAGCTGTTGGACACTCCGTCCACATAAAAACTGCTCCTGGAGTGTTTTAAGTCTCGTCTTGGACCCACTTTTATTCTCTGGCTTTTAGCACTGCATGAGTTGTATGGTCCTCTGTGTCTTTTTTTTTTTTTTTTTACCTTTGTCTTTCTTAATTTTGTTTTTATTGTTATTCCAATGTTTGACAGAACTTCCTTGAGATGCATTTATTTATCTATAGTTTTTTTTCCCCCCCCCCCCCCCCCTTTAAATTTGTGCAGCATTTTGGAACAGTTTTGTTGTTTAAGTGTGCTATAGAAATAAAGTGGATTGGACTTTTTCTGCTTCTTGCAGCTTAGTGCTGTGTTTTTATGCAGCTACAACTTTGCCTAACATTAGCTGACCATATGTGATAAAGTATCTTTACCTATGAGAAAGTTGGCTCTTGACGCAGACTGTCCAAATTGCTGCTCCATGTATTTAGCTTTGAAGGTGAACAGACCAATGAAGGAGTTGAATTTCAGGATGCTCCCACAAAGAAGCAGGAAGTAGGCAGGAGTTCCCAACAGACGCTTCAGCGATGGAAGGAACCCTGTGAAAGGATATCCAGTGAAATAATAAGCAAATTCCATAAACCATCACATGCGCACGGAGAGGAAGAGTGTTTCCTGAAGACTGTTTCCTCTGTACCTTTAGCAATTTCAGCCAGCTTGAGGTTGTGGCTGCTGTTGAGTCCGTCCTCTGCCCCATCCAGGGTTGCATGGGCAAGAGCTGACTTTTCCTCTTCGCCCTCTTGCTTTGGCAGAGAACGGGGCAAGAACCAGAAGGGAATGCTGGAAACTAGCAGGAGGGCGGAAGATACAAGGAACCCCATCCACCAGGCACCCACCCATCGAGCATCTTTAGGGGTGATGGTCACACTTTCTGCATTATGAAAAGGTTTACAAGTGAGAGCACATCAGAAGCAGGAAAGCTTTTAATTGTTAAGGTTGCTTCAGTCTGTTATTATGTAAAGTGACAATACACCAGATTTTACTTCACACCTGCAGACACATGCAAGGGGGAGGGTGGCATGTGCTGGAAGTACTGCGCTTTTGCCCCTTAATGAAGAAATTCCCATTTTCGTTATTTATTTATATATCTATTTATTTTACCAAGGAATGCTCCATTGCAGTTCAATATTCATATCATTTGATGACCTTTTCCTCAGGTCACAGTATGATGTGCTTCTGCCCAGCCAGCACGTCCATGTGGGGCCCATAAGGGTTAAATTATGGCTGCATATGAAGGACCCAAGTGAGTTTGTCCACGGTTTCCATGGTGGCCCCACCTGTGTTTTCCCATACAGCCTGTAAGTGTTTGAATGAGCTTGAACTGGGCAGATTTACAGATCTCATAGTTTAAGTTACATCGACCCCAAAACCCACATGGGTAAACACAGGTGGGGCCACCATGGAAACCGTGGACAAGCCCACTTAAGTCCCTCACATGCAGCCAAAACTTAATCCTTATGGGCCCTACATGGACATGCTGGCTAGCTGGTTGTTGGTGACAGTACCTAACATGTTTGGCTTCAGAAACAATAACTTTTAGCTGCCATTGATTGGAAATTATAATGGTGTGTAGATTGCTTATTATATTTTGCAAGTTGCATTTAACACATTTTTGTTCAGTTGAACTTCTCTAGTAGCAAGTAGAACAGCCTTTTTTCATAATGTCAAAGTAACATTCTTTTGTCATGCGCAGATTTAATACCACTCACCCAAGAAAAGCGAGTAATTTCTTCTTAGAAGTGGACTTTTAGCTGGTCATGAGTAAACTGAACACTACAAGCTACATTCAGACACTTAGAGCACTTCTATAAACCATTAAAAGCGACACAGAATATTTTTTAGAGATCAGGCACATATTCACAAACCATCTGACGCATTGGAGGTAGTATTGGGCTCAGGGTTTTGCTAAATACACTTTAAAATGTCAAGAAACATCAAAGATTGAACCTTCAACCTGATTAGAAATACTGTAGGTAATAAATTATGTTTCTCTCCTGGGTTTGTCTGTTGCAGGTGCTCAATGAAATGCCCATTTAGACATGAAAATGTGTACCATGGCATAACCAAAGGCACCTTGCATGATGGCAATATTGAACCTGTAGTAAATCTAATTTGTGGCCCATTTTTCATCTCAGTTGTAAGTCAGTTGGCCCTGAATATAGGCTTTTGCTGAAATGTACCTCAGGTGAACACATTTTGCTCTGCTTTCATTTGATTTTTTTTTTCTTTTAAATGAGTAATTAATCCATTGCCATGCCTGCTTGGTCTATGCAGGGTCACAGGGGTGACTCTCTGAGCTGCTACCAGTCACGGCCCGCGAGAGGCATGGTACACCCTGGACAAGTTGCCAGTCCATTGCATGGCCTAAACAGAGAAATAAATAACTAGTCATGCTCACTTCTAGGAATTTAGACACACAAATTAACAATCATGCTTTAGGAATTTGGGAGCAAGTCAGGAAACCTGGAGATAACCCACGCAAACTCCACACAGAAAGGCCCAAGCTGGGGTTTGAATGAGGGACCGTCTCGCTGTGAGGCATCAATGCTAACCACCATACTACTGTGCTAAATTAATAATTCATTTAGAAAATGACTAAGTGAAGCAAAAAGTCAATGGCCGCGTTTCCCAGTTAAGATTCTTCTTTGGATTAAAGAAGGCCTCAAGGAAGCTCTTCCCAACAAAGGATCGCAAAGATACGCCCGTTTCCCAGATTGCTTCTTTCGCGCGTTCTTATTTCCTGAGAAACGTCTTTGCTACGCTACATCTTAAGAAGGTCCTAACAGAAGCTATCCACTTCCGGGGGTGCTGAAAAAAAGCAATTGAGGTCAGGTATATCGATCGACACCATTCATTTAGTGTGGAGGTTATTTTCCGACGCTGATATTGAGCCCATTTATACGTTTATGTGTTTGTGCAAGAAGACAAACTGTTAAAAATATGCATGTGATTACCAGTGATTGCAAATATTCATTGAAAAGCTCATTGTATATTGTGTAATTGGCCAAATTGTGCTAAACAGGTGTAGGCGATTGGAAATTTACAGATGCCCTATAAATAATGGTCATTCTGACGCTATTTGTTGACGTAATGGCTGAAGGGAACCCCGCCAAGAGGATTCCTGAAACGTGCGTGTGTGTCATATCGATGCTCAGTAGTAGAATCGGGAAACGGTGGCTAGGTGATTGAAACACTGAAAAAGGGTAACATTTTCTTGTTCGCAAAAAAAATAGATCAACTCCCTGGAACTCCTGACAAGCTTCAGCCAAAAACGATATGCACCAAACTTTCAAAAACTTTTTGTCGGGTTACTGTTGTCTGGGGGAAATCTTGGAGGATGTAATCACCTACACACATCTTATGTTAAATGAGCTCCACATGGCAGCATTTGGTAAATGGGCGACATACTGTATCTGGTGCGTAAAGTGTGCGTCCAGGATGACGCACGTGCATTCAACAAACAGTAATCCCGCAAATGGTTGACGTGACTTAATAAAGAATGGCTTGTTCTGCCACTCACTCGTGCCCAATTCTTCAAAGGCCTGCGTAAACGCAAAGTAATGGGAATGCTCCACATACTACACTGAGAGGTTGTTTGCTATTTTTGAATCACTGCCCAGTGCCACCTATAACGCATCTGAATAGCGCGATCTGACAGCACATCTAGAGGACTGAAATGCTGGCGCATAAAAGCATGTACATACACAGTGTCACTCCGTCTGTTGGTTTGCTACCAAAATTTGCTGTAAAGCAGCCATGATGTCTGATACGGGTATGCGTAAATGGCCATGCTTTTATTGAGCGAAGCAGGTGCATCTCATCATGAACAGCTGACAAATGCGTAAATATGACGTGAGTCCTCATAGATTGCGTATAATTTGCGTACAATTCCTACCGCAATGTTTTTGTTTCTGTGGTTGATACCCACAGCTTTATCTAACATAAGCTAAGTATAGGGAGGCCTATCTTGCCATAATGATTAAACTTAACCACAATATTTTCTGTCATTCACTCGGTAACTACAGTTTTCTTCCATTATAGATGATTGACATTATGACATGAGTGAGAAAACATGACTCAAAATACAACAACTGATCCGTGAATAGGTCCATTTTTAATAATTTCCATTTTCTACTTTTTTTTCATGGGAAATAGTGTCGTTTCCAAAAGTGACCAGTAGATGGGCCTGTTGTTCCCTTAGCAGGGGGGAACGTTAAAGAAGGTTCGAAAGAGTGGGTCTGGCCGCTCCTGAAAATAAAGAAGCTCCTGAGTTAAGAGCGCATCTGGGAAACGCAACGTCCAAACAAGGCACCTTTAAGAAGTGACTTAAGAAGGACCTCAGCGTTAAGAGTGTCTTAACTAATCTGGGAAACGCGGCCAATATGTTTTTCTCACAGGGACATTCAAAGAAGTTCTTCTTACTAACCTGTTGTGATCTGTGCTGCCTGTCTTCATGTTAGCATGTCAAAGCTTTAGCACCATGAGCAGCAGGGTCAGTCTAAATGAGGCCTCAGACAGAGTCTCTTGAGTCTGAGCCATCAAAAAATGTGAAACTCTTGCCAAAAATGCACTCTTCAATTCACCTTTATAAGGAGGTGAATAATTAAATGAAAATGAAAAAGTTCCCAACCACTTATGGACAATTAAAAGGAAAAGTGTTTGGGATGTCAACTTTTGCTTTGTAAATGTAAGTTTGACCAACAAGACAGATTCATTAAATCATCACTATACTGTAAAACAACCTTTTGCTAAACATTAATGACAACTAAAATTCTTGTCTTTATATTTAGACTGAATGACAGGAAATGGAGTTAGATCTTTACAAAAAGCCTTCTTTTGGGATTGACATGGAATACGCATATGATTTACCTCTAACTTACAGGGAGGTAGAGTACTTCAGTAAATTTATTGTTATATGTACGAAGCATTGAACTATGGCTTACCCATATCAACATATCCAATGTCAACATACAGTTTGGCACAATAGGAACCCAGGAGAAATCCAAACATGGGACCCAGGAGTGTAATGGTCTGCAGACAAGCTGCCAAAATGATCAAAAGAACATAGATTACAAGAAATGGTCTCAAAATGATAAGATAAATTTCTACTGAATCAGATGTAGATCAAACAGCTTCAAGAAAAAAGCAAACTGCATATCTACTTTGCAAGCAAATATGACAGAAAACTCACTATACTCAAGTGATTACACACAATTTGCTTGTCATCTTACCTATATAGAAGGGGGAGTTTTCAGCTTTAGCAAAGTCATCAATGTAGGAGATGCCCAGAGGTGTGACTGGAGTCTCTCCAATCCCTCGCAAAGCATTCCCCAGAAACACATAGATCCACATGTTGGAACCAGGCTCTTTCACACAGGCTAGGGATCCAAAAAGGATTTATTTTTTCAAAGAACCACTGAACATTTCTTAAGCTAATTTAACTTGAAACTGATGAAACTGCAAAATTTCACCTTTCTATGTGGTATTTAATGCTTTCTTATACTCTACTGCATATGTGGATTAAATTGTTACCAGAATGGAATCAATATTTTGTTTCTAGAAGAAAATATAGTCATCTTCATTTGAAAAGAAAATAAATCAAACTTTGCATTTAATCTGTATTCAATGAAAATTATTGCTGTATAAAAAACTGTCAAAACTGTAGACAAGGAGCAGGAATAAGGTTTTCTTATAAAAGGACAGCTTTAAACTTGCATGACCACACTGCATGTAATTCTGAGCTAATATATGCTACAAATGGAACTATAAAAAAAAATCATCCATGTAAAACATCAAAGTTGGAAGGATTTATCCATTAACAAACCATTTGTCTTTGTGCAAATAGAAATCCATGTACCTGTTCCTATAAGCATTGAATCTAAACCAGATTGGTTGACTGGCTTCCTAAAAGCTGTATACTGCTTAGCGAATAAGCTGTGAAATCAGTAAATATTTCCATGGCTGTAACATAAATTCTTAAATTGCAGCATGCAGCACTCATACCTTTGTCACCTTCTGCAGAGGGATCTATCTGTATCTCTGGCACATCTACTATTTTCAGAGGATCTGCACAGGCAGCAATATTCCCACTGTTATTCTGGAAGACCTGAATAACCGTGTCATATTTGTAGCTGTGAAGTCAAACCAAAAACTTATTTTATCAGAGAGTTTGATCAATTTATTATAACTGCTTTTAAATTAGTGGAAATGTTATGTTTACCGTCCCATGAAGAAATGGATCAGGCCAGTGAGAAGGGCCCCAACAGCCATGAGGAAACATCCCACAGCAATGAGTCTGGGCCGATGGAGCTTAGCCCCAAAATGGCTAATCACGGCCAGAAACAGCAAGTTGCCTACCTCCAAGAAAGACCATAAAAAAGCACAGAAGAGAATAAATGGAAATGAGAAACTGTATTATGACATCAAATATACATCAACCAGATTTTAAGCACACATGAAAATGCTTTAGTCCACTCAGAGAAACATGCAAACTAACACACCCAGATAATATTGTTGGGTGTTGCTTTCTTTGATCTGGAAGAAATAACTAAAACCAATAAAAAAAAATTAAAGCATAAAGAATATATGAAGTGTAAAGCCGTCCAAGTCATAGCTCAACCTGGGGCTAAGCTGCTACCAGATCAACTTTTTGGTCAATTAATGAAGAGATTCCTGTTTTAAAAAGGTGAGAGGGGGATATCAAAACTTAACATTATGGAGTCAGACATAGTTTAGTCAAAAAATCATCCCTTCAATTTCCTTTCCCATATGCTTGTACATAAACATGGACAGCAATCAAATGCTCTGAAACGTACAGTACATCATGGGGCTTTAGGGTTAAATTAACAGAAAGAATAGTACCCATCTCAAAGCTGCCATCTATGAGTCCAATTTGTGTGCTGGAGAGGTCAAAACGTCTCTCAATCTGAGTGATGGAGCTCTTCATGTAGGTCCCTGTCAGGGCTTTGGAGAAGTAGGCGAAGGAAAGTGCCACAATAAAGAGCTAGAAAGTAGAAAGCAAAGTGAATCAGCCTGTCTTCCTGCTAATGTCTTACACTGTAATTCACTGTGATGAATAGCAGCGCAGCTAATGAGATTTCATATTTAAGCATATTGTTCTAACTCTCAGCTTTGACAAAATGCCACAAGATGATCATTTAAACTGGGGAACTGTTCTGCTTCCACCTCTGCAGCCTGCACCTGCTTTACAATGTGTGTGTGGGCATCCTGGAGGTTTCTATTGCTTAAGTTAATCCCCAATAGAGATTTTTGAAATTCCCATGTGTTTTTCGCTCTTTTGTGCCATGTTGCCAAGGCTTTGATTCTCAACCTCAATTAGATTTGCCTTGAACATTTATATCAGTGCAGAAAATAAACCCCAATGTGGCTTTACTGTACATATCGGCGTCATTTATGGATCCATTTATGATGTGAACTCTGTATCATTATTAAACTCTTTTGAGTAGATAAGGGCACTTTTTTTCCAAAACATCACTTCTTTACTTGAATCTATCTACTTGGCAAAAGCATATCTCTGATATATCTGATATTTACAGTTAGGAAAAAAGACAGAAGTTAGTCTCCCATTTTATGTGTTTGTCTATCCATTATCTATACCAGTTTAGCTCTAAAGGGGTCAAGGGGCATGCTATTCCAGATGGACACAAACATATCAGAGTTCTAGTCTTGCAAGGGGTTGAGACAAATGGACAGAAAATTATTCACACTTAGAGTCACCCATTAACCTAAACCCACATGTCTTTAGAGGAAACTTAAAAGGACAATGAAGCAGGCTTCTGTGGCAGCCAGGTAAAAGTCCAAACCCAGAGTCTTCTTGTGAAGTTACAGCTCTAAAAATAAATTGCGTGCTGCTTTTTAGGCTTTTAACTGGTGTTTTTACCAAGTGCAATTTACACTGAGTGCATCAACAGAATGCCTCACGACAACAAAGTGAGAAAAAGCAACAGAGAAGTGCTGGTTACAGACAGCATGAGTACTTTGAGAGTGGAGAGGCCAGGGCGTTTTCTGGACTGCTGCTCAGTGGGGTCACACAGAGCCTGCTGGCTGGTCATCTGGCTGCTGTCCTGTGCTGCTTCTTCCATCTTTCACTCAGTGTCTTCACCTCAGTGCACTGCACAGGACAATTCCAGATGAGAGGGAAATGTGTGTTAAATGAATACTTAAAGATGATATATGTTAATGAATTAATCAGTTATTCACAAGGTACAATGGTGTATATTCTGTTTAGCTGGAAAAGAGCTTATTGCTCTGAATTTGGGCAAAATAATGCTCTCTTATGACTACTGTATATGGCATAAAGATGATTTTGAGCTGCATTGTGTGAAGTCCTGTAGCCTACTGTACTTATGAATAGTTAGTGTCATATCTGCAGCAGCCAGTAGTCAAACCACTCTCAGTATGGATTAGTAGGGAGGTGACTTAACAGGGGGCCAATCTAGCTTTTACATTAAGATTAAAAGAGAAAAGGAGTGTTAACTAGAAAAAAAAATGACACCTCAGAAAGTTCATGCACTTTAATCGAATGCTTCATTGTTGATTTCTACTTTGCTTCATTTTGAATTTAGAGTACATTGTGATTCTTAACCAAGGTCTCTCTGGATAAGAAACAGATTTTTTTCATCAAAGAATGTCTGTTGCACTAATAGTGCACAGCCAGTGTCCAACCATTGACCAGTGACTAATAACTTGAGTATTGCATCGAGTCTGAGCTTTAACAGGTCGCTCAAATTAAAATATGTTGCAAATCTTGCAGCAGTAAATGGTTTTACGTTTTTCTGAGTGCTGTCAAAAAACTCCAGCAGTAAAATAGTAACTTTAATTTAGCTGTTGCATTAATGTACTTTCAATTTTGGAAATCAGGATATCCCTTCTGTTACTCTAAAAACAAGCCAACTCATTAACACACTGCTTTCAGTCTCTAAGTTTAATCAAAGTTAACTGCAGCTGTAGCTTCTTATTAATCTATAAATATAGGAACTTTTACAAATTCTCTTTATGTCCTTGGGGTATTTAATCAATATGTCTAGTAAACATGACGGTGAAAAGAACTAAAATGAAATAGCATTCGGAAATGTTTTGGTCAATTTTTAGTATTTGTACAAAGTCAATCATAGTTTAGATTAGTCAGTGAAGTGAAGTGAGACAGAAGAGGAAACAGAGGTAAAACCAGATGGTACCTGTTTAAACTTTGCAAGCTTTCTCTTTCTCTTCTCACAATCCTCTCAGGTGAGTGTACATCGAGTGATGGAGGCTCAGTCCATGTCAGGGAGATGTGACAACTTTATTTGTCCACGTAAAAGACTGGTGGAAACTTGACAGAAAGTTAGTTTGTTGTTCGTCTCATAGTTCCTTTAATCCGCTTCAGGTTCAGACTGCTTAATACCTCCACGAGGGGAGCCTGTCTGTGATGAATGAATTATTGTGATCATTACTGTAAATCATGACTCTTTTCGGTAGGATTTTCTAGAGATTCAAGTTTATATTTTTTCATATTTATTGCCACATCACAACAGAAAAGCAACCAGTGAGGAAGTTTAATAAAGTACCTAGTGCACCTGCGGGGCTGGGGGGTGGGGGATTGAGGTCTCCCCTTGCTTCTTCTTTTTCATCTGCTCCTCTTCAAACAGCCATGTTTCTCTCCACTAACTGAGAGGAGATGGTCCTGCTCTCCCCAAGCTCCTATTCTCCCAAATGAGGGCAGAGCTGTTACTTGGAACCAGTGGACAAAAGGGCCCACACATTTCTATTCCACACACATGCCAGCCAGTCCAGGAGGGGGACAGCAACAAGAGGAGGGGCGGCTGGGTTGGGTTATGGAGGGGCACAGATTAGTAACTTCAAACCTTTTGGTTTTCTGTTTTTTTTCACAAGGTAAAAGGTGCTTATGCTGTTGTACAGCATGAAATGCAACTTTTTCTGTATTTTGGGTAAAAAGGGGGGCTAAGTAGTGCAATAATCATCCAAACTGCATATCGTTCATGAATTGAGACAAGTTGATAGAGACCTTGAAGGTGGAAGAGTACAGGTCAGTGCTACCATGTATTGGGGAATGCTCTGTTAGTCTTCTGACTGCAGGGGTGGAGGCAGGGAGGGGGGGATCAGGGCAGGCAGCCAAACTGCAGGTCACACAATCAGCTTTGTCCCCTTGCAAATTCCAAGGATTATGATCGTAAGCCTTCACATTCCTGCAGAGCTACAGTGAAGGAAGTGTTTACAACTTTCTCTAAAACTACTCGGCTCAACAATTGTACAATTGGCTTGAGCATTCTGGATGTCTTTTCCCCTGTATCAGCTCTCAGATGTGCTTACAGTACATAGATAGGAATGTGGGTTTTAATAACTTCCATCCACCTTAAAGCAGTGGCAACTGTACCTGGTGCATATGTACACTTCAAGATAAAACATCATTTTCATGCTTTCCTGATCAGCCCTGTGGTACTGAAGTAAAGTGAGACACTTCAAG
This sequence comes from Atherinomorus stipes, assembly GCA_023101725.1. Classification (NCBI taxonomy): domain Eukaryota; kingdom Metazoa; phylum Chordata; class Actinopteri; order Atheriniformes; family Atherinidae; genus Atherinomorus; species Atherinomorus stipes. The sequence continues at coordinate 447,897 of JALJCO010012253.1, read as the reverse complement.
ACCACAGCAGTGGTTTGAAATTGATATTTTCTTGTGTTGAGCACCATCTTCTGGTGTAAAAAGAAAAGAAAAGAGATATTTAGGGAAAATAAAGTGTTTAAACTTTTTCTCCTGTAAATTTCCATGTAAAGCATACCAGAATGTTCATCATCGAAATAGTGACAGCATCAGGTAATTATTGGGTCTTTGTTAAGTGTAAAATCCAATCTGACTGCTAATCCTGACAGAACAAATCTGACATCTGATATTTTGACCATACTTACACCACAGGATCCAAACCCACAGATGAGTAATTTGTTTTTGTATTTATATTTATTATCTATTTTGTCCCCTTTAGTCTACATTCAAATAGATAGATTTTCTCCACGTTATAGCGTCATCTTATATGAGACAAAAAGCTGATGCGCATGCATGGCCAGACTGTGATTATTAATAATTCTGCCTTCAGTTTTATTTTCTATTTATTTTCCTGTCAGTGTTCTCTCTTTTGTCTAGTAATAAAATCAATAAGTAATGGGTTTTTAAATGTTACATAATAACTAAAATGAAATATATAAATAAATAAGAAATAAGACAAGGGAAGCATGACTGCTAATGACAAAAGGGATTGGCTGTCATGAGGTATATAATCAGTAGTAATGGCAGTACTGAACATACATGGTTGAAGTTTAAATATTGCTTCTGGTCTCATTGAAGAAAACAAAGCACTGTTAGGAAAGCAAAATTAAACACAGAAGAGTAAATGATTGATCACGCCAGGTTTTGTAATAGCAACCTTCAACTTTAGGAAGACTGGACTAGAATATTGATCTTTGTGTGCAAAGAGACCATGGGCATGATGTAGCAGTTTGCAGACTTACTTAGAAAATACAGATGAGTTTAATTTGCTGAGAACTGTTCCTACAGATCTGTTTGGCAAAAACTGGGAAGTAGAGTCACTTTGCTTGGAAGATGACAAAATGAAACAAACAAGGCTCAAAAGAATTTGTGACCTGTGCAAACAAATGATGAGAGCTTAATGACAGTTGAGACACTTATTCACTTATTGCATTCCTCTCAGCAGAGTTTTTATTGCCCTTTATAAGATGGTCTGCTTATCATTCATACCATTTCAATACATTTTATGTCACGTAAGTATTTGTAAGGGAGATGTAGGATATTTTCAGTGATGTTAACCTCTTACTACAGATAGGTTGTTACACAATGTTTTTTTGTTTTTAAAGAATGGAGAGGTGGGGGTAGAAAAATCAATCATGAACTTTTGCTTTTATTTGCATTATGCATTGTATTCTGAAAACCTGCTATGTAACCAATTTGTTGATAATACAAAAATACAATTGAGTTTCCTAAAAGGCCTGCTACTAGCCTATTGCTCTTCAGCATAATTTAAAAAAAAAAGACAAACTGTGCCTATTGTAAAAGTTGAAATACCGAAGAGCCCTACTGAGTGCTTTTTTTTCAATATGTCTGCTTAATGTTTATACAGTTGCCACAAATTTTTGTAGTTGTCTTCTCTCTGCCATAACAGACATTACAGTACATACTGTACACGTTTTGTGGCATGTGAACCTTGTCAATTGTAAATCATCAAAGAAATGATCTAAAACAGGGTTTCTCAATCTTCAGGGACCCCTGCCCTGCAGGTATTCCAGGTTTCCAACTCCACCACACCTGATTCAGATCAACTCAACTGCTCATCAAGTTCTTTGCAAGCTGCTAACGAGCCTTTCATCTGAGTCAGGTGTGTTGAAGTATCTTGAAAACCAGCAGGGCAGGGGTCCCTGAGGACCACGATTGAGAAGCACTGATCTAAAATAATTTGGTAAAAAGATAACATGACTGTAGCATATTGTTGCCCATGTTTTATCCTCACAATGCCATTATAATTTTTGTGGGTTAAATCTATGTTTGATGAATTTTTTAACATTTTTCTCCTTTTAGTTTTAGGTCGGAAATAATTTGAGTTTAGTTAAGTATTTTACTCTGTGCTGTCTTGGAAAGCAACATAACTGCTAACATAATGGGACAAAAGTTTTGTAAAAACAAAATAAAGGTTCAGTATCACAGAAGTTAAACTGAATTCAGTTTAGTTGGACTGAGATTTATTGAAGAGCAAGAATATTGAAAATGCCATATTTTTAAGATCTCCAGAGATAAAAGTTATAAAGAAAGAAAGACAGAAAGAAAGACATTAGCACAAATGTATGAAATATAATCAAATAAAAAAGAGAGAACAAAGACTTGGAGAAAATTTGTCTTTAATGTTTATGCTATTTTACAATCAACAACATTGCAGAAAACAAAAAAATAGATGTCATTATGTTGGTTTTATTAACTGATGATACATTAGTTAACTACAGACTATAAGAAAGAAAATCAAGGTAAACTCAAGTTTGCCTCAACTCATTTCCTCTCGGTGAACTATCCAAACATTTGTGAGTTAGAGGATTAAGTGATCACTCATGACCTGTGGGTGTGAATGAAATCACATTATGTAACAATGACATGTTACGTCAGACAATATAACACACCCAGATGCATCAAACACCATTGGGCATGTTGCTAACAGTCAGAATAATAATTACTATTATAAAACTTACTGTTACAACATCAAATATGTCCAACATGAACATTTATTTTAAAATGAAACATATGATTACTTTCCCTGGTGCCTGTCTCCACCCCAGTTTTATAAGCCCATAAAAACTGTGTCAAAGTTTGAGAGGTAATAAACTTGGAGCATGACTGATACCATCTCCAGTAAGTGCAAAACACTCTCACTGAAGTCTGCATGACACAAAAAAAAAGTAAAGCATTTCAAATATGCCTATAAAGTCCTCCAACAGTGATATTTATACAACTTCATATCTTCAGAGGAAAAGAATATCCCCTTCAAAATGTCTGACAACACAACATCTGGAAAGCTACAAGTAAATACAACAAAACTTTGTTCTATTTTTTGTTTTTCCCATTATTTTTATTTAAAAATAAGATTAGAAATATGAAATAGGCAGTAGTCTCACATTTTGGGAAAATGTTGAATGTTGTTAACCCCCCGTTGGCATTACTCTTAAGTCTTCAAATGGTTAATCTAAAGCTAACTTAGCAGCCAGTTAGCTTAGCTTTGTGTTAGCTTAGCTTATACAAGACTTAGAGATAACCTGAAGGTAAATTAATAATGATGAAACCATAGTAAACAATGTTCATTTTCTAGAGTTTTTGCTCTTTAGGAGCCAACCTCGCATTGATGACTCCAAATAATTCATTACTCTTAACTAAAAAAAAAAAAAAGTGAATTCAGCACATATTCAAGAATACAATGGACATAACTGTACACAAACTGATTTAGTTTAGCTATGAGTATAACATGTTAATCAGCCCGAGAAAGAAGTAGAGAGATCTTTGCTGTTTAGGACTGTTTTTTGGCCCAATTTACACAATTTGTATTTACTTATGTAAAGGTAAGTTAATTCAAACTAAGTTAAGCTAATGGTGTTACATTTATTTTCCAGACATGGAAGTGGGACAGTATTGGGTTTTCTATTCTTCAAAACATACCAGCAAGCACATGAAACAAACCTATACCTTTCAGTTTTTTATTTATGTTTGCCACTGGCATCAGCGTAAAAATGTTTATACTGATGTCTACAAACAGCAAAAAAAAGCCTGACATAATCTCTGCAATTCTTGCTCAATACGCTACTCTACGGTAATTAACTGTTAATTCACATCACTGGCCACGACTGACTTAATTACTTTGTAGAATTGTGTAAAACTGTGTTTTGTCCATATACAGTACAGATTTTTGACAAACATAAATTATTTATGACTCTAAGACCAGACATTAATGCCACTATTGGACTAAATTCTGCGCAAGTGTGTGTTGGTGACAATGACCTGTGCTAAGAACAGCAGCGTTTCCCATCATAAAGTGTGTGACTTTTTGAATGTGTGCGCATTTCATAATCCTATAAATTTTACAACTAAGCTGTATATATGATGGCCTTTGAAGTGAACGACTTGCTAATTTTGCTACAATACTGAAATAAAAAAAACAGAAAGAAAGAGGTATACTGCTCAAAGACCAAACTGTGCTGACACTGTACCATTAAAACATTTGGTCCAGTTTGGATGCAGCACAGTATCCCGGCATTTGCCTGTATTACACAATGGTGTTGCTTCGCTATAACCCTCTAAATAGTGCTCTCATTGTTTGTGTCTTCTTTGTTTTTGTCAATGTTGATATTGGCATGTCCATTGCTCACGCCGTTACCCTCCAGTCCATTTTCTTTGGCCTGATTTCTCAGCGCTAACTTCTTTTGTCTCTTGACAATTTTTATGTGAGAGTACTCCCCACAACGTGTTGGCCAGGAAGTAGAGTCCAGTAATCAAGCCCAGGAATGTCATTCTGGAAGTGAAGTACATTGGAAGGAGTTACATGTAAGTTTTTTTCCCCTGAGTGTTTATAATTGAATTTACAGCTTGAAATCGTCAACACTGGTGCAAAACTGCACCAAAAATGTGTTAAAAGAAATTTAATGCATCAAACTAAATAAAAAGAAACTTTATTAATTCCATGAGGGAAATTTCAATGATGTGATATCAACATGGGAAATTCAGTGTAGGTTCATATTTTTGTTTTTGTCAAGTGATGTCAAAAATTATGGGACTATAAATGCATATTTCACTCAGCATACTAAAGATTTTGTTTTACCCTACCTAAATGCATTTGCATCATAGAGTCTACATGCTCCACGGCCTCCGCATGCCTTGGTGCCCCACTTCAAGCAGGTCCGGTCAATCAGTGCTCCAAAATATATTGGGGGAGGGATGCCACCTGATAATACAAAGTCATAAGCGTTGATATTTGCAAAAACAGACAAAATACAATTAATGTTAACATTTGTTTGTTTTTAATGTTTGTTTTCTGTTTTTTATGTCTTTGTGGACCATGAGTCTGTCAAATAAAGAATAAAATTAAAGCTATATGTACATGTTTAATTTAGATTTTTATACTCACCCAGAGTTCTTACAATCAGTGTCTGCATTCCCAAAGCCAAGGCCTTCAGATCTGGCTGTATAGACCTGAATTAAATTTGAACAGTTTGCAAGATATTATAGCAAAGCAATAAGGAAAAGGTCAGGTCAATTAGACATGGAAGAATGGAACATACTCTACATGATTTATGGTCAAAACTGACATAACTGCACATGTTCTTAGAGTCCGGAGTGTTCCCCGTTTCTGTTTTTAAACACTATTCAAACTGAGAGCCCCTCGCCTCGGGAGGCGCTATTGGCCGCATTGCTCTTCAGCCTCAAGCATCTCCTCCAAAGCTCGGAAGCAGGTGAAAGCCAAACCAATGTTAACCCTGGTTTGTGAGTGTGTACTATCTAAAGCTCTTTGAGCTACAAAATACTTCCTTTTCTTCACTGCAAATGCCGTTTTTATTGAGAATTTGAGTGAATCTGGTGTCGACTCCAGTTTACTTTTAATAAAAAATGAAAAAAGTTTGCTCCAATCGACAAGTTTATCCCAACAGAGCGCTACACCTTTAGCTCTCTCATTGGCTGGAGACAACACGCAAATCTCCGCCCAGAAACGTCCAGAACACATAAAAACAAAGAGAAAAGACGAAATGGGAGGGAGTTGCAAACAAAACTCATCGCCACACCAGAGTAAAGGCCCAAAAGTGCGGACTGAGCCGGATTTCACTCACACAAGTGTAGCATTCATTTTCAGGGGGAAACTCCGGATTCTACCTTTAAAGCAACTGGCCACATTGAAAGTTCATACTATTATAGAAAAAGATCTGAATCATGATTCATTGTTATTTGAAAAAAATAGCAGTGTGTCTTACCTGAGCAACACAATATATCCCGGTGTGCCCCCGCAGGCAGAAATGAAAGACCCAATCACTGACAAAGCCATGTAGATTTTGAACTTGCTATCACAGTTACTTTTCCTGGGGCACTGGCCCAGCTCTGCTGACATGTTCATGGCTGGAGCTGCCATCATCCCAATACAGGTACAGTTATGAAACACCTAATGAAGAAGAATAACATAATAAGACTTGTTGTCACCTTGAACTGTTTGTCTTTTTGCTGCTTATCTTTCATACGTCTGGAGCAAAGAATGTCAAATCTTTACTACTCTTGACAAGTTTGATAACATAAACTGCAAACTCACCATTGTCTTGCCAGTCCCAGTGGAGGCCTGACATCCAGCCAGGCAAGGTGAGGCATACGTCATGCCATTGTAGGCACACACTGGATCCCACAGGTTCATTGAGCAAGAGCAATCCTTGTTGCATTGAGACAGCAAAGTCTGTTGGTCGTAGGATAATTGCGGAGCCCTAGTGTACATGGACATGAATAGACACACACACACACACACACCAGGCGGGTGAGACTTTTTTATTCTTAATTTGAAAAAAAAAAAGATAGTTCAGATACAGTTATTTAAAGATGTTCATCATATGGCTTCAAAATACGACTCTATGCTTATTACTCACCCCTGATATGAAACGGTGAGACCAGCGACCTCTGCGTTATCACAATGGAGGAAAACCTGAATGGCAAGCAGACAAAAGGATCCAAGAGATGCAGTAATGGACACCCTGGCTGCTCCAACAATTCCCAGCTTGAAACGTTTCAGCACAAAACCTCCAGTTATGATGCCCAGTGCTACAGCTGGAAGGTTCATAATACCTGGATGGATGAATAAATGGGTCAGTAGACTGTAAGCATTATAATTATGACTGGTCTCAACTATTGTACAACACAATCAACAGTGTCAGGTCAGCTATTATCTGATGATGAATACTGACTTCAGTTACAGATTAATTTGACAATAACCAAGCTAGAAACAATAGCAGCAAAAGTACAAACTGCATTTTAAGTTTCACAGAAGCATTTTCTTTGCACAAATATGCTGTATCATATTAAATCAGTCATTCTTCATCAAGTCAGGTAGTTACATTTCTGGGGAAGTTCTCAGGCACAATTAAGTATAGAAATACAAACTAATCTGCAACTTATAATCAACTAATAAATTATAGACTTTAAGTCCTCTACATGGACTGTTTGCCTACAAGTCACTAAAGCTTGCTCAAATGTAACTGATTGTTCCAATTATCCCAAATTCTGCTCATTCATATTCACTTTGTAGAGAGAATTACACATCTAACTCTGTGTTGCATTCATGTTGTAATATATGGGCAACAGCTTGTTCAAAACTATAAGAAAATGTCACCAACATCTATGAAGGTATGTTTAACTGTTTCATCTGTCGATATTTCTTTTTCATCTACACCTCAGTTTCTTCAGTTTAGGCTACTTATGCCACAGCCGTCGTCAAACACACTAAAAGAAATGGTTCTGTTTACTAGCTTGTTGTTGTTATTCCGTCTTTGGTGATTGTACAACATTCTCTAACAATAACAATGTTTAGTAACCACTCAGGTAAACAGTCATTAAATGCTAATTATAGCAACTTGGCTTGACACACACACACACACACACACACAAGGAGAATCCACTGCGGGCTATTTAGATCTGAAGTCAGTTTTTATCACACACAATCACACTTCCCTCTAACAACATCATTGTTTCGGTTGACTTGAGCAAACTCAGAGAGAGTAGGGGCTTGTTGTAGCTCCATACCTATGAGGAAAATGGCCTTGGATGCTGACTGGCCAAAGATTTGCTCCATGAACTTTGGCTTGAAGGTGATCATGCCAATGAAGCCATTGACAGCCACCAAGTAGGTCAGGATCATCATTGAGAAGATGCTGTTCTTGAAGAGTCGCCTCAGAGATGGAACAAAGTCTGGCAATGAAAAAAAAGTATACCGATCTTCTTTAAGACTTACAGTCATTTAAATCTCAAATTTACATCACTGGCTTATGTAAACATTACGTTACCTTTAACCATCTCCTGGAATGTGGCTGACTTCTCCTCATGATCCTGTGTCTCATCTGGTAAGAAATTGTCCTGCTCTGTCACAGGAGAAAGCTCTGTGCTTTTACTCTTGCTTTTCTCTTGCCCCTGTTTGGGTAAAGACTTGGGCAGGAAAAAAAAAGGGGATACTAGACAGCAGGATCACTGTGCCAGTCATTATGAAGCCCAGCCACCAGGCTCCCACCCAGCGAGAGTCTTTATGGGTGATGGTGATGCTGTCTGTTGGAAGGAGACAGACATGGACAGGTTATGAAGTGGAAGGTGTTTGTTAAGTAACTTCTAACTCTCTAAACCTAATCCTCAACAGTTTAACCATTGGCAGTGGGATGGGGGCTTTTAGGCTTCTTAATAAGTGACCATTAACAGTTTAAATCATGCGTCTGGTAAACAGTTAGCTGATCCTCTTGTGCCAACAAACTGAAATCTTGGGAAATCCTTTTGCTTATGGAGGACTTGCTGTTTCATGGTGATTCATGGTTTTGTTCTTTTACCGCAACCTTGGCATAAAAGTTCAAAGGGGAAAAAAGGTTAACTGCTTTGCTGAAGGACTCTTTGATGAGGGAAAGTATACATTGGACACATCATAGAGGTCATTGCTATTTGAAATCAGTCTTATCAGTAAGGGTATCGCCAACACAATGAACTGAAAGATAACCTATACTGATTAAAGATACTGAGAATGGCCCAAATCATTGTCAATATATGCCACATTATTGCACAACAGGTGTACATTACTCTTATTTTAGGTAGAAAAAAAGCGGCCCTGATAATAAATCTCATACCCAAATCCACAAATCCAATGTCTACGTAGATCTTGGCAAGGAAGGAGCCCATCATGAACCCTACCATAGGTCCTAAGATTCCCACTGTATGGATGCAGGCTGGGAGAGAAAGAAAGGAAAAGATGGGAAAAATATACATTAAGAGGTGAGATGTTTAAGCATTCTTTTGAATAGACCAAGGACACTTGAACGGTGCAAGAAATGCAACAGAAAAACTGTAAAACTACAGACTGATTGTATCAAACCTGAGGGTGATTTACAGAAACGGCTCAAAATGGGATTAAAAAGAAAAAAACTTGCCAAGACTGTATAGTACTGTAGAAAATAACAAACCCAAATAGAAAGGAGTGTTCTCCTCTCTGGAGAAATCATCCAAATAGGAGACTCCCAGGGGCATGATTGGCGTTTCTCCAATTCCACGCAACATGTTTCCCACAAAAACATAGATCCACATAGAGGAGCCTGCCGCCTTTTCACAGTCTGAAGGGAAGAATACAGGTCGTGAAAAGTTTGTGTCATGTCTAATAAACTGGTTGTCTAAAATGAGACAAATCTAACAAGAAGAAATCTAAAACGAGTCATCGAACATAATGCAGCTAGTGGAATAATAGCCTACCTCTTTTGGAAACTTCATCAAGTTTCTCATTACTGTCAAACACGCTTTGGTTGGCTTGACAGGGCATGATGCTTTCAGTGCTGTTGACCTGAGTGTTGTGAGACATGCTAGTCTCATATTTATACCTAAAAAATATTTTAAAAGTACAAAAATATTGGGTTTTCAGTACAACTGTTCTTAGCATATGAATACAGAAAGGCAAGTTAAATTCTAGTTTTTGTGTTTAGTATATGTTACATAAATGCATGTTATGGACAACAATGTGACAGATGACATTGGAAGTGAAGTTTTCTGTGGACATGACTCAGTCAAGTATGTTTTCTGTTTCACATTTTACTGTAAATCATTATTTATTTAACTACATTAGCAATACTCTCAAGAACCAATGTACCTTAAGGTCTTATTGTAGCATAAACAAGATTTAGATAATGAAAGTAAGTGACAAGTGTACTAACGGTCCCTGGAAAAAGTGAGGCAGGGCTATAAGGAAGGATCCTACGGCCATGATCAAACAGCCGATACCAATCAGCCTGGGACGATGGAGCTTAGCACCAAAATAGCTAACAAAGGCGATGACCAAAAGGTTACCTGGAAATGAGACAAAAGAAATACTTTAATGTATGAATTCATGGATGAGTCAGTCAGTCAGTCAGTCAGTCATTTTCTTTACCGCTTATCCAGTTCAGGGTCGCGGGGGTTGCTGGAGCCTATCCCAGCTATTATCAGGCTGCACGGCTTCCTCCCACAGTCCAAAGACATGCATGTTAGGTTAATTGGTTAGTCTAAATTGCCCCTAGGTATGAATGTGAGTGTGCATGGTTGTCTGTCTCTTTGTGTTGGCCCTGCGACAGACTGGCGACCTGTCCAGGGTGTACCCCGCCTCTCGCCTGATAATAGCTGAATTCATGGATGAATAGTAGATATTTGATAACATTTAAAAAAGATCTAAATGTTGTTTAAAGAAACATTACGATGGGCAAATTGAATATTCCTCTGAATTTTTCAAGCATTCTTATAAATTCCATGCTGCAATGCATGAGTGAAAAATAGGTTCAAAAATGTCCTTACCCATTTCAAAGCTGCCATCTATAACACCAATCAGGGAGCTCGGTATATCAAAGCGCCTCTCAATCTGAGTGATAGAGCTCTTCAGATAGGCTCCACCGAAAGCTTTAGCAAAATACACAAATGCCAGAGAAACCAGGAAGAGCTGAAACACATACAAATTATTAGGTTAGGCCTCTACAGTACAGCTGAGTTGTGTTGATTAAATTAAATCCAAGTTGGACATGAGTGGATATTGGAGTGCTCCTGGTTGGTGAAAATGGTTGATCTCAGATGATTTCATTGCTATTAACTTCTTTTGTGAGTAACCAGATTAGATCATTTATACTGATTCAATATTTTTTCTCTTTTGTTATGTATGTGCGTGCCATTCACCCTCACCACTTCACACTTAAAGACCAGAACTTGATCTGCTTTCAGTGATGAGATTAATGACAATGCAAATTTGATGAGAGTAAAGTCTAAAATAAGAAAGAAGAACAAGAAAATCACTGCTGGTTTTATCCATCATTTTAGTTTTCATACTTTTAGGGCCTGTCTGTGGAGATTAAAAGTTGTTTTTTTATCTGCAAACTCTGCTCTAAAGTGTTAGGAATGGATGCAACTTTGTGTTTATTCATGATGATATGCTGTGAACACTTTGCATGTTTATTTTGTTAGCTTTTTATCTATTGTGAACTATTTATTTGTAGAGAAATGGCCCCTGACAGAAACTTTTGGTCACTTCCCTGCACAGAGTAGCCATTTGTCCCATCAGCTTCCAATTTGCATCCCTCGCTGACTGTAGGAAGTAACACTCTGTCAGGCATGTAAGGGGATGCAACAAGCTTGACTGGAAGCTACATACAGGCCCATATTAGTCAAAAATCTATATTATAAGGATTACAGAAACAGAATTACAATCTAATCACCAGGATCCAGTGTAATTTTATTTTCAAGAAACATCATACATTTAATGTCAAAATTTCCCAATAATTGCAATCCATTGTCTTTCCCACCTCAAAACAGTGATGGTACTATACCTCCAGGATGTATGGATGTAGGAGCCAAGCATTACTTCAAAAAATAATATGCAATCTCTCCAGCACATGAAATGTATCTGTTAGTTTTAAGTGCAAAAACATTTTGTTGGAGGCCAAAGTTTGAATTTACTGTTTTGAAAATGTTAAAATGTGAAAACTAATTTCAGCTAAAATAGCTTACCAGGCGTGGACGGTAAAATCAGTGAAATTAAGGATTAAGAGCTTCTATTATCTTATCTGTGAACTGCATTTGGAGTAACATTTAGCAAAGCCCTCAGCTACCTGGAGTTTAAATCTTGTTTGCATGTTGTCATACTCTTGACACAAAGATTGTTAAAGATTGACAGAGATTCCCAGTAGGTTGGAGGGCACAGACTATTCTCTGATTATTTAGATAACTACAATACTTGCCAAACAGTTACAGGCCTTCAAGCAAGCATTTCCACAAAAGTTCAACAGGTTTCTACTTTTAACATGTTTTACTTTTCTTTTTGCAGGTAATTATTCATAAAATGTTACATTTGATGATAATTTTTCCTTCATTTATTAATTTTTTCTATTTTTATCAACGAGCATCACAGTTTGAATAATGCACACATATGATGTAATGAACTATGACAAAATATTGACAAAGTATGCAAGCATCGATAGTATGCATAAAGTTTACAGCAACCAGTTTCCATCTCAAGGACCACTGTACTATTAACCTTACATATTTATTAGAGTCTGACTTTATGTGTATTTTATCATTTAGCCAAATAGGTATGTTGCACCTGATGAACGAAAAAAAAAAAAAACAAAAAACAGCTCTGACTTTTACTGCCTTATCAGAGTAATATTTGTGATAACAATTGACTAATAATACAGGCACAAAATGCCACTGAAAAACAAATTATCCAAGATTATGTAAAATGATAATATGATAATGACAGTAATGATCTAGAATTATGAAAATTTGGGACTTTTGACATTTTTGTGTCAAAAATCCTATATTTTGAAATATAGAGAAATTTCACTAACCTTGAGCTTGGAGCAACATGGCTCACGTGTTTTTTTGGACTCAACACTCATGATGCTGCTGTGTGTAGATGTGAAAAGAGCAGGAAAAAGGCACTAACAAGACCTGCAAATAGACAAAAATGAAATGAACACAAATAATAAAGGCAAATGATAAACAAACCCCCCCCCCCCAAAAAAAGAGTTTAAAAAAGATATCAGAAAAGTTCCTTAAAAAAACTATTTCCTTTTTTCCTGCCTTACTTGTCATGTCATGTAATATAATAAAGCAAAACAAATAAGAAAAACTTGTACTGAGCTTATTCATTGCAGTCAAAACATGCATTTTTTTTAAAAGTATTTGTTTCAAAATGATCTTACTTGCTTTTTTTAAAAAAAAAAAAAAAAAAGAAGAAGAAAATTAAACAATATACACAAAATGCAATAAACTTGAACAAAAAAGGTCAAACGAAATGATTCAGTCTCAGCACATCCTATAGAAAAGCTTCTAGAGCAGGAAGCAGTCAAGCAACACTAAAAGTTTTTTTTTTTTTTACCTGTAAGGCAGCAGTGATCCTACAGTATGAAGGGTCCCAGCTGAAAGCTTGTTGTACCTTTGACAGGACTTTGTGCTTAAAGCACTCGTCTTATCACAAAAAAAAAGTATAAAATCACCTGTAATCAGTAACTCAGGCACTCGTGTGCTTGTTGATCATGTCAATAAAAAGCCATCCAGCCCCTCCAGCCCTCACGCACACAGATGCACGCATGCAAACACAACCGTAACTGCTGTGGTTGTTCCAGTGGGATGCTTGTCTGACCAGCTCCGAAAGGTTCAGAGGTTCGCTGAGTACAAACACACAGACCTTCACATTCTCGCACATCCTCCTCTGTGAACATCACAGGCCTCCCAAGTATCCATCCTTTTGAACGCACAACAAACAGCAGCAGCGTGAAGCTGACCAAAGTTTATTGTCGAGTGAGCCTGCTGTTTCTGTTAGTTTGCTTGTTTCAAAGAGTGAAATGATTTCCTCTCCCGGAGAAATCCAGCTTTTGTAATGCTGGGTGTTTCCAGGGCTTGATCAAAGTCTTCCTGTACTATTGATAGCTCCTAACAATGGTTTTCTCTCTGTGCCCTCATGTCTGAGTACAGCACATCCCATCACCTTATCACACTCCTTAAACAGTAGGTATTCACTAGAGGGTCATTACATACCAACTCACATCAACTTCCCAGTTCTTGTCATGGATCTTTGGGGTTAAAAAAATTCCCATCCAAATATCTCATTACTTAAAAATATTTGAAGCTTTGCCATCTGAGCTAAATTATATGATTTTCAATTTTCTGTATAAGCCACGCCAATAACTCATTTGTTATGAAACTGGGTTTAAATAATTAAATAACTACTCTAGATAATCATTTCACTTCTTTGACTCTGTGGAACTTTGACATAGTTGGATCACACCCCAAAGCTAATTTGTCATACTTTAATTACTGACTGTGACGCATACAAAATTAACATTTAATCGCGGGAGATGGCAGAAATCTCACACCACAAACATCCTGTGATAAAGCCTCAGAAGTTTGTTTGTTAGTATCTACAAAGGTGCATAATGCAAAGTTTGGTTGTCAGTGAATTATGTTACTTGATGAAAACATATTTAAGCAAAGAATAAAAATGTGCATTGACTGCTAACTAATCGTTTTGATTGTGTCTGAATTTGGATGCCTACAGTATATTCTGTAACAGTCACAGTGTTGTATAATCTTTGACTTTGGTTTTGGTATCTGTATTTTACAGCTCCACCTTCATAGCTGGCGACATGTGAGCAGGCGTGCTGTCTGGTGATTATGTCAAACAGATGCAGGGTCACTGATCTCCTCTTTGAGCTCCCGATAGCCTCTACTCTCCTGCTCCTCCTGCGGGCCACAGTGCAAACTGTGCTGTGCCGGGACCAAGGCACGTGGGAAGGTCACTATCTGATGAAAGTTGCTGCCAGATGTGTGACACAAAATATGGAAAATGTAGATTAGGTGGAAAATAGAGAACAAGAAGGCAGGGAGTAGGGTGGGATAGAGAAAGCAAAGATGGAGAAGAAAGTCATGAAAAAGGACACCCTCTCAGTTCTAAAGTTTTATTTAGCCATTGCAAACTTTTTCTTTTTGATGGTGTGATAGGGATCATTGTCCTTTTACATTACCCAGTTAAATCCAGGTTTTAGCTGTCGAATAGATTGACATTTGACTCTAGAATATTTTGGCACACAGAGGAGTGACTGTTGACTCAATAATTACACGGTGTAGAGGTCCTGTGGATACAAAAAAACCCAGAAATCAGTTGACGTATCAGTGTTGATATGTGGTTGGTTTTGGCTGTGTTTAGAGCAAACACCCCCACTTTGGTCTCGTCTGTTTGCGGAACATTATTCCAGAAGCCTTGTAGTGTATTTTGAAGCAACTTTTCAAACCTAAGCTGTGTTATGTTCTTTGCAAAGGGGTGTTACCCTTCTGTTCCAACAAGCCACGCTTGTTTCATTCTTTTCAAACTATACAGTCAAGAACTTAGCATGCTAACTGAGATCGGGATCTGAGATATGGACTGTTCCTGACACAGCCTGACTTTGGAATGACCTGCAGGAATATTTCCTCGCAGATTGGAAACTTTTTTGGATATTTTCTATTTATAAATAATCTTTGACACTGCAGAATGATGGACTTCCGCTTGTTTGGACCTGGCTTTATAACCCCCGCCAGACTGATGGGCTGCAATAGCTGATGTCTTTCTTCCTGGATGTTGTGTTTAAAGACACCTCAATGATCCAGAGCAGCAAACTGACTAACCCATATAGAAGTGGTCACACCTACTGATGATCAATTAATCAGTTTCATTTGATTATCCTCTTAATTCTTATGGAATGAGTAAGAGTGTAGTTACTTCATTTTGGCTCAGTCTGTGTCATATTTCACCTTAAAATAATAAAAAAAAAAGAATTTAGTAACCTCATGCAAGGGGATTCATAACTTGTGCAGCAAACTCTACGGCAAAATGATCAATATTTTGCAGAACTAGCTATTTCTCTACTCATATGACTCATAGTTCATTGTGTAATATTATTAAAAGCAACACTTTGCGAGTTAAACCTCCTAAACACTATAGTTCGGTTAGTTTGGTACTGGCCAGTCATAGAACAAAAATAAAAAAATAAAATAAAATAAAGAAAAACAACACAGAAAGAAAAACACAAAATCTGAACATGTCTAGTAAACAAAAAGAAGTGATGTAATTTTTTACACTATGAAAAGGAACCAGTAGGGGGAGGCCTCTCATCTAAAATGAATTTTTGCATCAAACCTTTTCTGCATGCATGGCTCATAACAGAGCAGCACTTGTGTTTTTCTTGAACCACAGGTTCTGGTTTAAGAGATCAGCATATTCCTTCAAAAAGAAATATTGGATCACTTCTAAGCATGTGTGAATAAATTTAATAAAACTACCTCGCTATTAATTCGTCTGAACAATTATTAAAATGAATCTGATAGTAGTTTACTCCCAATTTTATGTTAACAAGTTAAGGGTGAATTTCAATAACTGGTATAAATTTGTTCCAATTTTTCACTGGTTTGTAAGGTTAAAAGTCTATCTGGCAGTTGCTGCCACCTTTTGATCATTTTCAAACTGGGAATAAGTCAGGTAGAATTGCTAAATTAATTTCCTTAAGACATTATGTAAGCCTTTATCATGAAATGGTCAATACCACGATGTACCTTGGGATTTCCATCAAACTGATAGTGCCGTCTGAGGGGTCAGACATCACACCAAGCTTAGACATACGACAGACATCTTTACTGCAAAGTCATGGTGTTGTGGTCTTTTAGGTAAATGCAGCAATAAACAGCTATAACTGAATTCCAAAAGAGAACAAAGGAGATCCTTGGTCTTTAAACAGAAAAGAAGTCTCATTGTGACCAGAGAATGATGGGCATTTTTAGAGAGACATTCATTCTTCTGTATGAGAGCTGCCAGTAGCTCTAGTTTAAACCATGCAATTTCTACCCGATGATTGGCTCAGAAATCATGTTGACTCTGAAAGAAGGCCTTTTTTAATATAATTATGTTGCAGCACTTTTTGCTTTTGTCAAAGATTTCAAACTTTAACAAATGATCCACATTTGTTGATTGCAAATGGGACTGAATAGGTTTCAAGATCTTGTGAGATGTCTCAGACACTGTCAGACCAGAATAGTGTTTGTGTTGTAATGGTGTAAGCTTTCACAATTGGTGCGTGGGGAGTGGGTAGCCGAGTGGTAATGTTGTGGGCTTTAGCGCGGAGGATCTGGGTTTGAGACCCCGTCACGCCACCCAGGCAAACTACCGTGGACCCCTGAGCAAGGTCTCCAACTGCTCCCCAGGCTGCCCCGGGCTCTGATACTTACAGTACAGAGATGGGTGAAACGCAGAGCCCTAATTTCTCAACAGTATGTATCAAAATTAGACAAAGGAAGCAAACATATTTAGCATGCTGAAGATTTATTGAAATGAAAGAAGAATCCACAAAATGTCTGTGATTACAACTCAAATCCACTTTCTCATCATCTCTGAGAGACTTTCTGAAGTTACTGGTATTCTCTTAAAAAGCTGAATAGAAAATGATAAAGAATGTGATTTGGGCAGTTTCTGTTGACATGCTTTAATGTTAAGTCTTCTTTTGCTTTTTTCGCTATATTTAAAAAATAATTCTATGCTAACTTTATACCTCATATGTCTAGTTTTGTTTCCTACTTTTGTTTTTACCCTGTTGATGATTACTGACATCTTACATTAGTCTTTATTGTGACTGTGTCCCATCCTCAAGCTGCTCTGTATTTTTCGACTTTTGTTGTTAGACTCCTTCCCCTCGCAACACTTTTACTTGTGTTTCATTTGATAAAGTTGATTAATTCCTTCCTCTTCTATGTCATGAACCTCGATTTGGGTATCCACTACTGCTACAACACCAACTGTTATAATGTTTTATTACTTAAAATAATCCCTAACTTAAATTTGTCATTTACAAAAGAATTCAGATCAACCAAACTGTGCTTGTTTTAATCACTTTTGGGAATAATTCTGGAACCTTATTGGTGGGAAAACTGAGGGTACTGAAGACAGCTCAGAAAAGGTACACAAGTGGTTATATAAGATCCTACAGTTAAGCCAGTACAATAATAGATCAATTTGTCACTATGACTGGGTGAAAATTTATGGGGAAAATTCATCAGAGTGCAAAAAGTGAAGGAGAATGAATACACACTGAATAACAGTAATGGTGTGTGGGGAAAAAAAACAAACATTGAAACTTCTTCATTTGTGCTTGGACTGGAAATGATCAAAAGATAGCAGTATGTTGGCCGCGATCGGCCCAACTGGGAGAGCAGATGACCTCCGCCATACAGACGCTCCTTGATGAATTCTTGTTTTTGATCATTGATTAAACTTGTTATAGGCCTTCTAAATGGCAATAGATTAGATTGGATTAAATTTGAATAGATTAGATGTAGATTGAAAATATGATTGGAGAGCTTAATGTTTTTGCACTAGTTGCACTTTATACACAGCTGCAGATGTACTGTATATAAAACTGTATAGCTGTATTTAAAGTGTATACACTATATATAAAGCTTACAAGCTCTACACTCACAGCTGGTCACATGCTTGTAAGCATATTGTCTGATAGTGTGATCAGAACAATGTAGATTCACTGATCTCTTCTCTGAGCTTTGTTCTTGACAACATCTGTACTCCTGCTCCACTTGCAGGTCCTCGTACTTCACCACCCTGTTGGAGGCAAAGATATTTCATTTTTATTTGTATAGCACTTTTCGTAAAACTGCTGTACATGTCATAAGATAAAACAACAGTTAAAAATAAGATTAGTATTAGTACCATATAATTCAATAGAAAAAAAATCAAAATGAAAACATAAGTAATTCAAGAATGAAAGTGGATCGAAATAGGTAAGTTTTAAGTTCTGATTTGAAAGTGGCAGGATCTGTGGTGTTTTGGATGTGTTGAGGGAGAGAATTTAAGAGGATGGGAGCAATGACAGAAATGTTATGAATGGGTGAATGAGGGTTTCAGCTGCAGGGAAAATAAGGAAGAGGAAGGGGCGGGCAATGTTTTGAAGGTGCAATGACAATGAATTTCACTTTTCTGAGGTTTTGGGGGTATGATATGATCTGTTGTGCACTGATGAGGCCATGTGAATGTCAAAGTGAGTATCAAAGTCCCTGTTCATGGACGGTCAGCATTGTGTCTTTGTTCAAAAATGGTTGAATATGACAGAGGCTTATCATACATAATTCATATTCTCCAATTAGAGAATGCTATCAAGCAACACATTTGAGTGTCAAACATGGGAGGAGAATTTGATTGGGTGAAGGTGGGAAGAACAATAGAAAGAGGGTGAGTATAACGCATTATGTTTAAAGGGACATTGTGTAGCAGTTGTATATCACAGCAACTTTTCATGCTGCATTCACGTGAAACCAGGCAGTTAGCAGACGGATGACAGACGCTGCATGTAAAGGCATAAACAAGCCTCTATGTGAAGAAGTGGTCTGTCAGTTACAGTGACTTCAGTACCCTTCTCTGATACGTTGTCACGGCGATGTCATATTGTCTTCCCTGACCCATCTTTTACTGTCTTTCTCTTGGCTTCTGTGATTTAAATGACATTTGGTTTGTTACTGACAACCGTCGTGAAACGTGAAAACATGGCAACATGGCAACACAACATGGTAGCCACCACTGAGCCTGCCAGTTTGATGTGTATATGAATTATATTAACGACAAATTCAGAGCTTACAGGAGCACTTCAGTTTGTTAATAGGAGTGATTACTGATGAATGGAAAACCACTTTTGAACAAAATAATCGATTCTTGTGAATAGATAACAGGAGAAGTTACACGATGTCCCTTTAAGGAAAAAAAAAAACTTTTATTGACAGTGACAGATGGATTTGCCTTTACCTGGGCTGAGAGACACATTGTCCCTGACACACAGGCATCTGTATGACACTGGTACAGTTGTCAATGGTGACATTCATTCTGGATACTTTGGGAGCACAGCTTTGGTTACCTGGTGAAGGAGTATACATAAAAAAGTAAGCCATCAAAAAAGTTTAGTTTCTTTCAGAAAAAAAAATTAATTTGAGTTACAAAATTCAGCTGGACAGATGGGAAAATGTCAGCTTAACAGTAATCATCTGAATAAATTTCTTCTGACTTGACTTACATGTATAACAACATTGTTGGTCATCCCAAGCTCTGTCATCCTGGAGTAAAAATCAATGATATTTCATGTTTAGTGCAACTGTTTTGTCTAATTTATTCTGAAGTATATTCATTCAAATATCTAACTGTAGTTTGACAAGACTGGTGTAATGGTTTTCTCTTTTTTTTTATTTAACTTTACTCAACACATGGGAATGTACTTGTTCGGATCAGATTCAGTCTGCTTGAAAAGCCCATATTGTTGCCTTAGTACTTGATCAATATTCATTGTCAGACTATTTTAATTGTATGTAATTCAATAAAACACTTGATCAGTATTGTTATTTACAATATATGCTATGGGTGCTTCTGTACCTCAGGGCAGCTTTCTGTAGGACACACTCTTGTCTCTGTTTGTATGCCCTCTTTGGTGCAGTTGAATGACATGCAGGGGTGGGCAGCATCTTTCCAAATTTCTCCAACCTACAGTACACAAAGAGAGATGTTAAACTAAGACACTTGGCAACATTGTGACTCATTTAGGTAATTTAATAAGAGAAAAGCATGAGAATAAACACAACACACCCTGTATGTCTGTCCATGATAACTGCAGGTCTTCTCAACTGAAAAATAAAATGAATGGTTCATAAAAAAGGAGCTGAAGTGAAGTCCACTTTTTCAGCCTTAGGAAGCTGCAGCTGGCTCCAGGATTGTGCAAAATTAACTATCAAAAACAGTCAGAACCAAAGAGTTTTGAGGTCGGGAAGTTATGCAGTGTTATTTCATAAACTCCAAAGATACTAAACTGTATCTTCACCCAAATCAAGTGTATTTGTAAGTGGTCATACTCTATCATATCATTTATTTGCAATAACTTAAATAAAACAAACACACACACACACACACACACACACACACACAAACACACACACGCAAACACAAAACAGGATTTGGATTAAATGACACTGAAAAATACAATATCAAACTAAATAAATAAATAAAGTTCCAGCTCTTACCACAAGTCTGATCCCCACAGCAAGAAATGTTTACCAAAATATCATTTGGCCCACAAAGAGGTGCTGTCACTGGTGTTTTTCTAGAACACTCTTCAGTCAAAGTCTGGTTGTTGCATGTGCACAGGTCACAGTTAGACTGCCATACCTCACCAGGCTGGAAAACGGGTACAAGTTATGTTCTCTATATGGAAGATACCTTAAAAATAAGTGCAATCTTTTTTTTTTTTTTTTTTCAAAACTTTATGGTTTGAGGTACTGTAATTGCACTTTAAAGGAAGGCCAAAGGCTTGAATTTAAACTGTGGCATGTTGTGGTAAGATAAGAAAAAGATGCTTACAAATTTTGGCTCTCCTCGTGGTCCTTTGCAATCTGTGGGCAAAGAAGAAAGAACTCATTTCTTTGTCTTCAAGCAAAACTTCTAACAAGGGTTCATATCACCATCTTAAAACATGATACTTACAGTTGCAGTGATCCACACAGATATCTGAGTGTTTTCCTGCTCTTAAAACGCCGGGCGGACAGAAACAGCCAGTGCTGGGCTTTTTACAAGGGATGCTCCTGGATGAGACATTCTGAAAAGCCACATCAAAGGAAAATAAATTATAAAAATCTTTGAAGTCAAACAAAAATATATCATCTTTAAGATAGTTTCCAAACCCTCCATAGCAGAAGTCATCCAGCTTTGTTTGACATTCTCGGAACTCCAATCCTTCTTTACAATGAACATCTGAAACACACCCAAGGACACTAACTTAATTATCACTTTAAAGAAGAATTTAAGTCATACATAAAACAGTTCTCTGTTTTGTTGGCTTGACTGTGAGAAAAATAGAAGGTGCCTACCACAGCGTCCATCAGTCAGCCATCTCCAGTCCACACATAAACCAACTTTTTTACATTCCTCAGCAGCTTGCTCCAGAGAAGAGCACGCAAAATTTACTCCATTGCACGAATCAAACTCGCAGTTCTTCTTTATGAGAGTCAGATTCACATATTTGCTGCAGTTTTCAAACACTCTAAAGAAAGAAAGTTTAAGATTTAGTGGATAATTAGATATAAAATGTATTGTGCAGTGTACATTTAACAGCAATCTCACTCATACTGCTTCTACTACAGATCCCAACTCTAATAACTGTACTGGGAAACACACTGGTGGTTTAGCAGTTCACAGTTTGGGTTTGGGGGATCGGGTGGGCTCCAGGTTGGTGGAAGTGTTTTAGGATAACAGGGTACATCTTTTGGTATAGAAAAACAGGCTGGCTTCAGAGGATCAGTGTAGACCCAGTCATAAGCTGTCTTATCACAGCATGTGTCATCCTCAATTTTCCCTCCTTTACGGATACATGATGCACCACCACACACACCTGCAATAAAAAGAGAGGAGCTCAATATAAAACATCTGCAAATTATGGTAGTTTATCTGATTATTACTAGAATCTACAGTATCTCACTTGTCTGAATAAACACAGCTTTGAGCTGACAACTGCCTGCAACTTACAATTACCTTAAAAAACGCATATCCAATAAAAACGCAGGCTGCTAAGATGGATATGCAGCATGCATTAACTTACTCGTTTGGATTGTAATTTTTCCTTCCAAAACCTACCGCATTGCCCCTGGGTGTTGTTATGGAAGTGCTCCATTGCTAAATTCACCACCACAGTAAAAGACGCAGAGAGGGAGACGAAGGAGCGGATCTCCGAGATGTCGATTATCACTTCAAATCCTGTGGTTTTAAAACTCATTCCATTTTTTTCATATGGTGGCTGTATGGTAACATTGTTCAGAGTGGCCTGAGGAAGATCAGATCAGTATCAACTGTGTCAGCAGAATATTGTTGCATAAGAGTTGTTAAAAATGTTTTGATGGTATGTCACATAAAACACATTTACTGTTGGGATTAAAACTAGGGAAAAAAAATATTACCTCTACTGTAGAAACATTTGAGATAGTAAGTGTAGCTATATTGTCTTTATATTTCAGAATGATGCTTTTAGTACAGGAGCCTTTGAGGCCTGGTACACAGTAGAAATTGTCCACAGCAATGGTCAGATTATGATTTGTTGACTGCTCCTCCACCAGGATGTAGGTGCATTCTTCCAGGAAGTCAAAGGTTACACCCTGGAAAGAAATGTAGTGGGGGTCCCCATACAGCTCACAGCGACCTGAAAATGTTGCATGAAAGATATCAGTTGATTGAAAATAAGATTAAATAATTGGCTGCTTTGCAAATGTTGTCAGTCAGACAAGTCATACATTTGGATGGACTACTGTGAAATTTACCACATGCATTAGCAGGGATCTCCAGTGCCCTGCAGGTTTTAGAGATTTCCCTGCTGCAACATGCCTTATTAAAATGCAATGATGCCTCAACAGCTTGTTGTCAAGTACTGCACAAGCTTCTTAGCCACTCATTGATTTGAATCAGGTGTGTTGCAGCACAGAAACATCTAAAACCTGCAGGACAGTAGCCCAAGAGGCCCAGAGTATTGTTGGTGATATTAGAAACCAACAAGTTTAAATCATAGAATATACTTTGCAAATATAAAAAAACAACATAAATATCTTAGATATTAATGTGACCATAAAACAAAACCTTTGAAAAGCAACACATGTATACACTCACAGTCACATTTCCATGTTTCACAGCATGCGTCCTTGACCTTTGTCATCTGATTTCTTGGACATGTGGGAACTTCAGGCTCTGGACAAACTACTGGTGTCAATTCTATTATCCCATTCATACATCTCCTATGGAAGCAGTCCTCAAACCATTTATTACTTATGTCTTCACAATGTGCTGTGGTCCACCCAGAGGTCACATTTGGGGTGTTGTGCGTTGTTGTAGTTGAAGAAACAATAGTGGTGGTTGGTATTGCTGTAGGTAAAGAAGCTGTCGTCGACAGGTTAGAGGTGGACGGTGATATTGTTGTTGAAGTATGTGTATTTGGTGGTGTTGATGAGGTGGATGGTGTTGTAGTTGACTTAGAGACAATGGTGGGCATTTGAGTAGCTGAAGTAGCCGTAGTTGACGGTGTAAATGTGGGGGTGGATATTGTCATTGTTGAAGCTTCTGTAGTTGTTGGTATAGAGGTGGTAGTTGGTACTACTGTAGTTGTTGTTGCTGAAGTTGGTGTAAAGATGGGAGTGGAGATAGCTGTAGATGCAGTTGTAGTTGATTGTGTAGACATGGTGGTGGATAAAGTTGATGCTGTAGTTGGTGTAGAGGTGTTGGTTGGTACTGTTGTAGGTAAAAGAGCTGTAGTTGACAGGGTAGAGGTGGTGGGTGATATTGTAGTTGAAGTATTTGTATTTGGTAGTGTAGATGTGGTGGATGGTGATGTTGCAGTTGACTTAGAGACAATGGTGGGCATTTGAGTAGCTGAAGTAGTTAAAGGTGTTGTAGATGTGTTTATGGTTAAAGTTGTAGCTGAATTTGTTGATTTAGATGTGCTGGTGGGCATTGTTGTTATTAAGGTAACTGTAGTTGTAGTAGTGGAAGTTGTCTGCGTTGTTTTAGATAAAGTATTTGATGGTGTAAAATAGGTGGTGTATATTGTTGCAGACGAAGCTATTGGAGTTAATGGGGTAGAGGTGCTGGAGGGTACTGGTACACTTGATGTATGTGTAGTGGATGTAGATGTGGTCGTTGGTTTAGATTTGGTGGTGGTGGGCAGTGCTGTAGTTGATGGAACTATGGTTGTAGATGTGGTTGAAGGTATTGGTATACTTGATGTATGTTTAGTGGCTGTAGATGTGGTAGTTGGTGAAGATGTGTTGTTGGTGGTGGTGGGCAGTGCTGTACTTGAAGGAACTATAGTTGTAGGGGTGGTGGAAGGTATTGGTATACTTGATGTATGTTTAGTGGATGTAGATGTGGTAGTTGGTGGAGATGTAATGTTGGTGGTGGTGGTGGGCAGTGCTGTAGTTGATGGAACTATGGTTGTAGATGAGCTTGAAGGTATTAGTTTACTTGATGTATGTGTAGTGGATGTAGATGTGGACATTGGTTTAGATTTGGTGGTGGTGGGCAGTGCTGTAGTTGATGGAACTATGGCTGTAGATGTGGTTGAAGGTATTGGTATACTTGATGTATGTGTAGTGGATGTAGATGTGGTAGTTGGTGGAGATGTAATGTTGGTGGTGGTGGTGGGCAGTGCTGTAGTTGATGGAACTATGGTTGTAGATGAGCTTGAAGGTATTAGTTTACTTGATGTATGTGTAGTGGATGTAGATGTGGTAGTTGGTGGAGATGTGGTGTTGGTGGTGGTCAGTGCTGTAGTTGAAGAAACTATGGTTGTAGAGATGGTAGAAGGTATTGGTTTACTTGATTTATGTGTAGTGGATGTAGATGTGGTTGTTGGTTTAGATTTGATGGTGGTGGGTAGTGCTGTAGTTGATGGAACAATGGTTGTGGATGTGGTTGAAGGTATTGGTATACTTGATGTATGTGTAGTGGATGTAGATGTGGTAGTTGGTGGAGATGTGGTGTTGGTGGTGGTGGGCAGTGATGTAGTTGAAGGAACTATAGTTGTAGAGGTGGTGGAAAGTATTGGTATACTTGATGTATGTATAGTGGATGTAGATGTGGTCGTTAGGCTAGATTTGATGGTGGTGGGCAGTGCTGTAGTTGATGGAACTATGGTTGTAGATGTGCTTGAAGGTAATGGTATACTTGATGCATGTGTAGTGGATGTAGATGTGGTAGTTGGTGGAGATGTGGTGCTAGTGGTGGTGGGCAATGCTGTAGTTGAAGGAGCTTTAGTTGTAAAGGTGGTGGGAGGTGTTGGTATACTTGATGTATATGTAGTGGATGTAGATGTAGTGTTGGTGGTGGTAGGAAATGCTGTAGTTGAAGGAGCTATAGTGGTAAAGGTGGTGGGAGATATTGGCATACTTGATGTATGTGTAGTGGATGTAGATGTAGTCATTCGTTGAGTAGTGTTGGTGGTGGTGGGCAGTGCTGTAGTTGATGGACCTTTAGTTGTAAAGATGGTAGAAGGTATTGGTTTACTTGATGTATGTGTAGTGGGTGTAGATGTGGTCGTTGGTTTAGATTTGGTGGTGGTGGGCAGTGCTGTAGTTGATGGAACTATGGTTGTGGATGTGGTTGAAGGTATTGGTACACTTGAAGTGTGTGTAGTGGATGCAGATGTGGTAGTTGGTGGAGATGTGGTGTTGGGGGGGGGCAATGCTGTACTTGAAGGAGCTTTAGTTGTTGAGGTAGTGGAAGGTATTGGTATACTTGATGTATGTGTAGTGAATGTAGATGTGGTTGTTGGTTTAGATTTCGTTGTGGTGGGTAGTGCTGTAGTTGATGGAACTATGGTTGTAGATGTGGTTGAAGGTATTGGTATACTTGATGTATGTGTAGTGGATGTAGATGTGGTAGTTGGTGGAGATGTGGTGTTGGTGGGCAATGCTGTAGTTGATGGACCTTTAGTTGTAGAGATGGTAGAAGGTATCGGTATACTTGATGTATGTGTAGTGGATGTAGATGGGGTAGTTGGTGGAGATGTGGTGTTGGTGGGCAATGCTGTAGTTGATGGACCTTTAGTTGTAGAGATGGTAGAAGGTATCGGTATACTTGATGTATGTGTAGTGGATGTAGATGGGGTTGTTGGTTTAGATTTGGTGGTGGTAAGGAGTGTTGTAATTGATGGAACTATGGTTGTAGAGATGGTCGAAGGTAATGGTATACTTGATGTATGTGTGGATGATATGGTGGTTGGTGCAGATGAAGTGTTGGTGGACAGTGCTGTAGTTGTAGGAACTAAAGTTGTAGAGGTGGCGGAATGTATGCTCGATGTATGTATAGGGGATGTAGATATTATCGGTGGAGATGTGGTGTTAGTGGTGGTGGTGGTGGGCAGTGCTGTAGTTGAAGGAGCTTCAGTTGTAAAGCTGGTGCCTATCACTGTTGACCAGGTTCCCAAGGTATTGGAGACATTAGTAGTGGTAATCATCTGTGTTGTTGTAGTGGACCGCAGTGATGTTTGACTGCTAGCAAAGACAGTTGTACTAGGACCACTTGTAGTGGCAGGTGTAGGTGCTGGTGATGGTGCTGTTGAAGTAGAAGTGGTTATAAGTTAAGTCTTTATGCAAAATGTAAGGTTGACAAAGAAAACTGTGACATTTACTAGTTTTTGTATACAATTCAGCACTTTTTAAACAAAAGTACAAAATGTGCATCTCTTTCTATTCTAAAAAATAATTTCTCACTTACTGCAAATAATTGTTCCATTTTCACAGGGGCTAATGACACGTATTGGTAGAGAGTAAAGAGAATCAGTTGTTAATATTTTTGGCAACACTTTAAATGTAAACTAGTATTAATATTAAGATATACCACATGCAGCAGGAACGCATCAACTTACCACCATGTGGAGTTTATCATTACTTGTTTTCCAGGTGGAACAACAGTGTCATTGAAATAACAGGAGCAGTTCCTCAATGTAGCGCACCCACCAGTGTTCTCGTCATAGTAAGGTGCCTCTTTTGGACATCTCGGGTAACATCCTTTACAAAAAATCAAAGAAAGTATTTGTTTCCATTTCATTTTATTGGAGAGGTTTTTGTAAGCATTAGTTAGAACAAAAATGAGACAAAATAAACAAAAAAAAAAACATTCAGTAGCAATTAAAATATCATTCTCAACAGGGTTGTTTGCAATTAACTTCAAAAACAAAGACAAGATATTATTTCCTTTGCTAGCAAAATATTAAGTCAAATGTCATAATTTCACTCAAATACAGCTGAAAATGTTTGGATACCTTCCAGCTTGTGCGTAAGATGGTTTCCATGGCTACAGGTTAGCATCCTACCACAGGCTTCATAATGCCAGCTACACTGGTCCTGCTCATTGTAGTAATCGCAGTAGACCGCTGAAGAATGAAATAAATTCCCGTTAAATTTCATGTTTCCTTAACACACCAATACAATTTAACCATAGTCCTTGTCTTTCATATAACTGATAAGGAAGCAAATACTGGTGAAATAGAACTTACAGTAATAGGATCAGAAAAATTGTGGTTTTTAGCAAGAAATTTTATTGTTTAAATTCTTAGAGTATTAGACCACAGAAAAAATAAGAATTTTGTGAGAATCCTGACGTCCTCATCTCTGAACACACACACACACACACGCACACACACACACACACACACACACATGTATATATATATATATATACATATATGTATATTTATAAAATAAAGAGCTATTATCACTGATAAAGGCTGCGTTTGTTTATGGTTTAAGTTAGACTATAACTGCAGTTACCCAATGATCACTTGAATCAAGATAACTTTCATACTGTATGTAAGTTAAACAATTGCACTTACGACATAAATCAGGTGTTCTCCAGTTTATGCAGACATCCTGGTCACTGCAGGCCTCTGCGTAGGCGGCTACAGCTGTGCAAAAACCCAGGAACTTCCCTTCAAATTCACAGGAGCAAGATTCCTGCACACAGGCCTGGTAGTAGGGCTCGGGGTCTACCTAAAGGTAAATAAAGATTCAGCAATGTAAGCAGCTTCCACTGATGTCTTGAGAATTTGAGAATTAAAATGCAAGTCTCTGTTTTGCATCTCTTCTGCTTTTAAGACATTGTATGCAATCTAACTTCACCAGATGTGAAACTTAAAAAAGAAAAAAAAAAAGCCAGACAACTCACAGTTATGTATTCTATTCATCTGTAAAAACAAACAAACAAACAAACAGACAAAAATGTAGATCTTCAGTGCTCCTAAAGACTGCTTTATATTCACCAGCAAACCATTTTATGTCTGTAGTCTGTCATCCAGAGCTAGGTACAGAATAACTTATAGTTTTTTAGATTTTTTATTTTAAGTCCAGAAAGAGTCCACAGTTTTTATGACTAAAATTAAATTCCTGAAAGCACTTCGTGTAGGTGAAGAGATGAAAATATTCAATGATAAACTTAAGTATTGAGGGGGGAAAAAATGTCATCAAGACAGTGATTGCTGAGTTAGGTAAATATTCTCAGTTCTCCACTAGTTTTCCATATATTCCAAAAATATTGGGGGTTTCTCTGGTGGACAAGTTGTCCATCGTTGATCTTTCCTGATGCTCATCAGACTAATAAACATAACTTTTGACATGGTCTGGACTTTAGATGCCTCCTTTGCTCTAACTGACATGTTTTATTTCTTGATAATTTGATTGATTTGCCTCCTTCGTATTGGTTTAATGTTGTGTTTTTCCTGTCTGTTTTATGGGGTTTTTTTTAAGTTAGTCATTTCTTTGTGCTCTCCTCTAACAGACCCTTCCTGCCAAATTTCTTTCTTTGACTAAATATGCGTAGCTTGGTATCAAGGTCAAGGGTCAAGGTTAAGTTTATTTCTATAGCACTTTCCAACAACTCATGCTGCCCAAAGTGCTTCACAAAACTAAAAAATACATCTGAAATTGATTAAATACATGACAGCTGTGCAATAAGAAATTAAAAGCAATAAAGGCAGTTAAAAAGATTAAAGGAAAAAAAAAAAGAAAAACTGAATGCAAAACATTCATGTTGTACCAGTGGCATGACAACACTGTAAAATCCAAACCTTTAAGTGACATTCTTTGAATGTGTCTCCTTTAAGAATGATACAGCGTCGTTGTGCCCAGGCTGAACAGTAAGAGTTACGTTCACATGGAAATATGTCAGTGATCACATCGGAGCAGGGAGGAGTGGCAGCTTTCCAGCTGTTGCCAAAGGCCAGAGGACTGCTCACCGCTGAAAACACAGTCTGAGATGCAGCTCAAAAAAACAAAAGCAATCCTGCATGATTACATTTTAGGAATTCACCTTCCGAGCCACTTATCTGCAGATCATTCATCTCATTTGAATCAAAATTCCCACAGAGGCCACTGACTTTGTTCTAGAGGAGACAGTTAATGATTAATATGATTTTACCAGAGGTGCCTTTCAAAATGCCACCTTACTTCTTTATTATTTTAATTAATGGGGAAGGAAATCGAGTGGCATGAGAATGACTCACTTTCCCCACTTTTTCTGAATCACTCACCCTCCAATGTGCCTGTAGCTCTACAGTGATCCTTGTGTGTTTGTCCCAAATGAGAGTTAAACCTTTGCTCGGCACTGAGATTATGATGTAGAGTCCCACAGTGTGTGTGGTGTAAAGGGAATTTTGTCCATTAGTCCAACCATTTAGGAGGCGTCTGGTCACCTTCATGTCACTCAATGTCAGGGTGGCTTTGCCCTTAAAGGGAGAAATTTATCTGTATAAGTTATGTATAGGTATATGCATAAATGTATAAGTTATAACTTTTTTAATATACAAGAAAATCTATAGAGCACAATTCTGTTGTCAGCAAGAAATAAGAGAAATAAGTGGACAGCCAACAGTTTGAGATACAATTAGATGT
This sequence comes from Atherinomorus stipes, assembly GCA_023101725.1. Lineage (NCBI taxonomy): Eukaryota > Metazoa > Chordata > Actinopteri > Atheriniformes > Atherinidae > Atherinomorus > Atherinomorus stipes. The sequence goes on along the minus strand of JALJCO010012253.1, from coordinate 417,792 downwards.
AGCTAATAAACTGAGTATCTAATCTACCTGCAAGTCCAAGATGATGGAACGAGAACAGGTGAGTGCCTCATCACAGCAAGGTACACTTTCCACTCTGACAGAGAAGGTGCCATCAAAATCCTAAAACAACAGAATGAATTAAAAACTACTATGCAAAGCATTACCACAATTTTTTTAAATGCTTGTTGGTGTATATATACTTAAAAGAAGAAAGGGGCAGGATAGCATCTGTAAAGTAATTAATTATTTTGTCATGTAAATCATAGTTATGTAACTTAATGGCTATGTCGCCCCAGGTCTCACCTCTACAAGGGTGTACTGACAGTGTCCATCAAAGCGATACCATTTAGAGTCAAAAGTCTGGTAATGGCCATTTCCATAAACTTGACACTTTCCAGGACACGGCTCATCTTCACAATGCCACTGGCCCTGACCACAGATGCTGAAACATGGTCATGCCACTATTATTATGTATGGATTTATAGGACATCATGATTGAGCTGGTAAATGCCATTCGGTGTGTTACCATGTTTTACAGTTGGTTTTTACATGCTGCCCTGCTCTGAAAATTTTGCCGCTGTGCACACATGTGCAGTTGTCTTTGGAAACACAGTTTCCATGGTGATCCTCATACTGGCCATGTGGACAGGAACAGCCACTCTCGCAAGTCATATTCAATCCCTAGGGAAAAAAACAAAAACAAAACATGAAAATATGACTCCACCTAAAAACAATAACAAAAAATTGATCAATCTGACAGAAAAAAGAACTGAAATCCTTTATGGTAACAAGTGATGATATACAGTATACACATATATTTTTGCCGCCATTAGCTACAACTCTCAATGAAAAGAATTTCCATTGTGTCATGAACAGGTGTATTTTCACTCTTACAGCAATACATGAATAAAAACTTTGTCTATATTATTCATCTGAAGGTCAGTAACCGACAATGACATGAGCAGTGAATACAAGCCATATATAAACAAATACCTACCGGTGGTTTGCTGAGACTGTCACAAGTTTTCTGAGCTGTGTTCACTGGGTTCTCTGAGCAGTGAAAACAAACCTTCCCATTTCTGCAGCCTGACACATTTCAGAAAGTTTTCAGTTATAGAACGAAAACATTTATATTTTCTCCTCTTAATTGCTTTTAAAACAGCCAATGATAGTCAATTTTTGTCAAAGCTTCAGCTGGCAGTTTTTTTTTTCCCAAAACAAACTCTTACAGATAAGCATGTACTTTTATTTTTGCAAAAGTTGCTGATAATAAAAAGAAGCATAGCTCCCAGTTATGTACAAAAAAACCAAAACAACAAAAGATGATGTATTTACCACAGTCCTTGGAGCAATGCAGCTCTCCATTCTCACAAGTACTTAAAGATAAAATATATATGGGTTTAAACACAGTTATAGTCAGCTATGACGCATGATGAATGTACAAAATATACCTGTGCCCCACAATAAACTCACCACTCATTTCCATCAATGACGACAGGTCCTGGTGGCGATGCGCCACCATGGTGATGACACATACACTCTGACCTTGGGGTGCAGATATCTCCTTGGTTTAGGTGGGTTCCTTCCGGACAGCCACAGCCCTCTACTGGAGCGTCTTCCAGCTCGCAGCGAGGGTCGGGGCCAGACAGGGAACGGCATGTATGGTTACAGGCCCCGAGGTTGTAGGAGAACTCCTGGTTCTTTGGACATTTTAGAGCTTTGAGACAAAATTGCGATTCACATTAAACAGACCTCATCTATTTCGCATTTCCTTAATGTCATTATTTATTTTGAAAAATTGTTTAAAGCATTAATATACTTAAAGGTTTTACCTGTTGTCATTTTGGATCGTGTTCAGTAAATTGATGCAGATGAAATGAAGGATAATGACTTTGAGATTTGTGAATTTCATTCTATAATCATACTTGTTAAAGCTTCACTTACAACAGTTGACAGCCTTCCTCCAGTCACCAAGTTCAACACCCAGACTGGTGCAGGCTTTAGCGTAGTTTTCCAAAGCAACACATAAACATTGCAGCAAATTACTGCCACAGTTGCAGGTTCTCTGGATGCAAGCCTAGAAATAGAAATCAATTTAATGATAACAGTATTAATATACTGTATTACTTAACTCCAATAACAAACATAGTGAGAATTTGGTTTGGTGAGTAAAGGTTCTTACAGTGTGGTACTGATCAGTTGGAATATAACCATGGCATTTCGCAAATATCCCACTTGGGTTATTCAGCACTGAGCACTTTTCATCTGCAAATATTTCTGCAAAATTACATAATTAGACAATATAATTAAAGATGTTTAAAAAAGCTTTTTATGTAAACTATTGTTGCTTCTAGTAAAGAGAGAAAAGCATCAACCTGGCGTGCAATGTACTTAAAATCTAAATCTATATCAAAATCCTTATCTCAGATGTAAAGATATCATGCATCCATGTCTTTCACATGTTTAGTAAAACAAAAAATAGTACCGTTGTCAGTGTTTATGCAGGGGTTGGGTATATTTTCCGAACAAGCACCTAAGCTCCAGGACAGAGCAAAAAGTTTAGCTGAGTTCTCAATGATCCCGCTGCTGGTTGTGAAGTCATCTGTGGTGTCATGATTGTTGTTGCCACAAAGACCTGAAAGACAGCCAGACTATGACTACAAATCCAACCGAGTCATGAAGAAAAAAAATTCAAACAAACAAAAAAACAGCCTAGATTTACCGTTATGCTTTAAAAGGAGAACAAAAGAACAAGTTGTGTGACAAAACACAAAGCTTTTCTAAAGCAGCACAATTATAGAACACAAAAAGGGTGAAAATTGTTTGATATTGGCTTTTTTACCAATAAATTGTCTAACTCTTAACTTCCGATATCCAATATCAACCAATACCAATATATGCAGACAACTGTGATGTTGTATCACTCATATTTTGAGAGATACAACTATATTCTGCTCTAAGAGGAAAGATCCCAAAATAGCCTTAACTCAGCCATAGGAGGTCATTTTGGACATCTGGCTACAATATATCAGATACGAGCAGGTATTAGCCAACATGTGGCTAATTATAATGTTAACAGACTACAGACTTTTCTACATGCTGGACTGGTGCTAATGGACCAAGATTTCATGAGAAGTAGTTCGTAAAAATATTAGCCCAAAAAAAAAACCAATACCAATATTTTCTGATATCACATTTTAACACTGAGCATACAGACATGACGGCCATTTGAATAATCAAAGGAAAAGTGATATCAACCATTTATATTTGTCTATTTACTCTCTGACACCAGACTCATCATGATTTATAACCCAAAACCTGCATAACTAATTTCAGAGATGAATGCCCTGATATACGTAACAGCTAAGAACAAATGGAGGTTGGTACAGGAAAAAAATGAGGTTAAAGACATTTCTGAACAGTCAAAAGATGAAGTCATAAGCATTGTTACATTTCTTCAGACACAGTAGCCATACTGTATATAATCTCACTTAATCCTGAAGCAGAACATGGAAGTTAATTATGTGATTTTGGCCATTTCAAAAGAAAGATAGCAGAGTTGATGCCCTTTAGCTTGTGTATATTTCTGCACTGAGCTCCAAACCTGAGATCATGCCAGTGTGATTCCTCGGTGGTGTTATGTAAAGTTGGATTTCAGGAAACACTTGGACTTGGATCTTCATACCAAAGGATGTGTGGACTTGAACATACATGGAGGACTGCCAGAAAACCAGGGCGTAGTCTGACAGTTGACAGACACAAAAAGCGATTTTACATCAAGAGAACCAAACTATTTCCTCAACAATAACCAACAATAATCAATTTTCTTCATCTTACCAGACTGATGAAGTTCAGTAATCTCCTGGTCTCCAAAAATAACCTTGTTGTGTTTAAATGTATAAATTTCCTGTAAAAGTATTGTACAAGTAAAATTAGTTATGCTTGTCTCGCACGTCTATTTGATATATTGCTGTATCCTGTTCAGTCAAGTGTTCAAGGTAAATCTTTACCTGGGAAAGTTGAAGTATAACGGTTCTCACCGATGCTTCCTTTTCAGAAAACTCAATTCTTATTGTCCAGTCGAGGCCCTGCATACAATCAGAGAAATAAGTGCTATTAGTTTAACAAACAAGGAACAATGAGTTAATGTTAAACAGTTGGGCTGTGGGAAAAAAATTACCTGTGAGGCAATGTATGTGCATTTACCAGGAACTGCAAATTGTTTGCCATCAAATGTTGTTACAAACTGTCCTTCAATGAGACACCTGGGAGGGCAGGAGTTTTCAGAGCAATGCCACCTGCCACCTTCACACAAGCTGAGAAAAAGAGATAGAATTTTGAATGAGAAATTTAAAGCTGGAACTTATTTGTCTCAATGTTAAGTTCATATTGCAGCTGTGGCTTGGGAGGTAGAAGGTTGGTTTAAGTTCTCAAGCATTGGTCAGATTTATAGGATAATATTAATTATCATATTGTCTGGCTTTGCACTGATATGGAGTCTAATCTGATCTGAACCTTTGGTTAAAAGACAAAAATAAATGAATGAATTTAAAAAGTACAAAAATCTATATATGAACAAATTCAATGTGTTTGCTGACAAACTGTATTGTATTTAGAAAATATTAAGAAATTTATTGTGTTAGTAAAATAGCCCCTTCCTTTATCATTCATTTGTCACTCCATTTACTTAATGAGGAGCCTCTGTAATGTTGAATTGATATTTCCTTTGCCAGTTAAATTCTAAGGTTGAATTGTAAATATGCAAATCATAATTTGTACCTGTAGGTTTTCTTACATTTTTCATTTAACTTTCTTTTGGTTTGTTTGTTTTGTTTTTTGTTGTTGTTTGTTTCAAAACATATTCATTTTTGCAGATTTCAAGAACTTTCTGATGGGATGTCCTTGGCGGAAGTGAATCATCTCCCACAGAGATCAGGGGCCTTACAGAGCCAAACTTCCAACTTGCAACTGCTTTCAAGCCTTATATTTTTATACTTTAATTGTGAAGTGTCCTCATTAAGAACGCCAAGAACTTACAGATGGCAGTGATCCACAACTCAAAGACGTTTGGACTCTATGATAGTGCCGTGCCATTGCATTACTTCTGTATAAACTGAGACTCTTTTTGAGATTTTGGACTAAACTAATTTAATCTTTTTTTTTCTTTAGCATACTGAATATAAATCATTTTTATAAGTCCTCATAAGTCCTGTATATAAAAAATGTTTAGTGTGCATCCTATTTGTGAGAACATGGTTAAAAAGGTTGCCACTGTACATAATTATGAAGATGCAGTCCAATTTTAAAGAAGTGGTTTCTTCATTCAGAATACACAGAGGCACCTGTGATTTTATTGTCTCAAGTAAGTCACAGGGTCACAACATATTTGTATTTCACTGGTTTCAAAATCACAAAAGAAAACTAGGAGCCATTTAATGCTAAATGATTCCTCTCACCATGACTGACACCTGGTGCTACGTATGTCTCCAGGTAAGTAAGTCCTGCCGGTGAAGACACACGGGCAGCTGGACACACTCACACAGTGGAAACCACCTGCATGATCATTGAGCACCTTCCCTGCAACATAATTTAATTATTCAGATTAATATTTGTCAGCCTTTTGTAATCAGACAGACTTGGGCATGCAAAGAAGTTAAAGCATTCAGTTTTACTGTCCTCACCTCTTGTGCAGACACAGGAGCTGGTGATTTCCTGGTTGGCAAATTTAGGATTCGGGTTGGAGCAGCTAGGAACAAAAGCAGCATCCTGTTCTACATAAACCAGGTCTCCAGGACACTTGGGTTTAGCTACATTGACCCACAGAACAAGAAAATCACAGCTAAGAAATTCTCAATTGAATTAAGAACTAAAATCAAAACAAAGGAAAAAATAAAATAGTAAACTTATTAATGAAAATGTGTCTGATACATTCAACCAAAAAGTTTGAAAGTGTTCTCATTAAAGACCACCCACCACATTTGGTGACGGATCTCCACATTTTCCAGGCAGGACTGCTTTTTCCACACTGCAGGATAATCTCTTTGAAGAAAGAACAGCTGATGTATTTGTTGCTTTCATAGTTGTAAATGTTCTCCTCACAGAGTTGCATGTATGGAAGTGCTCTGGCCCTCAGGCAATCCAGTGTGTGTGACAAGAACAGCCGGCATACCTGCAAATATTAGCAGAGGAAACACCCAAACATGTAGAAGTTATGACTAATTCTATTAGAAGTTAGAGCACAATTGAAGCCTTATTGCACTATATTCCCTTTTGAAATATATAAAAATATATGCAGCTAAATGGACTTTTTCTTGAATCCTCGTGAAATATGAATTCATTTTGAAGTGCTTATCTATGACTTATACAATATCTTTGAAATTTAAAAGAAGAATTAAAAAAAAAACCTTATATAAATACAGATTTACTAAATGTACAGGTATAAATAATCAAAATGATCATTGTAGTCAGTAGATACTTAGTTAAAATAGTGACTGCAACAGTCAACTTACTGGGTTTACAGCAGAGACGGGATCTCGTGTTTGACATGTGTCCTCTGTAAGCTCGTTCTCCATGATCAACTGGTGCTTGTTAACTATTTTCATAAAAATATACGTTGTTAGAAAAAAGAATTATGAGATATGAGGGGGAAAAAAATCTGTTTTACTCCACCCTGCCTTGTTTATTAGTGAGTTTACTAATCTGTCAACTCCACATAAGTTGCTGGATCTGGAGTGTGTGGGGGGGGGGGTCTCTTTTATTTGACCACCTGAACTTGCTGCGTGTGTCTTTCTCTCGCTCATCCACCTGCATGCAGAGGTCCACTGCTGAGGTTTGTTCACCACACCGACTTGCATCCAGTTACTCCACTCATAAGTCCAACCTTACACAATGTTCACTAATATATTTGTGATTAAAACATAGTTTGCCGATACTTCACATGCCCTTTTCCCATTTTTGTCTCCTACCACACAGGTAGCATGAAACAGTATGTTTTTGAATAAATATCTAAACAATACAAAACCACAATCTATGAATCATAATAATAATAATAATAACAATCTTAATACTAATAGATAAAAATAGTTTAAAAAATAGCATATTAAATAATTGTTGAAATTTATTCTTGTGTTAATTACTGTAAATCCAACATAATAAAGACATAAATTACATAACAGATTCACTTACTAATGTGCAATTAGTACGCAATTATCAGTAAAAATGAGTGATATTTGTGCTACTCCTTTGACTGGCACTTGTTTCAATTATACTTATAGTATCACAACAAGCCACATTAACACTTTATAAGTCCACTGCAAATAAATCCACAATATTCCTAATTTGATTCTCCCTTGTTGAGATGAATTGCCATTTTGGGGTTTCTTCATCTCGATTGTACGCAGGTCACATTTAATTTCAAGTGATCCATAAAATGAGAATTAGATATCCATCATGACAGTTTTCTAGTAAATGTACTTGTAGATATGTAGTCGGGATCTTTTGGAAATCAAAATGATTCTCTTAATGGTTCTGTTGCAGATTTACCCACAAATCTATACAGTCAAAGCCCAGCAGACATGTCTGGTAAGAGCAATCTTAGTTGCTTTAGGAGACCAGTTTTTTAAAAATGTGAAACTATTTTTCTGCATTGAAAGGGTGTGTTATTGTCAGGTTGTTCGATGTTACAATAGCAGAATTAAACTTTTAAACCTTAAACAATGTGTATCCCCGTATAAAATCTATACAGTAGATATTAAAGAAAATAACTTCCACCTGTAAAAACGTATAGTGGATTTTTAAGGATGATTGTATCTAGTGAAATTTTTTATTAAAAAGAAGAACAAAGGGAATACCTTTAAACAGCTACCAATAGAACTTGATAAATTCTGATATTTCAATAAAAATAATAGAACAATTAACATAACATCCTTTATTATTCAGAGGTCATACCCCAGATGTTGTCTTTCCCACATAGTCCCATCATGCCAGAACTTAACTCCTGTTCCAGCTCCACCTAAATCCCAAATCAAAAACAAAAATATCAGGAGTTGTGTGCTGTAATATGTAATGTTTGTGTTTGTGTCTGTGTTTGGGCCCTCTCACCCAGAGAGTGTCAATTCCTCCAGGTACATCATGCCAGGTGACAGACAGAGGAAGCAACGAGCTCCGCAGTCTGGTATAGACGCCGTAACTAAATATATGCTGGTAAGTGTGGTCGTATGGAAGAGAAACACTGCAGACAAAAGCAAAGAGTTCATGGATGTCTCTGCACACTAATATGAAGTCTCCACTGTAAAATTTAGTGGGCTTATTACAAGTTAAAAAACATTGAAATTGAGATGAATCAGACTATAATCAAGTGAAATTATCTGTCCATGCAGTAAGATAATTACACTTGGAAAGATTTTTTTGAAATAAGAAAAAATATTGAGACTCTAGACGGGGAGAAATAGCTTTACAAGTTATATAAATAAAAAAAACTCATTTCAAGTCCCAGTGAAAAATCCCTCAAAACTAGTCTGGTAATGCTTCTTTTGAGTGTTGCTCTTTCTCATTGTAAAGTAAAAAATCTTAAAACAAGATCATTTTTTTTCAAATTTGCTAAAAAGCCTTTCTTAAGGCAGCAGCAACACCCACCAACGGCCAAACCTGCATGTACCTGAATGAAGTTTGGTGAAGGCTTTTTTTTACCAAGGGTCAAACTGGTTTGGATAACATGGGACTTGAACTCATGATCTTCTGAGTATGTGACGATCTGCTGTACCACCCAGCCACTGTTTCAGACTGTTAGATGCGCACCGCTGAAATCAGTTCTTGAAATTCTGGTTAGTTGTTCTTTTAAGATCTTTTCTCTTAAAATGAGAAAGCAACAACACTAAAAATCAGCATTACAGGACTAGTTTTAAAGGTACAGTATGTAAGAATTGCTGACATCTAGTGGGTAATTAAAAGAAAAGATGCTTTCTTTCAAATGACTTCATATTCCAAGCCTGTTGTGAATGTATGGTGGCTGTTTGTGGCCAAATTCTCCCAGAAAAATGTTTTCATCTGTAAGTGGATCCAGTGGCACAGGTGAATATGACTGACAATGAGAACACTTACACTCTTAGGTCTTTTAAGGCATTACTTATCTAAAACAGTGCTCTACTCCCATTAAACAAAGCTGTACAGCAGTTTGAAAGTTCAGAGGTTCTTACTTCACATACATTGTTTTGTCCATTTAGGGACACCATAGTAAAAATGGTGGAACAAATATGGCAGCTGTGCACCACCCAGCAAGTCGATATAAATGACTCATTCTAAAAAAAAACATAAACAGCTATTCTAGTGAAGTGATTACACATCCAAGAAACACAGTTTTGAATTATATATCACATTTTTCTACATTGACCTTTATTTTTTACATACTGTACCTTTAAGTGTTCATCACTCAATACGAAACTTGAAATGAGTTTTTCACAGTTTGTTTTAAGCAAATTTCCACTTGTCTAACATCTAGATATTTTTTCTTATCAAGAGAAACTCGTGTGTATGAACAGTTACAGGAGGTCTTAAAACAAGTTTTTGCAGCTAAAACTGGGAGCGAAAGACACAAAGTGATCTGAAGCACCATAGTGAAATAATTTACCTTAATATGCAAATAAAATACCCAATCTTAAGATTCACTTACTAAGTAAGAAATAAAAGACATTTTCTCTCAAAACTAGATTAATAATCTGACACATTTTAGTCTTGTAAAGTATATTACTCTCAAATTGAGATAGTTAAGACAGTTTTTGCTGAATATAAGAATCTAAGACTTGGTTAGATTAGATAGACTGATTTTGCAGTGCTCACATACTCGACTTGAATAAAAATAAGGAGTGAATAATTAATGCTGGTCAAGTCTTGCACAATCTGAAAGTCACCTTGAAAAGGGAAACCACCTGTTTGTTCAAAATAACCACTTAGACAAATAGCAATGCGAAGTGTGGAACAGTGAAAGCTAATAATCAACCACTACTGGTGGCATACAGTGGCCATGCATGAGTATAATTCCACTTGATCGTTTAATCTGATGTCCTTGGACAAATAGAAGCTGCTTCCCATGCAGAGATTAAACCAATGAGTCTAATTCCTAACTAAGATAAACAAAGATGTGTGATTTCAGGAAACTGTGTCTGACGATTTGTGCAGTTTTCATGAGACCAAACCTTTTCTTCTCCACCAGGATGTTTCCACTCTGCAGAACGGTCCTGACTTTGTTAATGATGATCTCCACTTTACTCAGCAAGCCACTATTCCCTCGCCGTATGGTGATGTCACACTCAACTCGGTTGTGGGTGAAGCGGGTGAGGGTGAAAGCACAGTTTGAACGCACGTAGAAAGCTGAACCATTGAAGGGCTGGACCACCCCGCTGCCAAATGTCCTGCAAGTGTCTGATCACAATGTGGAAAACGTCTGCAAAGCCTTCGCATTTGAAGCAATAAATGCAAATGATCATCTAAAGAAACAGACTCCAGGACTGACTTATACTCACATTTCTGAGATTCTACTGTTGCCACAGAGTCACCTCTGCCAAACACTGTGAGGAAAAACAACATAATATTGAATTAGTGGAGGAAAACAGTTATTATCACTAATTATTACTAGTTATTTAGGATTAAATGATAATGCAAACTTGGTGGAAATACTGTGCAAAACTGTCCACCTTCATTTCTAAATGTATTGCAAAAAATGAAAATAATGGGCAGATATGCACATCATGAACCTCATAGCATCATTACCGAGGTTGTATCTTATGGTTTTCTGATGCTCAGTCAATCAACAGTGTTGTAGCCATTTTTCTTTTATGGAGTAATTTGCTGTTTAGTATTGGTAAAGTGGTTAATATACTTTTATTTTGTTTATTAGTTGTGTTGCAGTAGAGTAAATAATTTGACCAGTGACTAATGAATCAGTATATGTTGCCTATTTCTGATTGGATGTTGAGCTGACATGGGTAAAAGTTCCAGATAATTACGATCAGAAGCCACTGGACCTTGGAGCAACACAGTATTTTGACCTGCACTGCTTCTAGTTTAGTTTTTCAGAAACGTCTAGAGACAAGTTTCTTTTTTGTATGTTATTTTTTGTTTTTATTAATAAAAAAGGCAAAAAGACAACTTAGGTTTCAAAACTTTTGCTTGCTGCATGCTCTTTGAGGTCCAAAGCTAGTGAGTCAGCCCTGCTGCACTCATAAGCAGTAATGGGGGAGACGGATATCAGAGTTTAGCCAAAATATGTCACAATTATGCTATGACAGAAACAGAAATAAAAAGACAATTGTTCCTCAACACAGTCAATTTTTCTTTGACGATCTTTCTTGTCATTGATCAATGCCATCCTCTAGATAATTCTCCATTCATCTTGAGGAATAATCCAAAGCTCTTCTTTAGATGTTGTTGTCTTTTTTTCTGTTTTCTGTCTAGATGTTCCCACAGTGATTCAATAATTTTTCAGGTCCAGGCTCTGCAAGGGATTCATCACTCAGTGAGTCCTGTTGCAGTGATTTTCCATCAAGTTCTTGTGTCATTTGGCATACCTCAGCTCTTTCCTTCCCTTAAGCATGGCTTCTCAGCCACATTTCCGTGGAGACCATTTCTGATGAAGCTTCAGTGAACAGTAGGTGGATCAACTAAAGGCTCAGATGCATCTTTTTGTGTCAGGGCTTTGCTTATTTTGTATTTCTTAAGCACATTACTTTGAGGTATACTGCTGTAGATTTTAAATTAACACCTTTCACTTCTTCTGTCCTTCGCTTGTCCAGTTTCCACAGCTGTTTTAAGTAAGGACGTGTGCACAACATGCTGATTAATGTCAGTTTTTCAGCTAATAGTTCCTTGCTGCTGCAAAACAGCATGTTTGTAAAAATTGTGTTTTCTTTGACACTTTTATGCCGCTAAATAGCATCTTGTAAAGGATCTTCGGGAAGTTTGATAAAATGTTGATCAAAACTAGCCTTGTGAGACCATCCTGATCTCGCAAGCTTCAGGTGTGCAGAGCAAATCCATCTGGCGGAGTCAGGTTAGATCAAAACACCCTTAAAAGAAAGACAAAACTGGGCTGCTTGGATGTAAAACTATAGAAAAATGAAGGGTTCGCTCAGTACTCAACTTTGGATCACTAAAGTGTGACGTTTTCATTGTGTTGCTAAATACTTCTGAGCAGGAATAACTTTGGAGTGATAACTAAAGAAAATAATTAAAGAAGAAAAAGTTATTTCATGCTACACTTACACAAATAACTGTTATTTAAAGGTATTAATAAATTGTTGTGGATTACCTGAGATAAGGGAGAAGCAGATGGCAAGCATCCATCGTTGGGAGGTCATGCTGCTCGATGCTCCCTTGCTGCAGGACAGCAGGTGACACCTACAGTAGAGGAAATACCAAGACATCCCACCACAGGGCTTTTATATGCAGTATATGTACACACTGCCTGTAACACCACCCCACACACAGATGTGTGCACTCATCCACACATATAATGTGGAATTTCTTACCAGGAAACTTACATTGAAACGATCACACATCCTGGAACAGCTTACTATAAAGCATTTCCTGATCGTCATGCTGTATTTAGAGATTATGTAGAGTTTGAGTTTGTGCTTTAAAGGCAGATCTCCATCAAATGGCTCAGCACAGAAAACCACACTGATATAGATGCATAAGCACAGTCTAAAAGACTACTTGATCCTGTTATCCTCTTTCAATTTAAATTTCTTTGTGCAAGAAAGAAAACTATGGAATTGATCATGTTTCATTCTTTTATTCCTTCAATACTGAGATTAAGAGTATACACCAACAAAAGAGTCAGAAAATGCGATGTTATCCAAAACAGGTTAAATATTAAGCCCTGTATTATGTATAAATAAACATGATAACTTTTGGCAAGCACTGGATGGTTGATGAAAGACTAACAGAAATGGAAAAAGGCAATGGGTCATAAAAAATTTGGTTTAGTCGGGGTGTGTAAACCAGGAAGTAATTGTTCTTGTGAGTATTATTAACATGCCGACATTAAATCTTGTATTCGTAGGTGGGCATGAAGTGTATTAGCTGTATTACAGCTGTCATTAAATCACAAAGCACCACTGATTAAACCACTTATTCACATTAAAGTACATATTATATTCCAGTTTTAACCATTGGAAATGTGTTTTAATCATAACTATTGTTTCCAAGTAATGCACAGCGAGCAAAAAATATAATGATGGGAAGCTCACATGCACAACTGCAATCTTCCAGAGTAAATTATACTTCATCGATGATATCAGTTAGGGGTAATAGGGGATGCATTGCAGCATTCTGAGTGCATGTTGGGGAAGTTTCAGGTTTGTGGTTGTGATGCTTATCAAGCCCATGACTGCAAAGTTTTAAACTACACCCACTTCAGGTCATTTCCACGCAACTTTTAAAAGAGGATACATGGCAAAAGGAAAAGTTTATCATGCAACCAACAGTACCAGTTTCAAATCAGCAAAGTCTGAGTCTTATATCTTATATTAATGTATAGAACCTTTCCTCATCATGATATCCTGTCTTACCTGCTTTTTGTTTGGAAAAAACAATATAAACCCCCCCCCCCCCCCCCCCCCAAAAAAAAAAAAAAAAATTTAGTTGTGCCTAAACTGCACCCATTACCTGGTCACAGCGTTTTTCTTAAATAAAAAAAAATGTAAATGACATCTTTCGGTTTTTGTACCTGTTTTGGAGAGGGGTTTTATGCATATTTGATTATAACCTGGAGAAGGTCCATGCAGCGCTGCATGTGTTTTATATTTGGTTCTATGTTTCCATATTCTGTCACTAATCTACAGTAAATGTTAATGGAAATATGAAGCAACTTGTCTCTATATAGCCTCTAGAAATGAGAAATTGCAAGAGTTGTATATTATTTTAAGGCTGGTTGTGTTAATATGCATTCACTATGCTGACAGACTATCACTCCACCTACCTGATATCTTGTGACTAACAACTACCTTGTCTCACAACCTTAAGTCACATAAATAGTTTGTTTCAATGATTCAAATAATTCAGTTGTCACACTCTTTACTTGAAAAGTGTGTTTCAGAAGTTCATAATGAGCACACATTATGCTCAATAAGTATCTTTTTCTCTAGAGTGACAAACTAAACTCGAGTTGGATCAGAGGCTCCTCATAATATTCAGTCATGTTAAACAGCTCTGAAAGCGCACTCCTTGATTCATGATCCATTATTAAGGAATCCTCTTGTATAATTGTTCTTATTACATGGCCATCAAAACTTTCACCAAATGAAGTTGATTACTCTGAAACAAAAATCAAGTTCCTCAGAGACATTCGCTCAGACACTTTCTTTAATCAGACTGCTACCATCAATACCATTTTTCCCGTGCAGCTCATAGCCTTGCTAATAAAGAGAATTCAACAGTGAATCAGTAAAAGTTAGTTAGAATTCCAAGTAACAGTCTTGAATTTGACAAAACAGTGACAAGAATGGTCATATGGTCCGGAGTGTGCAGGAAGTATATCAGAGAGGATGGAGGAGTCTGTCAAAGCAAGCATCAGAGTCAACATAGAGTAATATGGAACCGAGCAGCTGGATTTCTCACTGCTCTGTGAAAAGAAGCCTTCCAGTCATGACTCAAATCAATGACAGCAGACTTGAAGCTGATTTGACTGTCTTGGGGACAGCTTTGGAGCCTGTAGAACTGGTTACAGGAAGAAATGTGAACAAGCTGCACATAATGGACAACACAACACACCCCCTACACATGATAGCTGCTGACGGCTGCATATCTGTCTTTATTTTTAATTTCTATTGCAATTATCTGTTTTTTTTTTTTTTTTTTTTTTTTTTTTTGGTTGGTTTTTTTTTTTTTTAAATAGATAGATTACTAAAGCTGTAATGGGCTCTATGCACAGCTCCACTACTCCCTGAACTTAAGGTAGCTCCTTTGTTTCCTGTCTTTCATTACTGGACAAACTGATTAATCCAGGTGCGTCTGGCCAGTTACTGAGATCAGACACACCTGGGTTAATCAAATTGTCCAATAATGAAAGACAGGAAACAAAGGAGCTACCTTAAGTTCAGGAAGTAGTGGAGTTGTGCATAGAGCCCATTAAAGGCTCTTCTTATTAGAAACGATAAGTTGGTTCAGTATGATTGGTTTCTTCGAGGAAAAATGTAAAGAAATAGGGGCAGCTCAGCAAAAGATAACTCTTGTTTTATTGATCAACACGTCTTGTTTAAGGATTGACTGAGTCAGTATGGATCACGTACTGTATTTAACTACACGCAGCAGAATGAATATTTCTGGCCAGATTTTTATTCTGAATACAGAGGTAGTTTAACAGTGAACATTAGCCCAATTTGCTTGCTTATTTGAAAAAGACTCCCCTCCTGTGCTTTGATAAAGCAGTCAGGCTTCCAGATAATAGAAGAAAACCAAAGAAAAGTGGACTTCCAGCTCGCCTGTTTGGGGCCATGTTGGAGGGTTTTTCATTGGGTCTGCAATACTCCGTCAGTCCAGTAGGGGGGAGCAGTTCTCCAGTTTTGCCAAAGGCAGTCTGTTGTTCGAGGTAACAGATAAAGATTGTAGGGCTACTTTAAGAAAAATTTAGATTTAGATTATCAAATTCATCTTGATCTACTGGTACGTAACAGAAGAAAAGCTAATTTTAACTGTCCCGTATTTCAGTGACGTTTTTTCCTCCTGCTTGCTTCTTTTTTTATATTGAACTCTCAGATTTACAGTGTTGTTATTTTCAGTATATTCTCAAAGATTTCGCTGTAGGGCATCAGTCTAAATCCTCACTGTGAATGACCCACGTTTCCAAAACAATATCTTTGCGTCATACCGACGCTGGTAGTGACGAAGTAGACCACTACACTCCTCCTATCTCACCTTTCCTTTCCCACTCATCCTCAACTCTTCCATCAGGACCACAGGGATGTAACGCGCTGTCAGAAACAAGGCTGGAAAACAACTTTATTCGGCGGCCAATGTAACATTTCAAATTTTGGATAACCACGTGGCTTTACCTCCAGGTTGAAGGGAGGCGACTTAGTTTAGTGGTTGAGTGTCTTTTCCTTTGTTTTCTCTTTGTAGACGCATCAAGTATCCACAACTTAGCCGCCCTTTTCTGTGTTGGATTTCCCATATGTCGCGAAAGCAGGTCGACCATGACTACACTCTCCGTAGTATGAGCAACCTGATGGGCGACCGGTGGAAGAAAGTCAACGACGGAGGTGAGCGGAGCCTCATCAAAGCTCCGTCCAGCGCCAGCATCAGCAGCCAGGGCGCCTCCGCTGGAGCCCCAGCCCCAGCAGCAGCAGCAGGAGCTGCCCCCGCTCCCTCCTCCACCACCGGGGACCTGGAGAGGGCTGCTCGCAAGCAGTTCCAGCAAGATGTCACGCCCGGCTTCGTCTATGTCTTGGCGGTCTTCTCCGCACTGGGAGGCTTTCTGTACGGGTACGACACCGGGGTGATCTCCGGGGCGATGCTCATGCTGAAGAAGGAGCTGGACCTCAGCGCGCTGTGGCAGGAGGTGCTCATCTCAAGTACTGTGGCCGCGGCTGCCCTCTCTGCCCTGCTGGGCGGCTTCCTCAACGGGCTCTTCGGGCGCAGGGTGTGCATCCTGCTGGCCAGCTTTTTCTTTACCGTCGGGGGGATCGTGCTGAGCACCGCTCCGGGCAAAGAGGCGCTCCTGGCCGGGAGGCTCATCGTTGGAGTGGGGCTTGGTAAGCAAGTCCAAGCATTTTTTTAAAGTTATTTATTTAGGAATAAACACCAAATATGTTTTCATCAGCTTTGGGGCGTTATTTCATATTTATACTTTGTTTTGCTTTGAAAGAAAGCGGAATAAACACAAGTCACACACTCAGAAGCAAAAAGTGGGTATAAAAAAAAAGTTTTAAGACTTAAATAATCTTTCCTCACCCACCTGTAACATGTCATTGGTAAAGCTAATCTTTAATGTGAACAATGGTGTAGAAAACTGAGCTCAAAATTCTGTAGGCTTTCACTTGACAGAAGGGAAAGGAAAAAACATTTTATTGTGCTGGTCTCACTATCCATTAATATTTCATACCCATTAAACCAAGGTGACAGATCTTTTTCTGATTGCCAGAAGCAGCATGGTTACCCTCAGTGCAATGGTGCAGTTATCAGTGTCAGATTGGCTTCTAAGATAGAAAAGTCAGGTGTTAGCCGTCTTCAGTTCTCTGTCTACAGCCCTTTAACACTGGATGATGCACCTGCTTACAACTGGCCTTTAGAGCAATGGAAATGTGTTTATTAGCAATAGTTCTGATGCCTCACTCTAACCTGTGATAAAGAAATGAAAAAACAACCCCAGCAGTTTCACATAAAACTTAAAAAAATGAAAAAAGCCTGGAACTGCAATGCTGACTTACTGAAATTGAAGGTAAACTTTCTGAATAATAGTCTACCAACTTGAATCCTCATCAGCATCCTTCCAATGAGCACCTACTGGCTGTTTAATGCTCTCACATGTTCCTGGAGTTTCAAAGAAGTTAAATTAGCCATGTGAAAGATGTTGAGGTTATGCATTAGGGGTTTAACAATACATTAATCTATATCGATGTATCAATATAGGTCAATGTATTGATTATAAACTGATCCAAAAACCCAATTTCAACCAATCTCAAACCCACTTTTATTATGAAAATGGCTTTCACAAAAAATACATTGTAATTGCTGTGCAGTGAATAGATGTGGCACTGGGAGATTGCAGTATGTTAGGAAACAATAACCTTGTTTATTACTTGTAATATTTTTTTTAATATTGTTTCATATCAATTGGTGGAGCCTAATTCGAATCAAATCAAAAATGGCATCATGACTGACTTTAAGATATCAACAGACATTGAATCGCCTGTCCTCTGTCGATATAGTAGTAAACTTTATTTGCAGACGCCAAGTCTAATAATAAAAATGATGATTAAAATAATAAAAAAGGAGATTGTAAATAAGAATAACAGACAAATTACAAACAAACAAACAAAAACAAACAATATAGACGGCACACTGTCTGTCCACACAAGCTAAAGACGGTGCAGTTCTTCAAGCCAGTATTTCCAAAACATGGAGGTATATTTTGTGTCACTGAATTGGGTCTGTCAAAGACATTATAATTCCATTTTTGGATCGACACATTCTGCACATAAACTTATAGATTAACTTTCTTAGCAAGAAAGATAGAATATCGTATTGTGACTAAACCAGTGATTTACACCCCTATCAAGCATATTAGCAGGTTCTAAAAAAATGGATATGAAGACTAGATTTGTATTTCAGAATCAGCTACCAGTTTAGTTTCAGGATTTAGTGAAACCTAGTGACAAAAACTGTGTATTACAACCAAGTAAATAAATTCCTCAGTCTCTGTTTCTGAGGATGAAAATTAGATACAAAAAATACATAATGTGATCAGCCTCTTTGGTCTTTTTGATCTTCCATTGTACTATAGATGTGCATTTCTCTCAGGGACCTTGCTTCAGTTCCAAAAATGGTTGTTAGATATAAACAACTTATTACACAATGACTGTTATTCCATGCAACGTTTTACTTCTGAAACCTTTATGCGCGTGTTTACCAGTAATGTTATGCAGCAGAACTAGATGTGCATCTTTAAAGTTTTATATGTTAAAGCCTTTTGCAGTTTGGTTTGTTGTCCTTGCACTCCTGTCTTTGATGTTTGCTGTTCATCACAGCTTTTGATTACACAGCATGGCCCTTTCCTTGCTGTCATCAGTATCATTCCCACTGTAATAATGATGATTATCCGAACAGCACTCCAAAGTCATTTTGATTATATTTGGTTGCGTGATATTAAGTCATGGGGCAAAGATTATTCTGGATGATACATAGGATATGAAAGGAAGCCAGGTTTAATCTGCAAAGGATGCGGGAGACTTGTTGTATGACATCAGAATTGCATTTATGTAATTGGCTGCCTCATCTTTGCTTCCTCCCCTGCATCTGCACCTATACAAATTTCCTCTCCACTGCTTCCCTTCTTTGTTTCTTGCATAAACATTTTTACTTTGTGTGTTTTCTCCTCCTTTTTTTTTTCATCCTGTGCAGGACCAGAAGTCAGAATACTGCTTTTAATCAGAATTCAGTGTTTCTCCCATTATTTTATATCTGCTACTGTTTGTCTTGTGTTCCACTATCTGCATAAAACTGACTATTAAAACAGACTCATAAGTGTTTGAGTTGCTTTGCCACCTCCCCATGAGAATAGAAAGCATTCTTGTTGGTTTTTCATGCAGATCATTTGCTTTTCTTTGTCAGACTTAGAGAGATTCATGATTTATTTTCTAGCTCAACTGTTTGGTAGAGAAGATTTTAATTATCATCATCACTGCCCCAAGAAATTTAAAAGAAAATCAAAGAAACTGTTTTCCTTTGTTTTAATTTGCATTGATATCAATGGGTGAAGCTATTAGAAATTAAAGCATATTAAGATATATCATTTGTTGTGTGATTAGAGATCTTGTTTCAGCTCCAACTTTGAGATTTTTATGAAACAAGTCAGTAGTGGACAGAGCATGTGACAGACTGAACACGAGTGTTAATATATTCAGCTGCTTCTCTGTTCTCTTTTTTTTGTTTCACTATAATACTCCAATCTTGTGTTTGCACACTCAGACCAGCGAGAGGGAGTTTTACTTCAACAAGCCTGATATTTGGCTGGGGGGAAAGTCAGTTCATTAGAGCAAATAGCTGCAACTTTGATAAAAATGAATTGAAACAGTCATTTTCAGGGGAAACTGTAAATTAGAAAAGGCTCTGAATGATTAATTATTCAAATTTTTCAAAACTGGGAACCTTTGTAAAGCCTGGGTATCTAAAAGGTGGAGAAGGTTTTAATAAGAGACTTCATTAAGACTTCCATCCACACATTTCTTCATTATTCCACCAATCACAGGTCAGTTGTGTCTCCCTGCGAGGTTTGCAGCAGTTTATGATGCTAAAAGACTATGCGAACAAGATGGACATCATTAGTCTTCATCTTAGTTGCCCTGGTTGGAGAGGAGCTGCATTTCTCCCATTAGTGTTCTACCATCCCTAAAAATGCACAGTTGATGACTGACATCATGTTTTCATTTAAACAGCCAACTTGGAGCTCTGTTTCTCCTTTCTCTGGTGGTTGGTGGGTCGGTCCAAATAGGCAAAATATTGATTCCACTGTTGATACTGATGTCAATCAATACTAGGATGATAACATCAATACTCTAATGTAACTTTTGAAAACGAACACAATCTTTATAATTAAGGAGGAAGTTGTTTTTGTTGGATTTGGTTCACTGTTGTGACAAGGCACCTAAATGCCAAAATCAGCTTCTCTCGCTGAGATAATGCCATATTCAGATTTTTTGTAATGCATTGACAAATTAATGCATTCATTTCACAGATCAGTTTCTTTTCATGAAAGCATTATATTTGACATCCCTGTTAAAACATATCAGTATCATATTGGCGTCAATGATACCAGTGATTTATTTACTTGCTATTGGATTGATAGCAAATCTTGCAGCGTATCACACCTCTGGCTTTTTCTGATCAGATGTGGCACTGAGTTGACATAAGAAAAAGATTTAACTTTGTTGCCCCTCTATGACTCACACAGTTCTAACTGTGATCATCGGATCTTGTCATTCAATTGAACTGAGCTCAACTTGGGGTGAAATGGGTTTTATTTCCTCTACTGTTAGAAGTTAACTGAAATCTAAAACATCCGCAACTTCTGAATAGCTGAAAAGTTAACCAAATTGTGGAAAAAAAAACCAAAAAAAACAGAAAAATTTTTTAAATGATATTTATATTTACTTTCATTTATACGGTCTTTAATTGCAGAAATTAACCTGAGATAGTTTATATTTTTAGCGGTGAGCTTAACTTTATTTGTTAATCTAAGGCATCTCTTCCAGAGACTTCTATGCATTGTCCAAAAAGATAATCCAAAACCTCTCTCAACACACATTACAAAGTTGTGTTTGTGGAAGAAGAGGGTACATTCTGACCTTCCTCTAGGCCTGATCCATGCCAAGTACAGAATGTGTGGAGAATTTTAAAGTGAAAAATACTCTTGTACACCCAAAGACACACAGGCAGGAAGATGGGATGAAAACAAAACCAGTAGGTGAGGAAATTATGTCACTCCTTTTCTAATGAACATTTATGCAATGAACATTTCCAAGAGTGGTAACTCCACCCTGTCATTTGCACAACAAGCTCCGATTACTAATACAGGCAATAAAAAACAAAGTACACGGGTCATTCCAGCTGTTGAATGACAAGTAAATTTTGATGAGTATCACCTCTCCTCGCATTACAACATTATTCCATAGTGATATTCATTAAAACAAGCATCCACAAGCCAGGCTCTGATACAGTAATGAGATACATTCTGGTACCACAATTACCCATCCCAGACTCTAATAAGGGGACATTTCTCATTGCCTTCAATTATCCCCACCCAGGCCTGTCATCTGCAGAGGAACACAGATACTGGTTTCCAAGAAAGCCAATTGCTTAGCATTTTTTAACTGATCCCAGCAAAAAAAAGGTCATCCAAGCTGTTTGTCAAACCTGGAAAGGCCACAAAAAGCCATGCTCTGCTTCCCTCCTTCTTCTACATCCAAGCCCATAGTATGCCTGCTTCAGACTGGTTATTGTCAAGCTGACCTTTGCCAAACAACAGGGATTGTTGTGTGATATCAGCTGCTGCTTGTCTGAGTAGACAGACTGTGTTGAATCCGACATTCAGGATTGATAAGACTATTGATTGACTTTCTATAATTAATTTGTAGGAACATGTTTCAGTACGAGAGGAAAAGTCCACTCTTTTTATCTTTGTTAATTAAAACGATTTCAATTTAAATACTTTGTTAATTCCCAAAGGAAATTATGTTACTGCTATAGCAATAGTATTGCAGATACAACAGTCACTAAAATCATGTCATTTTATTGAATTCCTGATATGAAGCATTGATTTGACTTTAATTTGGACAATGATGGATGACATAATCACATTTTGTGTGAATGAGCTGACACAGTTGCCTGTTTCAATGTGTTACAGACGGAAAAATTGATCTATAGTGTAAACTTGTTGCTGGGGATCAACAGGGGGCAACCCAAGTGGCAGTGGGGCTGTCCAGAAGGCCCCCAGGGCTTCTAGTTTTCATAGCTTACAGGACATTTTTATTAAGTGTCATGAAGTTGTGGTGGAATCTAATTATATTGTTTTTTATAGATAGTTTAGCACTCAAGTTGATAATGTCTGGGATTAATTGACTTTTTCACTTAGTTTCCTACTATATCAGGTGAAAAAAAATAAAACAAAACAAGTGAAATTGTATAAAAAGATACTGTACTTTGCATGCCAAGGTGCATGTTCCACAATTCGATGTCAACTGCACTCCAGAGATTTACTGCTGATTGATGAGTTAAGATGTCAACCACACTGCCATGAAGCACTGACTTAGTCAAGATGACACTTTCTCTCTTTCTAATCCACTATTGTCCAGGTATGTTGAGTTCGCTTGAAGTGTAGCCTCAGTTTCCTGATCATACTGAAAGGAGTGGTACCCAGTCTTCTGCTGCTGTAGCCATCTGCTCCTCGGTTCACTATGCTGTATGTTCAGAGAGACTATTCTGCATATCTTGCCTGCAACCAGTGATTATATGAGTTACTGTTGCCTTTCTATCATCTCCTCCAACCAGTTTGCCCGTTCTTCTCTGACCTCTGACATCAACAAGGCATTGGCATCAAGAAAACTGCTGCTCACTGAATATTTTCTCCTTTCCAAACCATTCTATGTAAACCCTAGAGATGGTTGTGAGTAAAAATCCCAGATGGGCTGGTCTGAATATTTCAGACCAGCCCATCTGACTCCAACAATCATCCCACATTCAAAGTTATTTTAATCATTTTTCCTCCTTATTCCTATACTCAGTTTGAACTTCAGCACATTATCTTGAGCACGTCTACATGCCTAGATGCATTTGGTTGTTGCCATGTGATTAACTGATCAGCTATTTGTGTTCAGAAGCAAGTGAACAGGTGTACCTAATGAGACAGCCCTAATTACTACTATAGTTATTCTATTTCTCCTTTTTATTTTCTGTCTTATTTTCAGGTACAGCTGCATAATTTGCATTGTGTGTAATTTCATGTCATGAAAATAAATCACCTTCTGAACATTTTCTATCTGTTACTATTCTGCAGATCTTATCAGTCACTGCATTGTGTGCACTGCAGCGTGCCCCTCAGTTTGGTGGATTTAAATAGTTGCCTTAGATACTTGCAGTCTTAGTCATTATCCATTCCCACCCATATAGACAAAAACATGCACAACAAAGGGACACACAGTCACCCTCACAGTGAGTGTATAATTATGTTGTATAGCCAAATTATCCAGCAGTTGCAATTGCTGAATTGTTTTGTCCTTGGAAACACCGAATGGGTCAGAATAAAAATAATGCTGCTAATTGCACTGCCATAGCATTTCATTACCTGGATGCTTTCTAATTAATTGGTTGGATTGTATAATTAAGTTACAATTTTCGTCTCAACTAGACCTTTGTAATTGTGTACATCTTGTTGCTATAAAGTGGCAATTGTGTAACTGAATTGCTATGAGATTTGTTTTCCAGTTTGACATTTGTGCATAACAAGTTTTCAAAACTGGAGTCACATTATTCTATCATATATTAGGTGGTAAAATCCTTTGTCAAATTAATCATGATTTGCTCACTTCAGTTAAGAAAGGCCAGCACCTCTCCACCATGAACATCGCTCAGATATTTTGGCAAGTCAATAACAGCATCTCCGGGGGGAGTTTTCTCCTCTCCTCACCACAAAACTGCCCTGTCTGTCTCTAGAGTAGATCACAGTGATGGAGGGCCTTGTGAAGTATCGCCCTTGCTCTCTGATCAAGTGAGTCAATCCTTAGCTTTGTACTTTGTGTCTCGAGGCTGCCCTCACAAGACCAAAACACACACTTAAAGTGTGCAGTGCAGCTTTGAGACCGAGCCCAACCAGACGACGGCTTTAGGTTGTGTTTGTGTGAGTGTTGGGAGCTGTCCGTGGTGCTGAAAAGAGAGCTCATTAACAGGAAAGGAGCAGAACTGTTTCTCAAAGGGATTTACATTCAAGTAAAGAGAAAGTGGCAGCAAAACACAGTTAAATTGCTTGTTTTCTGTGGAGTTTTGGCTTCAGTGGGAAATAGTAGAATATGATTTTGTGACATTGATCCATATTTTTTATATTTGTGTTGCTTTAATCAAAACGTGTCCTCTAGCAGCAATATTTTGTGATGACGTAGAATATGGGTGACTTACAAAGTTTTGCTTGGCTTTTTTAATATTACAACTACTGTATGTAACTGATCTTTTTAATGAAAATTAAATGAAAAGGAAGTTATAAAGTTTGTCTTTAAGTTGCATACTGTATGTCGGGACAGAAAAATACACAACTCTAGTCTGTGAGGCTCTCTGCATGTCCAGCTAACTAAGTAAGTGTTCAGGATTTCTATGTATATAAAAGACAGGAAGCAGCCAGATACATGCACTATTATGCAGAGTTAGTGGCTTAGCACCATGGAAACTTTAGGTGTTACTTCTCATGTTATGAAGATGCTTCTCTTCTTACCATGGAATTCAAACTTTTCTACCGCAACGATCTCAAAATCCAGTCATCAAGGGCCACTGTCCTGTAGGTTTTAGGTGCTTCCCTGCGCCAACACAAATCAAATGGATGCAACGGCTTGTTGTCGAGATCTTTTCACTGTTTAGAATCAGGGAAACATCTAAAACTTGTAGCACAGTGGATAATTGTGGACCAGATTTTGAGATCCCTGGTCTACAGTGAGTGTTTCTTCCCACTCTCTTTAGTTTAGAGCAGTGGTGAGAAAACCACTCCTGCCCTCATCCTGCAGGTCTTTCATGTGTCCTTGCTTCTACACACCTGATTCAAATCAATGAGTCACTTTGCAGAACTTCATAGGCTGTTAGATCCATTTGATTTGAATCAGGTGTGCTGGAGGGGGACGCATGGAAAACCTGAAGGGACCAGGGTTCCCTACAACTGGTTTAGAGCTTGGACAGAAAATGAAACTATAAATTAACAATGATAATTGTTTTTTTTTTTTTTTAATTTGGTGTGGAAAGCATTCAAAATCACCAGTTTTACATTTGCTAGAACAAGCTTAACTTTTCAGCTTTTTCCAAAAGCCTAAATAGACTACACCTGCAGCTCGTTAATACAGAAGCACAGACATGAATCATCCAATCTTCAAGGGCTTTTCTGATTTGAGAGTGGCTTTGAGAAGATTAGTAAGTGTATGCTTTCACATTATTGCTTTTGAGGGTTTGTCATGATAGCCAACAATCAAAATACAACCCCAAAAAACTGTCAAACAAAAAGATTTCTTACAAAAAATAGTTTTTTATGACACTTGCAACTTTAGTCCTTTGCTAAAAAAAAAAACAAAACAGAAGTCATGCAATAGCAAAAGCAGCTTGTAACCCAGTCAACATGAAGTGTTTGTAAAGCTGCTCTGTTATTCCAAACTAGAAACACTTAATTTCATATCCTCAATACACTAAAGAAAAACTGAACAGTATTTAACCTTTTTGCTGCCTGGTAGTTTGTTAACGTTTTTGCTTTAATCAGCCCTAACATATTTCCCCTGTCACCACCTGCAGCAGGATGAGAGATAAAGATGATCCGTTACTCACTAAATGTATCAACATCAGCTGTACCGTCTCACCAGCAGGCATATGGGCTGTCAGTAACAGCAGGCGGAGCTTGGACGGAGACATGCTGGTGACTCAAGGGTGAAGGAATGTAGATAAACAGTGGGATGCTGAGGCGAAACCAGCGGGGGTGCATCAACATCTTGTGTTTTCTTTGTCAGGGTTGAATGTGTTTAATGTAGATACTTTCGTTCATTTCTCCTGTCTAGTATGATGTTGTATGTCGAGTATGTTGACACCCGTTGAGACTATCCAAGCCCTCCAGTGTGGAAAAATGCACGTTTTTAGGGCAAACTTAGACGTGGGGGCCAGTTGCCCTATACTTATCATTAGCTTGGCTGCTAGGCTGCCTGCTCGGCTAAATACTGGAGCTATCTTGAAAATTCCTTTCTCCATCACTCACATATATGAAAGGACATATAAAAACAGACCCCAGGTTAAAAAAAAAAAAGCAAATTCCTCTTTAATATCACCAGAATTTTATGTATCGTAAAATTATGACTGGTTAACTAGGATGCTACATGCTTTGAGAAGACGCTGATGTAAACGTGACAAGACAAGCACATTCACTCATGAAAATAGTTTTGCTTTCAAGTCCTATTATATTTTAACGTTTGGATGAGATGGGTCTTTTAGATGCATCTTTCAGAGCCTCATGAATGGATGTTTAACATGTCGGCCTGAGCAGACATGGCTTTGTGCCAAAGAGCATTTGATTAGATTTCAGCAGTGATCTGAATCTCGGATTTCCGCCATCAGACAGTAATCCCTTTTAGCCATAACAAAGATAAAGACTTGCTTGGCTCTGAATCCTCAGGATATGCTTGTGCACTCAAGGAATGACTTTAAATAAGAGGTAGACTGCAATGGTGTAACAGTCAGTTGAAGTGTTTTGTGGAAGGTTTTTTTTTAGGTCTTTTCTCTGATTACGCCGATTGCTGTGCAGAAACTTGACCACAAGGGCATTGATCCTTGACTTTCACTTGAGTGACTCAGTGTTTTGATGTTCTGAGCTGAAAGGATTTGTAACTGAGCTTTGAAATGTTGATGATGGTGTTTCCTACTCTGAAAAGGAAAAGGGGGGAAAAAAAATCCTCTCTGTTATTGATTTGTCTTCCCAGAGCTGCCACAGTGTGGTGCACGCTTAGAGACAGCACGGCTTGTTCCTCAGCAAGCGGTCTCTATGGCAACGGGTAGCCACGTAGTCATGGCGGCAGTTTAGGGCAGGGTGTTGGCAGGGAGTAGGGGGGGGGGGGTGTATAGAAAGCGGTGACAGACTATTAATAGAGTCTATCAGAACCAAGCGGCAGAGAGCGTCGGTCTCATGGCACCTCGTCAGACATCACAAGCAAACATTGTTCTGTGTTTATGGTTGTACAGTCGTGTGCATGTGACGGGCTGGATCAGTGTGTATATGTGTGTATGATTGTTAAGGACTGATACTTTCCAGATTATGACCCATTTCTGAGCTGCACTGTTTGTTCAGGTTTCGGTTTCCCATAAATTCTTGTAATCATCACAACTCTGATGTAGTCCAATAAGTTCTTTCTGAAACGTAGTGGAATATTGCAGATTTTTCAAGAAGCTGTAGTAAATCAGTTTTTTGTCAAAAGTATTGTCCAAGTGTATTCGTTATTTTAACATCACAATTTAAAACTGAGTTAATTCCAAAACTGATGTTGGTCATTATCACATATATTGAGCACATACTCATACAAAACAAGACTGGGCAAGATGCAACAAAGAAAAGTAAATGAATAAACAATACAAGTAAATACAATTAAATACAGAAAATGATGTGTCCCCGATGGTTAATCCAGCAACCATCTTACATCCCACCTGTACTGGGAGATCTCTAAAGACAGTCTTCCCTCCCATTATGTCTTCTTGCATTTCTTTGCCAAATCTGCCATATTGGATATTAGAAACGTCACACAGTGTCCTGGAAGAAAAAGTTGTTTCTCAGCCTTGGGACGATGCTGGGTAGCGATGGCTCCAGATATGAGCTTCATAAATGCTTCAGTGGCATCATTCAGGAATGTAAATTTAAGGTTGGGAAGTCACACAGTAAGTCTTTAGAGGAAGAAAAGGGGAGAGCAAATTTAGATGCACAGTAAAAAATTCATGAAACTTAATAACCTTAATAAAAACATTCTTGGAAAAAATTTATTCTATTTCACTTGACTTTATTTATGAAATTGCCTCAGTTTTTTTTAACCATAATTTTGTTGTGTTTTCTACAGTATTTTGTATGTCGTGTTTTTGATTTTGACTCATGTTGCAGTTACTGAACTGTTGTTACAGTACATTTTCTTTTGTGCTGTTTTAGTATATGATTTTTCTTAAATATTTAGTTTCTTTTCCTGTTTTCTGTTTTGTTCTTTTCTGTTTTTGTCCATTCGTTTTGCTTTATAAAATTTTGTTGTGCTTTCAGTTTTGCTGTTTGTGTTTCATCTCAGGCCTGCAGTACACATCAAATGAAAAGCACAGATGATGGTAATAAAGTTTCATTCATTCATTGATCATTTGAATTTGCTAACATTTCTAGGAAAACTACAAAAGGGCTATATCAACTAAATTAACAAAGTAGGATTTATTTCAGTTAAAGCTTTAGTGCCTAGGCTACACAGCCCACATATATGTTAACAGCAGCACTAGCATGTATATCTAATTTAAGTCAAACACTTATACCTTTTAGTTTTTTGTACTGCAAGATATCTTAATTTCAATAAATAGTTGCTACTTCGTGGGAAAGCTGTGTTGGCTTGAAGTAATTCCTTTCAAAGGCTTGAATCTGCAACTAAAAGTTGTGTTACTGCAACACTGAAAACTTCCCCTGATAAGCTGACATGTTCTACTTACAATTTCCATGCTTTTTCAAAGCGTGTTCTATAAGATCATGCAGGTACCTGCATCGTTGGCAAGCCTACAGATTACTACATGGGTATGCTTGTTCACCCATTTGCAATGTTTATTATGTCACCTTTCCCTCCTTGTTTCTCACTGCAGGTATTGCCTCCATGACAGTGCCTGTGTACATTGCCGAGGCCTCTCCACCCCACCTCAGGGGTCAGTTGGTGACCGTTAACACCCTCTTCATCACCGGGGGACAGTTCACTGCCAGCCTCATTGATGGCGCCTTCAGCTATATGCAGCGTGATGGATGGAGGTCAGACAACCAGAAATGTCTTACAAATACTGAACTCAGAACGTGGAACAACAAGCAGCTTCAGCATTGAGTTTTAGACACAGATGGTGATGAAGCAGCCAAAAAGAGCCTTTTCCATAAAACAGGGATCGTTTCCATCTTCTGACTGTTCGCATTATGTTCAAGTACAAATGTTACTCGTGTTTTTTTAAAGATGAGCCAATGAACTACAAGTTACACATTTCAAAGGTAGCAGGAATGTTTATCTCCCTTTATTGATGGTGAAATCTCAGATATCATAGCGGTGTCTTCTCTTTGGGTTCTTCTCATATCAAATGCCAGAAAGAGCTGTTCTGGCTCATTCAAAATGTCAGCTGAAGCACAGGGCAGCTCATAACATTTACAGAGAGCAGGTGTGTGCTACATGTAGGAGATACCACACTCCTCTGTCTGTTCTCTTCTGTTCTTTTTATCATCCTAACATTTTTCATACCTGTTTTCATCCTGTTGTCACAGTGAATGCACCTTTACAGTTTTCAGAGAATTTTGAGCGGGGGGAAGCTGGAGATGAGAATTGTCCTTTTTACAATGATATGCCTCAGCAGCAGTTTTTATGACTATGACAGAAACTGTTCAGAAAGTCCTAGATTGATGTGATTCATACATGATAATAGCTTTTTTGGAGACTCTCAATGAGTTCAGAGTATGAATGTTCATTGATTGACGTAGCTGCCTGCACAGCAGATGAAAAGCCTCTCTGTTTCCGTCCGTATGTCATTATTAGAGTTTCCAATTCCCTCATTCAGCTTGGTTCAATCACCTTATTCTTTGTATTCCTGCCAGACATGATTTTCATTGAAAAATTAACCTGTTTACAACACATTGAAGTCATTGTGTACAAAATTGTGTCAGAAAGGTCTCCTTTAAACAAGACTGTCTCAGTGACTTTGTAAAGCTGTTCTAATATCATATTGGTAAATGATGCTGTTATCATTTCAATGAACTTCCAGTCTAAGGCATTTCCAAGTCGTTCCCTTAAATCTTGTGGACCAGTTACGAAGCCTTTGTATAGTGACTGACAATACATGTAACATACATCCTTAAGCAGAATTGAATTCTGCGCCTAAGTGGTATGTTGGTCTGCGTGTATACCATTCATAAATGTCATTTTCAGAAGTCTTCTAAAATGTCCCAAAAGATTTTATGACTCAACTGCTCAACATAATGAAGTGATTAACCACACATTAGTTGTTTCTCTAAACCAGCTGAAACATGGACTTATCTGAACACAAAACATGTATTGTCCATCTGAGAGTAGTTTGTGTCTAGAGGACTCAGTACTACAGTTCTCTCGTCTTTACCCTTCTACTGATTGAATTTAGCACAAAAGGATGTGTCAAGAGCCATCCTTTTTTGAAAAGTCATTGTTCAGTGGATTATGACATCCTTACATGCGACCAACTAACCTGCTAGCACATAGATCAGCACAAGTTGCAGGAACATTTCCTTAAGCACCATTTCTGTCTCACTCCTTGTGTTCTCTCCGTCTCCCCACCAACAGGTACATGTTGGGTCTTTCTGTGCTTCCCGCTGTGCTGCAGTTCATAGGGTTTCTCTTCCTGCCGGAGAGCCCCCGCTGGTTAATCCAGTGTGGACTGACCCAGAAGGCCCGTCGCGTGCTCAGTCAGATCCGAGGCAACCAGAACATCGACGAGGAGTACGACAGTATCAAAAACAGCATTGAGGAAGAAGAGAAGGACGGCGGAGGAGGTGAGTGGAGGGGCAATGAGGGGATGAGAGGCCTGGAGTGTTGTCAGGAAGGCAGGAGATTCAGCAGTCAGCTGTTGTCATCTATTGTTTCCTTTATTTGGATCCCACCAAAGTATCCAAACAAAACTCTCAATGTGTTTCAGTCCTGGCTGATTACAACACATGAAAAGTTAATGGCAAGTATATTTAATCCTTAAGCAAACATTGTGCTCTCTCAGCCATGCATACAACTGAAGGCAGACAACACACAACAGTGGAGGACAGTAACATTAGATGCTTCATTGAAGAGGCAGTGTGAGGTCTGTCTGATAAGTGTCAATCTGGCTGTTAACATACTGTATAAAGAACACAATAACACTAGTGTAATGCTGCGTAATAGATTCTCTGTTACCTTATAATGAATGACTAAGATTTCCTGATCTTTAAGGACCTTAATTTCTACACCAGTAAACTGCTCTACATGGTTAAATGTGTGCGATTAGATGGAAGAAAATAACTGGCATGCACAAAAAGGGAGCACCGCCTGAAGATTTGCTTGCACAGAGTTTTTAGAAATGAAATCATTTCTTACCATTTTCTGCTCTGTGAGCACATACATTTTTAACATTTATTCAACAGCGTTTCATGAATGAGGCCCAGGGCTTGTCATTCACTAAAAAAATTTGGCACGTTATGAAAGAAAAATTATAACAAAGGAAGCCCTATAATGGAGTTCGTGAGTCACCAAATATCTTTATCAAGAAAACATTACACTTTCAAAATGAGAGAAATTTGTCTCTTTTGTTGTGTTGTTACTGTGTTGCTGGTTTTTAATTCAAAGCAAGTCTACTTTAAAGATAAATAAATAAAACTGATTGTTTATTTCATCTTTTGATATGTCGCTTAAAACCTTTTAAGGTGTTTAAGAGGGTTGGGTGCTGGGTACTGAGCAATAGATTTTGGGGGCCTTTTGGGTCATAAGGCAGGATCGGTCTTATTTACCACAGATACCATTACAGTATATCCCAGCTGGAAACTGTGTGGTTGGATGATTGGACATCTCAGATTCCTTATCTTTATTTGTGTGGTGTTTATAGCAAACTTACTGGGGAATGTTAGAGGTATGCAGAAATCTGTAGGTACTGCAGATGGGCGTCAGACAAAACTTCATCCATGTGATTCAAGTTTTTTTGCAGCAGAGCATTTCATTTTAACAAAATGAGCAGCTTTACTTCCTTTATGTTAAAGCAGTTTTCATAAAGAGACAGAATTATTTGCAAATCATTGCTTTTTATTTTTTACTGAGCTTCCAAACTTTTCTGACTACAGGCTTGTAGAATCCAACTAATCCAGTATGAAATCCCGTTATGTTTTGCAGATGCAAATTTGAGTTTATGGTGCATCTCAGCAGCTGTGGAGCGATTTCACTGAGCAGATGTGGTTAAAGGCTATGAATATTACTTCTGCAATAGAAAAATAAAATGTATGTACATATACTATAGCAGCATGTTGAGTGGTTTTATATCAGTGACTTGAAGCAAAATAAAAGCTGCGTCCCAGTTTTCCTCCAGCAGTTTTACAGTAGTCCTTTCAAGGTTTTTGGTGTAGCTTCCACACATACTAAGTTTCACTGTGCTGTGGAAGTCCAGGCAGGAGGATCATGGTTATCTCCCTGGCTCGTATTATTAACACCTCACATCTGACAGTCACGACCTTCAGCTTTGAAGGCAGCAGCCTCTGTTTCAGTGACTTTGACATCCTCCTCAGTTAGACGGCTCGTGCTCTCCTCCTGCTGCGTGTTGAAGTCCTTCCTGTTCAAGGAACAATAAGTGATTCAGTCGTCTACTGCATTCCCATGACTCCTTCGGCAATGGTGCTGACTTGTCAATCAAATCAAACAGTGTGAGCAGTAATGTGGTATCATAATGTCGTCTGACGCTGCTGTCGGTGCAGCTTTTGTCTTTTGTCAATCTGCTCATCTATTCATCATAACATCTTGCTTCTTTTTATAGAAAAACTGATAAGTGCGCCACTTTCTGTGCAAGAGCAAATGAATCCTCTTCTGCAGTGCTAGGTGACTGATTTTATGCAAGCTTCAGTGATATGTTAGAGATTCTCTAAACATCTCCCTGAGAGTTCTGATTTTTTCAGGGCATTGTGGCCTTTCAGCAGCAGTCAGTAAGGTGATGCATCTCTATATGTCAAGATCTTTAGCAGAAGTAGCAAAAGGGAAGGTAAAGGTGAATAATCTGTTAAAGCAAAAGAAAAAAATATTTCTTACATCATGTTCAGTTATTGTGGGAGCTGACCTTTGCTCAGCTAATATATGCAGATATTTGATTCAAAACAGTGTGCAAATATTGAGGGTGGTTGTCGTATGGTGGTCAATTAGTCTGTCGCTACAAAGTTGTGATCTTTACAGCATGTTTGTCAGAGTGCATGTTGGAAGTGCATGTGAGGGCATGAAAAAAAGTGATGTGAAATAAATAGGGATGCATGATATTGGAAAAAACTGACTTTTACTGTATTGTGCTAGTACCTGAGTACGTTTCAGTTTATTATGTACAAATATGAATTGCATTTTACCACAAAAGGTTTGTTCTTTGTCAAACTGATTAAGAATGATGGTGATTGGTGGATCGCTGTGTGCAGTGTGTGTCAGGTGTCCTTGAAATGAGATGAGAACACATGAAGTTAATTTGTCTCCTACAATGCAGGACCTGCAATGTAGCGTGCCGCTCAAACAATATATTGTGCAGCCCTAGAAATAAGTGCATGTGAGTGCATGAAAAAATAATTACATGAAGACTTTGGAGAAAGACTTATTGACGCTCAGCAAACTACAAAATTAACAACCATCTGTAGTTTATGCTCCGTTACTTCACTGTCAGTCAGATTGTGGGAAAATGGAACAAATTCTAAAACATTGTCACCTTCCCTGAAGTGTTCAGTTAAAAATGACAATAAGAGCAATTAAGGATGCATGATATAATAGGCCCCTATTGGTATTGGCCTATATCGGTCGTAAAACTGAGTATCGGACATTCGGACATCGGCCACCCCACCGATATTTAACCGATCAGCCCGCTGTTTCTAAAGTCCAAAAAAAACAAAAACTTCTTCTTCTTCTTAAAAAATTCCTCTTTTACAGACGTTAAAACGTTTGAAGACTAGGGGTGGGAAAAAATATTGATATACTGAAATATCGCAATATTTTCATATGTTGATAACATATTGACATTTAAAAACGCAGTATCGATCTACTTTACCAACAAAATCTCACGATATTTCATCGTTCTGTTATGAAATCTCGCAAGAATTCACGAAATATCATGAGATTTTATCACAGGACGATGAAATCTCGCAAGATTTGTAAGTAAAATAGATCGATACCGCGTTTTTGAATATTGATATTGGCATATGAAGATATTTTTTCCCACCCCTATTTTTCAAAGTGTCGGAAATGGATAACAAAACCGCTATGTGCAACGACTGCTTATTTTTTTCAGCTTTAATATTGGTATCGATATCGGTTATCAGCCACATGGGTTTTAAAATATCGGCATATCCGATATTGGCCAAAATTCCAATATCGTGCATCCCTAAGAGCAATCGTGTAATGGTCTGTGAGGTCACAATGTGACCAGGAATAGATGACACCAATTATAAGTTAGCCTAACAAAGTTTCAGTACAAAAACATCTGCTAATTTTTTGTAAGTCGGTGCGGAGGACTTCATTGTGCTACCCCCAATTTGGTCATCCTCTTTCTGCTGTGGTTCCTTTTAAGCAGATGTGCAAAGTACCACATTTTTTTTTTTGACCTGCTGAGACCAAAATACAATTTTTTGGTGTCATGAATTAAAAAGAAATTGCACTTGTATAAAAAACGAGTAAGTACTTGCCTCATCTGTATAACAGGATGGAGGTAGCATTAGGGTTTGATTTTGGTGGGATGTATTTCATCGGTTGTAGTTTGAAATTTGTGCTTCTACAGTAGATGCTCCTACATCCAAAAGCTGGTCTAGCATTTGTTAAAAATTTTCCTTCTACAAATATGTAAAAATCCGGATGACATATGCTGTTCTTCCAATAATCTCTTTGTTAGTGACGATAATTGTGTTTCATTCATAAGTTCTTAGGAGTAATATAGGCAGACAAGGATTGAACAGTTGATAAACAGGCAGTGGAGTGAGTGAGATGAAAAAGTAAAGACATAAGAAAAGAGCAAGGGCTAAAGGAGAGGAGACTAAAGGAGATTGGATTCATCCTGCAAGTAATCAACCTTGACAACAGGACCAACATGTCTCCGGAATGCATGGCAACCATATATCCCGTGGGTCACCATGGGCTGCAGTGAAGAGGACCATTTTATCACACGCATGCTCCCAAATAATCACATACTGATGTGCAAAAGCAGGCACAGGCAATGGAGGGTCCCTCTTGAGGGACTCAGTGTGAGTCTAGCAGTTTCATTTTCATTTCAGTGTCTCTCCCCCCCCACTGTAACTCTGCAGTCCTCATCAGTGACTGCAAACAGCAGAAACACAGCATGAGGCCTGCTTGTTAAAGTGTGGGTTAGGTTAACATTTTGATTCAGCGTGAAAAATAAGAGTTAATAACATAGTGTGCCAACTTTTAGGAATATTGCTGCTTCACTCAAATTTGTCTCCATTTTGGCCCGTCTGTATTTCCAATTACCGTGGCAGACAGTTTAACAATAGTTCAGAGTCTTTTTTTGTGTGTGTTTTTATTCCTGCTGTGATGTTGCCAATATTCCATATTGAGCTATTCTCTCTGTTGCTTCTGGTTAGAATTATGGCAGCAGGGATGGACTGGCAGTACGTCTATGGCAAATTAACTGAAGACATAATATACGTGTTATCTGGAAAAGAGGATAAGCCTCTGTATGGATCCTGACAATCTGTTCTGTTTCACTAACTGTTGAAAAGTATTTAGAAAAATACAGTCAGGATGAAAATAAGGAAAGAAACGTGTTGAATAAAATATGTAACACTCAGTTGGGAGACTCATATATCAAAAATCACATTGAAGTGTATAAAACTGACATTTAGAATTAGAACTACATTTGTATATTACTTTGAATGCTAATGGGAGTACTAGAAAATTACCAAATTTTAAGCAACCAGTAAGATTTTGAAACATCAAATAATAAAAATGAATGAGTTGTGAAAGCTGAAGTGATGAAAAGTCATAAACTTTAAAAATGGTTTTTAGATACTGTCAATGAACATGGCATTGAAATTTCCTCACCTACTCAACTATTTACTTTTTCATAGAAATATGTTGACACTACCGCACAACCCTACAAGAAAGTCAGCAACCACTGGCCTTACTGTAGTTTGCTGCCCAATAAACACCTGAACTGAACACAGCAAAATCAGAGTTAACTGGACTGGGGGTCTGAATAGAAATACAGCACTCACTGTTGGGTCAATGGACATGATGGAGGGGGATTATGTTTTTGTAATTCAGAATGTCCTTAAATTTGCTTTCAGTCACACAAAGGAATAAAAGGGAAATCAGCTTTAAATCTGAATTTAAAGTCTATTTTTTAAAAATAATTCACAGTTCTACTGTCAAAAGGGAGCAAACAATGAAAACTGATTCTTATTAAGAAGCAGCTCATTGATATGAAAGTGGATTAAATTAAGTTAAAATATCTAAATTAAGATGATTTATTTATACTTTTACTGATCAAAGATGAATAATCTAGATCGGCAAACACAGAGAAAAGTAAAGTTTCATCAGTTTCAATGCTCATTCCAAAGTTAAATATGAAATGACAGCTTTATATGGATGTGATAATTATGTCACACATGGTGGAAGTTGTTTGCTGTTTGAGCAGGTTATTCCCCTGATGGAAACTGTTTAATCTTAACTATACCTATTGAAACATGACAAACATTCAACAAGTCTGGCAAGTCGGTCAAAGGAAACTTGTTCTGAGCTGTGATATGGATCACTGATTTTTCAGTTTTTCATTCATTTATTTAATTTTTTTCTTTGGGGGGGTTAAGAATTAAGATGGTTAGATTTAAAAGATGTACCTGTTAAGGAAAATAAAAACAAAAAACTTCAGGGTTTGAAAAGATGGGAAGACTAACCAGCCAAGTTATCTCAGAAACCAACACCAGCTGGTCTTTGATAGGTAAGAAAGGTCTCATCTCACCAAGCCTTGGAGAATCACCTTTCAGTGTGGACAGGCATTAAAAGTTAGTTATTTCCTTTTAGTAATTTACAGCTAGCTCTGATGTCCATGGAAACAATATATAACCATCCATTTTCTCCACCTGGCTTAACCCGTGCAAGGTTTGAAGCAAGGCAAAACAAGATATAAAACAGCTGCAACTTATTGGGTCCTTTTATTCTGTGGTTTCATGAGTCAAATGTCTTGAAATTATTGTCTTTATGGAAAACTTTTTAAAAACAATAATTTTTGCCACTGTTTGGATGTCGAGCAGTCGCAAACATGGAGAAGAGGATCATGATAATGCACATTCTTCGAAAGAGACTTGTAAAGAAGCCGCACAGTAGAAGGCAATGGTCAGTGCGGCCATTGAATACATCACAGCTTCTTCTTTG
Organism: Atherinomorus stipes; assembly: GCA_023101725.1. NCBI lineage: Eukaryota > Metazoa > Chordata > Actinopteri > Atheriniformes > Atherinidae > Atherinomorus > Atherinomorus stipes. The sequence continues at coordinate 380,497 of JALJCO010012253.1, read as the reverse complement.
TTACTTTGACTGGAAGCGTCTGAGGGCGTCAACACTGCCCTCCACCATGTACTGCTCCATTTGCTGCGTTGGGGTGCGCATCCATCCATGTAAAAATAGTATGTATTACTTTAATTAATCATCTTTTGACAGTTTATGGAAGCAAATCTGCACCAAAATCCAAATTAAAATGGATTAGCAGAAATGCTTTTTCATATTTGCTTCCATATTGGTGATAATCTCGCTCTGCCACTTCAGTCTGCGAACCTTACAATTACCATACCATACCACTTTATTTATGAACACATTTAAAATGGAAATATAACTGACAAAAGAGGTGTAGACAAACAAAAAGAGAAAAAATAAAATAGTTTCAAAGAGATCAAATACATAAATAAAAGCACAATTAACCCTTTTCAACTGGGACTGACCTTTAGATCATCTTTTAGTGATTGGCTTCACTTCTTGCTCCTGCAAAGTAGTGGAAGCGTAGCCTTGATGTGTGTGCGTGTGTAACCTGGTAAAACTGAGGCTCACTGGTTACCATAGAAACAGCACTTCTTGCTTCCCGTTTTCCTCTCACCTTAGACTTAAACACTGATTACAGTATAAAAAGTGTAACCCTCCCATTTTTTCCACACCCTGCCTCGATCTTTCTCTCACTCACATGCATACACGACCATGAGTGTAACATATGCCCAGAGTTCAAAAAGCTAAAGTGATATTAGAATTATCACTCAAAATTAAGCAGCAATGGCATAGACAGTGCATCATCATTTATATTAGCCCAAAACACATCTTATGTTGTCATATAAACGCTGTTTTTTCTTTTCCTGAAGGTGTTCGAGCCATAGTCTTTCAAGTTTGAGTGGCAAGAAAATGATCTGAAATGAATGAAATCCTGCAGAAAATCTAACTTTTTTCACTGTTTTATACTAAGTCTGACATGTCTTTCATTTTCTTTTCAGCAAAGATGAAATGAGATTTCAATCAAAAATTTATTTCATAGGTCATGACTATATTTTTGTACATCTAGTTGATGTTGGAGGAAGGACATATAGAAACCCAAAGGGCCTACTTCATCTTGATGTGATAATGATGTGTGTCAGCTCCAAATCGACAAACTCTGAAAGCTGTCCACTCTGACAGTGGGGTGGAGAGCGGAGGCGAGGCAGGAGACAACGAGAAAGTGAAGTGGAAAATGAAGGTGTTTGGGCAGCAATTATGATGAAAAGGCAATATTGTGGCAGCATTTCAGGCCAATTCTCTTGGCCATTATGTTGCCAGTCTTCATGAGAAACTTCATAGTGCATTCTATTGAACACATCGATTTCTTTGGAAAGCTTGTTCATAACAATTCTCGTTCCAGGCAGGGCTGAGCAGACTTAGATGTGGACTTAGAAAAACAAAGGGCATGTCGGGACTGAGTGATGGAGGCGGCATCACAGCACATCATTGTTTTAGCAGTTACGTGGCACTGCTGCTACACTGCAAAAACTCAAATCTTAGCAAGGATTTTCTAATTTCTAGTCAAAATATCTCATCACACTCAAAATAAGACAAGATTACTTAAAGAGAAATATGTCAGTAAGATGTAAGATCTTGTTTTAAGGCAGTGCATCTCGTTTCAAGAAACCTTATCAAGAAAATTTTGCTTGTCCCATTGGCAGAATTTTTTGCTCATTACAAGAAAAAAAAAGTTTGGGTTTTTTTTTGCTTATTTTTAGAGTGGCTAAGATTTTTTTGCTTGCTTTTAGCTTTTAGAAAAATTCTATTTTATTCCTGAACTTGCAAACCTAATGTAAAAACAAATTAAGAATATCTTATTTATAATAAGGGGAGGAGGGTGGGTGATAATGGATTTCATTTTAGTGTTTAGTTAAACATAATCTCATTTTTTAGCTGTTAGTCCAGACAACATGTTAAGGATGGGTGAAATGAACCAAAGAGAAGATTCAATGTAATTCAGTGTTCCCCTCAACTATGCTTTGGTTATGGAATTTAATTTGCATAAACCTAATTATTATAAATTGGGCTAATGTGGATTAAATTATCAGTTTGATTTGATTGGATTATTGCATTACAATAATTTGGATTCAGTTTGACAATTAGATTTGTCTGTATCCTTAAACCGGCTTGAGGTGATTTTGTTGTTGTCTGCAGTCGCACAGATTTGAAATGTCATCGTACAAACTTTCTGACCAGCTTCTTCGTGGAAAATGTCTGTGGTCAGTGCAGACTATTGCTAGTTATAATTGCAGCTTTTTGTGGTCAAAAAGTTGATAAATCTTTTTTTTTTTTTAGCTTGTGGACTTTAAATTGTTAACTGGTGGTCTAAGTCTCCCAATTCAAGCTGATATTGTAAAACATTTATATTGGTCAATAATATGAGTAAAACAAAGAATGTGGTGCAAGGGTGCAAAGTGGGGTCCCTTGCCCCTCCCCCATCTCTGCCACTCTTGCACACATTGTTGCAGGGTTCACAGACTTTCATCATGCTTGTAAATATCTTGTTTTCTACAAAGAGCTGGCAGAAAAACTGCAGCCTCATTATTCTGTGTTCATACTGATGTAGCAGACCTTAGCTGAACTTGTCATCAGTAAACGGCAGATTAAGCTTAGTTAACGCAGCTAAACCTGCAGCTGACCCATGGAAAGTACCAAAATGTTCCAGGTGGAGCTCATGCCAAAGAACTTTGGTTCCACATTATGGTCATCAATCTTTTTTGCACTTTTTTTTTATTTATTATTATTATAGATTCATCAAGTTTTACCACTCTCAAGACACGTGCATACACATTCTTCTCATCAGATTTATATACAGTGTGGATAGAAGGCTCCATCTTATATTAAGTTCTGTCCTGATATGCAAATTGTCATTTGTCATATCTGGACATCATTTGTACACCTAAATAGAGGCAAAAATAACAAAAGCAACCAAGAAGTACAGTCTCACCAAATATTGAAAAAGAGAAGTCCTTGGTAAAGTAGAGAGAATAAAATAAGTTTTATTTGGTGTTCTTAGTTGGGTAATTACAAACTGAAGAAAAGAAATGGGGAATGGGAAAACTTAGAAATAGTTGCATCATCTCTTTGAGTTCAGAGCAAAGGGCTCAAAACAAAGTGCATTATTTCACACAAAGGCAGCATTGCAAGGCCTAAAATAAACTACTGCTTTATCTACAAGAGACGAACAAACAGCCTAGAACAGCAACCTTGGCTTGTTGTGTGTACACGTCTTTATGCTTTCGGCCCCATAAATTTAGGTAGATCACAGTCCTCCATAACTCCTGGCACCTCATTCATTAATTTATTAATTTTCTATACCACCTTTTTTCAAGGTTGCAGCCCCCGTTACTTCACAAGTGAATACAAGATTTCCATGAGCTCAAATTTTTTGTTTAGTGTAAAAAAGATTATCCCATACAGTAAATCTATCCTTCACATTTCTCTTAAACTGAACAAGACTGGACTCATTCAATAGCAGCCTTTCCATTTGTATACTATTCTGACCTATTCAAGTCAGTTCATTTTAGTTTTTACTGGTACAGTCATTTTTAAGGCACTTTTACAGATATAGTCCAGTTCAGTACAATTATTGTTGACCAGTTGTTATCAAATTAAAAGATATCCATTATGTAAACAACATTAGTCTAATTTATAATAAGAATGTAAAAGCCAGTTAATAAAAAATAATTGTCTTACTAATAAAACAGATGCATTGAATCTTCTCTTCAATTCAGTCCCCCATCTTGACCATACGTGGATTGGCAGGTGACAGTGGAAAAGAAAAAAAATCCCTTTTAACAGGAAGAAAATATCTCCAGCAGAACTTTGCGTTCTTTTTTCTCTGGCCAGTGGGTAGAGATGACAGAAAAGAAGGGTCAACAAAAGCACCACAATCCCAACCCCTCGGTGACACCGAACGCTGCTGCAGTATGGAACAGCAGCGCTGCGCTTTCCTCAGTCACACTAGGAGAGTTTCAGAGCAAAATGTCTGCCCCAGCTGGATTCATCACACAGTAGTTGCTGCACTTAATGGAGATTAAACATGAAAAATAAACCAGCAAAAAGTTATTTGGCCAGTCCGACCGCGTTGTCAAATGCTTGCTTTTCGTTTGATCATGTTTTCTTTGCATCTCAGCTCTCAAAGGTAAAGAGTTTGTTCACTTTTCAAACCTAAACTAGGAGCTGGCACCAGGGCCAGATAGCAGAAGATTCAGCCTCCAATTCTACCTATGGAAACTCTAGGAACCACAAGTAAACCTGCAACATGAAGTGAAGTGCTCTGCTGGGATAACATGGAACCATGAGACTGCTTTGATACAGTGGAGCTTGGTCATAAAGAGCTCTGTATGTGAAGAGAAGAATTTAAATTCTATGCTGGATTTCACTAGGAGTCAATAAAAAGAAGCTCAAATTTGAGAAATGTGATTAATTCTAATGAAAACCTTTGCTGCTGCAAATTAGATCAGCTGGACCGAGTTTGAGCTGATTTCCAAAGATTCCACATAATCCTGGCTGCTTTAAACAACTCAACCACATTCACAAAAAAATTTAACACTTCCGATGCACATGCTTCCACTTATTCGTCTTAATTATCTTGTGTTTTCTGTATTTACATGTACCATTAAAATATCTTTATTATGACTGTTCAGGATAAACATGCATTAAATCTGCTTTAGTTTAATTTATTAGTGAAGCTTTTAAGGCTTTTGAGGATTGAAGTAAAGTTTTTCTTCTCTTATCTGAGCACTTTCTCCATCAATTCAAAGCATGTCCATCACTTACATTAGACATCTTGACAAAACGGTGCAGCAAGTAATCAAGATGAATAAATATGTTTTAAAAAATGAACATGGCTTTTGCAGGAAATCTGTCCTATTTCATACAAATATTAATTGAAGAGTCAGGAATTCCTATAGTTTTAAATGAATCCTCCCTTTTTTTTATGAATAACAATTTAAAAGCAATTGCTTTCCCTCATTTGTGGTGCAGCGGTGCAATCTTCTTTTCTGCCCGCTGTTTTGCTGGACTTGTTTTATTGCAAACTGTTTCCAGGTAATTGAATAGCACAAAGTGTTAGCTATCAGCAAAAGAGTGTCGTATTTGTGTTCCTGCTTCTAAATAATTGATTTCACACTATTATTATCACTGCTTATTAATAAGAACACACAGGCACAAACACACACCTGATGAATGTCAGAAGGAGTCTAAGTGTCTGTCTCTATTACAGCCCTAACTCCCACTGACTCGTTAATAATTCAAGACATTTGAACATTTTATAAAACTACTGCAGCTTAGTGCCTGCTTAAGTCCATGAGGGATGTAATAAAAAGATCAATACTTCACGCAAAGGAAATACAGTTTGGATTCACTGAACAGCATTTTTTTTTTCTTTACTTTAGATGGAGTTGTGACTCATGCATGTAAAGCTGACGTTTTACATGAAACCTCTGTAGAATAAAAAGGTCTGAATCACCTCATTTGAGGAGTTCAGCTGGCTTTTAAGTGAGTAGCAGTCAGCTCACGTTCAAGCGTCACTGTTCAGTGATGTTAGCTGAGTTTACTGCTCTGCTCTCAAATAGCACCTAATTGAATCTAAACATGCTTTGTCTTCTCTGCTAATCTACTTTTAAATAAATTTACATTCCTTACAAATATGTTCACAAGGGTAATATGAACAAATATATTGGTAAAAGATGGGTGGGGATGGCACATTTTTGCCCAAGTTACCATCAGTTTGAACAGTAATGAGTTTATGGGAGGGTAAAAAGGAAAGAAATGGAACCAAAGTCCCAGCTGGGAATTTATTGTTGAGGTTCCATTAGTAGAGGATGCAAAGAAAATCAAGCTTTTCCTGATGAAAGCAAAGAGGGGAGATTAGGGAATTATCTTTCTGTATACCTCAGTAATTGCTTTCCATCCACCCTTTTTCTTTTAAACCTCTTGGGGGAAAAAAAAGTCCAAAACCCAGTATGAATGCGCTAAACTCAATGTTCATGCCTTGCAGTGTTTTATAGCTGTTAAATTATAATCTGACTATTCAGCTGTGAAGTTCCATTGATTGTCCAAGTATTAGCAAGCTCTTGTAAGTGGTCACAGAGGTCATTACTTTCTGCTGAAAAATCAATCCACTTAATACCCACTGAGGAGCTTTGGGATTGCTTATCTGTTTACAGCAGGAATAACAGGTAAGCTAAAAAGTTGAGCACAGAGTTAGATAAATGTTAAGCAGCTTAAAGATATAAGGATAGTTTGCTGAGACACTGGATGATTCTAGTAACAGTATTTTTGCAGATAAAAGAGATTAATTGCAGATATAAGCCATTCATATCAACAAACAAATGCATAAGCTCAGGATTTTGAGCAGTTTTAAATGACATTACAATAATAATAATAAAAAAAAAAGAAACCACAATGTCAAGAGGAAATTTGGGGTTTAAAGTAATTCATTACAGTTCTTGAAAATGATGGCTGTGTGCAAAGCAGTGATGCTCTGGTTGCAATCAGACTAGCCGGCTTGGTTGCCATGGTGATGGGCTTAGCCCTTCTTTGAAACGTTCCATTCATATGAAGGAGAGCAGGAATTGATGCATCTTGTCCTTTTCCAAGTTGGATTTCCCAAATGGCAAAGTATTTTCCTGATCCTAACAACGTGCTTTAAGTGTCAATCTGGTCAAATTATACATTTCTGACTGTGCTCAAGTTTCTTGTAGGATCTAAACCAGTGGTAGGGAACCCTGGTCCTCGAGGGCCACAGTCCTTAAGGTTTTCTATGTGTCCCCACTCCAGCACACCTGGTTCAAATCAAACGGCTCAAACAGGCTATCGAATTCAGCACAATAACTCACTCATTTGAATCAAGTGTGTAGGAGCAGGGACACATGAAAAACCTGCAGGATGGGGGCCATGGTTCCCCACTGGTCCAAACATAACCACATAACTGTTTTAAAACTGTTGCTAAGAATTTCCAATGTCTAAACTTAATCAAATCACATTTCCAAACCGTAAACAAATGTTTAATGCCTAAACCTAACCAAACCTAAGCCTAACCAAATTATTCACTCCTAGCCTTACCTTACCCATGGTGTATTTTATGTTTAGACGTAACTAAATGATGTTTATCTTACTTTGACTAATTGTATGCATTTATTAATGTTCATGTTTATCCAATCCAATCATAATTTCTATTTTATAGACTATAAATTAAATTAAAAAGTTTTCACTTTTTTCTAATACATTCAATCCAAACCCCCCCCCCCCCCCTCACGCACTCTTCTTCAGTCACCCTCTTTTTCAAAGCAGGTGAAAGCCAAACCTATACTGATGCTAGTGTGCACATCAGAGGCCATGTCTACTCTTGGCTGTGTGGGTGGGTAAACGTATAAATATTTAGCCAATACCCCGTCTTGGCAACCCTAGCCTATCAGGTTCCCCTCCCCGGAAAAATTTTTTTACACAGAGCTCCCCTTTTAAGTGACGCCATGAAGAACGTGCCACGCTGCGACCAGTTCATCAATCGGTGACCAGACGTAAACAACAGCAAGATGGAGGTGAATCATACAGACATGATTCACTTATTTTGCATGTGGAGGCGCTTGTAAAGATCACACAAGAACATGATTGCAGTGATATCAGATTCATATCACATCAATGCGCATCTGCCTTTTTTCGTGCATGCCTACTAGGTCGAGGAGGGTGGGCATAAACGGTGCATACATCGTGTGTGTGTGTGTGTGGACAGGTATAAGGTTAGGTGGGATTTACCCTGTATAACCTTAGCTGTGTTAGTGTAAAGGTGTAAAGGTAGCCTAAAGCTCTTTTCACTACAGAGCACTTCCTTATCTTTCTGCGTCCGCCTTTTTTTTTCTTCCTTTTTTTTTTTTTTTTTGTGAGAACTCAAGTGAATCTTGTGTCTGCTCCAGTCAATGAGTTTATCCTCATAGAACACCATGGCCCTAGTTCTGTCATTGGTTGGAGATAAATATGCAAATAATCTGCCCAGAAACGTCCCGAATACACCAAAAATAAAGGGAAAAAAAAGTAAAATACACTCTACAGTCAGGGGGAGAGGGAGTTGCAAACAAAGTCACCACTTTCTTCACCATTTTCTTTAATGGCAAAGATGACAATAAGCATTTCACCTATTTGACTCATAGACCACTCATTGATGGGAGTTAAAGCTCCTTTGGCAATATTCTCCTGGGTTTTCACAAGCAATGACAGCAGTGAATCTGTGACTCACTCTAAGATGCCATTTTCAGTTTGAACATGCCTGCTCAATTAGTTTTGGGCTTAGGGGCTCAGAGTACAGAGTGAGCCTATAAGTGAAATTAAGCAGCCCAGTGATGGTTGTGACTCAAATGTTCCATATGAGGATTTATTAAGTCAGTCAATTATCTTTGACAAAATCATTTTCCAAACTGGTTTTAATATGAAACAGAGTAATCAGAAATGCACATGATATAGTCTACAATGCCTATTTTTCCTGTTTCCTTCAAACCCCTTTTACTTCTCCCACTGTGCTCTATTTTTTGCATGTTACCCAGCATGTGTGTGTCCCTAGGGAGGATCCTTGTCATTTGCATTAGGGCAGGTGTGCAGTCTGAAAGTCATGAATCTCAATAACTCATTAGATTTATTGCCAGCAGACTTTAAAATGGCTCCACAGATTTTCCTTTGGCAAAAACAGCGGCGGTCACTTTTTATAAAGGGACCTTTACTACTGTATATCTGTTATTCAGCATGTGGTATAAATGTGGCATACTGTATTTCTGGGCAGAAGCTAGTTTTCTGGCAGCAATAGCAGTGTTTTGTTAACTGCAATGGCTGTTTTTTTATTTCATTAGTGTTTTGTGTATTATTATACCTCCTACTAGTTTTCACTAAATAACAGCAGCAGGCAGGGTTTATAGATGGAAACATCAACACAAAAACAGGAGAAAAACTGACAATAAAAAGGCATTTTAGGAAAAAGAAAGTTTCAAAGAAAATCATTGAATAAAAAATGTCAACAGCAGCTTGCCCAAAAGCCCCTTATGGAAGTTTTAACACAATAGATAGCAATTAGTTCATTCAATTTTCCTCTGCTTATCTGAGATAGAGTCTTACAGCAGGTTCAGGAGGGAGACCCAGACACCCCTTTTCCCATCAACACTCTCCAGCACATTGTGATGGATCCCAAGGCATTCCCAACCCTAAAGGGAAACATAATCCTTCCAACAGGTCCTGATCCTGCCCCACGGTGTTCTTCCAGTACAACATGCCTGAAAAACCTTCAAGGGGGGTAGACCAGGAGGCATCCTAATCAGATGAACTACCTCAGCTGCTTCTTTTTGCTATTGGGAGCAGTGGCTTCTTATTGCTATTGCTTCTTCTTCATGTCTTAATTCCTCACCTGATCTCTTAGGCTTAGCCCAGCCACCTTCATATCAGGCTCATTTCATCTGCTTGTATCCACAATTTAATTTCACCATGGGATGGGTGGGTATGCAATTTTTGTGTGTGTGTGTGTTTCCACAAACAAAAAATGGAACATGTAGCACTCCAAACCACACTAAACAGTCTTGCACTGACCTGGACACGTTAGTGAAAACAGAGCTTTAGAGGGGTTGACTTCCATTTTAGTTCTAAAGTATCCTTTAGTAAAGGCCTTTAGTAAAAGGTCAAAGGTTGGGGGTTTGTGTGATATTACAGAGTCTCAATAATCTCCTTTTCCCCCAATTAGCTGCTCCAGCATTTGGTATTGGTATCATCTTAAAAACTTTACTTAAACTTGATTCTAACTATTCTAACATGATTTTAAAAGGCAGAAAAGCTCTCACTGCAGCAGTACATGAATTCATATAAATGTAAGGAAATGCACACATACATCCTTTTCTAATTTCCTTGCCTGAAGGGTAAGTTGAGTGTGATAGGTGTTCACACTCCAACCCCTTTTTTGCTCATCGCCTTCAGGAGATGAGTACCTTCAACACCATTGTTTTCCTCTCCTACGTTTAACGCCTTGGGCACTGTCAGGCATTTGAAATGAGAAAGCACTTTTAAAAAGACAATGTGAAAATTCACTTTTTGTCTACCTTTTACATCTTTCATGATTGCAGTTTTCTCCCTGAATCGTATTTTTTCCTTTTCTCCTTGCTTTGTCTTCTTTTCCCCATCCGATTGCCTAGAGATATTTGCTGTGCTTAAATGGATCAGTGAGACTTTCGTTTGTTTGTTTAATCTTTCAGAAGCTTTGGTTTGACAAAGCTCTTTGTGAACTGCTGATTCTCTGTTGTAATCAAGGTGTAGTACAGTTGTTACAGAAAATCAACCCAGTTTGTGTCAAGCCAGTTCAGAAAGAGGTGGGAGTAACAGATGTACAAAAGAGGCAGGGACAAAGGATATCAATTTAGGCCAAGCCCACACTAAGCCAAGTTTAGGTGTATCCAGTAAAGTTTTTTTTTTATCATTTGAACATTTTGCATACATGGAACCAGTGTTTTGGGAGCCTGAAAATATATATTTTTTAAGAAATAACATCTTAAATCTAAGCATGTCAGCATTTTAGTTCTGTTTTAATGACACAGATCTTCAACTTTCCTGCACAGATGACATGATTGCCCCACCTTTTCCTTAACCCCCTTTTTTATGTGCATGCTTAGCACCACCAACAGCTACAACAATAGTAGATTAGTGTTGCATTTGTGATTCAGAAGCTATTGAGCATGACATGGTTTATCTCAAAATAAGTAAAAATTTTAAAATCTACGTAAACGTCTCCTTTTTAGCTTAATTCTTTTCCATCTACTTCTTTATATGTTTATTTACCTTTATGCTCAAGGTCTTCTCTGTTTTTGGTTTATTTCTGTGCCAGCATTGCAAAGCTTCTTACAGGCCTGGCATTTGTTACACTCATAATACTAACTCAAATAAGCCCTTGAATTACCCGCACTTGATAAGTGGGATAGGGCTACAAGCTTCACTGGGGTCTTCCGATGGGCACCCTCCTTCATTGGTGTTTTATTGATGGGCCCACAACACCTCCACAGGGTTCAACAGCGACACCTAAGCCCCTTTCAGACTTGCGCTAGAAAGCAGTAATAGTGCGGACTTTGCATTCAGACATGCGTTCCGGTCTTTTACCTCGGAGATTTAGTGGACATGTACCGGCTGGAATCTATGTCTTAAGAGCAGAAATGTTGTGGCACGTCGTTTTGGCTGAACGCACAAGAGCGTGGCTTGTTGATTGCTCTGCAACATTTCCTGATGTCTAAAAGCACCTGGGGATCAATAAGTCCGCAAAGCGGCATGTTTGAAAAGACGAGTCCGGTTGAAGAGCAGATGGATGCAATGCAAGTCTGAAAGCGGCGCGAGTGTCAGGTGTTCCCCTCTGCTTTTACTCCTCGGTGGTCATTTTCTTGTCCAGTTGGAATCCTTCCTCAAGGTCCACAGCTTCTTGCTACTTCGCTTTGCAGCCTCTAACAATGATCTGATAACTTGTTAGAAAGCCTGTCCTTGCACTTCCATCCCCTTTAGTAATTTGGATGGAGATGGCAACAAACTCTCTCCATCCAACCACCACAGGAAGCACCTGAGAAGTATTGGTGAAATGAAGGAGTTTTGCTGCAGATAATGCTTTATAGAGAGGCTGCCCCATCTCTCCCGTTATATGGTTGAATGCCAGAGGGGGACGAATCTAAATATTGTCCAAAGGAATCAAAGTGATACAGAAATTTTACTGGTGAGAAAATGCATGTATAAACTCCTAGAAATAAGGTCCAGGTTGAAAAGTAAAGTTTTCTTTTATCCTTTAACAGCCTCTTAGAGATAAGTTTATAACTTATTAAAGATATATTTAAAATTATTAATATCTCAGATTATTTCTTTCCGAATATTGTATTTTTATAATTGATGATTAGTTATTTTTTTTTCTATATTTTTTTTTTACTTCTATTATTTTGCTTGTTCTTCTATCCTTCATCTTTTTTGCATTTTTTCGCCTTATATTTTTGGCCTGCCCCCCTTCTCCCCCTTATTTTTTTTTTTTTTTTTTCCGAGTACTCTTATTTTGAGATTCACTATGCCCCTAATTTTCCTCCTCCCCGTTTTCCTTTTTCTCTGTGTCTTCTTCATCTAGCCTCTTTTTTAGTTATAAATTATTTATTCCTCTCTTTCTTTTGTTATCTCCCCCCTTTGTCCCTTCTGTTTTCCCCACCCGCCTCCCCCCGCCGTTTTTTTCTCCTCACCTTCACCCACCCCCCTTTTCCCCCTTTCCTTCCTTTTTTTTTTATTTAATTTTTTTCATTTAATTTTTGTCTTTTTTATTAGTCATGTATGCCATTTCTTGCTTTCTTCATATTACATGCCGTCTGCGGAGTGGCTGACTCGTAACTATTAGCAGATCGTCCTGTCTAGAAATTAGCATGAAAAAAAGATTGGAAATGTGTTGATGTAGCAGCTCAGTGCTACAGAGCAGTTGAGGGGATATTTGATGGAACTATGGTGAAAAGAAGATTCTGGTCATTTGTCATAAATTTAATTGCATGAAACACCAATTCAAAAACAAGCTGCTATAATTAAGTTCAGATCAGCTAGAATACCTCATCATATTGAGGATAAATATTGTCACACAATTTTGTCCTTTATTTTGCAAGTTTAGATGGAGAGTTCTTCGAGAGAATGAATTGTTGCACAGAAGTTGGGAGTCCTGGCAGCCAGTGGGTTTATGCCATTGCTGAGTTGACTCAGTCAGGATGAAACTGGCAGAAAGATGCTGAGCAGAGATGAGTCACACCAACAGCATGTAAAAAATACATTATCTGAACAGTAGTCATGTGTGCATGTATGAATAACTGTTGATGCTCCATAATCAGTGCCATAGTATGCTTTAGCTGTAGGGGCCATTGCAGGCATTAAAGGCCATTAGAACAATTCCTGCTTCTTAATTTTTTGACATTTAAAGATATTTAGTCAGCTTCACTCAAAATTTCTGTGTGAACAGTGAATTGAGTGAAGTGATTTAATCTCCATAAGACAGGGCTGGGGGTAAAGCTTCTGTTTCAATGCAACGTCATTACCACCTACACATCTGTGTAGGAGGTACTGACATCTAGCTGTTCAATTTACAAACTGCAGCCCATCCCTCACTTTATCCTTTCATTCCCACTACTCATTAAAACTGTGGGGTTTGTAAAAAACCTAAAACATCTACCCTAAAATCAGTGTTTGATTTCTTTTTAAAGACACACAACGTAACTGTTAGACCTTAAATATGTGTTTCTGACTCGTTTTGATGGCACACCAACATTCATTATGTGCATTTTCAAGCCGTCACTGCCCAGAGGTGACATTACAGCCGACTATTGGTTGCGCACCGCATCACTTATTAGCAAACGGAAATGAACCAGATATGAACACCATGGGCGTTTTGAATGCGCATCATGTTGGATTTGGTAAAGAAACGCAAGGAAGAGAGGAAAAGACAGAGAGGAAGGGACGGAACTGTCTTTTACTGGCTCGAGTGAATCACAGTATAGGTACAATACAAGATGGATGCTAGTTTAGCCGCTGATCGGGGGCGTGCATCACTGAGAAAACTGCTAAAGGCCCTTTCAGATAGGACGCGCAAAGCGCAGGCAGTCGGTGGCAAACCCATTCATTGTGTATGTGGTATTGCGGCAAAAACACATTCCGCCATGCCGCGGAGCTCAGCACGCGCGTGGTGGGCGCATGCCGCAGCGCCCGAATTGAAGATTTTTGAATTCGGGCGCTGCGACGACATCCTAGCGCGTCCAAAGGAGAGGCCAATTCAGAGAAAAAAGTGGTCCTTGGTCAGCCTAAAGTAGACATGGAAGCGGTCTGTGTGAAAGAATGCAGCTCCCGAATGAGCCTGAACTCCCCCAAGTCCTGCCTTGCCATCAGGATCAGGTGAACCTACTTATTTGCTGCTTATCTCCTCCTCCTCCTCAGGAGAAAAGCTCTTTGCTGCGACGATGAGAGGTACATCTTTTACAATGAAGCATGCCGGGGAGAAAACACTTCCTGGTCTGTCACTTTGGGTCTGCCTGGCATGCTCACTGCCGCTGTGCTCTGTCGCCGGGTCTGTGCCCTACCCCACGGTGAGCGCAGCAAAAAACGCGTCCTGAAAAGGCCTTAAAAGCTCTGTTGTGTGTCTTTAAGCTAGCTGTTGAATACAAATAACAAAAGGAAATGGTATTTCGCATCATTGCGAATTATTGTTTTTCTTCTTCAAACCAGAAAAGATTTTTGGTTGGAGGTAGGGCTGGGTAATATGGCCTGTACCTCATATCGCAATATTTTTTGGGCCTGATGTTTTGTTAACTCCTCTAAAACACTGTAAATGTTCAGTTCAACATTATTTTGCATATAGAGACAATAGTATAATGCAAGTAAACTCTGTTGAAGGGGCAAAATTACAATTGAGTTAATTCCACAAACTTTTTACATGAACCAGGGACTGCAATCTGTAGTTTTTAATACAAATCAGTGTTTAACCAACCATTATATTAGGGCACACCACCACCAGTAATCCCTGCCACCTCTTGAAGATCCTTGTCATTTTATTTTTTATGTTAACAAATTCAGTATTTAATATTTTTTTCACGCTATCATTTTATATTCCATTATTTTATTTTAGTTGCATTGAAGTTGTTTTAATTTTTCACTAAATCACAACCAAGGTAATCAAAAAATCCCTTCCCTCGAGAACAGGTTTATATTTTGTCCTTTTATAAGAAAAACTAAACAGCCTGATGTTTCTTATTCTCATGTCAACATGAGTTCATGTCGTGTCATGTCTCTGTCACACACACAAGTGGACAGAAAATCACTATACTACCACCAGCAAATAATGAGCGCATGAATAGACATGGTCCTGTAAACCAGGCGAAAAACAGACAAAGATAACTGGTTTTATAAACACCTCCAGGGTGGAAACACTCCTTTATCTGTCTGGAGAAGCAGGTGGAGGAGTTCTCCTGCTCTGATGTAGTGGGAACTTCATGTCGATCAGGGAACATGCACAGCTGAACAGTCAGTATATCCTTGTCATTTCTGAGGTGTAGTACAGCTTAAAATGGACATCTTCCAGTCAGCTTCCATCTCTCAATACTAGTAAACTAGCCTACCAGCTAGCTGAGTTGTTCATGCTTCTTTCCTATCTCCTGAAACAACAAGCATGCAGGAGTTTTCTGGATGGGCGTGGAGTGCGCTGCTCTTCTGCTGAGTGAAAGAAGCTAAATCCCATGTAAACAAATTAAAACACTGCTGTTACAGTTTGTACTTGACATCATTGTTTTATATATCACATGTTTGGGATACTTCAAGCATATTCAATATATCGACCACCCCTTGTTGGAGGAAGAACAAATTCAAATACAACTTTGCGTTTGTTAAGACATTTTTCTTTAGGATTTCAGAATTAATGATGATTTTCATTCCTAAGTTATTCCTTCGTGCATATTTCAGCACAGATGACCACTGGAGACTCTGTGTGCTGCACTGTTTAGCCAAATAAGCAGCAAGGAATAGCACCATTGACACACACCGAACAAAAGGACTTCTTTCTCCAAGCTCTCCACTCTGCTTCCCTGCAGATTTGAAGCAGCTCATTAATTATTGAGCAAGGAGAGTTGTGCAATGGCAGATCTATCATGATTCCCCCCTTCTCTTGTCACAAGCTTGGCATGGAGAGAGGGATATTGAACGAAACTAACACCATTTCACATTTTTTTAATGGACACAGGCAGGTCCAGATACATGTGTTACCTTTTACTAATCGGTTGATGAAACTTGCTGAAGTGAAAATGTTGGTTTACACTGTGTGAAATAAAAAACTAAACACAATTTTGACATGCAATATGTTTTTAAAGCATCTCATTTCATTTAAAGATACACAACAGTAACTGTGTCCAGTAAAACTACAGCAGTCTAGTGCAGATTAATAAGATATGAAATGGAAAACGTGTGTGTGGTATTCTCTTCGTGCACAGAAGCCTGTTGCCCCTGAGGCAATCAGCATCCCTCATATGCTTCTATCTGACACACTCACACACTTGCACTGTTACCACTCTCATCCCTTGCAATCCACTTGTGTTGGGTCAACTGGCAAAGCAGCTGATTGCGTGGCAGGCGTCACAGCAATCCTCAGTCCTGGTGGATACTTAAGGTTTTACCCATGAAGTTGTCTTGTGGAAGCATCATATTACTTCTGTTCACAAAATGCTTTATGGCAATGTCCTCCCATTTTTGCTGCATTACATCTAATCCAGTGATGGGCTGTGTGTCTCCAGTGAAAGCAGTCTGATTACAGACTTAGAGAATTAGAGTTTAAACATGAACACAATCCTGCATTTCATATTGCTGCACTTTTGCTGTATGAACTGATTCTTGATTACATAACCTGCTGGAGACTTTTGTTTCAGTTCCCAAAATGAAAGCTACACTGTCTGGTTCTGTTTGGATTTTCATTGCTCCATCTCCTTTCCTCTGCATCTTTCTACCTTTTTTGCAACCCCTGTTTTTTATCAGTGGGCAAGAGAAATGGACAGAACATGACAGAGAGATGGGAAGATCTTAAAGCTGCTTCCTGCACTCTGTTGATTGATTCCTTTGATGTGATTAGATAAGATGGTGGTTTTCCTCTCACTTCGAGCATGACACAGTTGGGTTTGTATGTTGGCTGAAAGATTTTTTTTTTTCTATTCATTTTGATATTCCAATAGTGTGCTGTAAACATTTGTTGCAAGCAATAATTAAAGGTGCCATGACAACAAATTTCACTTTTCTGTGATTTCAGGGTGTGACATGATCTGTTATGCACTGATGAGGAGTATCAAAGTCCATGTTCATGGATGTTCAGCTTTGTTTCTTTGCTCAAAAACAGTCAAATCATACAGCAGCCTATCATTCAACGTAGGTTATCTTTCTACGTAATTCATATTTTCCAATTAGAGCACACCATCAAGTAAACAGCCTCCCCCCTCCTCTCCTTCCCCCTGGCTGAAAGACATGAGTCTAGCTATTCTGCATTCCGAATTAAAACCAGATAAAAACCTGAATACTGCCCCTAGGTTACTCCTTTTCTAACCCGAATATTTGGTCATGTAAACGCTCATCAGAATGCCTCCATTGAAAGGAATATTTAATTCTGTTGTGCGCATGTTCTATCTGCAAGGATTCTTGGTCTTTTGAGTAAACTTCAGGGAGTACTTGTACCAGCGATTAAGACGGTACTCTGCACGGCTTGCTAGTTTACATATCACCATGGCAACATGCATCCCCAGAGGAACTGGTGTGCAAACAGTTCTTATGCAGGGCTCCATCAGTCATCTGGAAAAGTTTGGTAAATTATTGGCATAACATAGGAAAATTGTCATGCCAGTGGGCATCAGTTTACATCACTACAACCCGTTCCCACCCGTTATGACTGTGCACCTTCATCCAAAGTGTCCGGGGGCTCTGGTGGAAAGTGTGGATGTGAATGTGGATGGCGCACAGCTCCAGCTCCGTTCCCCATTTCCACCACACATTCTCTCCTTCTAGTGAGGACATGACACACAATACTGTCAAGTACTGCTGATGAGTCAGTACCAGCACAGCAGTGTAAGCAAAGGCGACTGCTGTCAGCTTCGGACAGCGATCAAGCCAGCCGACGCTTGTAATTCGGCCGGTTTGACTGCAGTGGCTCAAGTTCATTATCCACCATTATCATGACATCCTCCATGCGTCGCGGTTTGGGATGGGATATTCCAACTGATTGCAGTTATCATGTATACGGGAGTAACTGTCTGCTCACTCATGTAAACAGATTATTCCTAATCTTTCAGAAACCGTAAAATTGACCTTAACCCGAATTTTGATGGCATGTAAACGTAGTCTCTAAAAACGAAGTGGGAACACCTCCATGTTTTCCTATTGTATGGACTTTTGTTATTTAAAACCACATACAAGCAAGAACACAAACTGATGGATGTC
Source organism: Atherinomorus stipes (assembly GCA_023101725.1). Taxonomy (NCBI): domain Eukaryota; kingdom Metazoa; phylum Chordata; class Actinopteri; order Atheriniformes; family Atherinidae; genus Atherinomorus; species Atherinomorus stipes. The sequence goes on along the minus strand of JALJCO010012253.1, from coordinate 362,536 downwards.
CATCTTTCATGTCCTTGGTTTTTGTGTCGCATTCTTCTTTGCTAGAATTCAAGGAAAGCATTTGTGCTGCTATGACATCAACCCATTATGTAGCTGACACACTCCATCCGGCTAATGCACTGCCTCCTGGATAAGAGTACGGTTGGCTGTGGAGGAGAGATCAGAGTTTACCGAACCAAATCATACCAAACCTTCTCTCAATGACTGGTGGAAACTCAGTGCCATGTCACACAGGACCAATCAGCAGATTACACTGCGTCATTTTTCAATCTCTTGGGTCAGATGTTTAAAATTGGGACCGCAACAGAAGGTTTCCAACAAAGTAAGACAGGTCGCATTGGATATTCTGGCACCCATCCCAATTTTTGCCTGTGGAAATAAAAAAAAAAAGTATGTACTAACCCAGACTCATTGGTGGAAACAGGGCTTTTATGTCCATAATAGGTTGCTGCTATTCTACAACCTTCTATGTGATTGCAGCATCCATTGTAAGTTTAGCAAAGTCCTAGAAATGGCAGAGCTAAATTAATGAGGATTCCCTATTATACAGATGGATAAACAATGTATAAACCAAAGCTTCAAGTTTGACACTCATCATATTAAAGTGTCTTTTCCAAATGTGCGGGGAAACACAGTATGTACTGTAAGACAAATCTGCTTTGCTGCCATATTGATTTCATATATTATTGTTGGATTAGTTTAAGCACCGTTGCCACTCATTTACTGTGTTTGGTTCGTGTGTGTGAGAGAGAGCGTCTATGTGTGTGCTTATCTATCTATCCGTCCATCTGTCTGTCTGGTGTTCAGCTCCTGGCAACCACTGGCCCCTCAGTGCCCTCAGACAAACACAGCTGCTACCCTGCATCTGCAGAAAGGAATCCTGACTACCGAGAAGATTAGATCAGCAGCTTTCCAGACATTTTGGGGGTCAAAGCTTTGTCAAAAAAGGATATATTCCCACCTTTCACCAACTGTGTGCATGAAACATTACCAATCAACAAGTCAAGCATGAAAATAAGCCCCACATGTAAGCTGCAAGATATTAAGTTACATCTTGATGATGCTGTATAGAAGAAGTGCTTCTTGCAACATTTTGGCTGATTTGCTTTTTGTCATCCTCTGAACATACCACAGACACAGAGGAGTTGGATGTAATACTTAAACACTTTGTTAAATGATCATTTTATTTTCTAATGTTAAGCCAGTCCTCCTTTGCAGCAATATTAAATCAATATGAGAAAGGAGACAGTATTACGAGTTTATCACGGTAGTGAGGGAAAATAGAATCTATTCTTCAATCAGAACCTCTTCCAACACTTTTAAAGATATTGACATGAGGAAGCAATCCTTTTCTGCTCCAAAACACTCCAGAGACATCTTTTTATGTTAAGTAATCGCTTGAGTTGATCCAAATTTTTTACACTACTGCTGTGAACTTCATGCCAGTTTTCCTTGTTCTTGTTGTGTGACTAAGGACATTATTGTCCCATGGTACAGTCATGGGGAGACAGTTGGTAACCTAAAACCGACAACTGCACCTCAGTTGTAACCATACACAGATTTATTACAAGACCAATAGACTAATCCGACGGGCGTTTTGTGTGTTGCTTAGGGAACCAGTCCTGATTACATTGTGACAGCAGAAATCTTTGTGAAATAAAGGTTTGTGATCTTCTCATTCACTCATTACCACAATTGGAGTTTTCCACTGTGTTTCCAGCAACCAAGGAATTTGGTCCTTCCAGATTTCCTCGATATTGTTAATGAAATAGTCCAATTCTCATCTGTTCTCATTACACATCTACAGATATGTTCCTTAAGCAATGGCAGACGGTCTACAGGTGGTCTGGTGGTCTACTGGTCTACTGGCTGGATTAGTCAATAGAATTACTCAAATATTCCTTCCAAATACTTCCTTCATACCTCTTTGGCAGCTTTTTGCATGTAAATTTATAACGAGGAAAACAAAAATGTATAAAAAATATCATCTTTATTTCATCATTGATGCAGGAAGGGAAAAGCTTGCCAATGGAAGACCTTCTCTGGTCTTCCATTGGCTGATTGGTCCTGGGTTAGCAAGGTGTTGGCTAAGCTTTGTAGTCACCTCAGCAGCTGTAGTTTTCTGATTTTCTAACTTACTTTCCAAAGGGAAACTAAGTCCAAACTTTTGACTGGTAATAGATACTGTCACATTTTAATGCACTCACTAAAAATATATAAAAAAGATATTTCACACAGAGAAATCCAGAGAAACCCTGATTTACAGTCCATAAAAGTTACCTCTGGCATCTTTTAGCACAAAGATGTTGTGTTCATTGTTTACCATCAGTGTGCCTATATTCCCTAAACCTGTCTAAACAGGGTGATGAAGCAGCACATTATGGTAATGTAAACTGCCTTCCAAAGAGCATCCTATCTCATGGAGCAGAATAGACTTTACCTGTGTCTCAGTCAGACTCTGGTACTATTGACTTATCATTGAGTATGTGTTCTCACAGCCTCAATAGTTTAAGTGTAGACATGGTTTTGTGCCTTAAGTAAGATTTGATGCCGTTTCAAATTAGATTCTCTCTTGGGTAAAGATGTACTTAAACATTTTGCAAAATACACTAAGCTGCTTAGCCTCAATAACTGATCGTTCTTTGTATTTTATGGTACATAACATATATTTTTACAGTGGTTCCATTAAAAGGGCTTGAGATAAAGATCTAATTTGAATTCTCCATTAGTTTTAACCGTGTGTAGTGTATGATCTCATGATCCTACTCCAATGAGAGCACAGAGGAGGTGAGAGGTAGACAAGAAGTATGTGGAAGGAATAATTAGAGGAGATGGGGTTGAGGCAGAAGGGCTGCAGATTGCCGGGCCTTGGTCCTTGATTGCAGCCCATTCTGTTACATAAGTGAACCCCCTCTCCAGCTGCTTACTTCCTCAGGGTACTGTGATTAGATGGAATAGGAGTTACCGGTAGCTATTCATGGCCCTCTTTGGGTGTTTTTTTTTTTTTTTTTTTTTTTTTTGGGGGGGGGGTATTAAACATTGTTCAATTTCTCCTTTTCCCTCCCTGTACTTTTGACCACTTTTAACACATTTAACTAATGTACAAAATCATTTTTTTGAATCAATATGGAAATCCGAAATCGAAAGTCCTGTGAACTGATGCCTGCCAGTGTTCCCGGCTGAAAGACAGCTGCCATAAAACTCTATTCCTCTTCTCTTTTCCCTCTCCCTGCTGTCTTCTTCATTAAGCTGGCTGCACGTTTCTGCTGCATGAACGAAAAGGATCAATGGCACTAAACAGGCGTCTTAATTGGCTGTGAGGCTCACTATATGAAAAGGTTGTGGTATTTCCTGAAAGAAGGTAACAAAGGAGAAGAACTAATTGGAGATCATTTCACTGACTATTAAAAAGAGAGAGAAGAAGATAAGAAAAATGGACCCAGTTCTCATTAAAACGTGCCCCAAGCTTGCCTAATATAAACAAATCACATTATATTCTAAGAATAATGCTTTAAGTGATCGTTGGATTAGGATCTGAAATTATGGGAATTAAAAGGAGATCTCTGTACGGGTTGGGTGAGTAGGTTAATATAGGAAGCAAGCTCTGCCTTTGTAGTGAGCCTTGTGTGTGTGTTGTGTTGTGTGTACTTAGATTTATCTGCCAAGTTGAACAATGTTGAAGATTAAAAAAATGAGCATGTAGCAGCCTGCTACAGGTGGTATTAATGTTATGGCTGATTGATACACCTCAGAGCAAAATTTGAAGTTTCAGTACGGTATATTTAAGGAGATCATTTGTTGGTAATTGTTGTATAGACCCAATTTAAATGGTGCAACTGGTCGGTTTAGTGTGGAAAAGTAACATGCAATTACTGCAGGACTGTGACACTTCACCATGGCTTACTGCTAGCCCACTCCCTTTTTCCAATATTTCATCTGACTATATTACAGCAGTGTGGTGTTTAGCTGAGGAAATGAAGCTCTGTATTTTGTGAGTGTGGGATAAAAAACGGGACTAATATAGTTGGGTATCGTTTCAAACCCACCACTAATGCTGTTAGTCTGACTGAGTGAGGGAAAATATGAGAAGAGAGGGAAATAAGGAAAGAGGTGTCATGTTTTTGTGGTTGCATGTGGATGAGTGACTGATGGAGTGGCTCCTCTTCATGCAGCTATTGGTTCTAAACTCTCTGGATAGTTGACTTTGGTCCATGAATCTTGATTGCCTTTCGGTTAATCAGATAAGAGTCCTCTGGTCTGGTCTGTAGGGATCAACCAATCACACTCCTGCAGGTTAGTACCATGGAAATGGCTTGGCCCGCAAACACTTCCTCTTTTTATTCAGAGGAGAGCTTTGTATTAAGCCTTGACTTTAATAACAAAACAACGGAAGACTGCTGAATATTTTATTGTCTAATCTGAACCCTTTCTGTAACTGAATGTCTGGGAAAATAAGACAGTTAAATCATATGATTATGTTTTATTCTGGGAAACAGGGAAGCTCAATGTGATTATTGAACCACTTTTACTAAACCTCTTTACTAAACATCAGACTGGAAAGCTGTATTTAGCCTCTTTCTCTTTTTTTTAGACCAAATTTTGACCTTTGTATCTAAGATCACAGCTAAAATGGAGACTCATCAGACTGGACGACATTTTTCCTTTTTCTGTTGTCCAGTTTCGGTGAGCATCTGTGAACTGTAGCCTACGGTCTCCTGTTCATAGCTGACAGCAGTCACACCTGTGGTCTTCTGCTGCTGTAGCCCATCAGCCTCAAGGTTGGGCATGTTGTGCATTCAGAGATGGTATTCTGCAGACCTTTGTTGTAACCAGTGGTTATTTGATTTACTATTGTCTCTCTATCATCTGAAACTCATCTGTCCATTCTGTCCAATACTGCATTACTGTTGTAGAATATAGACTTTAGTGTAAATAAGATGTGATTTAGATTAAATTTAGTTTGGACCTGTACTAAATCACTCAGGGATGAGCTTCACTACTATCATGTCTACAGGCTCCATTTTGCTCAGTCATTACAAGGAGGTAGTTCACTTCCATGCCACTGTTGCTGTAATGGGTGAATGAGAAACAAAGTGTAAAATCCTTTGTATAACCTAGCTAGAAAGAAAAAAAAAGTTAGGTTTTGGACCGCCAAACAGTGTCTTTATAAAATGACTTTGAATTAAAGGTGACACCTACTGGAGGGGCACAAAGTTGATGATCCTGTCCCTGAGGCAGTGTGACAGGCGGCCAACCACAGGAAGGCTGTGTTGTGTGTCAGCAGGGACCCCCTTTACAAAGTCTGCTCCGCTTGTCAAACAGTTAAAGGAGATTTTTACTAGTCCAGAGCCCTCCCACTCACAGCTGCTCCCAAATAATCAGCTTGTGTGTCATCTCATATGTGCATCCTTGTTTGTACAGTATGTCGGTGTATTGCGGTGTTTGAACATTTACTTGTGTATTTTGTCTTCACCTGTGTTGTTCTTTGTGTGTGTGTGTGTGTAAGGGGTTAGGGATTGTTTACCATAATGCTTTGTGTGTCTTCCTCTTTATCCCAGAGCTCCATGCTTGTCCAGCCACTCTCTCCTCTTATTAAGACAACTCCTCCCAGAGGAGCCGCATGTCTGTGTGTGTTGGAGATCACAGTCTGGCTCTGTCGCAGAGCCAAGTGGGACTCTGTGCGGCCAGAGCCACATTCAATATTCATTTCATCCCACACTGAGATGGGAACCATCTGAAAAAGAGAAATAACATCACCTTTGTTGTGCTGATCCTCAAACACTTATTTTCTTGTCTCAGGGAAGTTAAAGGTTAAAGTCGTGAGAGATCAGTGATCCAACAACATTTCTTCTGAGAAAATTCTTGTAGCTCTGATATCTGAATTGAGGCCTAGATTAAGACCCCCACTGTAACAGCGGCATTACTCATTCGCCCTGACAAGCGGCCAAAAGACTTTATCAAATCAAGTCTTCTCTGGTTTGGAAATTAAGTAGCTAACAGTGGCTAGATTGTTCCATGTAACATAAAGGTTGACTGTGCAGCAGCACATGGATCAATAGCTGGCAACATTTTTTATAATTAACTTTTTAGGTAAAGATTTGACAATAAATGTTTTAATGAGCCAAAATCAAACATTGGAAAACAGACGAGTTTTCACTCCATGAGGGAAGAGGGACACAGATAAGATTTAAAAAAATAAATGAATAAATAAATTACCTCCCCTTTGGATTCTCTCTACTTCAGCACAACTGATTCAAATGAGTATGCCAGCTCATCAACTCTTTTAACCTTTACAATTACTTATTCATTTGGATCAGGCTTGTTAATGCAGGTCAGACATGGACAACATGGAGGCCAACACTGGTAAACATGGATTTAGTGTTTTATAGAAAAGCTCCTATAGCATAATTCAAGAAAACGTCATTTTTCCTGACTGTCTTTATTTAAATTTCAGCTTGTAACGACAAAAAAATCGGACTTAAAGCATCAGTTATGTGGTTTACGTTGACACAAGCTGTTGAAATTACATTGAAAGTAACAACTGAACCTAGAGCGATGAGCCACTTGTATCACATTTTAATGATTTTCACACATTTGTACTGTTCCAGTCTAATGAAACACTGAAATAAGTTTTCCCATTTACTGTAAATGTGATTGCTAGCAGGAACTAAATATAAATTTGTTGTAAAGAATTCCATTTCCAGCAGCTGTTATGCACAGTGGGAATATGAAAAGACTGTTTTAGGAAGAAACCCAATAAATAAAAACATTTGAAAGTAATTTCAGGATGTTTTATGACAGACATGTAACATGAAATAAAACAGAGCTTGAGTCATGGGTTTATAAATTAGCTAACCAGCTCTGTGTTCCCACAATGGAGACTATGCTGACTAAAGTCAGTTTTTACGTTCCTGTCGGCTTCATTTATGTAGCAGCCGGGGTCTTCTTTTCTCCTCTGGGGTGGCTTATTTTGCAAGTAAACTCTATTCAAGCTTTTGTGGCAGTGTCGTGCTGAGTCTGAAATTAACTTCTGCCATGTCTTCCCTTGTGTCTCCAGATGGCCCTGTGATCTGGCGGATGCTGACCTACCCCCCAACTCGGCGAGCTCTCCTGGTGGGCTGTGGTCTTCAGATGTTCCAGCAGCTCTCAGGAATCAACACGGTCATGTAAGTGCGAAAAACTTAGAGTAAATTGCAGTAGTAAGATTTAAAGTTTAAGAAAGTGAGCTCAGATTCACAAAGATATTTACTGTAAATGTGTGTGTGACTGATAACTGATGGTTACAATACACTACTCTCCACCATGTTGCCACTGCAATGGAAAATTCCTGTTTTTTTTTTTTTTATCTCTCACATCCTCAGAGTTTATCACAACTGTGATTATACATGACACTGAGTGCGTGTCATGTCTTCCTGCTAGACACAAGCAACCTAGACAGATGTGTTTGCTCCAGCAACACAGTATTGAATCACAAAACACTTCTCTCATCTTTCATAACGGATCAGTCAGAGGGGAGCAACAGCATCACCGCATTGCTACCCACTTGCCCGTGAACGGACAGGCCGCCGTTCCTCTTTCATCCTTTTTATCTTGCCATCTGAGGAGATTGTGTCATCTGTCTGTGTCTTTGCTCCGCTCCCAGATGAACTATATTACAAGGCTCTGTAAACAATCTGAGGATATGTGCTGTTGCCTAGCAACCAGTGGAAGGTGAGAGCACTGCTTGTACGGGGCGTGTCTGCGTTAAAATCACACATGCGTATGTGTGATTTTAACGTGCAGAATGTGACACTATGGATTTTCGTGTGCAACATGCAAGCATACAGTATGTAGATTTTTGTATATGCCTTGCATGAGCTTAATGGTAAGGCCTTATGTGTGGTGGGGGGCTTAACAGCTGAATGAACGGAGAGATGAGGGAAGTGAAGAGAAATTAAACTGTTATTAACAGAGGTGAATCTGTCACTTCTTGTTTTTTAGTGAATGTCTCTATTGACTGCCTCTCCAGCTGTATATTTATCCTCACCTCCTGCTGCCAACTCTGAACAGCAGAGGGGCCAAACTAAATTTGTCGCTGTCCCCATCCACCTATCTGTCTCTCCAACTTATCCATCTGCCAATCTTCTAGTCTACCTGAAAAGGTCTGTCGGCGTCAACAGGAACCTGTTAGCTATGAGCATTACTGCGTCAGTCGAGATGGTGTCGAGATTGTGCAATGTTTTCACCTGGCATTAAGACATGTCTCTGCTTGGTCTACAAATTGGAATCAGGATGCCCTTTTGTTTGCAAAAACAATCACTGTGATTTATTGTGGTGATAATTGCATCCTTCAGAAGTTTAATCAAAGATGCCACCCAGCAGACAGTTCATTTTTGACTGCAGCGTCTTCATTTCAGCTGATTTTCGTTGGCTTTGCACACAAATTAGTGATCAATTTTGCCATCCTGTCCATGCAAACAGAAATGGAGTTTGATGTTGAATTTATTTAACTTAAAAAAAGAAATTCAGAAGTATTTTTTATTATTTTATTGCGCAAGAAAAAATGCATTTGACTTTGCTCTTCACTTTGAAAAACAAGTCTGTTTATTATCAGAAAAATACTTTCTAGTTAATCACTTTTACGCAGACCCTATTGAATGTACAGTAAGTACAGATGGTAGCAGACCTGTTGCAACAGCCATGCATTTGTAATACTGTTGTATTGAAAGGTTAACTGCAGGAATCCATCACAACTGTAATGATAGCGGTATCATCCACGGCAAAAAGGTAGAAATTGTGGACACATATAAATTCTTGGGTGCAATATTCGACTCTGAACTAGAGTTGACAAAAATACAGAGGCAATTACAAAAAAGGCCAACAGCGTACAGTATGTACCTGCTGCTGAAACGGAATTCTTTTGATGTATCCAAACCCATTTTTTGTGTCTTTTATGGTTCGTTTATTGAGAGTCTTTTAACCTTTTTTCTTATGTGTTGGTTTTATGGATTGTCAGTAAAGGACAAAAATAGCTTAACCACATTTTAAAAACTTGCAGCAACACCATGGGTGTGCAGGTCCCTGCAGTCCCAGCAGGCAGTGCTCCAGAAAGCTAAGCATATCATTGATCACTCAGATCATGTTCTTAAAGACCAGTTTGTCTTGATGCCCTCTGGGAGGCGCTATCTGGCTCCCAGAAGGAAAACAAATCGATTTGCAAATTCTTTATTTCGTCTGTCATTAGGCTCTTAAATGTCAGAGATAGTGCTTAGAGTGAGTTGTCTTTTTATGTTGTTTCATGTTGTTTTTAAAGTTTTCTTTACTTTTGTCTATTTATTTCTGCCAAAGCACTTGCCACTTTGTTGCTGATGGTGACTGCTGCACTTTATGACTGGATCTTATGCTTTTCCTCCCTCCAGTACATTGACAGATTCCTGTGTAACTACGTGTATGTGTGTGGAATGTTTTATCCTTTGCTGCAACCACTGTCTGCAAACAGAATTTCCCCAGGGGATAAATAACGTTGTCTGAATCTGAATAAGTTTCATTGTTCACTTTTTCTGATTTTTAGGATTCTACATGTATTTACCTGATTATGATTAGATACTCAATAAAAACTATGATGTTAAGCATTCAGATCCAACATCATGCAGCAGAATTTGCTTGGGGTATGAAATAGTCACACTGACTCTGTTGCCAAGCTCATCAGGCAACAGAGGTAATGGTCCTTTGTCTTCTTGCTCTGGCTGCAGATCTTCTGTTATTTTTCCTAGGTGGATGTCTTTTGCCACTTTGGCCTATTTTTCCTCCCATCTGCCACACCTCACCTGCACCCTGTTAGGATCTGATGCAACAGTTGTTGAAGTGAGACGGGTCAGATCACACCTTTAAGTTTCTCTACCCACCAAATGACCATGCTCACACTCCCTGTGTCCGGCTCAACCGGGCTTCATGTATTCCATTGCATTCCAAGACTTTAGTTAACCAGTCTGAATGTCACCCTCAATGTGGAGCAGCTGTTTCACGTACCTCTGACTGCTTTGTTTTTCTGAATTCGTTGTGGTCAGATTACAGTTTTTAAATTTTTTTTTTTAAATTATTTAATGAATATAGCTTTGCTGTTACGGCCCACCATGGATATTATATATGCAAATTTGAGCAAGAAATCCCCCAATCTTCATAATTATTCCACACACTGCACTGTTAGGTCTCAAACTTGTGTATCATGCTAACCTTTTGCGTGCATACTAACATACACCGATCCTGCTTTTGATGGACTTAAAGCTTAAACAAAATGTATGGGCTGCATTTACTGCAAAGAATAAAAACTAATTTAAGAGTAAGTTGAGAGTCTTGGGAGACATTGGTGACGCTGAGTCAGGGGAACACACACACACACACTGCACACGGCAGAGACAAGATATTGACTGAGATGGATGGAGCCATGTCTCATTGCAAACAAGGTGTTTCAAGAAATTCCCCTAATTCTTTCTTAAAATTATTACCTCAGTAAATAGTTTTCTAATGAGTTTGTGGTCTCATTCACTAGTCTAATGTTTTGCTCGATACACCATGGCGCTCATTTGTTAAATTATGATCCTATTAGGTGGGTTTGTGTGACCATCACCGTGTCTTCCAGTTGAAGGACTTAAAGCTTTGGACTGTTTGACAGAGAAATAGCTTTTCTGTTATTTGGTATACTTGGTATGTCAGGTAGAGTAAAAGGTATACACATTGCAAAGACTGTCTCGCCTGTTTTTTCCTGTCACACATCCTCTACCCAATGCCTGTCACCAACCTCCCTACTGATCCCACGTGAAGCTGCCAGGCTAGTCTTATTAGCCTGTGTGATATAAAAGAGGTCTGAGGAGCCAGTAAATCAGTGTGGTTTAGAGACCAGCTCCTTTACCCATGTCCCCAGCTGCTTTTCCTGATTAAACCACCAAGCTCTTCCAAACTGGAATAGCACATAATGTCTCTCAGTCTGCTATTACACTCTGCTCTCTCATTTTGGGAGCTTGACAGGGACGGATTGACTGACTTCACAGATTTTTTCAGTCAAATATGCTCACAGAAAGGCTACAGTTGAGTGCCACATGAAGTCTTTTATTAAGGCTCAATATAAAAAGGATTACAAAAAGTAAGCCCTTCTGATCCACAGCAAATGAAAACAGGCAGAAGATCGGTGATACTTCCAGTATGCTTATACAGTGTCACACAGTGGTGAGTGTTGTTTCCTTACGAGAAAAATAAGAGCTACACTTGTATGACACACTGTTAGACTGAATCAAATTTGACAGAGAGCCTATAAAGTGATGCACAGTGGTCTCTTGTCATCACACGGACAGCTTCTGACACCTCCTACAGCATTTCTACCAAAAGAATTTACTTCTCTCTCAGACTTATTGCTGTGAGGCCTTCTGGTTTGAGGATCAGTTCTTGCTCATTTTCATACTTCTTTCTGCTTCTGCAGGCAAGCTTGGATGAAAATCATCTTCGTGGAACAATGAAAACCCACAAAAACAGTGACTATCAGGCTTGTGTTAGATAAACAGAGCCCACAGGACTAATAAGTTTAATCACATTACACTGGATCAATGATTCATATAACAAAGAGATTGCAGGCAGGTAAAGTGGCGTCCTGCATTTCATTGAGGCCCATAGTTGTAATCAATTTGCCATCCAAAGCAAATCACCATGTCTTAGTGTCAAGCTGTTATTATGCTGCCACATATGTTTCTTAAAAACCTCTGTAGTCTTGGAACAGATTCACTTAGCTTCCCCATATAAAAAAAACTGAATTAAATGAAGGTAAGTACTAAGTATGTAAATGTGTAAGTACTTGTACTTGGCTGGTGCAGCTTGGAAGACCAGATATTGATTATATGGTTCCTGGTCAAGGTATTGATTTTTGCTCATTGACCAGCAGCTGCTTTTGATCCTGTTTTTCTGACAGACTGACCTTTAGATGCTACTGCATTAATGACCATCAGATGTCCATAATGCATGCTGACGGCTGAACTTAACTAAACACATGCAGTTTGTTTAACCTCCTTCCCCCTGAAGCCGACTGTGCTGCGTCTGTTTTCAAGCATGGCGCATTCACCGTGCTGCTGTGGCATTTGTTGTGCTTCATTTCTCAGACAAACTGTGCAGACCTGCAACTGAGAATCTTTTGAGCAGGGTTAATAACGTCATGACAACTTATTCATTTACATTGTTGATTAACTGAAAGCAGAAATGTCTATTTTTGAGGCTTTAGAGTCCAACTTAACCTCGAGATCAGAGAGAATGTAAAGCTGACATCATTGATTTAGTGTAATTGGGAGCTTGTTGTCTTATTTCCATGCCTTGTTGTGAGGATCCAACTAACACTTAAGCTTATGTTGGCTGAGATTTGCATTTCAACTAAGCCTCATGTTTCCTGTTACATCCTGCAGTATTTATTTAGTCTTTTATTCATCTTGCTCTTGATAATCAAGCATTAAAGACATCTGTAATTAAAGATGAGTAACAATGTGGGGGAAATTGAAATGATCACGTAGGTTTTCTGATTAATTAAAAACTTAAATTTGTTATAACTGAGCAAGAGCCAACAACATAACTGAGGGCTGCAGTACAGTACCTCTGAAAGATATAGATTGGAATACAGTCTTTAAAAGTACAGATATGAAATCTGAGTCTAATTCTTTACAAAAGTCAGTGGAGTTTTGACAACCTTTACAAGAGAAGAAACTTGAATAAAAGAAAAGGAAATATCTTTCCCTGGATCAATAATGAATGTAGGAAATTGATGAAAGATAGGGTCCAACCACTGTAACAGTGGTTGGAGGCTGGCCTTCCTGCAGATTTCCAAAAATTCACCTCTTTGAAAAATTAAGTATTATGCTCCATCTGTAAGTCTAAAGTTAAATTTTTATGTGCATCACTGAGTCTGCTAGAGGGAATGAAGGGGACGGTGTAGAATCTCCAAATCCAAGACCATGGTTCTCAGCCATAAAAAGGATGGAGTGCTCTCTCAGGTTTCAGAGAGCTTTTTATTGCTGCTCCCCAACTGTGGTAACCTGCCCTTGCAAATCAGCGAGACCCCTCCGCTGTCTACTTTAAAACTGGTCTTAACCTATTCTTATTTGTTGGCTTTCAACCTCAGCGAGACTTAGTTTCTTTATTTGATTTTATCAATTTTAATTAGGGCTGAAAGATATATCGTTATCGTATCTATATCGAGATATGAACATTCAAGATATTAATATTGCAAAAGCAACTATATAAAAGATATAGATTTCCCCTGTGCTTGTCCTGCATATAAAGCTCTGGAAGTCACAAACAAAACTTCAATTTCCACCAAAGTGCTTGGTTTTCAACGAACCCGTAGTCATATCGTATCGTATCGATATTGAGATGTCTGGCATGAATATCGAGATATGAAATTTTGTTCATATCGTTCAGCCCTAATTTTAATTACTCTCACTGTTTGTTCTTATGTCATGTTTATATATGATGTTAATGTCTGTTTTTATCTTTTTTAATGTTTCTTATAGTTCTTAGTATTATGCACAGCACTTTGTTTCACATACAGTACGGTTGTTTTAAAGTGCTTTAGAAATAAAGCTGGTATGGGAGGTTCGTCCAGTAGAGTCTTTGATAAAAGAACAAATGGCCAAAATGAGTTTCTTCAGTGTATCTTTCCTTGCAAAGTAAGATGAGAGGCTTGGTCATTGAGGGAGGACTCGGAGCAGAAATGTCTAGCCAGATGAAATGGCTCAGGCATCTGATTAGGATGCCCCTTGGTGAGGTGTTCTGAGAATGTCCCTGGGAGGAGGTCCCTGGGAGAGAATTTGGAGGGATGTCTCTCAACTAGCCTGGACATGCCTGTGGATTTTCCTGGTTTCTTACAGAATTCCCCAATTATCTTTCCTCACACGGGGACATCTAAAGAAATCAAGGACAAATGTCCAGGTTGTTCCTTTCTTCTTCAGGTTTTTAGTTGGGGTTGTGTAAACTACAAATGAGTAGTCTGCGACTATGTTTACAATCATACATGTGCAGACATATTCATGAATCTTTCTGCTTATGGAGCTGTGTAATGAAACTACATTGTGGATTTATCATCATAACGAAAGAACATTTTTGGACACTGCTTGGGTCATTTTCTCTGTGCTCTGAATAAAAAAAGAATGTTAATGAAACAGGTCAGGTACTGGTTGGCATTTTTGTAATGTCCCAAGAATTTTTTTAACTACCTCCAAAGTAAAAAAGAAAAAAAAAAAGGGAGAGAGAGAGAGAGGCAAAACACCTTTCAGTCTTTAAAACTGAACAGTCAACAAGGCTCTGAACTTGTGTGCTAGGTACTGTAGTCTTTCTCTCTCTTTATTTCTTTTTCTCTCTTTATGTATATAACATCCCGACCCTCATACAGGCATTCAAAATTCATACATTGTCATAGTAACCTGGGAGAGAAGAGACTAATTTGGCCATAAAATATGTGCCTGGTCTGCTTCTCATTCTGTCTGCATGTTGTGTCGCTGAGTCCCTTCCTGCCTGACTGACAGCCAGCAGATAAAAGGATGGATGGGTGTACTGATACCAGAAATGTATCTTTATACAGTCGTATATATCAGTTATAAATGCAGAACAGTGCGATCCAGCAGCAGGCCAGAGTAGATATCATCTTTCTAAATTAGCCTGTGGATCATTTTGATTCGATTAGCCTCATAATCACTCAAGTAAAGGTCAGTGCAGGGTGGTGGACACTGCTGTGTGTTAGGGCAGGTCAGCAGAGTGTGTTGACAGAGCAACGAGGGAAGCAGAGGAACAGGATGGACAGAGATAGATTGAGATGGAGGGAAGAGGGAGAAGAAGTAGGGTGGGACGTTGGGGAAAAGGAGGGGGGTGACATTGATGGTGATGAGGTGGGAAAAGCTGTGAAGGACAAAAGCAGATGGCAGAAAAGGAAACTTAAATAGACTTTAAAGGAAATCAGAGATGAAATAAGGGGGAAAAAAATACTTGTTTACTTCTGGGGGTTTTTTTTAAACTGTTTTTGTTCATGAGATTACAGTAGGTTTTTCAAGAAATCTGAAGTTGCGCTCGTCCAACCCTGGTCGAATACTGGAATATTTGTTTCTGGGTTGCGTGCTGTCTTTACAGAGGGTTGACCTTATTCTTCTACTGTAGCACTGTCTGCCAGGTCCACAAGAATGCTTTTCAGTTACATTGTGGTTTAAAACCTGCATATTAGTGTTAAACAAAATGACCTGCAGCCATTGTAGTTCTTTTAATAATTTTTCTGTTGATACGATCCACATTAAAGCCTGTATTTTAGGCTTTGAACCATTTTGAAAACCATTAAAAGGATACCAGCATAGACACAGGCATTACCAATAACCTTACTGATTGCAGAGCAAGGCTGGAAATTATGTTAGAATACAAACGTGCATGTATTTATACAACTAATGATGGTGTGAATTGCCTTTCTTTAAAGTGAGCAAACAAATTTTTCAACAGATGGATGGAAATGTTTTATATTAACACTTGTGTGGGTGAATAACTCATTATCGCTGCTTGTCATTCAAGCAGGTCAAAGTATTGCTGTTGTGTTTTACTTCAATTATAAGGCATCATTATGTTTAAATATGTATAACACACACTGTAAATGCCACTCCAGCTCCAGAATATACAAGCTTCATGTTGTATGGTGTGTGTGAGCATGATGTGTGTTTTATGAAACTGATTAGGGGGTAAATTAGAATATTTCTTGCTAAAGAGTTCGTGCTGTGACTATGTAAGAGCTGGTTGGAAAAGGCTGTTTTGATTGAGCTGTTTAGGAATGCTCTGAAACATACAAAGCCAAGCACAGGGAGGCAAAAGCAGCTCTGCTGTTTTCAGTTTGGGTTTTTGCATAACGTGCACAACACACAAGAGAGCGCCAGCTCCCTGTGGGTCTGCCAGCAGAGAGACCATGTAAAACTGGCTTCTCGTGACATTTCCAACATGACATTTGTCTTGTGGACCATCTGTGAGGGCCAACTGGCCTGTGTCAAAAACAAAACCAATAACTGGCCTCTGACAAAAGACATACACACACATGTTCATGCAATAGAGCCATGCCACATTACACACTGTAAAAATGAAAAATAGTAGAAAACGCAAAATGTAAAGAAAACCGTCAGCACTTGATTTTTGAGTTTTAAAGGCAACTCAAACTCTTGATTTTCGAAGCCAAGTTCAGCTCTTGAGTGTTAAAGTCAAATCAAACTCTTGAGTTTTAATTTTAAATTCATAATCTTGTATTTTGGAACCATCTCAAAATCTTGAGACAGACATCTAGGTTGCCATGCAGTGTTCACTCGCTACTGCACATTCTCACAACAGAAATATGTGGTTTCACTTTCAAAGCTCAAAAACAACCGTCACTCTGTTTTCATGCTCATTTTCTCACTATAAAGAAGAAAACACAACTTACACTTAAATGTGAGGACTTTTAATGCTTGACATCTTGCTGAATGATGATGTAGATGAGTAACGCCAGTGATTTGTCTGCAAATGCTTCCAAAGAGGAAGGAAGCATTTGACCTGTACAGTAACTCCCCTGTTGGAGAGATGTGTTCACCACTGTTGTTTCACTTTTCTGCTTTATTCTTACTTGTGAATTATAATTTAGTAATTTACAGTTATGGGTTGCACATTTTGCCATTCAAGAATCAAAATTCTCATAAACGCTCTCTGGTGAGACTTGGGTGTTTAGAGGCATTTGATTCGAAAAATAAGCCTCTTCCCCGAGAAAATCTCAAACTCTTTCTGACTCTTTCACACACACTCCTGTCTTTTTCTCTCTACACCTTTTCCTGTCTGTCCATTTGTTCCTGTTCTCACACCCACATTCCTTCCTTTGTATTTTCTCCATCCATTCATTCTTCTTCTCACCTTTCAATCTTTTTCTCACTTCCTGCTCTCACACGTTGCATTCCTCCCTCTATTTCTCTGCTCTAGCACCTCGTCTCATGCTCAGTGACTCGGTCACTCGAGAACTTGTTGGCTCGCTCAGTGTCTGAATCCCTCAGCTGCCTTAAAGTTGATCCCCAATTGTCTTTACCAGCTGCCTTTTAATCCTCACGATTAAGTTACATTCCTGTAAATTGATGATTTCTTTGTTAAATAGGGTGATCATAATTGTAACTGAGGGGAACTTTTTTCATTATGTCTCTCTTATGTGATTCCTCTAAAGGGTTTAATGTTTTCAAAAAGGTGTGTTGTGTGATCTTCTTGCTTCAAGCCACCCATCTTCACAGTCTCATGTATGCAGCTAAGTGTAGCGAGGACTGCAATGCACTCTGCAGTGGGGAAACCAAACAAATCCTCAACAGATGGATGGCTCAACACAGAAGAGTCAACTTATCAGACCAGCATCTCTTCTCCTGTATCTTAATGAAACAAGACAAAGTTTGGAGGACCACAATGTTGGGGTGAGAGGACAAGTAGCTTGAGCAGGAAGTAAAAGAGACCATCTGAGTAAAGCACAGAAACCTCACTTAACAGAGAAAGAGAACTGGGACATCAATCTTCCCCCATCTATGATAATATCCTTTCAGCTATAGCTAAAAGGACACTACTCACATGTATTCACACTTATTCTCAAGTAAACTAGCTGACAGTTTAAGGAGACTTAAGGTGGGTCACAACACTTAACAACAGACGCAGACTCTAAAACATCAGTTGTCTTAGATTACTTAAAGGAAAAGTGCACCCACAGAATCATGTGCATTCATTTCCTACTCACCCTCATGCTGAGCAAGACTCTGGAGCACTTTTTTAATATCTCAAATGCAGCTGGAGATCAGACTGGTTTTCGTTTTCCCCCAACTTTAATATAATATAGTTCACTGGCACCTGATCCAAAAAGGTCCATAAAAGTCCACAAAAACTTGGCAATATTCCTGCATACTGCTCGTCCAATGTAATCCAATCATCCTGAGTGGGCAGCGTCCATAATGTATTCCAAACGACACAATTTAGTATATTTTAATAACTTAAACAGTACTACATGCAGCTGCCGCGAAGCACGTCCATGAGAGTTCACGACACTATGGAAGCCGAGGCATTCAGCGCCTACTCTGCCGATAATGTAAGTGCAGAAGAAGAAATTCGCTGTTTACATTGTGTTAAGAGCAAACGAGCTGCGGACAAACACAAGAGGGGGTAGCTATTGAATTAAAACAAAGAAAGAAAGAAAAAGAGAACGTGCAATCTTGTCTGCCGCGGCTTCCGTAGTGTCGTGAACTCTCATGGACGCGCTTCGCAGCAGTTACATGGAGTAGCGTCTAGCTGCAGCCGGAGCCACTGCAAACCACGCCCCCTACAAACCACGCCCACCGTAGAAACCTCACTAACCATGACCCCTCTCCTAACCCTAACCACCTGACTACACCAAACACATCTGTTTGCAAGCTGCAGATAGATACTCTTAGCTGTGTTTTACTAACTTGTGCCGAAGACTTCCTGTATGGATTGGAAGTATGGCGGCGCCCTTATTGGCTATTGTATCTGCAGTTAGGTACTCTTGAGTTTTTGTGGTTCTGTGATGGACCTTTTTGGATCCGGAGCCGGTGAACTGCATTATATTAAAGTTGGGGGAAAATGAGAACCTGTCCGATCTCCGGCTGCATTTGAGATATTAAAAAAAGTGTTCCGGAGTCTTGCTCAGCATGAAGGTGAGTGGGTGTACTATTCCTTTAAGTGAAATCTGTCAGGCAACTGGAAATCAACTGTGTTGAGGTGCTTCTCAGGATGCCCAGGCTTGTTTACAGCTTTTGCACCAAAATGTGCTGCTTTTACAACTGAGTATTGCACTACTGTACCATCAGCAAGCTGAAATCCATGTCACATGATACGAGTCTTTATCTGCACATGCGCCACATCTTGTTCTAGTTTGTAGAGTGTTACTCTTTTAATCATCATAGCGCCTCATGCAGCCTTGTAGTATGTACTACAGCAGTTTCGTGGGGAATGGTGAAGCCTTTCTCCCAATTTTTGCTACCGTGGGGACATGGTGTACATACTGTACAAAGCTACCACATGTGTAGGGATTTAAGAATCAACAACTTTCAAGACAATCCTGCAATGTGTTTGTAAATGTCATCCATGAGTCAGTGGCATCCTCTCACCACCACCCATGTGAAATAGGCTATGATCAATGGGAGGGGGGTATTGAGCACGACAGGAAGATACCCTCAATCGATAACATGTTGATTATCTGTCATCCTTTCAAATGAAGCTAATGAGAACAAGCATCACTGATTTTAGTGGTTTTCCAGATGTCTATATCTCCAGTGCAAATCACTCAAATTATGTTTTCACTTTAAATGAAACACAAGCACTGCCAATAGATTGACAAAACCACCTACTAAAAACATCAATATTTGATCAGGCTCTGGCTTCAGGGATTTAAAAGTAAATAAACACCTGCCTGCCAAGCTGGTGATAAAACAAAGCACAAAATTGATTGCTAAATGTAACTGTGTAAGGTGTCTGTCTGGATATTTTCTACTCTACGTGTTACTTACTTTACTCATGACATCCTTGGGGTTATCACTCTTCTTTTTTCTCCTCTTTCTACTCCCCAACCTTTGTTCTATTTTTCTTTCTCCGCTCGCCTGAGAGGTTAGGAATTGAAGCATGACAAGAGCAAGGATCCGTGTTTCCATTTTCAGACTGGGGTCACCGCCAGATCACACCTCTTCTTGTTTGCTTTGCACCAACGCTACATGGGGTCACTTATGTAAAAGGCTGTGTAAGTGCTCATCAGTGAGTCTCATCTGTGTTTCTGGAACAGACATGTTAGATTTCTGTATCTAAGACAGTGTCTAAACTCTTACATACGAATTCTTTAGCGCACAATGCTTTATTACAAAACTGAGAAAGGTTTTTCTTTTTTTAATAAAAAGGTTAGTCATTAGTTAAAAACAATTACAACAGTTCCCAATCTTCCCAGGAGTGGGTGGAGAAATAGCAAAAATCCAAGGGCTACATCTTAGACTCCTCAGGCTTCAGTTAGCTTGTTCAATGTTCTTGAGAGTAGAATTAGAAGAAGAGAGTTAGTACTCGTGGTGCAACGATGCAAAAAAAGTTCACAGTTCGGTTCAATACTTTCGTGTCATGGTTTGATATTTTTTTCAATGCAAAAAAGAAATATTCATTTCTTTTTTTTTAACCATAGTTCCAGATGTCAGATCTACATGATGGTGGAGGAGCTTTGATTTCAGGTATAACTGAGGCTGCATGTTGCAACGAGCTAACATCTCATAAGCTAAGTCCAAATTCAAGAGCTAGGTCATTTGAAGGACACATCCTACCCGGTCTATATAGGCCCGGTCCTCCTTAGACCACATAAGGTGGAAGTGACAGGCTGTTAAATTTGGACAGTCTTGTCTCTTAGGCATATCTCTCGTTGCCTAGCAACAGTGATGGCGCAAAAATGGAGCAAAATGGGGCTCCAAAATATCAGCTTTTCCATTGTTATACTAATTTTAAAGGAGTTACAGCAGCTTTACCGTCATTGACAGCATTTTTTGTTACCCCAGCTTAGAGAAAATCAAATTCAGGTATATTAGTTTTGTGAAGTTTTGCTAATTTCATAGGCAATAGCAAGTGAAATACCGTAATGTTAACTTGAACACAATAATAAAATTATATAATAAATTAAATAAAATTGTCTCTTAAATATAGACACCTCTGCTGTAGAATGTCCCCTTCGGCCCATTATGCATCTTGGGATAGGATAAGCCACTAAGGATTCATCAGAAAGTCCTTAAAATCTGGGAAAAATAAGGCCACATTTGTAGTCTGCATTTGAAGGAGCCTTCGAATTTGGACAGCCTTGGTCGTATCGCTGTGACGTAAGTGGTCTTCAAATACGGCCTTGGAAGGACGAAGCCCCAAATTTGGACACAGCCACAGTTTGTCATAGCATGGAAACACTTATAGTAAAAAAAAACCTCAAAGCACACCCAGGCTGGTTCTGGACTTGACTGTGGCCAGTCACCTGGTTAAGTTTACTTTCCATCACGAGAGTTAAAACTAAACAAAGAATATCAGTACTTAGTTTGTACAGTATGCTCTTTGTGTCTGGAACAAACCACTAGAAAAACTGTGTTGCTTTTACATTTTTCACCTTTTTTTGTCCACTTTTTCTTTTTTACCGTTTAAAAAAAGAAATTGAAATAAAAAGTTATCACAAAAGACAAACAAACTAGAAAACCTTAAGTCTGCTCCAAACCTTCATTCTTTTAAACTGGATCTTAAAATGGTAGTGATAGTTTTTCTTTATGAATACAATTCCGGTCAAAGGTTTGGCGACACTTTCCTGTTGAATCTAAATCTGTATCTGTTACCCAGATTTGAGCCAGAACTTGTGTAGCCTCCAGGCCAAATTGTTTTTGCTGCTTGGGTTTAGTCATTAAGTCAACCATGAACCCAGAGCCCTTCTATCTGGCAGCTACAGACTGGAAAAAGTAGGACTTATACCAGTACAAGAACCCCAAAAAGACAGCAACTAGATTGAAAGGACAAGTTCATCATGATGACAGCTACTTCAGTTTATTGCTGCTTAATACCATGGGGTCAACTTAGTGTTTTTACTCATTGCTTTCACATTTTTGTGTAGTTTTTGGTGAACAAATAATGACACATTAAAATGTTGTGTTCATTCAATGTATTTTTGCTTTTTTAAGAGCTGGTAAAAAGGAATTTTACTGTGATCTAATATGTAAAATATTAGAATTGAGAGCGGGTGTCTCTCTATTTGACATGATTTTATGCAAGAAAACCATATTAAATTCAAGTGGTCATTGTAACTATAAATAGCAGAAATACATCAGCGTGGGAATTATAAACTAATAAACTAATTAGCTTCTTGCAGAGAAACAGATGTGACAGCTCTCATCTCAGCACAAACATTTTCACCCTGTCAGTAAAATTTATGGATTATTTGCATGATAGCAGCAGATTATTTTTCTTAAAGGTTTAAATGATCAAACTAAGAAGTCAATGATTAAATTAATACAGTATTTTGATTCTGTATCAGACACATAGTGCTACCTTAGGCTCCTGTTTCATTTGGGTTCTGTGTTCAGTATTTCCTTTCATTCTATGACATGTGTTGACATGTAGTAGGTGTTTTGAGATGGAAAGGCATCACATGGCATCAGGAGTGACAGCTGAAACCTTTCAGACTGGTGCCACTGCCAATGTGACATCCCCATGGCAAGAAGTTCCCTTTTATTACAAGTTTGTGTTGCCACAAACACAAAAAGGCTTTTTGTAATTTCTGATGCAAAACACATACAGTGTCAGTCAGACTGAGTTAGTTGGCCTCCAACTATTTTCTACTTAATGTTGTAAGATGACAACACAAAAGCTCTGTCATAAGCATGCTTATAAGCGAAACTGGTTTTCTGTGGAGTTCCACACAGAGATGTGGAGCCTATATTTTTCTCAAGCTGTCCTCCTTTTCTCTCGCTTACAGCAATCCTGTCAGAGCTTCATTACTGCCTGTAAATGTTACAAGAATAACAACTTCACACCCCTAACAGGAGCATACAAGGTGCAGTGAATGGGTAATCACAGTTACCAGGAATTTGGCTGGCTTGATTTAGCCACTTGAGGGCTTTTTAACTCTGACACGCAGCAACACGACATTTCTAAGAGGCTTTTAACATTTACGACGAGCTGCACTTCACTGCATTGTGGTCAGAAAAATGAACATTTAGTTTCTGCAGGTTATTATTCACAGCTTTTCAAGGCAGGACATTTTCATGTGTGTTCATGTGTCTGTGTGTGTGTGCGCTCTAATCAGCAAGATGCAGGGGTAGAGATGGATCACACAGCGGGCTGCGCTGCTGAAAACAGAAATAGAGATTTTACTCCCGCTGCTGCTCCAAAACCTACTTGTTAATTGTGTGCTCGCCTGTCTGTGTGCATGTATCTGCATCTATGTGTGTGTCCACTCAGCAGACATATCTGAGTCTGCATATGAAGAATAAAGGCACTTCTAAGTTTTTATCTTCATGCATCATATCACATCATCACATCAGTGCAGATTGAGCTCTGAAATCAGCTTCACAGCATCTTTGTTTCTATTCTCATTCCATCCGACGGATACCGTTGCAGAAAAGTAAAATTTTATTATGTAAATCCTTCAAGTGGATGTCTTTGTTTTGGGAAAGAGTGAGATAGAAAACATGAGCATTGGAGAGAGAGGACAGGAGAGAGATAATGATGCTTTTGAAGAGATGAAAAGAAGAATGCTAATTTTGAGTCGCCTGTAGAGACATAAGAGGCAGACAATACTGGAGATGTTTTATTTGGGTTTCCTCCTAATGAATGCTTCTTTCTTTGTATTTCTGCAGCAGCCTCTCAGGGCTTTGGGTTCCTGTCTGCTGTATGATTTTTATACAGTGTGTATTTGTCTGTATTATGAGTGCAAATGTTTTTTTTTTTGTTTTTTTTTCCCATCTAATGAAAATAACCTCTATATAGCTTTATATAGTCTCTCTGCAGGAATGCAGTCATGGGAAAGAAAAGGTTCACCTCCTTTCAATTCATCATGATATACATACAGTAACTGAGTCATCTAATCCTTGCAAGGCATTTGAATATGGTAAATATGATCTAAGGTGAACATTGTGTCACATATTGAACACAAACTAAGCCAAAATACTTGGACAGGATAAGTTTTTACTGTGCTCTGAATGGTAATACAGGACTTTATAAAAGAGGGTTTTGTTTGTTTGGTTGGTTTGGTTTGGTTTTGTTTTTTGTTTTTAATGTGGAATATATGCAAGTTTCTCCCGACTGTCTCAGTTACATGAAATCAGAATTGGAGTAGGAAATGGAGCCATATGAAAAGTGTCTGTTGTTGACCTCAGCCAGCTGAGAGCCTCGTTGATGATGATTGGAAGTAATCTGCCTACATGGGGCAACGTGGTTCTACAGTTGCCGGTATAATTATTTCACAGTTTGACGGAGTAAAGGCCACAGAAAGGCTATTTATAGCTGATTTCTACATA
Organism: Atherinomorus stipes; assembly: GCA_023101725.1. NCBI lineage: Eukaryota > Metazoa > Chordata > Actinopteri > Atheriniformes > Atherinidae > Atherinomorus > Atherinomorus stipes. The sequence continues at coordinate 338,492 of JALJCO010012253.1, read as the reverse complement.
TCTTCATGAGTGGATGGTACTCAGGTATAGAGGCTTTGATTGGTTTGGAGAGGTTGTAGTTGGTTCGTTGACTCGTTTTGCTGCTTTATGCTACTTTAAGATTACATAATGATAATTAATGATAAAAATTGAGTTTTTATGTTGCAGCATTACTGCCTGAGAAAAGTGTTTGGATTGTTCTTTTGCACCCCTACCCACTAAATTATTCTAGTCACTGAGAGATTTGCTCTACCAAACAGTAAAGTAGGAAGTTCAAGGAAAAAGAGGACTCAACAGGTAATTGGAGGTGTGGTTGAAGTACGCCCTTGCTCCTAAACCCAAGTTACCAGGTTATCTTGGGTTCAGGTTTGTGCTTGGTTGATCTTTAAGGTAACATTAAGGGTTTCAGTGGATATCGGTCTTCCTCATTGGGTGTCATGGCAATGTGCTAGTTAGCCTATAGGTGTCAGTGTTTCTTGAAATTGCCAATACAAAGCAAACATGCTTTTCAACTCATCAAGAAGTTTAATCAGCTGACATAGACGCAGTTCATTGCTAAATGGTTAGTGGACAGAATTAATTTATGGTGGTTGCTATCCCAAACTTGACCCCAAGAATTCACTAATTACTAGAAACTGTTATTTGGCATTGCAAATCTAACCAAGCATGTTGTAATTGCAACAAAAACTCACTGTGAGTTTTAATCTGAGTCGCTTTGTAATGCTTTGCCTCTTGTTTGCAACTGATAATCTTAGATTAGCACCAAAACTTGCAAAATGGGATGAAACTCTGCCCTGCACCTTTAAAGCTCTAATGAAAAACCCTGAACATGTATTTCTTTTAAATGCTAATATGTAGCGTTTTAACTATGAATTCAAAACAGTGTCATATGTTTGTTTTTCCAAATGTCAAACTATATTCTGAGGTTTGAGTTGTTTTCTTCGGTCTCTGTGTCATGTAGGTACTATAGCGCCACCATTCTGCAGATGTCAGGAGTGCGGGATGACAGACTGGCGATCTGGTTGGCAGGACTGGCCACTCTCACTAACTTCCTGTTTACCCTCCTGGGTGTATGGCTGGTGGAGAGGGTTGGACGCCGGAAGCTTACGCTGGGGAGTATTCTTGGTAAGACACAAAAAGGACATGTCTCAAAGAGCCAATACCAGTGGAAGATATTAATGCTCATTTTTGCTTGATGTGTTTTTTTTCAACAGGTACATGTTTGAGTTTGAGTCTATTGGCCATTGGTTTTTTGATGTCTGCCCAGCACAGTCCGCCAGTCACCCTCCACCCGTTAGACCCTGCCATATCCAACTCTACCTGCTCCAAGTACCAGTGAGTGAACATATAAAGTTTAGATCAACTTAAATGAAAAACTGGTCATTTTGTTGGAAAAAGAAGCAATTTATTTCCTCCTTTAGGTAACCGACCATAATCAAGCATCTTTACCTTTATTCCTCATGTCCTAGAGCAAATTAAGGCTGTTACAATTAGATACAGGAGGTAGATATTAATTCAGCTCAGTATTTTAGCCCTTGAATCACTCCCACTGCTGACTTCCTTCAGGTAAAAAAGGACATACAAATCCTTGGTGTTTACATGGAGTGGATCAATATTCAAGTGTTTCCTTAGGATTTAAAGGAGATTATTGTCAGACATTTATGTAATCACCAAGAGCTAAAAGCAGTAGTTTTTGAATAAAATAAGAAAAAGTACTGATGTAAAATGAGAAGAGGAAAAGGAGACAGGTGTTCGTATGAGAGCACTGTTCACCTTAGAGCACTTATGTTCTTGGTTAAAGCACTCAGTAGTTTGCAGTGTCGGGGTATGCTGAGTGCCACAGAGCGCACTCAGTGATGAAGAGCCTCAGAGAATACAGCTCCAAAAAAGAGACTTTTTATTGATGTTCTTCCAGGTTTTCACTCAAACAATAGCATTGCCTGCACTTCTCATCAGCCTAATCTGAAGGACAAAAGTACAGGGTAAGGGAAGTTGCTTGAAAATTATATTCAGTTCTGTTACTTTAATAATCAGAAAACCTCCAACACTGGATTATAAGAACTCTGGTGTAGATTAAGTTGATTAACTGTTTAACATTGTTTTAGTTCTTTTGTTGTTTTTATCGTAACTGTAACAAGCAGTGAGTACTTTAACCAAGTACTGTATCTCCACCTTTAGCATTTCCAAACCATATATTTAAGCTGTCATGATCACATGTAAGAAACATGAGAATCTAATCCCATCAGTTTGGGAGGTGGATCCAACTTTTTCAGTTGGCTAAAGGCAACAAGGTTTAGCTAACTTTAGGAAGCGGAGGACTAGTCGCATCTGTTTGTTGGCCTACTAGTTCCACTTAAACTCCTAAGAGTTTCTGTGGTTGTTTTGCTCCTGTTTCTGTAATTTATTTATACATTTATTTACTGATTTATCTTTTTTGTGATTCTGGAGCAGAATGCATTTTTCCTGTCAACGCAGCTGTATTTGTCATGGGAAACAGAAACGGAGTGGAATCTATCAAAGCAGGCATCAGTGTTGCAGTGAGACAAGATTGGAGCTGACGAGTTCAAAATGTGTTTGTTTGGGTACTGTGTGTGCGAAAGCTTCCCAAAGACTAATTCACTGTACGACCTGTATGTGGAGCAGCAACTGGCAAAGGGGGAGGTGTAGCTTATTTGCATCTTCACAGATCCCAAACCTCTAAATAAGGCAAACTTGAAGAATTATATTTTGGCATATGAGAGATTTAGTCTTTTAAAAAAAACTTAAATATACAATAGTTGATAAACAAAAAGTTCACATAAAAATCAGTCAAAGAGACTAGTCAAAACTGCTTCATTATGCGACTTACTGCTTAGCAAATGCTCACACTGTAGCTTGAGTGGCTATCTTTTTAGTAACATTCAAACACTTTCAAATGTTTGACCAAATGATGTTTTTTTGCTTATAACACAGGTACATACATTACTTTAAATGACAGATCTAGTACGTTTAAAGCTCTTGAATGTAATAGAGCAAGACTGATTACGTTAAGTAAATCCTCATACTTCCTCAGGATAGAGGCTAACTTATTCATAATTCTTTCATTTACGTTTATTAATAATGTGTTATATGCTGTTTTTCAGTCACATCCAAAAACAGCAACAATTCATTTCCTTATCTCCAGAGGCAACAAAGGGTAAACACACACACCCACACCCGGTGTGTCTTGTCTTCATAGAAGGCAGAGATCAGACGCCTCTGTGTCCCATTTTACTCTGTTACTCAGACACAAGATAAAATTCCTCCATAACAACACCCTTTCATCGTTACAACAAACAACACCTAATGGACTCACTGACCAGTACTCACACCCTGTTACGCACTATAACACATACACACACAGAGGGGTAATTTGAAGAGATGAGTGCTTTTACCGCACTGAAATGACTTTGTTTTATTACAACACACCCCCTAACCAACTACAGCACTCTCAAAGCCACTGCCGGCCACTCTTGCTTGTTATGGATGGGATGTCCCATTTACAGCTGCAGCTGTTTGCGAACCCTTTAAAATCTTAAGATTTCCTGCATTGACCGCTCGATAAAATCTGATCTGATCATTATCTAAGTTACAATTAAAAAGAATCACTATATAATTAAATTTAATAACATGAAACATCATTGGAACTCTCATGTTGGGTTGAATACATGCACTCACAGAGCACCTCTGTATGAATCTGACCTTAGAGGGTATGCAAGGACCTGGATTAAAGACCTGACTGTCAAAGATTACGAAAATAAAAATATTTTGGATTAAAAAAAAATCCTAAAAACTATGTTTGGAGAAAATAAGTCACTTAACTTTGAAGGGCAGTGGGAGGAGTATCATGGTGTGGATCTTTTTGCTGCCACAGGACGATTTGCAACCACTGACTGGGCGTAAAAGTGTCTTACAGAAGATCATCAGGGCAGCTGTTCATGATCAAAAATCTGCTAAATCACACAAACCCTTAACTTTATTTACTATATGATCTGTAGAGGGATGGTTTAGTCATTCCCAGAAATGACTAACTGTGACAGTTTTGCTGGGGGGAGAGGAGGGGAATTAGTTTCATAAAACAGCTCACACACTAAAAACCCATGGGTCAAACTGCTGTGTTAAAAAGGGACCAACTAATTTCTGGGTTATTTCAACCCAGATTTGGATAATTGGGTAGTTGACCCAATTTCTGGGTTAAAATAACCCAACATTGTAGTCAACATAATCCAACTTCTGGGTCAAATATTCAACCCGAAAGTTGGGTTAAACAAAAAAAAATTCTGGGTCGAGGTAACCTAAAAACTAGTTTTACCTGGCTCTACTGTACCTGGCTGCTTTTGCTCCAGGAGTTTTTAGTGTGCATAACAATTGCTGCTGCTAAAGAAGGTTAAAACTAAATGTTAAAGTCACGGGTTAAAACTGCTTAACTTCAGCTCATCTTAACCTCTGTTAAAAACAATTACCATATTTTACTCAAAATTTTTATTTATTACTTCCAGCACATGGGAGGCATTCATTACTGGCATGTAAAGAGTTTATATACAGTAGGAAGTGTAGCACAGATGGTAGAAAGCAAAAAAAAAAAAGGCTAAGTCAGCCAGAGGAAGTTATACTTACTGTGCATTGTGCCTGTTGTTTGGCATGCAGGCTGTGCGAGCCATGCATGTTGGACCCCGGCTGTGGGTTCTGTTACCGTGAGAACGGTTCGGCGATCCTCGCCTCCTCCTGTGTGCCAGTCAATAAGGCCTCCACTGAGCACGCAGCATGGGGCAGGTGAGTCACAGGATGCACAGTGAGTACAGGCATGCGAGTAGGGGTAAGAGGCGGCAACATACGCATTTCAACTTGAGCTCAGATCCAGCTTTTGGGACAGATTAAATAAAAGCCAGTAAGTGTGTTTCCGTCTTCCAGATGCTCCAACTCCACCCTGATGAGAGATCAGACATACTGGGCCTACAACTACTGTCCCACCTCCTACTCTTGGATGGTTTTACTGGCTCTGGTGCTCTACCTAGCTGCGTTTGCTCCAGGTAAGACACTGAACTGCAGTTTTATTCAGTTTGAGACCCACTGCCTGTTTTCAATCACAGAAATGTAGTATAGAATATAGAATATATGTACAAACAATTTTAATAAACATTTAAGCAAGGTTATCATCCATGTGCCCTCACAGAACAGATACGTAGTTAAGCTACAAATAAAGTTCAGCTCTTCTTTAAGTGCAGAAAACATAGAAAAAGAAATGATTTATTGAGCTAAGTATGTCCAGCTTAGCTTTGATAAGTTTTTATCCTTCTTCAGCTTGTCAGTGTCTCTTTTTACTTTTGATCCGGTTCTCATGTTAAGGCAGAAACTCTGCGGTGGCATCTAAGGCCTACTGTCGTCCACATGTAGCCAGATATTCTTAAACTATTTTATCCCTCCTTCATTGCTTAAAAAGAATAAATTAAATCCAGTTTGCACTTCATAAAAACACACTGCATCTTAGTAGCTGGGCGATATACTGACATGATATTGCAATATGATATTTACATGAGAGAGAGATGATATTTCCACATATTGTTATATTGCGGTATTAGTAGTGCAAATTTTTTTGGTTTATTTTTTCGTAATGACCTGGCTGCACCTCGACTGACTACAAAGGGGGGGTCACCTGATTATTTAATAAGGGTGGGAAAAAATATTGATACACTGAAATATCGCGATATTTTCATATGCCGACACCATATCTATATTTAAAAACATGGTATCTATCTATTTTACTAATGAAATCTTGCAAGATAATCATAGTTTTGTTACGAAATCTCGTGAGAATTCGCAAAATACCATCAGATTTTGTAGCGGAATGATGAAATCTCACAGTATTTCGTGAAATCTCATTAAATTTTGTAACAAAACAATGATATTTCACGAGATTTCATGACTAAAATAGATGGATACCCTGTTTTTAAATATAGATATGGTATTGGCATATGAAAATACTGTGATATTTCGGTGTATTAATATTCTTTTCCCACCCGTATTATTTAAACTGTCTGGAAGACAATCCTCCCCAAGACTTTTACAAAGAAATCATAAAAAATCAGCCAACTATCTTTAATTACTTGGATTTAACAAACATTTCTAACCGGTGTTTTGTCAGTTCCATCACTGCAGTGGAGCTATACCTTTATGCTAAACATGTTTCAATACTAAAAAACAGGTGTTTGATATGAAATTAAACTTTCAGACAAATTAGGGTAAAAATACAGGTATATATCATATATCGTCATCTAAAATAAATATATTGTGATATGATATTTGGTCCATATCGCCCAGCCCTACATCTTAGTGATGGATACTTGTTATCCTACAGTCCAACCAACTGTTCTACCGTCTTTTTCAAGTTACTTTTTTTCTTTTCTTTTTTTAGATAAACATGGGCCTCATATGGGTCTGAAGCTTGAAATTATTACAAACAGCATTTTTCAGAATGAAACATCAGACCACAAAACCCAACCCAATCTGTCCGTCTGCTTTAAGCCTATCTTCATACCCTGATGGATAGCACTATAAAGATTTACATCTCATTTCTACCTCCCAGGTATGGGTCCAATGCCATGGACCATTAACTCTGAGATCTATCCTCTGTGGGCGAGAAGTACTGGGAACGCTTGTGCAGCAGGAGTCAACTGGACCTTCAATATCTTGGTGTCTCTCACATTCCTCCACCTGGCTCAGTACCTCACCTACTATGGTCAGTTTCAGGTTGATGACGTTTTAAGTTACTCAGCTACCTTTACAACTTCTAATGTTTTTTCTTTTCTTTTTTAAAGAGAGTTCTAAATCAGTTCTCTCCATTGTTGTGCAACACAAAGCCAATTTTATGCCCCATAAAGTCAAAACCAGAAACATGGTAACAGCTGAGTGAAACCTCGAAGGGTTGTTTTTATCCATAGCAGCAGGTTTCTCCTCAGACAGGAACTGACCTTTGGTGGAGCTTGAAATCAATCAATTGGTGATGATGGAAGCTTCCTGAGATGCAGCAGGTTAATTATCGATTGGAGTCATTAACCCATTCATTTGGATGATAACAATCATCCGGCGAGAACAAAGAGTTGGAACAGCCTGCCGTTGTCTTAGAAGTGGTATTTAACATAAAACATGGTTGTAACATCAATGTCACACAGCTTTGACAATGGGAAAATGGAGATTGTAGTGTCTAGGAAATCTCATTAAAACTGTGACAATCTCTTAGTGAGAAGTTTTTACTGGGTGCATTTATATCATGTTATGTGCTTCGGGGTTTTTTTTCCAATTAACACTGGAATGTCACTTTGACAGGGTCACATTACATTCACCCTACATTCATCATACGGTGACCGGCTGTCTAAAAGCAATATTTCAGTTCGGTGAAACATTTTCATGTTACACCTCACACGTCTCTCTGGAGGTGTGTTAACACTCACGAGCCAGTATAACTGACCCGTTGGGTCTGTTATCACCACTGGTAGAAGTGAATGTTAACAAACTTTACTCTGTAATAACAGTGTCTGTTGTTTTTGTTTTTGTCTTCCCAGGAGCCTTCTTCCTGTATTCCAGCATGGCACTGCTGGGCTTTGTTTTCATCTATGGCTGCCTGCCAGAAACCAAATCTCGCCGTCTGGAGGAGATTGAGGCGCTGTTTGAAAACCAGCTTTGCTCTTGCGGCGCCTCAGACTCAGACGAGGCACGGCAGGTCGAGTACATTCGCGTCAAAGGTTCAAATTACCATCTATCAGACAATGATGCATCAGATGTGGACTAGGACGGTTTTGCTGAACTCGCTCTGGGTGTTTCACTAGTTTCAGGGATTATTGAAACATGCAGAGTGTCTGAATCTTTAATATTCATCTCATTCCGTGATCTGTGGAGTCACTGGTGACCCTGAGGTTAAGAATTACAATTTTAGAGACCTTCACATTTATAAAGACACAAGTTTGTTCACTTTTAAATCAGTCCATTCAGGAAGCCCAAGTCATTGCTTCAGCAGGAGTATGAATATTTTGTTTCCTTGTAACCTAACATCTGATCTGGGGTCAGATCTGTTAGTGTCCTAACTTTTCCACAGAATTGACACAATATAAAGAAAAAGAGGCACAGTATTGTTTTCTTTTCTTTATTTCAAATAGATTTGAACAGGAAGCAAGACTGTTTACCATATATAGAATTCAAAAATATGCAGGAAAGCTCCCATCCAGTGAAAAAGGTATGCTAAATGTTGTTTTTGCAAACCATGTATATGCACCCACATACCATTAGCTGAACTGACAGGAACTTTTGCAACCAGATGTTTTTCCATAGTGCCGTTATGCCTCTCTTTACGAGACACATTTTGGTTAAATGTTGTTTCAGCTTGTAGCATAGCACAGTGATGTTAGTCCCTGGATCGTGGCAGTCTTAAGTTTGTGGATGGTCTTGACATTTTTATGAAGAGCAATCACAGGAAATGTACAGTATATTGTTACAGTTGCACAAACTTGTGTTGTTAGCAGTTGACTAACAAAACCACTTTAGTAGCACTGAAATGACTATGTTCTGTGGCTAGAGGTTGTTTATTTATTCAAATAAGGCATTTTTTTCATGCTTTTTGCTTTTGTTTTTTTAAGCACTGGTTATTGTTTTGCCTTTGGGTTTTCAGTTGTGTTGCTTACCTGACTGAAAAATATTCTGCTTTCAAAACTGACACCATGAACCATTGTTCATAGCTATTTCTGGACAACCTGTTCACCTCGAATCCTGCAAAGATAACTATTCTGTTTATCTGAAGCAGTAAAGTCAAACATTCTTTCATTTTATTGAGGATTTGAAGCATTTCGTTCTACTCACATCGTGACATTACTGTAATACCTTCATAATATGGAGGTGCCTTGTGTTCATTTTTAAACATATTTTCTGCATGTCTTCACTGCTTTTTCTACATGTGATATTTGTATTTTACCTGTAAAACTTTTTTGTTTTTTACAATTATTTCATGTTTTTGTTTTGTCTTCCTCCATAGCCTTATGTACAAATAGAGGATTCTATCACTTAAGTAGGTCTTGCGTCGAAAGTTGAACATAAGGCCTAATGTTGTTATTAGGTGATATTGTTTTGTACAAAAAACTGTGTGCGATTACATGAAGGTCTTTGTGTAGCTAAAATGTTTAGGAAGTAAACAACCGATTAAATTTGTGACAAAATAGTTGATTGAAAAAAAAAAAAAGTCACAGCGCTTAATGGACAAATTTCTCATGGCAGATCCAGGATAGTATAAAGGTTTAAGCTCATGATAAATTGTTCAAATACATCCTTTTTGTTAATAAGAAATTTACAAAAATGTTGGTCATATTACACATTTGAATTCAGTGATATTAGCAACAAGTACTGTAATATTTTTGGTATTTCAAGTTATGAAAATGATACCTGGACACATATGGAAATGATAGATTATTGCAGGATTAAGTGCCACATTCCCTTCAGAAATAATCCAGTGTAACAAACTAGCACCCACAAGTGAAAAACTAACGTCTGTCCAAGCATAAAAAATCTGTTTAAAAGGGTTTTCTCACCTCTTTAATTTCAAATCAATACCTTATAATTGCTGATCATTTTCCAAAGCATTTGATTTCACATATTTTATGATGGACTCCCTAAGTTTCAGACAAATATTTACTTCCATACTTCTGTTTAATAAACCAATATTTATCTTCAAGAGGCTAGAAGGCCAAAGCATCACCCAGCAGATACAACCGGATGAACAGAGTATGATCTGGACCAGTTTATCACACCGTTATCACAGACACTCAGAGCAGTCGAAGTGATGGGTGCCACATATCATTTGAGATGATGTGCATCAACTTACAGACTAAACTTGATCAATAAGGTATAAATTTATTGGAATGAAAAAATCAAAACTAAACTCAGCTTTGTAATATGCGTTTGAAAATGATCAGAAGTAATCATGTAAAGCACCTGTGACATCTTGTCACACTTTAAAGAACAAGTGTGTGAGGACACTTGGATTAACAGAACCAACCGTGAATATGAGAAATAAGCTGCATATTGTTGACTAAGTAGCACAAAGATGAAGATGAACAGCAGAATGATGAAGAGTTCTTACTGTGTTTTCTTCATTGTGAATTTTAACCAGTAATCAGAATTAGTCCTTCTTAAATAGTTAAATTTTCAGCTGTAAAAGATTAGTTTCTCTAAAGTGTTGATAAAAACACCACAAAGTATTAAAAAATGTTACAAAATTCTTTTACTGCTTGGTCCGAGAAAAGTTGTTTTAAGACCACGCAGACTAGTTTTGTACACAGACTGTGGTATGAAAAGTTGTGTAAACCAAATATTTAACGTGATTGTGTACCTCTGACGAGGAGAAGCCTACACCTCTGTAGAGGCTGTGTGGTGTTCAGCCCTCAACATCCAGTAGTGTTAACACTGTTCTCCACCACAGTGAGGGCATGTACTGTGTACTTATGGTGAAATGGTTGCAATTCTTTTCTATGTGAATTAAATGTTTATAAAGTTTATGAGGAATTACAAAACACATAAAAACAGTGCTGTATAGTATATTTGATTATTGTTCAAGCTGTAAATGTTTTGCTAGAGTTTATATTATATAAAAATAAACATCTTCATGAAATCTTATGTACGTATATGGAGAGAGAAATAAACTTATGAATCTGAGTGATGCTTCAACACTTTATTTTGCTCCATCACATCACTAACACACTGTTTTGTCAAGTTTTAGTTTTTAAAAATGACAGTTAAATAATCCTTGAATAAAATGTGTGCAACAGATATATCTTATCTCCTGTTGCCTGTTGTGTCTACCTGCTGGCAATTACATCAAATCATTCTTCCTCCTTCTTCTGCTTCAGCAAGAGCAAAATGTCGGCTATTTCCTGAAGCGTCTCAGCCTCCTCTGAGAGTGTGTTAACTTCACCAGCAGATGCACTCTCCTCCCTTTCTTCACCTGATACATCTTTAGTTAGACGGCTATTCTCATGCTGCTTCCTCTCACCTCTGCCCTCTACATTCTCCTTACCTGAATCAGAAACATAAGAGAATGCAAATTGCTTGAACATGAGAGTTTTATGTAAATACCAGTCTTAAGTAGCATTTAATAAAAACACGAAGTTATACTGATTAATGTTTATGCTTAATGTTATACCTCTCATGTTCAAGACCTCTTGAAAAGGGTTTCTTGGTCTCTGTAGGATTACTTTGGCACTGTTGCTTGCAGTGAATGTGTGGAAACTGCTTCTTTCTGACAGGGAGCCAGCCTTTGAATTCTTTTTGCTCCAAGATATCTGCTTTCCTGGACTTTTTGAGATATCCAATGAAGCTGTGAGCATCTGTGGCTCAGTGCAAGTCTGCCCCTTAGTGGCTGGATGCTGCTCCAACGCGCCAATGTTTGGTCGATACAAGCTAAAGCCAGAAGCTTTGGTCTCGCTGTTTGCAACAAAGCTGCACTGAGTGGAAGCATCACAAGTGTCAGGTTTGCAACTGTACAATGTTTGAGTCCCCACATCTTGAGTTTCAGTAGATGTTTTGTTGCATTTGCAGAACTCTGAGTTCTGAGTTTGAGCCAGAGGGAGAGGAGATGGAGACAGAGACATGCTGCTTTCTATCTGCTGGCCTTGGCTTTCAGAGGTTTTCTTTGGATTATCTGCACAGCAGGCATGATCCATGTAAGAATCATAGGCTTGGAAACTTCTTTCTTCATCCTAAAATACATTCCAATGAAGAAACAGCAGTATTAATGCTTGGCAATTAAAGAGCAGTTCTTCAATGTTTGAAAGTCTCTTCAGGGTAATGCTGTCCATCAGTGGCAACAAGCAGTGTTAATCAATCTTTTTTTTTTACATTAACTGTCCCTGAAGCTGTTGGTTAGTATTGTGTTTCTGCATATCAATTTTTAAAGATGCTGTAAACATCTGCACAATCTTGAGCATTACCTAACATTTCAATTAACAGACATGCTATCATCAAATTAAGGCCATAATTTTCAAACTTTTCCCAGCATTGTTATTTTCTCTGACTGACTTTGATGTAAAAAAAGACACTCGAACAGCTGTAGGGGGTTTTTGTTTTTTGATGGTTTAGCCAAATCAAACCTGATTTGTCCGATATGCCAAAAACTAGCATCCCAAATGAGACAATCACCACTACGAGGTAAAAGAAATATAGGTTCTGAAACATCCACTTCTCCCAAAGTACAGTATAAGGGTTAAAATGGGTTTTCACTTTTAAAATGCTGACCCAATTGCAGCTAGTCAGCATGCATGCTGTGTAACAACAATCACACCAGCTGTTTCTTTAGCAAGTTCACATTCTTGTTTGCTGTTTAAAGAGTTGAGGTTCTTGTATGATGACAAAAATTTAAGATACTGGACAAACATTACTAAATCAAATTAACTTACATCACTGGAGTTTGAACTCAGATAACCTGCTCTGCAAGAGCAACTTGGTGAATCATTCACATGTCCAGTGTTTTGTTGGAAACATGCTGAGGATTTGGAAAAAAAAGCACAGCTTCAGCGCAGTTTTACAGCCAATATATGCACCGGCTTATTTGGATGCATTTCAGAAACTTACGGGAGTTCATATCAGTGCAGTCAGATGTCTGAGAAAGAAAAAGAAACAAATTGTGACAAATCGTCCTCTTCTTTTTTCTTGTTACACTGTTAAGATCCCCGAGGGGAAATTAGGGCTCTGCATTTTACCCATCTCTGTACAGTGGTACCAGTGAGCTGCTACTTAAGGCGCCCAGGGAGCGGTTGGTGGGGGTTAAGGACCTTGCTCAGGGGTCCACAGTGGTTCACCTGAGTGTCGTGTCGGGTAATCGAGCCCGGGTCCTTCACGCCAAGGCCCAAGACGCTGCCACTGGGCTACCCACTACCCACACTCCTCTTCAGGCGTTCAAAGTTTTTTTTTCTTTTTGTTAAATCATTATCACTATAAATTGTAGTTACAAAGTTCAACACTTGGTGGCACCAAAAGGCAAACATTAGTGAATTTACCTCCATTCCCATGGACTGAGGGTCAGGCACAGTTCTATAAAGTAAAAAGACAGAAAACCTCACATAAAAACCAGGCAAAGCATATTACATTTAAAACCTAATTAAAAAGAAACACTTACTGAGGTGCTGAAGATCTGACTGGTGTTTCATCTGAGAGATATATTTTGGACTTTGTGTACCCAGAGTAAGAAGCTGAAATAAGTGTAATAATATTGACTAAAAGAAAAAGGAATTGTGCCTTTGTGAAGGTTTTAGGCTGTTTTACCTTCTCTTTTGTACACCTCATTGCCAAAGCACCTGGAGATGTCTTCCTCAAACAAATGATTAGTTTCAGACTGGTTAAACATGAAGTCCTCCATGGGCTCCCTGTCCTCTGGTTGTTTGAGAAAGAAGCTGCTTGCATGTCCTTCATGATCTCTTGCTTCAGTTTTGCTGTAATAAAACATGTAAAACACTTTTAACACCTACAAAATCACCAGTAATTCATGGAGAAAAATCTGTTTTAATTCTAATTTGCACTCACTCTGATTTTGGACTTCCAAAGAAGTCTTGGGTTGCTGTAGGGGCCTTCATTTGGAAGAGTGATGGATTTGGTCTGCAGGTCCAAGGCACGGCATCTGCCATAGCTCTAGGTTGGGAAAAAGGCTGAAACTAATAGGAGAAGATAAAATAAGACTGTGAGACAGGACCATGCTTAGGCATACGAAGTGATGTATGGTGAAAATGTTCCTATGCTTGTATAATTAATGAAGCTCTGACCACAAAGTATCATTGTTGGATTCGTAAAAGATTTTAGTTTAAACAATAATATTTCTTTGCACTACCTTTGTCTGCTGTTGTACTGGTGTATCCCAGAGTGGAGGGGAGAAATGGGGCTGCAACTCAGTCTGGTTTTGCGTCTGTAGATTCATCTGCAGGGGGAATATACCTGAAGGTACCAATCTAAATTAGTTTTTATCCCAGTTTTGCTCAGACACAGTGGAAATACACAGTTAATATCATATACTTTTTTATAACAATTTGATCCCTAAACCTTGGCCTGAGGAGGCTGATGAGTTGGAGGGGGCTGGGCTGGAGGGGTTAGTTATCAGTGGCAGGTAGTCAGATGCACTATTGTCTGAAAAGGCCGATTCCAGTACCGGTGACAACTTAGGAAAAAAAAGTGTTTTAGAAGGAATCTTAATATTTAGTTACAACAGAAAAAGCAGATGTACAATCTAAGCAACTAACCTGTTGACGCTTGAATCCCTGTGAAATAGCATTCTTTCTATTACTGATTCCTTGAACTCTAGAGAGCATGACAGAGATACAATAAGAACACTCAGAGCCATAAAAATATACAATGCAGCAACATCTTTGGATGGATTTAATCAGCCCATATGCCTGCTCTACCTGCAATGAGACGGACTCTCAACAAGGTTCAGCTGTGAAGGGGAACAGGGGCTCATTGGGAGCACCAGGGGCTTATTTTGCCGATTCTTGGATCTTCCTTTACAACTGTTGAGAACTGCTACTTTTGGAGGATCTGAAAAAGACCATTTTCAAGTTATAATATTTGCCCTTCTAGCTGCTTGATATACTACCAAGTAGTCAGACTTTCTCGGGATTCTACGGCCCAGAACAGTAATTCATCTGGATTCCTAGTCTTTCAGTTTCTCTTTGCATATTGGTTGTTTTGTTTGTTTTTCTTTTACTTATTTTCAGTCCAGTCCTTGTACCTGATCATTTCAAGAGTATTTTTTTCTGTGATGCCACTTAAAACTAAGCTTTTTTTAAGGCTGTTCCGACCCAATACCATTATCAGACATCAGGCCAGTATTGGTTTAAAAATGTGGATTGAATCGGATCAGAATGCGTCAAAACTTGACGGTCCAGGAAATCCATTCCAACTTTTCTTTCAAGCACTTCTTACTGTATGTTCCTGTGTGTTTAAAATTCATCATACACAATGGCAAATAATAAATGGGTTAGTTTGACTTTATACTTCCTGTTATGGACTATTTCATTAACCTTCTAAACCAGTGTTTAGAAGTGAGGTTCCACAAAACATACATACCTAACATAAATCATGAATAAAATCAATTATCAGATCAATATACATAATCTACAGCTAAGTATCAATATCGGGCATCATCCGATACTTGACCTGTTGTGTTGGAATCAGAAGTGAAAAAGTGGGATCGGGACAGGCTTTGCAATTATTCAAGTATTAAAAGGCCCCTCTCTCAAGACATGGGCCAGTGCTTTGTCTACACATGACATAACCTGCAAAGACCCCATTTTCAGTTGTAACTTTAATTAACTAGTAAATCTATTTTTTAAATCTGTGATTATGTATTTATTTATGTTTGTCAATTTTATTCAACTATTGTATGCATAGAGGTATTTTATCATTAACTGACAGTTTTTCCTGCAACTCTGGTGAACGCCCTTTAGAAATATATCCAAATACAATACAGAGACCCAAACAAGTCTTTCTTTCTTTTTCTTTTTAGAACTTTTTAATACAGGTCTGGATGCAAAACTCACCTTTATTTGCTTTCTTGGTAGCTATCTGGTTGACAATAAACAAAGTCATTAGGTCTGTACTACCAGAAGGACCTGTGTCTCCGGCATAAGAGAATGGCAGAGCTACTCCAAGTTTACTCAGTTTCTGTTGCATTTTTCTCTTCTCAAAAAATTCCTACGACAGAATGAGCAAAAGTATATTATTCAAGAAGGTAGGCCTACACACGAGGCTATATCTGTTACATTAATGGAAAGTTAGGGACAATTCTCACCTTCTGTTTTTTTGCATCATTCCTCACCACTAACCGGTTCCTGCAATTATTACATTAGTTAGCTAAACACTGTTAACACAGGTGTTGGGCTAAATATATCCATCTTACCTTGAACCACCGACCCAGTTCATTTTATTGTAAAATGCTGTTTTTTAAAAAAAAAAAAAATGAAATTGAAAGAAACAAAGTTTTCAGATCTTTTAAGTGTTAATGTTATAACACAGTGTTATAACACAGTATTTACTGCGTCAACCGTTGTGAAAGAGTCGACCGATAGCTTGTTATTTTGCTACGTAGCTAACGTTTGCAGTTACCAACAGTACAAGCAGGTGCGCGAGGCTCAACCTCAATGAATATAGCACGCGCCGCTTACCAGCACTCCGTTTATCGGTTTATCACCAAAATATATGACATGTGGTCTTAAATAATGTTTTTTTTTGTTAATATATATATTTGAGGATTAAATCATTGTTTGAAATATTTTAACCAAGCAACTAGTTATAGTGAAACATTAATTACAGTACATACAGTAGCAGCAAATTTGTTTGCATTGTCACGCAACCAATGGTCTTTTGCCGGGGTGCGACCAATGAGAAAAGCCATTATGAAAGATAAACAATGTCAATGTTAAGAGACAACCATAGTAAACCAGGAAGTAAGCTTTTTACATTAAAATTGAACACAACCGTAATTAAACCGCAACGTGTGTTTTGTTTATGTGTCCAGCAGGGGGTTGAATTTAATTTTGGCAGTGGTAACCGGAAGTGCAGCTGTGATCATTTGTGTGGCTTGTCACTGATACAAAAAGAGCAGAATGTAGCGGTACAGGCACCGGACTGGCTTCAAATCGCTCCATCACAAGCCCTCTTTTCTATTTATGTCGACGCGGTGAGTCGGTTCTGGGGGATGGGTCTTGTACGGACTGTTAGCAGAGACAATTAACGTGTGAAAAATGTCCAACATCCTTGATGCGGCGTCCAAAGTGAAATGGGACCGCACGGCTGCGGCGAAGCGAGCCGTGTTTCTTGCGGCTGCCGCTTACGGTGTCAAAACACTGTATCCCATCATTTGTAAACAGCTCTGCAAAAACAAAGATCCTAACAGTAATCGGACTGGCTCGAAGGCGGAAAATGGCTCCACTTGTTCAGGAAAAACTCAGATCGATGCTGCGGACGATAAGAAGGCATCACCCGGAGTAAATGCTGAATTTTTCAAGCAGATAATCGAACTTGGTAAAATCCTCTTTCCCAAGCTTGTATCGAAAGAGCTCTGTTTGCTTTGCTTGCACTCCGTGGCGCTAATATCCAGAACGTTTCTGTCCATTTACGTGGCCAGCTTGGATGGAAAGATAGTCAAAACGATCGTGGAGAAAAAACCCCAGCGTTTCATCATTCAGCTGATCAAATGGCTCCTCATTGCCATCCCGGCCACGTTCGTCAACAGCGCTATTCGGTACCTGGAGTGCAAACTGGCTCTGGCCTTCCGCACCCGGCTAGTGAACCATGCCTACCAGACCTACTTTACCCAGCAGACCTACTACAGAGTCAGCAATATGGACGGTAGGCTCGCAAACCCGGACCAGTCTCTCACCGAGGACGTGATGATGTTTTCCCAGTCGGTGGCCCATCTGTACTCTAACCTGACCAAGCCTATCCTGGATGTGGTGCTGACCTCCTACACCCTGATTCAGACAGCCAGGGCGAGGGGAGCCAACGCCAGCGGGCCGACCCTGCTGGCAGGGCTGGTGGTGTTTGCCACGGCTAAGGTTTTGCGTGCATGCTCGCCCAAATTTGGCAAGCTGGTAGCCGAGGAGGCTCATAGAAAGGGCTACCTGCGCTATGTGCACTCCAGGATCATAGCTAATGCTGAGGAAATAGCTTTCTACAGAGGACACAAGGTAAGCAGAGCTGGATGCATTGCAGAGGGTTTGCTGCACAGATTTAGTTTACATGATAAATGGGCATTGGCTGGGACATTTCTGAATAATTCTGATTTTCTTTTTCTTCAACACTGATGTTAGTTAATAAACAGTACTTATTTATTTATTATGTGAAAAAGTACACCTACTTTAAGGCTTAAAGTTTCAGAACATATAATAAAAATCATGTGGTCTGTAGCGGGTCTTAAAAATTAGGTGAATACACCCTCAACCTGGTCTGATGAAGATGTCTGATCAGGTTGAATAGATTCCAGTTTTGTTGTTGTTGTTTGTATTGTTTTTTGTTTGTTTGTTTCTTTTCATCCTCGCTGTCATGAAAATGTTGAAAAGTATATTGAATTTGTCAGTGAGGGTTTAATGTGATTGTAAACCTGAGCTGCTGGTACTTGGCTTTTTGGTGTCATATTTATCTTTTATCATTCATTTAATTCTATCTATCTATCTATCTATCTATCTATCTATCTATCTATCTATCTATCTATCTATCTATCTATCTATCTATCTATCTATCTATCTATCTATCTATCTATCTATCTGTCTGTCTGTCTGTCTGTCTGTCTGTCTGTCTGTCTGTCTGTGTATATCTATATTAATATAATGCATATATTATATATATATATATATATATATATATATATATATATATTTGAGTCAAGTGTATAATATTCTGTGTGATCATGTCTGTTTTTCAGAATTCTGTCTGCAGACTAATGTCCATATGCGTGAGAGAAAAGATACTTGACATTGACAGATGAGCATGTGATAGATTACAGTGACACAATACATAGAGATAAAACACAGAAGAAGTGTCATCATACTTCACTTCTTTGATATATCTTAATCAGCAATGTTTTTTTTCCATATAATTTTATTCATATTGCACCTTAATGTGGAGGAACTTTGTCCCAAGCGTTTACACAGTGTTACATCATTTTTTTATGCAGTTTTCTGAATAGTGTACATCAAATGTGATGCTTTGCATAATGACCAAACATCTCCATTTTGTCAGAGTTTGCATGAGATTGGCCTCATGGCCCAAAGTGGCGATTGACTAAGAGGACATTGTTCCAAAAGTCTTGGGGTCTGTTTAGATGCAACTTTACAAACTTCAACCATCGTGCCCTGTTGTATTTTAGAGAGAAAAAAATGGTTTCTTCCTGCAGCACCTCTAAGCAAGCTGTGTTTATTCAGTCTTTTTCTAACCGTGGTTTAATATTTATTACACTAACTGAGCCCTGTAGAGTCTGAGATGTAGAGCATAGGTTTCTTTGGACTTTCTCTGTGCACAATGCAGCCTGATCTTGGGGTAAACTCCTGAAAAACTGTCTTGAATGTTTTCCACTTGGGAAAAATCTTCCTCGTTGAAGAATAATGGACTCCAGCAGTCTTTTCTCCCATAAGATCATTGCTGATATCCTCCTATTGGCATTGTACACATATACATTCTCCAAACCAGCTGATTGACAAAAAAATCTGCTTTGATAGAGGTGATCAAGTAAATTTAATTGCATTTGTATTGTGGTTGCAATACTTACAAAAAAACAAAAGTGCAAGTCTCATAATGTGCTGTGCGTTGCAGGTGGAGATGTGTCAGCTGCAGAAGTGTTACCGGGCTCTGGCAGATCAGATGAACCTGATCCTGTCCAAGCGTCTGTGGTACGTCATGATCGAGCAGTTCCTCATGAAGTACGTGTGGAGCAGCAGCGGGCTCGTCATGGTGGCGGTGCCCATCATCACAGCCACTGGCTTTGCTGACAACGGTAGGAAAGCCATTAGATGCTCCAAGCATTTTCTTCTTAAGCTCTGTTAAAGTCAACATTTATATATCTGATTGTTTATTTTTGTGTGTATTTCTGTGGAGTAACCCTGTAGTAAACATTTGATAAAGCTGCAACTGGAACAGCTGTGTTTCCTTCTGCTCTGTGAGCTTATGTAAGAGTATGTGTGAATACTAATGGTGGTTCCAACTAACAAATACTGCTTCCGTCTGAAACAGGGAGCCAATTTGCTTGTGTAAAAATAGCATCGGCCTCCTACACTTCTGTGATTACCCTTTACAACTCAGTTCTTTGTTTGCTACTTTCCCAGTAATTATATTTAAAGTACTTATTTCCATGCTGTCCCGGGGCTGACTGGTTTTGTTTTCTGTCCTGTCTTTTGTCTGTCTGTAGAAACAGCAGATGGGCAGACACAGATGATGGTGAGTGAGAGGACAGAGGCGTTCACCACTGCCCGGAACCTCCTGGCCTCAGGAGCTGATGCCATCGAGAGGATCATGTCCTCCTACAAAGAGGTATGCTGTTATTTTATGTGTCTGTCTGTAAACAATCTGAATCCTAATCTTTAGTTTTCTAAGGTCACCCCTTACTATAATGTAATACCACATGATTTGGAAAAGCACAACTGTGCCACATACTTGTTTTGAGCTGGAAACAGTAAGTCGATTAACAGATTTTTTTGGTTAAGTGGAAATTTATTGACAAGTACTTTGATAATCAGTTCATTCTTTATATTTTCAAGGAAACCTGTTATGTATCAGCTGGTTTCAATTGAGAATTCATGAGTTGTGGCTTGTTGATCAGACAAAACAGCATCTTAAGACATGACACTTGGCTCTGGGGGCCTGATTATCATGCTAAGACTGAAAATGAACATGGGTTACTCTTCCATCCAGTCATGCAACACAGTCTCACAGGATTTTGTTAAACTGTCACAGAATATTTGCCAGAGTAAAGAGAGAATATTAGAAGGCAGGGGGTTTAAATGGCATAAAAATGAAATGAGGCCCACAAAAACATAAATCTGGGAGAGAAAAAAATTGAAACAAGTAAAAAAAATCAAAGGAATGTAAAGACAAATAAAATAATAATTAAATGTAGAATTATAAGAAAACCTAATTAACAATAAGGATAAATTTGATTAACTTTAGATGTATTTTAAATTTATTTATACACAACACATTTTCATTGTTAGATAGATATCCCTGTTTGTACTTTTCTTTATATTTTTCTGTTCATTTTTATTTTTATACAACTTCAATTATTTTTTTTTCTTATCCCTTTGTTTATTCTTATTATTTTTTACTGTCCCTGGTTTGAGCCATTGTCTGACTCTGCCTCCAAGTCATCTGAACCAATCATATTTGAGCACACACTGTCTGCCCCCTTTATGAACTTGTCAGTTTTACCAAAACTGTGCATCAGTCTGTTTCAGACCACAGAAATAAAAATGAGTTATTTACTTGATCTACAGCTACATGCCGTCATTCAAACTTTGTTGCAACATGTTTTCATTGGGAATTTTTAACGTCTATTACCGTAAGCCTTTTCTCAAATAGTTCCCAAAGCAAAAAAAAACAAACAAAAAAACATAACACTCACTCAACACTAACTCAGTTCTGCTAAATCCCTGGATGTTTATAGCATTGTAGCTACTGTATGTGAACCTTATACATACTTACTGAACTAGCTAAGATAACTACTGTACATATAGTTTATTAGCATTTACAGGTTAAACTTTTAGTTCATCCATCCTAAAGTATTCATATATTTCTGATATTTTATAAAACAGAAGCCTTACTCCAGAAGCAGTGCATATTATCCTTTCAGCCACATCTCAAGCATTTAAGTGATCCTTTGGTTACTAGTGTAATATTTATGTACCTGTATTCTCTGAGCCTCTTCTGAAATTCTTTGGCTCTCCTGGGGAAAGATGCACCTCACCTTTGGAAAACCTCTGGTTTAGACTAAAGAAATTTTGGTTGCACAGTAATTGTTAGGTCTGCATAATTTCCTGAGTCCGGTGTAAGTGAGCTTACCATGTATTACAGGATAAAACAGTGATATACTATAGTTTACTCTACATAAGCATGCTATGTAATATCTGATGACAGCCATTTCATTCACTATTTAAATTGCTTGCGTGGAGCTGTTTTCATGGCGGTATCAGCCAAAGCTGTCTGCACCTTTGTGCATTTTCAGTGACAATTGTAAAATATGGGCTTAAACAGAGTGAACCAGCAAACCTCTGGTCTGCATCAGAGCTGAAGCCTAATGCATGGTGGGTTTCACCTCCACAACTGCTTTTGAACTACTCAAGAGCATTTTTTAAGTGGATATTGTTTAGTTTTAAGGACATATGATATAAAAGAAAAAGATCTTTGTTGCTGTCAGTCAAAAATTTAACAATCCATCTTCTTCCTGTCTGTCCCTGGGCCTGCATGGAAACACCAGCTGGAAAAAGCAAAGAAATAAATCAGTGAATGAAAGGTCTTATTCATCCAGGGCCAAATACCCGACCTCTCATTGCATTTTAATCCAAACAGAGGGGGTGGGGGCAAGATCCATTGATGCTTTCTCTTTTTTTGGCTGCATTTCCAGGTCCATAAGAGGATTTGGTCGCAGCACATTTGTTGTGAAGCTGTATCACACTGCTACTTGTTTGTACTGGTCTGCATGCCACCCTGCGCTCTGGCATGTACTTTTTCAACTTCTTGGTGATTCATTTTGTGAAATATGCAGTGCACATGTGAGTTAGAAACATGCCTCTAAGTGGAGGTTTTGTTTGAGCCTTTGGTGAGGAGGAGGAGGAGGAATTGAAACTCGTGCTTATAGGTTGTAAGCTTCCTCAAAACTCCCCATGTACCACTTAACTCACACCTGTGTTGAGGCAGTACAGGCACAAGGCTGATGTAACAAATACTCAGAGGGTTTAAGCTGCTATGAAA
Organism: Atherinomorus stipes; assembly: GCA_023101725.1. Lineage (NCBI taxonomy): Eukaryota > Metazoa > Chordata > Actinopteri > Atheriniformes > Atherinidae > Atherinomorus > Atherinomorus stipes. The sequence continues at coordinate 316,019 of JALJCO010012253.1, read as the reverse complement.
TGAATAAAACAGAAGTTAGTCACAAGTGGTTGGTTTCATTCCTGGCATGCATTTTTTAAGCACAGCAGGTTGTCATAACCGCTGTTTCACGGTGGCAGATAGCTTCCCTGGATAATCTGAGAACAGCCTGCGTGCAACTCTGCCTGTGTGGGAGTTGAGTTCATTGTGAAGATGCAGAGCAGCAAGTCTCTGCATGCTGAAGCTAAAAGATGTGTGCAGTTTAACAGGCAGCAGAGATGGAGCACATTCTGTCAGCAGTGTGCTCACCTCAGGCCTCAAAACACCCTGCTTATTTATCATAAGTGTGCAGTGCCTGTATTTGTTTGTTGTCTATATGAATGGTCACATGAGGCAGTGACATGTCTCAGCATGTGGTAGATTGTTTATCATCTTGCAAGCTTGACTGTTTATTCTTCGAAAGCCTGTTCCATTCCTGCCTGCAACATAACTCTGTCTGTTAGCTGAGCTCTGCTTAAGTTGCGATCCACCTCCTCATTTCTTTATAGATATTCTTGTAATCTTCCTCAGCTTAAATTCTTAGGGGTGCACAATATAATTGGCCCCCTATCGATATCGGCCTATATATATTAAAACTGAATATCGGACATCGGCTGCCTCACCGATATTTGACCGATATTTAACCGATCAGCCCGCTGTTTCTAAAGTCTAAAAAAAAAATTTCCTCTTCCTCTTCAAAAACTTCTTTTTTACAGACTTTAAAACTTCTAAAGACTAGGGATGGAAGGAAATATTACACTGACATATTGCAATATTTTCATACGCTAATATCAAATTGACATTTAAAAATGCGGTATCAACCTATTTTGCTAATGAAATTTCGCAATATTTCATTGTTCTGTTACGAAATCTCGTGAGAATTCACAAAAATTGTGAGATTTTTATATATGCCAACATCATATTGACATTTAAAAAATGTGGTATCGATCTATTTTACTAACGAAATCTTGTGATATTTCATCGTTCTGTTACAAAATCTTGCGAGAATTCACAAAATATCGCAAGATTTTGTAACAGAACGATGAAATCTTGCGAGATTTCTAAGTAAAATAGGTTGATACCATGTTTTTAAATATCAATTTGATATTGGCATATGAAAAAAAATCCATTATCGTGCATCCCTATTAATTCTTGTAAGTTTTGCAAAGCTTTTCATTGGACATTGTTTGCCTTTTCACTCATTTTCAGTTCAGTCTCAGACCTGGCCATTTTCACTGGCAACTGTTTTTTGTTGTTGTTTAAGCCTCTTAATGCAGACCCAATGAATAATTCAAACATTGAAAAGACATTTTAACGCAATGAATCTGTGTCATGTTCACACATAACAGAGAACTTGACAAAAAAACAAATTGCATTTATTTCCTACCAATTCTTTACTTGTATCTGAGGAAACTCCCAACAATGGTGCATCATATCAAAACTTGTCATATCTCAGCATGGTGTGCAAATTGTCCTTAAAACTGAGAAAGCTGTGCAGTTGGAGGACAAACGAAGAAATGTCAGCCTTTTAAATGAAAAAAGCTATTTAGAGCAGGTGAACAGTATCTGAAAGTAATGTTTTTTATTAAGAAATCGGGGGGAGAAATTAAGCAAAGATCTGACACAGGACTCTGCTGATGCATCTGGACATTCACTTGCCCCATCTACTTCCCACTGAAGCCTCATCAGAAATTATCTCTGTGGCAAGGTGGCTATCAAGAAGCCATTCTTAAGGAAGGGAAATGGGGAGAAACTACTGAGGTATGCCAAATCGTACAAAAACTGGACTGAAAATCAGTGACTGAAGTCTGAAGGAGTGATGCATCCTCCCCAGAGCCCTGGGATCATTTTGACAAAGAATGAAATAAAAGGCAGTAACATCCAAAGAGGAGCTCTGGGATGTCCCTCAAGAAGCCTGGAGAACTATTCCTGATGACCACTTAAAGAAATAACAAGAAAGCTTGTCTAGAGGGTTCAGCCTTGATGAAGACAAAAGCTTGATAGTTTTACTAACTTCATCCCTCATCCTTATATGGTTTTTATATATGTTTGTACTTTTCATGAATTGCTGCACCTATCTCCTGTTTTCCTGGCAAATTATGAGGGAATGAGGGGCAACGAAAGTGAAGCCTAAAAATGAACCACAGAGCAGATGGCATGTTTTTTTTTGGGGGGGTTGTTTTTTTTGTTTTGTTTTTTTTTATATTTTGTGGCTTCTTTCTAAAGTTGTTGCAAAAGCAAGGACAAACTTGACATATGAAACAATAACTTTTTTCAAAAACTGGCACCATACGAGTGTATCAGCGTGGTCCAGTTGCTATCTTCTCCAGATTATTAATTTACTGGAGGACAAAAATGTACTTTGAGAGATAACTGGATTAAACTGGTTCTCTGCTGATATGCTACATTAAATATATTATATGAACTGAACTGAACAGAGAAAGCCTTCATAACAAGCATCAAGATGGAATTTCCTCTCATTCACACGCCACTGATGGGACAGTCAGAATTTAAACCTACACACTGCATGTGTGTTTATATGTGGGTGTATATCCAGAGCTCCTTCTCTCAGGCTTAGCCTTGCAGTGAATAATCCACCATCTGTTGATCTCTCAATCCCGCACCTCCTCTCACTTTTCCTCTTTCCTTGCCTCTCTTTATATTCACGTGAACACTGTTTGATTAAATGTGTAATTTGGTCTAATTTAGAACTTGTATGAGACTGTTAACAGTGAAAGGACTATTTTTTGCATGCATGCACCCATCTTGTAGTTAAGTGACTCCCTTAATCCACTTGGTTAGTTTTTGGTTCTGCAGTAAGAGATGTCAGTGCTTGGAAAGATCATCCCAATTATTCCAAAGTGGGCACTGGGCAGTCATCCCAACCCATTTTATCTTATATTTGGACAGTAAAGGAAAAACATCAGGTATTTACTGTACCTTCACAAATGAGAAATGTTAGACAAGGACGAAGAGGGAAAATTTAGCCAGGAAATCAATTTAACTTACACTATTTTTTCTATTAGGGGTGCAGAAAAAGAACAATTCAAAGAAATAACCAGAATATTGACATGACATGTTCTTGTTGTGTACTTAAAAACTTCAACCTAGCACTCTATATTATTTTACTCTTGAACTTTGGCAGTCAGAAGGCAAACAAGTTCACGAGCAGAGTTGTGACTGGTGGAGAGAACATGAGGCCATTTCGTCTTTGCAGACCCACACACACTGTGTGAATTCTCAGAAATGGTGTGTGTTGTTTAGTATAATCAAGCTGTGTCAACAGCCTTTGCTGTGGGATGCACCACTAACAGGCAAAACTCCGCTGGCTGCATGTGCTTCTTTGAACTCTTTCTCACTGCTCAGTTACTTTATATGTATTTGAAGATGTTCTATGATAATTTATTTTATCTTCATTTATATACGTTTTTTAGCCAATGCTGCAGCTTCCAGCTTCAACCCCTTAGCAAATGCAACACAGAGTTCAGGTGTTAGTTTCTAATCTAATCGAAAAAATTAATTTTAACTTGCTGATCTTCTTTAGACTGCCTCCACATCAGCATTCACCCCCCCACTGGACAAACCTAGTTTACAATCACTGCTCAAACTCATGGGCTGCTTTTGTTATCAGCTCTTGACCATGATGGTGACCTGAGCAGCAGTCTGTAAATACATTAACATGACCTGACATCTACCACCGAGTGACTCCCCCCTCCTCCTTTCTGGCCCCTGGTGTTTGTTGACACAGGTCACAGAGCTGGCAGGTTACACTGCGAGGGTCCACAACATGTTTGTGGTGTTCGAGGACGTCCAGAAGGGGGTTTACAAGCGCTCCTCTCTATCTGCCACCAAAGGAACGAAGAAGAAGAGCAGACCTGAGATGCACATAGATGGGCCTCTGGAAATAAAGGGTAGGCCCGTCATGTTTGCACACATAATAACTCTGCTCATAAATCAACATAGAGTGGAAAAGTGTTTGGTGCCAACGTGGCTTATCTAGTTTATCTAAGTTCATCTAACTTACCAAACATTAGGAATTAGATGTACCACCTTCAGAGAATATTCTTTGCTTTAAATTTAATTTATATTGTTTATTTTATAGTTTCTTTTTTCCCCCTCTTTTGAAAAGCCTTGCTTTTAATCAGGCCACAGTTAAAAGTTAGAATTTATTTGTAATCTGTCTCGTCTGATTAAATTCAGTTAAATTAAATTCTGCTAAAGTAGGCATAAAAATATTGTCGGAATATTAATAAATTAGATTTTGACTTTTGTCATCATTTACCAGAAATGAACTTGTTTTACACACCAGCCCACTGGCGATCGAAACTCCTCTGAAACAGCATGATAGATTAACTGAATAATCAGCTATTTCTGCTTATAGAGAAGAAACTGACATGAGACATGCCCAGTTTATCAAAAATCCCTGAATAAGAGGCGAGCAGTTGTATTTCTGTTTTCCTCATCAAGGTTTCCAATGCCTGCAACACCTTTCATTTCTCAACTACAGCCACGTCTTAGCTGGCCCATACCGCAGCTTTTTTGACATAGTGGCACAGCTTTATTTGTTTCTCCTGCATTTTAAAGTTATACTTCACAATCTGTCTGAAATTACCTGGAAACAGAGCCACAGAGTATCAGCCACAAAGAAGCTTCACAGGCAGCATTCACTGCTGAAATATCTGTGCGCTAACATCCTGCTGACCCTAGAATTAATCTCATGTTTCACAGTGCTGTTAAACTGAGAGATAAAGGAAGTTGGGCAGAGGGATTTTTATTTTAACCCCTTAAGCTCCCAATATGTAGCTATTAATCCCTTCCACATCCAACAGTCGGATCCTCTGTATCTTTATTTATCATGTTTTCCCTCCTCTTTGTGGCTTTCTCTCCTTTTCCTCTGCAGGTGAAGTGATTGATGTGGACAAGGGTATTGTGTGTGAGAACGTACCAATCATCACACCCAATGGAGACGTGGTAGTGTCATGCCTGAACTTGAAGGTAAGGTAACTACACTTTTACCTTAAATGCTAACAGTTGTCTTTACCTGACTGACCCTGTTCTCCAAACTCAACCCCAGCAGCAAAATTCCCTGATGATTCTGATGTATGTGGTGTTTATCACTATCAAAGATAAATCTCCTGTGGTCTCATTAAGGAAACAGAACGATCATTTGGGTGTCAATGTGTTGCTTCCCGTAGGATTTTGCTTTCTGTGGTAAAATGAGGAAGGCGTTTTGTGCTAACTTGTCTCTCTACAACATGGACAATTGAGTATTTTTAGGGACATGTATCCATCCAGCTTTCAGCACGTGCTGTTTATTTTGCTCTTCAACATTAGAGAGACTCCGGGAGTTCAGCTCTCAGTGTTCTGTTTAGTGTATCTGGATAATTCAGTTACAGTAGCTTGATTTCATTGCTGCTAATTTAACTCTGCCTGGGTTTTTTCAGGCCTTCATAGCCACCTTTTAACTTCATCCAAGATGACATGAGAGTGATCAAGTAAACCACAATGTGACTGATTTCCCAATCCTCCCCCCATGTTATAATAATGGTTATAGACAGAATTAATCAACCGAATGCATCATCTTTAAAGATATCTAGCAGTCTATGCTAACAGAGCAGGCCTGAGGGCCCTGCTGATGTTCAGCTGATCAATGACAGCTAAATCCGTTGGCACTGTGTTTCATGTGAATATCACCTAGATTTGACTGGCTCCATTTGACCTCATATAGATATTATACTATCTACTCAGAACTGCTACTCTGCAAAACAGATGGTACATAGAATCAAGCATCATCATTCATGCAACTATAATATAATAAGTCTTTATCTATATTAAATTAAACCAATTGCTTTTTCTTAGTTTATTTTGTGCTGTTTTGTGTTATACTGTGAAGCACTTTGTCATTTTTATCTTGAAAGGTGCTATATAAATAAAATTTTACGTACTTACCTAATTACAAACATAGCTAACTGAGAAACTGCAAGATGAAAATATAGTGAAAAGAATGTGAAATAGTAAAATGAATAAACATACCCATGGATTAGATTTGCCTCTGAAAAGATAAGAATTTAACTTCACACTCAACAAACTACAGCCTCTTTATCATGAGCTTCATTGGCATCATAGATCAGGGAGGGACAAGGATTGGAAGAAAGGTGGAGAGTTATTAGATTGTAATATGAGGACGAACCAGTAGCAAATGATGTCCTGCTGAGATAATTGGTGCTAGCTGACCTTTGCAAACAATCACCTGACTGTAAAGTCTGCTGATGAAATCCAACATAAAGGTAATATAAAGACAAGATATAGCCAGCCAAAGTTGATACTCCTGAAATAAACAATCATAAGTTAAATACATTGCCTCTTTTACTTTTATTTGAACTGTTTTTAGATCTAGAGGAAATACATTTTTGTGTAACACAATTCAAATTATGGCATGCAAAGTACTTTCACAATGGTAAAAACAAAGACAAACCAGAGAAGAAGAACAGAGGACACTAGAAGTCTGGCTGCAACATGATTGTGTCGTTGCATTATAGCAATTTGTACCAAATTGTGAGAGTTAATATAATTTTTGGTATCTTTCACCATTTGATGCAGACGTTTTGTGCTTGAAACATGCAAGTTACAATATGTACAAACCAGTTGCATCTTTTTTACACTTTTTATAGGCAAAAAGCAAGAAAATACAGTTTTCCTGGTGGCTACAGGAAAGCTACAAGGATTTTGATTTGACCTCCAAATGTAACTCACAGTTGTTTCGTAGAAAATATTCAATGTGTCTTTTTTTCTTTTAGAAAAGTCGATCTCTGGGGAGATTTCTTTCAGTCTTTAATGCATGTGTCTGTCCACGGTTTTATATCCTAATGATGTACTGTATTCACTGTGATCCTTTCCTCCACTTCAGGGGGTTTCATAAATTGTCTGTCCTTGTCAGGTGGACGAGGGAATGCACTTATTGATTACTGGACCCAACGGCTGTGGAAAAAGCTCTCTGTTCAGGATCCTCAGCGGCCTGTGGCCCGTCTACGGCGGCCGGCTACACAAACCTTCTCCTCAACACATGTTTTACATCCCACAGAGGTATACGCGAAAACACACACTCTCAATAATCTGTCATTTCATACTGAAGTAGTACACTGAAACAACTGCGGGGTTTGATCATTGCACCAATGAATCTTACCAGAAATCTGATCTACTGTAACAGGATCTGTGTGTGTTGTGACAGGGAAACCAGAGCTCTGGACAAAGTGAAATATTTACACCAAGCTGAGGCTTAAAATACTTTGAGTCTCAATAATTTCTTTATTATACTATAGATAGAGAACAAAGCACACAACAGAAGCTTTTGGGTCTGTTAGCTGCTAGCATGCAAAGATGTCATCTTAAAGTAAGTTGATTATCATCACCTCAGTCACTCATATCCACTTTCAGTAGCTCTTTTGCATCAGTGATCCAGACTTCTTGTTGTTGATTACAGCTTAAGTTTAGATGCTATCTAAAATGTAAGTGAATGCAAAAAGCCATCATTTAAAATTCTCTTTTTAGTTAAAAAGTAGATGTCAAACAAAGGTTTACATTTAAAAATGTTCTTGTCTTTGACAAGTATGAGCATATTTGTAATTTAATGCCAATAAATCAATTAAAAAATTGGAAAAAAAAAGAACATCAAAATACTAGTAAAAATGTGAAATGTCTAATAAAACACATAAGATTTAAGGAAAGCATCCCAAAAGGCTCTGCCAGAAATTTATATGCTGGAAGGGGTCTCCGCTCTGCAAGAGGCCCCATTCAGACCCGATGCTAACAAGTATAATGGGTGATCGGATTACAAGTGCGTAGCACAGGTTTGAATGTACTCAGGATGCATCTTGATCCTCAGGTCGTATTCAGAAGAAATCCAGGACAGTTGTGACAACAATCTTATAACAGTTTAATCATCCATGTGTCCTAAGCTTTATTTAAGGACCACCTATTCGCCTGGTGCGACTCCACACAAGCACCAGTTTCCAATTTGATGTTTTTTCACTCATTTGGTTTCTGGAAAAAAACAGTTCCAACTCAAAATGAGCATCACGTACAGAAAATTTCCTGCTCGTCTTTTACACAGGGGTTCCCGCGAGGTCTTAAAAAGTCTTAATAGTCTTAAATTTACAAATCTGCATTCAATACCTTGAAAAGTCCTTAAATTTGACTTAACTTTCATATGATAGGTCTTAAATTATCTTAAAGTCCGACAGATTTCTGTCACCTAGAAAAATGACAGCAAAAAAACCCCAAACAAAAACAAAAAACAGATCGACGTGTTTTTCCCATCTAATAAATCTTGACAGAGCCTTTATACACACTCAAACATAGAGGTACCAATTTGTACTTAAAAAGGTAGAAAGCTTGTCGCTGGGGGTGTTCCTCTTTGAAAGACATTTCTGTACCCTTTGGTCCTGGTCCATTTTTGCACCTTATCAAGCTGTATGAGTTAATAAAGTACAATTAAACCAATTAAAAATGATGAATAAAAGTCAATAAAATAGATTATGACAACAATCAAAGATGCTAATAATAAATGAATAAGTATTATATAAATATTAGGCCAAACACATATATAATTATGCATGTAATTATTACTATGATTATTATGAAAATAATAACATGATAACTATAATTATACTGCTGTTTAGAAGCACTGCTATTTACAGTTATTGTACAAGCTACACACATTTTTCAATGCTTCAGGTAACCTTAGGGCTGAAATGGTACGAATTTGTACTTTATATTACTTTGGACCCTTTTTCATAGTATATAGGTACACTTCTGGCCTAATATAGACCAATATTGTACTTTTGAGAGAACATTTGTAAAAAAAATGTACCTACCGGTACAGAAATGTTCCTGTCTCGTACCTCTATTTTTGAGTGTGTATTAGCCAATCAGGGCTGTTCATTTCACAGCCGTCACCTGTCAGCCAGAGGTTTGTGTGCTTGTGTAAACATCATGTTTACCTTTTGGGAAAAAAAAATAAAAATTTCAAACCAGGTACCAGTGATAGACATAAGTAATGATGGCCAAAAGCTGTTGTTTAATCTCAGTTTTTTTTTTTTTTTTATATATATATATTTGTAAATGTAGAGGGATCCTTGTTTTTGCCGGTGTGGCTGTGAAATGGGCATTAAATTCTGTTCCAAGTGGTCTTAAAAAGGTCTTAAAAAGTCTTGAATTTAACTTGTTAAAACCTGTAGGAACCCTGTTTACATTAACCACTACAGTAGCAGTGAAATGTTCTGGATTTGTCCAATCAGAGTCAGACCAAGGAGCCACTCTTTAGAACCAGGCTGTGCATATTGATGCTCAGTACTAATAATTTAATGCAACATAGCACAGCGGAGTGTGAAGTGCCACAATTCAGGTGGATTGTGTTTGTGCATTAAAAGGCAAGCACAACCCATACTCAGAATATAAGCAGTAGATGTGTATTGTTGGTTATATGTAGAACTTTTCAGCCTTTCTTCATGACTGATTTAGAAAGAAAACTGCAGAGTTTAAAAGCTTCAGCTTGTGTTTTCTTATTCTGCAGAAGTGCAGAGTCTGTTACATAACTGAGCTCAATTAACTATTAAGTAATCCAAAATAAATGTGACCAGGTACGGTAGATTTGAAACATGAATAACTGTTGAACAATACTCATCCTGTCACTGATTGTAATTCTGATTTTACAAAAACACCACAAGACTTAGTTATTTCCTGTTTTGGCTACATAGATTACTGTACATTTTGGAAATGACTGTTCTTAAAACTGCCCACTTGCAAATAGATCAGCCAACACATAAATTTGTATAAAATTGCAAAGATTTCAGCTTTTGATATATAAAAAAAAACCCTCAGCAGAAAGCTAGAAACCAGTACTGAACAGCTGTGATGAAAGCTTTGTAATTGAAGAGTCTGGGTCCTAAACTGTTCAGGATCACAACAACAATTTATTCCTCAATAGAAATTGTACCACCCCCAATTATAAACTTGATTATAAATTTGTCAAAAAACCTGCAATATACTTGATTAGAAGATCATAATTGACTTTGTGTTCTAGTTAGCGTTGCAGTGAGTGTTTAGTCAATGAATCAGTCTAACTGAAAATGATCTGGTTATTGATCTTTTTTGGTAACTTCTGATCAAGTAACAGTGAGGAGATTGCCTCCTTAGCCTGTTATACTTTATTGCAAATATCTGATTTACTGTCCAACAGCAGTAAGTTGAGCAATGGGCAGGCAGTAGCACCAGTGTGACCCTTAAACTGAACTGGTGTAAACCTTGTAAAGTAAAAGAGGTGCAGACTCAGCTGACTCCCAGCTACAGAGGAGTAAATATTTTATACGTCGGATGAGAGGGCCACCTGGTAGCTGTAACTGAATCTGGTACACTACAGTTCATACAACAGAAACATTTCTTTCTGTGCTTCTTTTACCCACCTCTTTGTTTACTTGTGCTGTAATGAGATAAGGGGATGACAAAGAAACTCTCACTGGATAAAGTGTGTGTGCGTTTCTCCAGGCCATACATGTCAATGGGCTCGCTGCGAGATCAGGTGATCTACCCAGACTCAGCGGAGGACATGGCTGCCAGAGGGCTGACGGACAAGGACCTGGAGGCCATCTTGGACATTGTTAACCTTAATCACATTGTCACCAGAGAGGGAGGTAGGAGAGCGCTTAAGACAACAATCAGTCAATCAGTGTGACTTCACACTGCATGAGAAGCCTCACGTACATCATCACTCACACATAAAAAAGTAGCGGGGTTTAAATGAAACTACCACCCGTTTCACCCGTTAGCTGCAGACCTTACAGTGCCAGGTGCTCGTACTCTTGTAGCCACTGCATTGACTTCAACACTCATATACAGATACAATGGTGGATTATACGTCAGTGTGAAACTTGGAAGTCTGCGGATGATTTGAAACGGTAGATCAGGGGTCTGCAACCTTTACAGTCCAAAGAGCCATTTTTGCCTCAACCAGCTAAATAACAGTTGTTTAGAGCCACAAATGTAACAGGATCTTTAGAAAAATAGACAATGTATCATTTTTATATCATTAGACAGCATATCATTTTTTAGAATTTGTTGTCATTATAAAAGAATCACATTTTTATTTAAACTTAAGGTTTTGAAATAAAAAAAAATTGGAATAAGAGGATGGTGTATATTCATCAATGAGACTTAACTGTATAAAAACAGCAGAGATGCATGATATTATTGGCCCATATTGGCTGGATATCGAACAATATATTTTACTACATATATAACAGGCAGTGTTTTGTGACAAATCTGTGGAATACTGTTCTTTTTTAGTTTGTTTATTTTATTCCATGGAGCATGGGAATTTATAGCTTTCATAGTAGTATTGGTTATCAACATATTGGATAATGGCCAAAAATCCAATATTGTGCATCAAAAAAAAAAGGATTAAATCAATTGATAAAAATGTTGTGGGAAATGATGTGGGGGAAAAAAACAAACATATTTCCAAGCCAATGACAAAAATGGCTTTACACAAATAAATGACTGATACTTTGAGTGTCATTATGTTGCGGAAATTCAAAACAAATTATTCCATTAAAAAACTGCTAAAACCTGCAAATGTTATTGTGTACATGCCAGTACACAATACAAGTAACTCATATTTTAAAATATGAGTGACTTATTTATTATTTTTAATCAAAGTTATGTAGAGCCATTGTGAAGAGCTCAAAGAGCCTCTTGTGGCTCTGGAGTCGCAGGTTGCAGACCCCTGCAGTAGATGGTGTTTTGACCCATTTCCAACCTTGAAATAAACTAGCTATGTGAAGAGAAAGTCCAGAACTGTTCTGAGCGTGACAAGGAAAAGGACAACAGAGGAATCAATGGTAATTACCACATAATGCAAGAACAGGTGACTTTAGAAACCACTTTATAAAACGGGTGTTTCTCATTCTTAAATGTGATTGGCTGAGCTGCGTTCCAAGCCCGTGGTAAAACAGACTGTAACCTACACGTAGATCCGGCAGACCGCAGCACAAAATATCCCTGCGCCAGCATAAACAGATGTTGCGTTGCTTAGCAACCAACTGCTCTGAGTTCAACCGATTCGTTGGATTATATTTGTTTTAAGACTTTTGTAGACTTTGTGGTGGATTTTGATATTTTGGGTGTCCTGAACCTGGATGAGGGGTGGAAGATGACAGCGCAGATTTCACCGCGGACATGTTGCCTCATTTGCAAAGCAGCCGACATATCTGCACAAAAACAGCTGCCGCCAAACCTATGCGCCAAACGCACACCACCGTTTCTCCAAACATTATTTTTACACCACTATTAATGGAAATAACAACATTGACGAGGCCAGACAGCCTGAATTGATGAGAGCGAATGGCCAATGTGTAGCCGGATTTTTGTAAAACGAGCGTCTTCCCTCCTCCAACTAAGAAAATTTTAAAAAGAAAAAAAAAGAAAAATCGCATCCACCTTGTTTTTGGAAGAAAAATCCTCATAGCCTACCGAACTGCAGAAGTGCGTTAAGTTTAAGAGTTTAGCTGTTTCTGATGGTTCGCTCCTTTACCGTCGTCAGCCAGGCGATGGCCCGGGAGAAGTGCTGCTTTATATCCACATTTTAATACTTATCAGCTGTATGGAGAAATATTAATATGGATGGATAAATGAAACGGGGGAAAAAAAGAAGTGATGATTGGCGGGTAAGAGGAGTTTGCTGCTTAAATGGAGGGGAAAGCGTTTGCAGGTGGAAAGAGGGTTTAACAAAACAAATAAAGCATGGATCTTTGGGAGCAAAGTTAATAAAATAAAATAAAAATCGACTGAGCAGGCCATCGGATCTGAGCGGATCATCTGTCTGATCGCCGTTTTAAACAAGTGAACACTCCGCTGACCCAGTTCACAGCTTGTTCGCCTGGAAAGCGATCCAGAGTAAACACAGCAGCAAATGTGATCAGAGCTTTTTTTTTTTTTTTTTTTTTTTTTTTGTCGCAGGCAGACAAAAAAAGGCAGGCAGGCAGTGATGTTTCAAACCTTAAAACCCTAGGGTTTTAAGGTTTGAAATAACCAGCTGGTTATTAATGTCCACACGCAGTTGCATAAACGAGGTAAACTAAATCCTCACTTTGGTCGAAGTTTTTGAAATGAACTTTTCTTAATGCCAAAAAAAAAAAAATAAATAAGTAGATAAAAAAATACAAAGAAATAAAATCTGCGTTTACGTGTTAATGATGGGCCAAATCGTAGGAAATATCTTCGTTTTACGAGACCCTCCTACTTGTGAACAAGCTGAGTTGCTTAGCAACCATACTGTCCACTCAATCTTGTGTTGGGAGAACAAATAGTTCTCTATTTCATTATTACCCATAAATTGTTTATTTTGTATGTGTGTATTTATTTTTATTTATTTTATAGGCAATATGTGAGGTTACCGTTTTATAAAAGCAATAAGCCCCTTGAATCCGTGGGTTACAGCGGTTTTACAACGGAGGGGCACTCCGCTTCGCGTCGTGCCCCACCGTTGTAAAACCGCTGTAACCCACGGCTTCTCGGGGCTTATTGCTTTATTCTACTGGACAGGTAATTTAGTAGACCAGCGTGTGAACGTTGAGCTAGTTGCTACGTCCAGCTTCACCTCTAGATGCCATTAATGGTAAGACAGTGTTCATTTAACTTCACAAACCACCAAATAAAAGCACAACAAACATCCATAAGCTTTATCAAACTGCTTGCTCATTGACCTACTCCACACCATCAGTCACATTTCAGTCCAGTTCATCTTTATTTGTAAAGTTCTTATACACAGCAGCATTTTGCCTCACAGGTTTTCAAAATGTTGAATTGATGTTCTAACTTCAGAGCAGGTGGGCTTGTGAGATCAAACAGATGAAGTTATGTTCTGCGTTGCCTAAACCTGAGTGTGTGACTAATTGGCAGCCGCTCTCTGTGCTGAACAAGCAGGGCTATTGTTTGCAGCCAACTACTGAGCAAAGCTTACTGTTGTAAGAAGGCTTACTGTATGAATGGCTGCACTGTGAAAATGTTGGGAAAGGTCTTGATTGCACACGTAAATGAACTCATGCATATGCAGGCATAGATTATCAGGCACAAGCGCAGGTAGTGAAGCTGAGGTGGATTTTCTGTTTAGGCAATAAAAATGTTCCATGCAGGAAAACCTCCAGCTAGAAATAGATAGCTTGTGGATGTGATGACACCAGTTACGTTTCATTTCATCTACAGGATTAAATTGTTTGGCTTTTAAAGCGAACAAGATTGCATTGTTTTGTTTTTTTTTATTTTCGTTTCATGTCTTTTTCTTCTCATTTTTTCTTTTGTCGAGGCTGGGATGCTGAGCTGGACTGGAAAGATGTGCTTTCAGGAGGCGAGAAGCAGAGGATGGGCATGGCTCGCATGTTTTATCAAAAGTAAGGAGGAACAGCCTTATCGTTGTCCGCCATTATATTTAAGATGCCTTCACACATGCAGTGATGTCCAGATATGCGACGTGAGAGAACAAATATCTGCAACACCGACTTTAGATTTCTTGTAGAGATTTTCCATCTGGGACCCTTTAAGTAAAATCTTTGGAATAAAGACATGCAGAAATCATATCAGCATCACAAGAGGCCTCATTTGGGATTTTCAGTGTGTTATTTTTCAAAAAGTAGGGGTTTCAAATGTGATTTCACCTGAGAGAATGTGAATCAAGCAGAGGCCTGCAGCTCTGAAGCAGTTTTTAACAGCATGTGTGGAAAAAGTCCTGACAAAATATAGTAACATTTCTGTAAACGGTGACATCACTCTTGGCAACACAAATCACTGTACACCTTTATTTCCATTCTTGAAGCTTAAAATGCAAGCTTCATCATAACAAATCCTAACTTATTGTTTAGATTGGCCCACCTGTCTTTAAAATGCTCTTACTCTACATCTTTTACTCTTAACATCCTAAATCTGGCAGCTCAAGCAGAAACAGAGACTAACCATGTCGTGGTTAGCATATCTGAGGCGTGTAATGCATCTCAGTAATTCTCAGCTGGAAGAAAAATCACAGAATTTAACTGTGAGCATTAGCAGTAGCTAGCATTAGCATTAGCATGCTTTGTTAGCTCATAGCTGTTGGCTCAAGGCTGCATTGCATAATGGTTTTAAATCTCTGAACAAGTTTGTCAGACACCATATATATATATATATATATATATATATATATATTATGATACAGGATTTTCCTGATCTTTAGATGTTCGGTTTAGGTTATCTACACATTTTTGTGTAGATAAATTGTGTGCCAGTCAAAGTTACCACCAAAATATCTCTCATACAAATACTCATTCTCATAATTCCCAGCCAGTGGCTAGATTTATATGCTAAAGGAATGAGCTGCAGACTATAGACCACCAGTTATTTGATCATTAAAATGGCCAATCAGATCAGATTGCTCAAAGACATAACCCCAGACAGAAGGTTATATGTGTGTATGCAAATATATTTGCATCATGTCAATTTTTTTCCAGTAAACTCAAAAGATAAAAACACAAACATGAAAATTATAATTCCAGCACTGAGACCAGTCAATAAAACGATTTTGGATTTTTTTCTGATATTTATAGATTTTTTTTTTTTTTGCCTATTGTCTATAATTAATCAAAAATCTAACGTGCACTTGATGCACTTTTAAGTCAGGCCCATACCTGACTTAAAAGTCAGGTATGCGTGCAAACACAGAAAGAATGTGTTTGCACGCATACAGTATCTGCCTGTGGAGTGTCAGCTACCATCTTAACTTAAGTCAAACCAGCACTTAGGTCCACTGGTCCAAATGAAAGCATGTTAGCGTCTTGTTGGCCTTGCCTTTAAATTTGTTAAACAAATTCATGCTTGTGACATCCTGTTAAACAACATAAAAACCAGCTACTGAATGATAGTAGCCGACTTGTTCGACAAGTCTTCAACAGGCGTTCCCTTTTGCAGACTTGTTCTCAGTGTTTACATGGCTGCATGTGTTTATTATTCAAGATGCGAAGCTAAGATGTCATATGAACTCATGAGCTGACAATCATGCCTTGTTTATTGTGTTGAATCCATGTTTTCACTTATAATCTTATATTTGTATGCTCAGTAACTTAAATGATTTCCGTTCTGTGTGTCAGACCCAAATATGCCCTGCTGGATGAGTGTACCAGTGCTGTGAGCATTGATGTGGAAGGAAAGATCTTCCAGGCTGCCAAAGATGCCGGCATCTCCCTACTCTCCATCACACACCGGCCCTCCCTGTGGTAAGTCGCATCACTCAGTGGGAATATCCTTTTCTTGTTAGTTTTTGGCTCGCTGTACAGTCATACTGCTACATCAAACCCTTCCTGTCCGCTTCAAGGAAGTACCACACCCACCTGCTGCAGTTCGACGGGGAGGGAGGCTGGCGCTTTGAGCAGCTGGACTCGGCCACGCGCCTCTCCCTCACCGAGGAGAAGCAGCGGCTGGAGGCCCAGCTGGCCGGCATTCCCGAGATGCAGAATCGCCTCAACGAGCTCTGCAAGATCCTGGGAGACGACTCCGTTCTCAAAACAGTCGATGAGTGAGCGCGAGGAGGAGTGAGGCCCGGAGAGGGAGAAAGATGAGAAGTGGGGGAAAGTGGGGGACACAGGAAAAGGAGAAGAAACCTTGCCCTGATTCATTCAAGTCTTTTCTGTTAAGTTTTTTTTCCTTGCGCTGAGCCTCTCTTCTTAAAGCAGGGGAGCTCTTAAAGACGGCTAGTCTTTGTGCTCTGCTTTCTCGTCCTCTTCTTCTTTTCTTCTCACCCAGTTTCAATGCGATGAGTTGAAGTGGGGGGAGCGAAGCCCATGGAGTAGAACGCTCCCATGTAACGTGCACTGACTGTATATTCAGCTGTAGATTTTTAATGGTTGGGTTTAGCATACGTTTACATGCTGTAAAAGTCAGGATCAAATCCTTACCAAAGTAGAAAGCAGAACTGATAGACCCAGACTAACTAAGATGACAATTTTGTGATTTTATAGCACTTTATTCTGCTTTTAGAGGGCTGTTTCTGCTAGTAGTGGTAGCTCATACATTTAGCCAGAGAACATTTTACAACAGAGGCCACTATCATGTCCAAAGCAGTATTCCAGCCCCAGTGCAATGGGTTGTGCATTTGTTTTTCCTCCTAAATTTATCTTTAGATGTTTCTTTTTACTGAAACAGATTTTTAATAATGTGTATATGCGCCACAGTACAATCCTTTCCCTCATCTCTGCCCTTGTTAGACTCAGATGGCTGGTGCAGGCTCGGACTCTGTTGGCTCTATTATTAGAACGATTAGTGACACAGGCCTGACTCCTAAACCATAGGTTTCTGGTTTATTGAACAAACACAATAAGCTAAAGAGGTCCTCTTCAGAGGATGGAGGAGCAGGGGTGAGCTGACGCTGGATGTCTAGTCTGTCAGGTCTCGCAGATAAACCACACGCAGGCAAACAGGTAGCTGCGCAGACACTGGCCACCTGTCGAAGCTCTGTGTTGACAGAAAATACGTGTGTGTGTGCTCAGGCTGCTTCATCAGCATTGCTGCTTATGCCCTGTGGGCTCTTTTCTGAGTTCATACATGCATGTTGTTGCCAGAGTGAGCTGATAAGCTCATTTTTAAGTGAGTGTTTGTATTCACTTTAATACTGCTGATTATAATCCACACATCATAATGGATCGTGTACAGTATGCTGTAGTGGAAAAGCTGGAAATCAGGTTTGTTTGTAGGTTATAGAGGTTCGTTTTTTGGCCTCCAACATACCTGAATCTTTTCACTAACATCTCGCATGAGGCAAAAGTTGTTTTCCAACTCTTATCGAAGTTCAATTGACTTCTTGAGTTGCTGCTAACAAACATCAAAAGTTGTGATACTGTGAAAGTAGTGATTTGTTACATTAACGTTACTTTTTTCTCATAATCTATTCATCAGTCGTTTAAATCTCTTCCTCATTATGTGGCAGGAGTGCTAATAAACCAGTAGAAATAAGGAAGTAATTTTTATTTCTTTCTGTTGTTTGTGGTACTCCTGTTATTCGGTCTCTGTGGTTCAATCCTGTGTACATGTTCACTGTGTCCTGCATGAACAGGTTCAGGAACTTTTGCCTTATAGATGGAGTCAAACAGTACAGGAGATGACAAACTTTCACCTCAGCACATGCTCTGTTAGTTTAATTCATTCCTGTAGGTCCTTATCGACATTTACGAAGTAAGACTGTTCTGCTTTATGTCTCCCATCTTTTACCTTTTATTGAATATTTCCTGTGTAAGAATATTAATTATAATACCACTATTTAGGTAAGGTGATTAACACAGCATTGTGTCAGTGTTAGCTTCTTGTTGCGGAGAATGATAAAAGACTATCAGGAACATCATCAGCAGGATATAAACCGATGCAGTTTGTGTTTCACATAACAAATGAGCTTGTTTATCCTCAAAGATGATGGCTAAATGTGGTCTGATTTGAACTAAATGAGTGCATGGACATAAGATAATTTGTTATAGGATCTAAAATTGATGTCAAGGTTTAGCTAATCCCTGTTTTTTTGTAAGCCTTTGCTGTTTTGAACTTTGAAACTTCTCATTTTGGTTTTTAGTAAAGGCTGAGGACAGCAGATCTTTAGGTTGCAGCTCTTTTGTGGTCAAGATGGCTGCTGTTGGTATGCAAGAAGGCCTTATGAGTCCTTTCAACAGCACTCTGTGAGGGAGTTTCTGACCAGAAACAAGGGATGGGTTCTACGCAGACTTGGTTGACAGGAGGGCACATGGTCCGCTGAATGACACAGAGTCTGTGACACTGGAACGTGAAGTCCGCCTGATATTTACAGGCATGGCAACAGCTTATTTTATCATGTAGGATAAATCATTTTCATCTTGACATGATGGGATAAGACACAATGAGGTGCCCTCGTCCTGGTATGACTGTAATTCTGATTATTAATTTAGGCTTAAGTTTGTTTGACCTTCAGTCATCTTAAAAGAAATCAGCCAGAATGAGTCTTAACCATTGCGTTCCCTGCTGAGTGACTGAACACTGACTTCTATATACTGAGTATGTAGATGTACTGTAGTCTTTAGTGTGTGGTGATCTTGTTTCTGCTTCCCCCTAGTGGCCATAACTACTCATAGCAGGGAGGCTATTTTCTGCTTCCTCTTTTTCTCAGAGGTGGAAAAACCTGGTCCAGAAAGTAAAAATCCTGCCATGTTTTTCACTGACGAGCTCATCTACCTGCAGAGGAGCTGTGCTGATTAGATTCAGCTGCTTTAGTGATAGATTGGAACAACTGCTAGACAGAACTTTTACTCTCTGGACCAGGAATTTCCCATCTCCGCTTTATTCAGGCTTGATCAAACACATTACTGTAAATCTACATTTGACCTGCAGTTATTTCTGAGAATATCCTCTCATGTTTGGCTTTTAAGAAGGAACCTCATCAGTTCTCATCACCTTAGAGCAGTGGTTTTCAAACTGGGGGTCGGGACCCCAATGTGGGTCACATGAAAATTTCAGGGGGCCACCAGATCATTGTAAAAAAAAAAAAAGAAGAAAAGAAAAGAAAAAAGAAAAGAAAAGAGAGCCTACATTTATCAAATAAATTTGGGATTTGGGGCTATCAAAATTAAAACATTATTGAAAAGAGACAAATCTGTGATATAAACACTATAATTTTTAAAATTATAAATAATTAATTTGAATTTAATTTAATTTAGTTATTGCATAAATAACTAAGTTATTACAAAAACCATGTTAAAAACCTGAATCTGGCCTTATCTCAGCAAGAGAAGCTGATTTTTGGCCATGTGGGTAACTTGTCATAGCAGTGAACCGAATTTACCAGAAAAAATCACCCTCCTTATAGTTTAAGTCCTACATTTAGAATTTTTATGATTGGGTGTCCAGAAACAATTATTATGGGTGCTATCCTAAAAAGAAACATTCTAATTTGGCCCTATTTTGGTGAGAAATGCTGAATTTTGGCATTTAGGTGCTTTTTCCACAGCTGTTAAAGGCGCTAAAGAAAAAGTTTTCAGCATTTCAGAAAGCAGAGACTGTTAGCGAGTGTTTGAATAAATGCACAAGACCAACCTGCTACGTAGATTCACAGCCCCCCCCCCCCCTGCCCACAGCACAACGTTCACCAGCCACAACGGTGTTTAGCAGACAGCAGGTGCAGATTCTCCCATCACGTCACAAACGTAAATAAAACAGATGTCGTTGTCTGAACTTTGTTAACTGCTAGCAGAATAATTGTTAGCTACCTGCTGTAAACAGACGAGAATAAACAGCTTCCAGGTAGTTTTTCTCTCACCAATCAATCACTCTCATTGATCAGTCTCGCCTGTTACCCGTTGAATTGACTGTCAATCACTCTCACTACGGTAGTAAGAGTGATTGACAGCCAATAAACAAATGAAAAATGTAAGGAATGCAAAGATGATTGGCGGATGTTTTTTTCTGCCCCATTACTTTCTCAGCTGATGTATGATAATATTTACAAATGTTAACTTTTTAATTAATCATATCCTATGGGGTAGTGAACTTAATTTCACTGAATATTGCAAAAATTGTTGAAAGAAACATCTTCTATAATGCCTTTAACAAAATCCTCCTCATTTATGAAGGTTCTGACATTTCTAAGCCTCACATTAAGAGGATGGCCACAGGATGACCCATTAAATGGGTTACACAATTAACCACTCAGTTGTGGGGGGGGGGGTGTCACGAACACCAACGTATGTTATTTTGGGGGTTGTGGATCAAAAAGTTTGAAAACCACTGCCTCAGAGAAAAAGAAGACTTGCCAGTGAATGAAGGTCAACATGGTGGTTTACATTCTCACTGGCAAAACTTAAGAATTCCTTATTTTGTCATCTGATGTGTCAGAAGAGGATGAATGTATTCATAATGTATGACTGAGCAAATCTTGAGAAAATAAAGACAAATTTTAAATGGTCAGATCAATCAGTTAACTTGTTCTGTTTAAAGGTAGAGTCCGTCCACGTTTCTGTTTGTAAACAACACTATTCAAACTCGGGCGAATGGCCGCCTCATTCTTCGGCCTATTCAGCTTCAACGACTCCCTCAGAGCTCAAAAGCGGGTAAAAGCCAAAACAATTTCAACCCTGGTTTTCCAACGTGCACTATCTAAAGCTCTTACCACAGAGTACGTCCTGTTCTTCGCTACGTCCGTCGTTTTTGTTTTGTTTTTGTTTTTTTCTTCGAACGTTCGAGTGACTGGCGTCTGCTCCTATCATGAGCTTATTCCCACACAGCGTCATGCCCTTAGCTCTGTCATCAGCTGGTGATATAAACAGAAATCTCCACCCAGAAACGTCCCGGCCAGACCAGAACAAACAGAAAAGGCGAATTACAGACAGGGGGAGAGGGAGATGCATTCAAACTCACCACTGCACGAGAGTAGAGGCCCAAAGGCGCGGATTGAGACGGATTTCACCTGCACAGGCCTAACGTTTATTTACGGGGGGGAAACTCCGGACTCTACCTTTAATATTTGGTCAATTTTATTTTATTTTTTGGTTTGTTTTTGTCGTTTTTGTGACTCTGTGTCACTTGTAATAGGATTATTTGGGCCACAGCACTGGATTTTCTGTGCATGCGCACTTCTAATTTTAAATTTTATTCATACCTGTGGATCAAGGCCCTCAAATCAATATTTATAGGCACCCCAAATGAATTCCTTATTTAAATTTGTGAATGTAAGTGCAATTTCAGAGCTATTTATAAAACTGACATGTATGATCAGCATGCAATCGATCAAAGGCAGGGATTACCATTTAATTGCTTTAGAGAGATCTCTGTTTGCGATCCAAACTTCCCAAACATGTAATCACTTTATATTAAATGCCTGTTAATGGCTGCCCATATCTTCTTTATTAGGCTTTCCTGTGTTATTCTATCTACTTTAACATCATCAGGAGATGTACATGGAACACCATAAAGCTCATCTGTTAAATGCCACTTTATGTTGAGCTGAAGATGTATTTTTTGTAAATAAAACAAAAACAATGTGACCTCTAAAAGTGAGTCTTGCTGCCTTTTTTCCTCCTCATCCTTTTAGCTCAGTAGGTCACTGATGAGCATTTTCCAGTTCTTCTAATGTAATAATCAGAACTAACAACCTACGGCACAAGCTTATATTGAGGACCTCATATTTTGCTCTTAAAATGTTTTCTGTGCATGCAGATGTTCTGCAGTGTCACCACATGGAGGTCATGTGTCTCACAGAAGTCCCAAAGTCACAGTTAATGTGTGGCAGACATGCCTCATTTATGATCAAGGGTTTTATGTCTGGATGTGGTAACTTCAACATAAAACATTTCTTACATTTAGTTCATGGCAGCAAGTATTTTGTTGCTTCCATCTATATTTCACTTGTTAATATTCATACATGCAACAATTCTGGAAAAAATGGGACAGTGAAGTTTTTCTCCTTTTCAAAACTCTTGAAAAACTTTCCATATCACAGATATTTAAATGATGCATAAAGACCAAGGTGACATCAGAGGAAAAATGTCACTTTCAGCTGTGTTTTCTGTAATTAATTCTTGAATAACCAAATTATGGGAGAAAATATGGGACAGGGACACAAAAAGTAGGTTCTATAAGGCTCTTTCAACAAAAATGTGACTGGGGAAAGCCACAGCTTCTTCCGGAGGAGGAGCTGAGTTGATCAGGTTAAATTGCTGTGGTCAAGGCTTGGGCGTTGCAGCTTTAATAATGGCCCGGGTGGGTTAGAGATACCAGTGTGGACAAACAGAAACTGTTAAACACACTTTGAAGTACCCCTCATATTCCACCCAGAGGAGGAAACTATTATGAGAAGCTACAAACAAACAAACTGCTGGATTTTCTGCACGACTGCTTTATATCAGTGACAGTTTACGGTTAATGGTGCTGTCTGGACTGAGGGGGGCAGCAGTACATCACTGCTGCAGCCAGGCTACCTGATGAAGAAGAAGAGAAAGAAGGAGAAGATGATCATCACCTTCCTCTCAAAGATGGTTTGTAGGGGTGTGCTTTTTTCCAGGAAAGATCAGGAAAATATATTACTATCTTTTTCATTTATTTCTATTGGTTATCGCTTTTAGATTAACTTGTTTCTTATTTTGACTTTTAAGTATTTTTTCTGTTCCATTTGGACTTTCTGATTGTCTCTTGTAAATAAACTCTATCTATATTGAATGAACTTCACAAGTTTCATGATTTAATGAAACTTGAAATCTGTGAAATCTTAAGTTTTGGCCACACTCCTTCTTGCTTGCTTTCTTTCTTGGCTTAAAGTAGAGTTTGAGTTATAAAATTCATAAAGAAAGTGGAGTTTTGTTCATATTTTGGGCTGTTCAGGATGCATTGTGTTCAGTTTGTGAGGATTTCTTCCCTTTAAAATCCTCCACACATTCTCTGTCAGGTGACTGGTAAGGACTGCAGAGACACGCCAGACCAGGACCCTCTTCTTCCACAGCCACGGCTTTGTGGTGTCTGCAGGGATCTTAAGAAACATCCTCAGACATAGACATAGCTGTCAGGACAGAATGGGCCTGCCAAGGAAGGAATTTTTATAAAGATGGACATTAGAGATGCTGCTTCAATTTAATACAAATCAAGTTTGAGAAAAAACCAGTGATTTGGGAAAAATGAAGAATAAAGTATGTAAATCAATTCAGCACAAAAAGTAAGGAAATTTGCATTTGCTCAGTTATGTCTTCCCTTGTACATTGTTGGAATTGCGGAATAAGCAGCACAGCTAAACATTTGAGTAGCCAAATATGTAAACACATACAGGGACATTTTTGTCGCTCTAGCAGTGTCTTCCACATTTTTTTAGATGAAAATTGAAAATCTATATTTTAAGTTTATTCATAAATTGGACATGGTTGATATGACTGACATGGAGTTGAGTTTCTGGCGCCATCTGCTGGCCAGTATACAAATTACTTAAGTAATATTCTGAGGATGCAGTGATATCATACCACCGCTAGATGGCAGCATGTCTTGGCAGCCAGGCTCAGTGTTTATTTATTTCCATGAAAATTAATCCCGAGCACTTGATATTATACAGTCTATAATGCCCAAGAACACGTTTTATTTGACCAGAGTGTTTTAACTATTCACTTTTAGCAAAATGACTTATTTCCCAAGACTTTTTAACTTGATTAGGTAAAAGGTTAGGGAAAAATAAATAAATTAATTAATAAATTAAGCACTAAAAGGTAAAATATCTAATGATTATCATTAGTAGGCTGGCTTGTAAGGCCTGTTAGTAGTATGATGTTGGTTGCGCCATACAGGATTGGATCACAGACTGTATAAAATATTGGATTGGATTCAGGGGGAGGAGTTTTGTTACGTCCTCCGTCTTAAGGGAATCACACGCCGAGCGGTTCCTGGCTCTTCCACACACACGCCGCACTCCACCCGGGCTGGAGGCTGAGACGATGCCACTGGAGAGGTGACCACCGCCGGGTCCGGAGACTCATTTCCCCGGCTATGGCACACATGTAAATTCGCATATAAGCTGCTCAGTCAGTCACACATACAAAAAATGCGTCTGCTTTCCAAGCGCGCGGCCAGGAGGTGAAAGCTGAAGATAGAAGCGCTTTAGTGAGAGGTGTCTGGCGGAGGGGGAGGGGGCCGAGACGCTCTTCTCTCTTGTTAAGAGGATAAAGGGAAAAGAGAAATCGAGCTATTTTTAAGCGGACTATTTTGGCTACACCATGACCAGCGGACCAGATGAGAGCTCGGTGCGCGTGGCCCTGAGGTAAGGATGCAGCGGTGGACCCTCCTCTGTAAAGATGCTTGTGGCACACCTGCTAGTATCTGCACATGTTATTCCTGCGTCATTGTAAACACACACTAGAATCCTCCAAAGCCCCTTTAGTCCATTCTTATTTAATATCTATTCACAGACGTGTTTGTCTTTTTAAGCTATCCATAACGTTTGTTATTAGCCATTTCTTCGTACAAGAGGCAGCGGCCGGTTATAGCATAATTTACACAACTAAACCAATGCACGTGCTTCTTATTAATACCTGCGCTGCATACACACGTTGCAGTGGATTTATGAATGAAGATCCAGGTGATAGGGGATTAGGCTAAGGCTAAGCCTGTTGCAGTTTGTCTCTTGTGCTCAGAACAATAGACAGAGTGAAACATTACACGAGGATGCAATTCTTTGGCAGCCACATACTGGTCATTACAAGCCAGAGATCCTCTTTATTTTCACGCTGATTGCTTCATTCTTTTGTATTCTCGCATTTTATATGTATTTTGCATTCCTGTGGTGTTTGTATCTTGAGCATAAGGCAGCGTGCATTGCCTGATCTGACCCTTGTCCCTGCAACAGGTCAGTGCTTCTTGTCACCAATGCAGAGAGGTTATCAGTGAGATAAACCACCATTCGGTTTCTGCTAATATCACAGAACAGTTGGACACAACAAAAGCCAGAATAAATTTAAGGGCACATAAGAGGTTAATAAGGATGTCAGTGAAAAGACAGGATAGGTTGGCAGGTAAAAGCGAGCGAAGGTGGTTGTCTGTAAATGTGTTTGTTTTCAAAAGACAACCTGAAATGTCATGTGAGCTTGGTGAAACAGAGAGGACAAAAGCTGCTCCCTCTCATGTTTCTCTTCCCTCCCTTACTGCTTTGCTTGTTATTGTGCATTCAGACTTTGACCCAGAACTCTGTTTACTGAGCCAACTCGGTTTACAAGCCTGTCTTTTTCCTTCATAGATAATAAATAATCCATATTAAGGACCTTTTTTGTCTTGGCAGGACAGTTTTTTTAATCAAAACCCATTCTTGTCATGAGATTACATTTATTTAGCTTGCTTTTAAAGCAACCCTTACCGATGTTGCATTCTTACACTATTTTTCTAACAGGGTAAAATGCTATGAATGAGGTAATGGAACTCTAAAATACAAGACAGACCCACCATTAATCAATATAAAATATTATTCCAATCTCTAAATATTCAATGAAAACTCCAACCAATCCTTGAAGTGGGGTGCACCTCTAGGATTGTCCAACGGACCTGCCTGTCAGACCTTTGCTTCTGCATTGGGAGGCAGAGGGAATGAAGGGGTGTGTCTTAGAAGTGAGGCGGGACTGTTTATATTCAAATTATCTTGCTGTGCTTTCTGAAATGCAAGATTGGTAAAGGTTGCTTTAAATACAACTGTGAGCACAGAGTCACTGTCTTAGTTTGATTTGGATCAGTTCTTGTGAAGGTTTTTTATATGCATGAACACTAGTGAAAAAGAAAGTTTTTCCTCTTTCAATTTCAAGATGTAATGTATGGAGACAGAATAAAAACTCAGATCCTTTCAGGTTTTGAAATTACATAATCGAGCCTCAGGTGAGCAACATATTATGTATGAGAGGGAAAAATGCCGATGCAGCATGTGAAAAAGTTTAGTAAACTCTCCAAATCAGTATTTAGTACTGAGTCATCTCCAGTCTCAGATCATGTGGAAGAATCTTTACAGTGTTGCTTCAGTTCATTGAGGTTTGTGGGCATTTGTTTTTGCACAGCTCTCTTAATATCGCAGCACAACATTCTGTTATGCTGCTGTTTGGGATCATTGTCCTGTTGCATGGCCTAGTTTTATACATCTTTAACTGATGATGGTGCCATTTTTATTCAGTGATAATGACTGGAAGCCACACCTTTCAGCCCCTAATAAATCACTTACTTCATGCCCCTGAGCAACAACCACAACATCATTCTGATGTTTTTAACTCCACTAATCGCCACGGCAACATTCTAATTATTGTGAAGCTTTATTTTTATGGTGATTTTTGATCTTAACAGCATCTGAAATATTGGGAAAGTCAGCTTCAGCCAGTTGCCAACCACTTGTCTCAACCTGCAAGGTTAACAGTATCTGTTAACAAGTACCTAATCCCTCATCCCAACTCGTCCACAGTGATGAAATTCTCCTCCATCATATATTTTTTTCTGACATTTTGAGGTAATGCGCAGAACAGGAAAAAAAAAAAAAGTCTGAAGCCAAAACAGATACAGATGAGGTTGTTCACTTACTTTGTTTATTGGGCTGATCTCTGTTATTATGTAGCATCTCACCTGCACGTGTTCATGCACAACCACACATGTACAGGACAAGAAGTTAACAGTCATGTCTTAGATTATACCTGAGGGAGCTTGAAGTCATCAATTAGTTTGTCAATATCCTTGAGTGCAGTTTTAATAATTAAACATCTGGAGTTGTATAGCAGCGAGATTCAGGTTTCGTATTTCCTTTTAAATTCACAACAGATAGCTTTCCCTCTTTAATTAGATAATTAGATGGGATAAAGGTTTTTTTATGATTTAGTAGTTTAATACATAGTCACTGTAGGTTTCAACTATTTACATTGCCACAAAATTTACTGTACTGTATTGTTGCAGGTGAGCAACTTAAAATCATGCAGCTGCCCTCATAGACAGGAGGGACTGTCTGTCTGGCATACCATCTGCAATCAGTTATAAATCCAATCTATGTAATTGCACTCGAGTGCATTGCTGTAAATTATATAGGTAGCCGTTACATCTTGAAGGCAACATTTTAGCAGCATGTGCTGACAGTTGTGTTTCTCCATGAAGACCTTGCTTATGTCATGCTCTATGAATTGTATGTTTCTTGGGATTTTTTTTTGTGCCAGTGTTTTAGTGTGATCATCTTCTAGGCTTAATTTTTAGTTCTTTTCTTTAGCATCTCAGTTAGTTTCCCATCTTTCTTCAGTTGTTACCTGATGGCAGTAAGCTGTTGCCTTGTTTTCTGTACCTGTGTGTCATGAACTGGTTAAATTCAAAACATTTTTCATTTTCAAAATGTAATATGTTTTTTTGCTCTATTTTCATTTTAGTTACAAAAATCACATTTAGTCTTCCTTTGCATTGACTTTAGTCCACATTTTTACTTTTTTTTACAACGTTTCTAAGCATATTTCATATTAAATTTCATATTTAACTCTAAATTGAAGTTATTTAATGTCCTCACATCAGACTTCTTTGGTCAGATTGCAGTGAATGAGAAGTTTTTGTTATCTTTAGAGAAGCTTTTTCATCCAAATGCATTGTAGAATAAATAAGCAGGTATAAATGAGACCCCCCGACCCACATGAGCTAACTCCAATTCGCTAATTAGTGTCCATCTGGTCTCCACTTTGACCCATATGGATAATGTTTGAGCTGCCGAGGCACAAAATAATTGTGTGTGCTCATATGTTTGTGTGCATCCACATGCACTAATTCTTGTCCGGTCAGGCATTTTCATAATAAATATTCATGAACTAACTCAAGTGAACTGAGACACAAAGGCAAAGTAAGCAGCAAGCAGCTGCCAGCTGCTGCCATGTGATATTCCACTCACTGAGACATTCAATAACTTCTGGCTAACCAGCTTATGCAAAGGTTAATTCAGTATGGATTCGCTGGGATGAATATCAGATGCGTATTGATGTGTAACTGTATTTCTTAGCAGTACTGATCTCTGAATGTGCAATAAAAACCCGTTTTTAGATGGCTGCTATTTCATCAATCTACATTTGTGCTGTTTTCACCTTGAGACTCTATTTCTCTCATGTGGACCAAACTGTCCTTGTGTAAAAGGAATGTTTCCATTAAGCTGGTATCAGTGCTGGAGGTCAGCAGTGCGTTTATGTGTGTGTGTGTGTGTGTTATCCTCATGCGTCCTCTCCAGCCGTCAGTCAGGGTGATAAACACCGTCCTCTGCCCACTTCTCCACCTCTAGCTCTTTCCTGCCCGGCAGCCTTTGACCCGGAAACCAGTGATCCATTCAGAGAGTCTGTGTGGCAGCATTTCACCATAGCAACCACAAGCCCCTTCGAGGCTGTGGGATGTGCTGTAGTGGTCCTGTGGAATGATGGCTGTCGGTCACCAGACAAAGAACAAGAGTAGCAGGAGATCAAAGGCTGAGTCAGCACAATCCCACCCCCCCCTCATCTTTTTCTTTTTCTGTTTCCCGCTGCAACTCTCTTGACCCCTCCTCATTGCGTCATTCCTGGATTCCCTCTGTGGCTGCGGTTTCCATCCTGTACTTCCAAAAACATCAGATTCAAGGTTGCTGTTGTAAAGTTTCTTTATCAGCGTCTGCAGATTGGTCGAATGCTTTCTCACTTACTGCACCATCAGTTACTTCCTTCAATGATGCAAGTTCCTCAGCATTTTAGCTACGTTAATACCGAGAAGCTGAGCCTGTAACATTTTCAGAATTACTAATAAAGCACCAGATTGCTTATTTAACTGCTTTGTGATATATTTAGAGATGAGATGCCAGTTATTTTCTTACACTGAGCTGCTAGTTACAGAATTTTATTTGGCTTCTTTGTGGCTGCTTTTATTCTAAATCCTGCACATATTGCTTCAGGTTGCTGTTAACAGATGTACGGCGAAGATGCAGTGTTTTTTCTGTCTTCATATTTGTAATGCTCTGTTATTTCTGTTTCTCCTCCTTCTTCTTCTTGCTCAGGGCGGCCATTAGTCCAGAGTCAACACAGACTGGTACACAAACAAGCCAAAAAATAAAGAAAAACAGGCACAAGTATACCTGCTGGCTAGGAGGTGGCTTTTTCTGCATGTTATGTAAGCCAGTCATACTGCTGCAACCTGAGGGTGTTCACATAGCACATTCGCAAGCATTTGAAACCTAACATAGGGTCTGGAACATGTCACTGAATCCTTTGCAACTTTCAGATTAATCAAAGACCAGCGTTTTGTTCCTTTTTGTTTCGTTTAGGCTTACATTTGTGGATGCAAGAATTGCATGTACAATAACACTGCACTGCTTATTGCACTGCACATCTCTGCTTACTCTTTGCCCTGAAGTATTTCAAGATCTAAAAATATGTGTCATGATGATGTCAGGTGATTTGCTGATGAGTGTGTTTACAGCACATGGAGAGAAGAGTCTTGTTTTCAACTGCCTTTTGGGCTCAGATGTGCTCTTCTATTCCTGATGACTCACTCGGTGCATTCAGCTGTATGTGATGGAGAATGAAGCATAAAACTAAACCAGAAGAGATCACAGGGGATTTGAATTAGCAGGAAAAGGTTAGATGTGTTGACATCGTCAGCTGTGATGTTCAGTGATGACTGGATCTGAAATGGGTGCATCTCTTGGGAGTGAATTGATTTGCTTACCATCAGAAGGAGTGATGTCAGCAAGTGCTGATGTGTTCCAGGAAGGATGAGATCAGCAGCGGCACAGTGACGGTGCACTAACATGTCTTTTTTCTTACATATCTTTTCATGGTCATCCTCTTATAAGCAGGAATTGATCTGAAATTATTTCTAAATCATTTAACTTCTTTCTTCAAAGATATGAAGTGTGTTCATGCAGCACTAAAATAATTACTCAGAGCTTTGATCAGCTTTCATCACATTTATTTTCCAGGTAATTTTCAGTCCCTGAAATTAAGATGATGTATTGTTCTTTTTTTAAGAGTTCAACATGTGTGTGTATGTGAGAGAGAGAGTCGAGTTCGCTGTTTCTCAGACTGTCATTGTAATCGTAGTAATGAGGCTGAGAGCAGGAGCCTAACAGGACTTGTCTCATGGGGAGGCCCACAAAGCCCCTCTGTGTGTGTCCCTGTCTCCAGCTTAATGTGAGTGCATTTTAAAAGGTATACTGTATGGGTATATAGGTTATACTCTGTGTCTGAGCCTCCCTTTCATCCTTTTATGGGTTCAGTAAACTCTAACACTCAGGACTGCAGATATCAGTGAATGCCAGCCAGAAGCTTTTCTCTTTACTGAAGTGTACAGAAGTACTCCTCAGTTTACTTTCAAATCTGCACTAATAAATGGTACTGTTACTACGTACAGTATTTCAATGCTACAGTTTTAAACATATTTAATCATAAGAATTATGTAGTCAGAGTGAACCCACTGAAAATAGACTACTGACATTACCATACATTACAGAATTTTATTTATTTACTTTTTAAAATTTTACATTTCTTAAGCATACCATTTTGTCTTATCTTAGCTTATATTAGCTTATCTTAGCTTTTTTCAGCTTCTTGACTTAGCTTAGCGTATCTTAGCCTAGTTTTGCTTCGCTTTGCCTGTTTCTCTTATTGTAGCTTAGGTTGACTTGGCTATGCTCAACTGCCAAAAGCAGGTTTTTTTTTAAAGTAATAATTTCACGCATTCCTGAATTTATTACTTTTTTATCACATAATCGTGAGATAACAAGTTACTTATTCTGAGCTCACAAGGCTTGTTTTCACAATATGAGTTAAAGGAAAGGAAAAATATACTAAATTATGTCGTTTTGAGTAAATTACGGACGCTACCGACTCAGAACACTTGGATTACATTGGACGAGGAGTATGGAGGAATATTGCTAAGTCGCCGGTGAACTCCATTATATTAAAGTTGGAGGAAAACGAAAACCTGTCCAATCTCCGGCTGCATTTGAGATATTAAAAAAGTGCTCCACAGTCTTGCTCAGCATGAGGGTGAGTAGAAAATGAGCGCACATCATTCTGCGGGTGTACTATTCCTTTAAATTTTCTCAATATCTCAAGGAGATGGCCTTTTCTTGAGATAACCATATACTGTAACCATTTGTTACAAAATGTATAATACACCTGTATTTTCTGTATTCCCCACATATCTATATACTCTATACATGTACAGTACATACTGTTAATTTGCACTATATTTATCGCTCTTCTACTTGTTAGATGTCAATCTGCATTTCGGTGCTCTGTTGTCTACCTGTAAATGAATAATGACAATTAAATTGAAACTGATCTAAAGGAAAAATTCTCAATGTTTTATTTTCTTTATATCATGAGATGGTCTAGGTGAACTTTAAAATGAGCAGTAAGCGCCTAATTTAATTGTTTATCGTTGCAACTGGTCAGAATCTGTAACTGTACATTAGACCAATGAGAGTTTTTGCTCATATGATTAAACTCGTGACCATTGCACAATACCTTCTGGATTGTACAAGATATAGTTATTTGATTAATGTGCTATGTTATAAATACTACA
This sequence comes from Atherinomorus stipes, assembly GCA_023101725.1. NCBI lineage: Eukaryota > Metazoa > Chordata > Actinopteri > Atheriniformes > Atherinidae > Atherinomorus > Atherinomorus stipes. Next base: position 283,940 of record JALJCO010012253.1, on the reverse strand, counting down.
AAAGTTCACCAAGTATCTAATCCTCTCCACTTTATACCTTTTAGGACTTTTCTTATTATTCCCTACAACAGGCTTAGTCTGCCATAACAGATTAATGTGCTGAAAAGTTGTTACGCAAAGTGTTTGACTTGGCATAGGGGGCCCCTGATCTCTGCTTGCATGAATTTGAATGAGCATGTTCACATTTCATAACTAGTGAATGTTATTTATGTCCTCACACTATTAAAAAACCTGACACAAAACCATGCAGTAAATGAAAACTTTGTTTGCCAAACAGTTTAAAACACACGTGTAAAATATGCAGATAAGCACAGGTGGGCTTAATTTTCCTGGAGAAACAGCCTGCATGGAGCTGGTATGTGTCACTCTAGAAGGTGGATTAGTGCTGTAAATCGCCACAGTGCTGAATAGTAACCCTTATTTCACCAGAGGAAAAGGGTGTTTGGGGTTGAACCACAGAATGAAGCCTTCCAGATAACAATCACAGCTAACGTCAGTCAGTTACGCTAGCGGTACACCAGCAAGACGTGCTTCACACCTTTATCATCTGTCAGTTGTTTATGTTTAGGGAGTGTGTTTGATGCCAGAACGTGCATTGGTTATGAGTCCATACACACGCAATAAGTAATCAAAATAAAGATCAGGGCCACTATATAATCCTGTTCGAAAAGCACAAGTTGGCCCTCGTGGTTAGCATATGATATGGGAGAGAAGACTTTAACATCATACAGGAAACTTCCCAAGGAGGTTTTAAATTCTTTTTTCTGTAAGCTCAGATGTAGTTAGTTTAGCATAAAAAAAATGATTCAGCATATCGTAGCTGAAGTCAGAATCTTCCATAAGTTGTTTTTGTTTTAAAATAGCTAAACAAAGAAATCAGTGCAGATAAGATGATAAACTGTAAAAATCAGACATTTCAGTATTTATGTTCCTGAGCACTGCATACTGATGTCAGTATTTAGCTGAAGCATTGCTAGACTTGTTCAATAAAGATACTGGTTAGAAATAATTAGAAAATAAGAAAGCCAGTTTCACAATAAATTTGACAATGATGCATAGAATATATGATCACCTAGTCAAGCCAAGAATTAAAGAGCAGCTGAGCATTAAGGCTACAGAAAGTCAGCTCAGTCAGTCTTAGGTGCAGACAGATAATGGGTTTATGACTAGATAGACTGTTGCTCATTCCTATTGTGAAGATAGTAATCAGAGTTTTGTCTGGGCAGTAATTATAATTTAGAGTCTCTTTTTCTTTCCCAGTTTCTTTTCTTTAACCTTTACACACACCACACACACACTATATATATATATATATATATATATATATATATATATATATATATATATATATATACACATCTTTATCCCTTACTTGGCTGGTGTTAAATGGACTGCATTGGAGATGTCGTAAAGCTCATGAAAACAAACATTGCATCACAGCTTTGTGGAGATGAACACAATCAGATGCACTGAGCATTTATTCTTGATAGGGCTGCAGTTACAAAGCGCTGCTCCTTTGGTTCCTTTGACCTATTTCTTCTCTGAGTTGGAGATCTGCGAAACGTTTCTCTGAATTTTTTTAGAATTATTTATATTTTTTTAAGTGCTCGCACTTGAAATGAACAAGAGCCCACTGACTTATTGCCCTCCCCGTAAGCAGCTATGAGTGACTCTATTGTTAAACTGGATTAAAGCTTGTTGTCAGGTTTTGGGAAACTAGCCAAAGGGATTAATGCAGATTCTCCCCAGTAATGCTCCAAACCATCCCAATCAAAGACTACTCAGATTATCTAATCCTTCTCACTATGATAGTTGCATCATACCTGTTCTGCATGGGTTAAAGCCACTTTTGCATAACATAATGCTTCTTCAATCTTTATTACAACAATGTTATATTACTGTGTGTTGTAGAGAGACTTGTTCATAATTGAGTGCACAGATGACTTCCCTGAGTCTGCTGTGGTATACGAGGTATTGTTGAGTGAGTGTCAAGCAGTGACATCTTGCTAGAAATGCTCTGACTGTATCATCAATTCTGTAAACTAAAGTTACTGTGGGTTATTTGGCTCTTCACATCATAAAGCTGGTTGTTATAAATCTCTGCAGGCGTGCAGCTGCTGCAGGTAGCACTTTGTGTCTTGTCCAGCCTGCATCCGTCAGTTCTGCCTCCACTCTGTCTTGTTGTCATCGGTGCTGCAATCCCAGTGAGAGTGTGTTAAATAGCTCAGATGTGATGTCACAGACACACAATGACAACGCTGTGGATCTTTGCTTCTGTGCTAGTGTGGCTTCCCCAGCCTCTACTGTCTTTTTTATTTCCTTTAGTTTGGGTTGTCTTTTCTAATTTGCTTTTCTTTTCTGCTCTGCACCATTTCGATTTTTCACTTACACACTGACACACACACACACAGACTTTCCTTTCAGGCCATTCATTACTTCCATAGTCTCCGACTGGGATGGATGTGAGTCCTCTTTTTAATACAAGTGCACGTATGTGTGCACACCGAATGGAAACCTTCACACCACACACACACACATTCATGCACTGTGTTAATGCCTGCTGTCACAGAGCAACAATAGTAGTCATTAATGACAGTTTGCAAGTGTCTGAGTTACTTTTTAGTGTAGTTTTCATTCAGTTTAGCCTTGGTGGAATCAACTAAAAACCAAGAAAGACCGTTTTCAATCCAATTTTTTATTCTCTCTTTAGCTGTACATGATCTGTAGTATTTTTCTGTCCAACTGTATATATTTACAATATTTTAAAACTCAAAATATGTTCAAATAATCTCTCCTCAAGTGAAGCACAAGTCCTATAATGACAACTGTAGGAGGAAATGACACTGTATCATAAGAAAAGACTGTTTATTTGAACAAAGCCAAACAGAGCAATTCCTTAATGAAATCCAGGGTGGGACTGTTTGCTCAGAGCTCACTTCTTGCTCCCCCTGAGTCCTGAACAGTGAGAGCTCTGTGCTGTGTATGGGGAGTGTGCTGGCACTGCAGGGTTTTCCACATACATAAACATGCATTGCACAGTAGCAGCACTCATCTCTTACACCTCAGTGAAAAGTGTTGCCCTCTTCAGAGAAGCTACACTTTCACTAAAAAACCCCTAACCACCAGTTGGATATTTTCTTTCAGGTATCTGATATGTGCACAGGTGGCTCTGGTTTTACTCTTTCTTACAAAGTCAGTAACAATGCCTGCAGTATTATTGAGGGTTTTTTTTTCTTTCTTTTGTTCTTTATGTAAATCTTGGACCAATCTTTGACAGGTAGCAGCGTAGCTTTGACAATAGCGTTGTCGCATGTCATCTCATCAACGATTGGTGGAAATTATGCAAATCCTGGGATAAAAATATGGAGTCACCCCTCTTATTTTGTCATCAGCATGCTCCCCTACCTCCTTCCCTTTCTTGTAATCAGCTTCATTCTTCACACCATCTACCCACTGCCATGCATGTGTTGCTCATTGGTCCCCGAAGTTTGCTGTCCCGCAGGTCCTGGAAGTTTCCTGCTGCAGCACACCTGAATCTGATTAATGGTACAACATGTTTTGGCAGCACTCATCAGCAGTTTGTTGAGGCAAGCAACTTAATTTGAATCAGGTGTGTTGGAGAGGGAGACACCAAAGCCTGCAAAAGAACCGGAGCCGGACACACCAATCGACGCCAGAAGTCCCAAGCGGAAGTTTCTTCTTCATGTAACTTACTGAAATCTAACCCTGACCCTTCCCCTAACCCTAACCACCTGACTACACCACACGCATCTGGGTTGCAAGCCGCAGATAGATATTCTTGCCGCGTTGAACTAACTTCCACTTGAGACTTCTGGTATGGATTGGATGTATGGCGGCGCCCTTGTTGGCCATTGTAACTGCAGGAAGGTACTCTTGTACAGGTATACTACTTGAACTTGGCTTCTAGTGTTATTTAGAATGTAGTGATAGATTTATAATACAAACAATAAGGCAATTTTTTATCGTCACTTACTGTGATAAAAGGCAGAAATGATCATGATACATTTTTTTTAGTCCATATCGCCCATCCCTATTTGATAGTCAACATAATGACAATTAATAATCACGGCAGTCCTATTCTGGAATTATCTTGTAATTTGCATTTCTAAAACAAATACATGCCTAAATTTGCAAATGGTTCTGCAGCTAACTCAGCAAGCACGTGGTTCATTACCAAGAAACATGGCCCCAAAAAAGAAACCAGTCAGTGGAAAAAGTGGGAATAAGTATAAATTCCTGTCTTGATGGTATTTCAACATGCTGCTTGTTTCCGGTCAGTTGCGTCTACAGGTTGAAGCAGCCACAAACAAAATGAGAAGGTTGTAAAAGGGAAACATACACATGAACCAATAAAGTCATGAAAGTATTCAGACAGAAAACTCAAAGCAACATTTATAAAAATGAAAATTCTCAAGAACAGATATGAAAAAAAATGGGATTTAGACCCAGGAAATCCAAACCTAAGCCATCACTAACACCTAAAAAGTTGCAGTTGAGGATTGTTGTGGCTGAACATGATATTTTTTGTTGAATGATTGTCCTGCATTGGACAAGGAGAGAATTTCTGAAATTTGTTTTGCTCCATGTCCAAAGAAACAACTGATTATGTGGGGCTGATGTCAGGTAAAGGATCAGTCATTAAATCTACAGTAAACACACAGATGTAGCCTTCTTTAAAATTTCAGACATTTTTTTAATTCCATCCCTCATCAAAAAGACATTTGATGATGCTCAAGTCATTTTACAGGACAAGGGATAATTCCACAAAGCAAAGAGCCTGCAAGGCCATCTTCAGAAAAGATGTATCAACTCAATAAGAGCCAGCAGACAGTCTAGATTGTTATCTGAGTTCAGATTTATGTCAGAAAATTGGAGGTAATTCCTTTTCTTTTTCTTTTTTTGCTGGAGGTTGTATGAAATGTTATGCCTGTACTTGTGTTCCCCTCAGGATGCACTGAGATCACAATTAGTTTGTCACCACTAAAACCAGGAAAGCTAATGACCACCAACTGTGTGTTCAGTGCAAACTTGGAATTGTTAGCATCATAGCATGCTAACACGTTAAACAATGATGATGATGATGAACACAGAAATGTTAAGTTAAAAGCATAGGTGTGCCTGCATCTGTTTTTCATTGCTTAAAACTGCCACCATGACTCTCAAGTCTCTTTTTCATCATACTGCTTTTGATTTGGAGCAACAGAAGGGGTATTTTGAGAATCAGTCAATATTTTGTAGGTTTAAGAAAAAAATGTGTTATATAGCAAAGGTTTATTTTAGGCAGACTGCCTGCACATTTCTTGCAGCAGCTTTTCCATCTGACACACCTTTTAGTGGTAATTTTGAAGTGACAGTTCATATTGTTAAAATCATCTTTAATTCTACGTGGAATCCATTCTTTTGATGGGTCTTTTCCTGACTACCAGGATCCGTCCTCAGCTGGCCAAAGAGAAGATTGAGGGATGCCACATCTGCACATATGTGATGCCCGGAGAGCCACAAGTGGTCCTGGGTAAGGACAAGGCCTTCACCTATGACTTCGTCTTTGATATCGACACCCAACAGGAAACCATCTACACCCACTGCACCGAGAGACTGATCGAGGGTTGCTTCGAGGGCTACAATGCAACCATCTTTGCATATGGACAGGTTGGTCAGAGCACACACTCACATATCTTTGCCTTTATTTTCATGAGCACATTGGCATTGCATGCGTTAGCATCGCTCAAGGGAATGGAGCTCCTGGCAGTATGCGAAATGAAGCGGATTTCATTTGCCATCATTAGGCAAGTAATAAGGACGTGAACAGGTCTCACCAGCTCCATCGTTGCAGCTGACATGTTCCAACTTGCTCCAACCGCCACGTTTTATACTGGCTCTCATAGATTTGCCTGAGAGGGAAAGATAGAGAAGGGAGTTTATTAGCCAGTCAAAGCAAAGCGAGAACAGATTGCTTCACTTCATACCAGAGCAGGGAAGCCAACCCTGAAGTCAAAACACATAAAAGGCATTAAATAAATGCTACACACACCTGCTCCCTGATAGTTTGTTGAGAGGATCAATGATCCTTTCACATCTGAAGCTTATTTTTAAATCTATGAAAGCTGAAGCTTTATTTTTACAATTTACTCCAAATGAATAGACAATACTATTATTAAGGTATGAAATTCTAAAGAGGATAGAAAATTTCAGAGGCAGATCTATACTTGTGAACCCTGGTAGTTATGCTTAGTTTAACTTCATTTTCTCATAATCCCTAGACAATATATAATTTGGCAAAAGGTGCAAAACCTACAAGGTCTGAGTCATTTTGCCCTGAATGTAATTAATATGGTGGTCCGTACACATGAATCAGACATTTTGATAATCACATTGAATAATTATTGAATAGATTTTACACTTTTTAGACATACAGACATTCTAGTGGCTCTTGAGCAGCATCTACTCCAGAGTTTAGGATGTTTTGTTTTACAGTCACTGTCAGGGATGTTGTGTTCAGAGTCGCCTACTCTGCTCTTTTGTTTGCTTCTTGTTGTTTTGATGGTTTGGTCCTTAAGGTTGAGTTAAAGCCTGCAAAAGCATCATTGTGACATAAATGCTTTGACCAAAACAGGATGAAGCAAAACTAAATGCAGCAATGCTCAAGCCTGTTGGGGGAAATGTTTGCAAATTGCAAACTGAAATAGTGCTCAAGTTAAAACAAGAAGTGTAAACTGCCAGTGAAAGAACAAGACAAACACAACGTTTAACCCATTGAACACGTGCAGTCAGATTTCCCTCTTCTTAAACTCCCCCTGCACTCCTCTTCTCTCTGTTCATTATTTTCTCCTCACATTGTTCCTTTGTCCTGTCACAGAGCCTTTCACAGTGCGCAGTAGAAGTGCACACAGATGCACACAAAGTGCACAAACGGTAGTCACACAGGTGTGGTTTTGTAAAGTTAAACAGACAAACGTTTCTTATACGCACACTCAGTTGCATGCAACTCCACACTGCTTACCACTGGCACACACCCACTCCCTGCCAGGGTCTTTTTGAGGCGCTTCAGCAGGGAGGAGAGGGGTGACGTGAATTTGAACCCAATGTTGCATTCCTCTTTTTGTCACCATGGTGATCACACCATCTCCTCTGACCCCCTTAAAGTCTTGCACCCCTTCCCCTTTTCCAACCCTTTGTCTGAGAGAGGCTCAAGGAAACTATGAGTGGGAATTGGAATGGTGACATAGCATATGACATCAAGATTTTTCATTGAACATAAAAACCAGCAAAAATGGCTCAAATCTGTTTGAAGAAGAAGGAAAAAAAAAACACTAAGTATTGTGTAAGAGCGGGCTGAATCAGGGTTTCCCACCTTATATCCAGACAGGTTCTGGTAAGACGTACACCATGGGAACCGGCTTTGATGTCAACATCGGAGAAGACGAGCTCGGCATCATTCCCCGGGCCGTCAACCACCTGTTCAGAGGAATCGAGGAGCGCAGACAGGCTGCCACCGAGCAGGGCCAGCCAGTTCCCGAGTTCAAGATCAACGCCCAGTTCCTGGAGGTACAGAAAGATCAACACACACCAACAAATCAAAGCAGGGTCCTCGGGATTTAAATCCAGAAGTGATAAAGTATTTCCACAATTTATGATCATTTTCACAACATCGTTTGAGACATCTCTCAAAAAGCTGAAGCCACTTAAGGTCCATTAGTTAGACATAGTGAGAACATGCAGACAGCCAGAGGTCAGAGGTCTGCAGAGGGTCAGGTTGTTAAAGAGTCCACATGACCCAACTACCATTAAACTGTCATTAGTTTGTCTCTGAGGTCGGCTCCTGTCTTTATTTTTAACCATCAACAAGTGGCTGCTAACAGCTGGTGAGGAAGCAGCTGAGGGGAGAAGATGAGACTGGGAAATGTAAACGACATTTCACAAGGCTGATGACATCATCTCACGTTCTGCGTGGGATAACATCTGCATACAGTTTTTTTCTTTTAATTCGTTGCACCTTTTCTCCAGCTGTATAATGAAGAGGTGCTGGACTTGTTCGACTCAACTCGGGACCTCGAAGCCAGGAGGCAGAAATCCAACATCAAAATCCACGAAGACGCCAATGGGGGCATCTACACGGTTGGGGTCACCACCCGCACTGTCACCTCTGCAGCTGAGGTCAGCTTTTACACGCCACCAAGCTCTGAAAACCTTGTTCTTTTCTATTTCTGCTACTTTTATCCGTTTTTGCAGCACATCCGTATCTGTCACAGTCTTAGTCTTAGTTTTAGCAAGTACTATTTCTGTTTTGTACAACATCAGACGACAATAAGGAAAGGAATCCATTCAAAAAATGAGGGAAAAAATGGAAATCCAAGAAATTTCCCAAGATTTAAGACTATTGTCTTTTAAAAGCTGCAGGACTTTGTTAAAAGAGCACATCAGTAACTGTGTAGCATGGAGGTGGATCAATTATGGTGTGGGCTTGTGTTGCAGCCATACATATCGGAATATTTCTCTAATTGAGAGAAAAATGGATTCATTTAAATCCAATTAAATTCTGAGAGGTAGCATCCTACTATCTGTTAGAATAAAGATAGAGGATGAAGCGAGGGTGTTCATTTTCCTGTGACGGTGTTTTCATGAATATAACTATAATGCGAGAAAACTCACATTGTTGTCAGTTATCCATCCCTTCCATCTCTCTTCTAATAGATGATGCAATGTCTGAAGCTTGGTGCTCTGTCTCGAACCACCGCCAGCACCCAGATGAACGTCCAGAGTTCGCGCTCCCACGCCATCTTCACCATCCACCTCTGCCAAGTTCGAGTCTGCTCTCCAGATAACAATGTAGGTGTTGAATATGAGACTGCGACTTTTAACTGGCGAGTCATCTTGTTACCGATGATCATCAACTGCAGATCGAAAGTCAACCAGCGAGACTGAAGGTGGATTCACTCTTTTTTGTGTTTTCTCTTCGTTCAGGATAATGTTACAGATAACCGGCTGGCTAATGATTCAGAGATTAACGAGTTTGAGACTCTGACCGCTAAGTTCCACTTTGTGGACCTGGCTGGTTCTGAGAGGCTGAAGAGAACCGGAGCCACAGGGGACAGAGCTAAAGAGGGAATCTCTATCAACTGTGGACTGGTGAGAAACAGGACTCAGTCCTGAGGTTTTACTCAGAGTGAACACTGCAGCACTTTCATCTGCTACTTTATTAGGTGTGATTTGTCTCAAATGGAGTGAAGACGGATGAAAGGAAGTTCCTCAGTGTGTGGATATTTTGTGGTGTGAGTGAGACCCCTGTTGGCTTAATTTGAAATTACATTGTTAATTATTGTCTGCTTCGAGAGAAGCAGTTGTGCCTTTTTTTTTTTTTTTTTTTTTTTATTACTGACTGAAAATCTGTTCCAACTCCTCGTGTCTCACCTCAGTTGGCCCTTGGAAATGTCATCAGTGCTCTAGGAGACAGAAGTAAGCGCTCCACTCACGTGCCCTACAGAGACTCCAAACTCACCCGGCTGTTACAGGACTCTCTAGGTGGCAACAGGTTTGTGAGGCAGAATCATACAGGAACATATTGTTCATATAAATTAAAAATATGTAAAGACCTTTCAGAACCCTGTAAATATCTGGTGATTCTCAGGTTTTTATCATTATGCCTCATCTGTACTTTCTGCAGTCAAACGGTGATGATTGCCTGCATTAGCCCGTCAGACAGAGACTTCATGGAGACCCTGAACACCCTAAAGTATGCCAACCGAGCCCGGAACATCAAGAACAAGGTGGTGGTGAACCAGGACAGAGCTAGCCAGCAGATCAGCGCACTGAGGACGGAGATAGCGCGGCTGCAGATGGAGCTGATGGAGTATAAGACGGTGAGGATAGAGAAACTGATGGAGGAATGAAAAGGAGGACAGAAAGTCAGTGTTTTACGATTGCTGTCCTCCTTTATGCCCAGGGAAAACGCATGGTGGGAGAAGATGGCATGGAGGGCATCAACGATCTGGTCCACGAGAACTCCATGTTGCAGACAGAGAATAACAACCTGAGGGTGAGAGTGAAGGCCATGCAGGAGACTATTGATGCCCAGAGAACCAGACTGACGCAGGTTCTCACTGACCAGGCCAACCAGGCTCTGGCCAAAGCAGGTAGGACACACTTCAAAGCTGTTAGTTTGTATTTGGAAACCTTAAAAAACACATTTTTTATTCATATTCTTGGTGATAAATACATCCTTTGCTTGCCAATCATTCATTAATTCATTTCATAACAATTATTATGCGATACATGTGAATTAGTACAGTAAGGCCATCTCTATATTAGCTGCATGGTGTTTGTAGAACATTATGGTTTTTGTTTTGATTTCCATGCCAGCAGGTAAGAGCATCAAGCATGTCTTTATAACAGACTTCTGAAAGTCAGTCAGTAGGATGGTTTCATCCAAGTCGTCTCCTTCTAAGGGAAGAAAAGTCCTCTTTGTGCAAGTGAAAAAGATGAAAAAAATACAGACCTGTGTTTGACAAACGCCATGGAAATTGTTCAGTTACACCTGCTATAACTGTCTGCAGCTGTCTGAATTGTCTTCTGTCTGCAGCATCTCAGACATGTGCACAGGATTGTGAGTGTTTTGGGAATGCCAAAGAATACAGAGAAGTATCCTTGAATTGTCTTTGAAGGATCCTTGACTTTGGAACAGCCCTTAGGTCAGATTAGATGAAGTGGCATCTTAAAAATGGCAGCTATTAAGGATCTTTTCTTGACTTTGAGGAGCATCTAAAATATACTGATGCCTGTAGGCATTCCAATTAGCTCTTTGCAATGATGATGATGAATTTCTCATGAATGTGTCTAGTCTCAAATGAGACACAGCAGTTCAGCAATGCATATGCAACAACACACTCACCATGCAACTGGTGTAAAGATGCAGCTTGTTTCTAAAGAATTGCAACCCAGTTTCAGCCCAAATGTAATTGAAGATTTATTGCAATGAATCAATTACTATTTAAGCTATTTTATTTGAAAAATATATTCAAAACTTGGAACTATTTTTTTTTTTTTTTGCAGCTTGAAATTGTGTTTCTTTTAACAACACATCATCAGTGATGAACAGAGGTTTTGACATTCATGAGTTTCTGTTCCTCACCAGTTCAGAGTCTCTGTTTTGCATATCTCATTTAGCATGAGTGGAACCCATAAGTAAAAATAAACCATACTGATGCTTTCAAACCATCGCCAGTTTTGGCTTTTTAACTACTGATAGTACTGATAACAAGCTGGGTAGTCCTTCTGCTTTAGCTCAGAGGATGCAGCTTTCATTATTTCCACTTCATCTCAATTAAAAGTACTTTCTTTTTGAAGCGGATTTCTCAAATATGTTTAATTTACTTTCTGATTCATTTGGTCCAAAGGTTTAAAAGTCATTCATCTGCTTTCAGGTGAAGGCAATGAAGAAATTGGGAATATGATTCAAAACTACATCAAAGAAATTGAGGAGCTCAGGTTAGTACAGAGATTTGGTTTGGATTTATTTATCTCTGCCCAGTTAAAGTTGATTCATCTATAATAAGCTGGTAGTAAAAGAAATTAATCCACAAAAATTGGTTTAGTCCACACTGTATGTGTGAGTGCTCATTAGCAATTTCCCCCAAAAAAAAATCCTTATTCTATGTATTTCTCAGAGCTAAACTTCTCGAGAGTGAAGCAGTGAATGAGAACCTGAGAAAAAGTCTGTCCCGGGCCTCCACACGCTCCTCGCTCTACGGTGGCCCAGGCTCCTTCTCCCCTGCAGTCGTCGCCCCTGAGAAGGAGGCCAGCGATGTCATCATAATGGCCAAAAAGGACCTGGAGAAACTCAAGAAGATGGAGAAGAAGAAGAAAAAGAGGTAGATTATAAACTTTTTCATTGGCTTGTTTAGTTTTTGATGAAGTATTTGTCATTAACGTTAGGGTTGACCATCTGTGCTGCCTTGGCGATAATGTGCTGTGGGTAATTATCCCCTGATTCCCTTGATTAAAAGCTCCCATCCTGATGTTCCTTTAAAGTAGTTTGAACTGGATTCAGACGAGTTGATGGTGAAGGCCACTAGAGATGATGGCTCTCTGACAATATGTGGCTGCATTAGCACAGCAGTTGTTTGTCCTTATAGCCAATGGCTCAACCTCATTACAATAGTTGAATTGTATAAGAAATAGGGTATACTATGTTTCATTAGATACTGATTTGTAACTATCATTAAGTTATTTATTGTCAGGTTATAAAAGGTTGTGCTTCCTTATTATTTTCTGTGTTTTTTCTACTACACGATAGTAATCTCAGGTGCAGTCTGTGCAGTGATGTCAGGAAAAATTGTTAAAGTATAGCTTTATTAATGAATGTTGCATTCAACGTCTGCACTTGTGCATGCAAGTTAGCCATAATGCATGCATAAATGCACAAATTATTCAAAATGTAAAACCACCACCTGCATGTGAGCTCTGTCTGTTTATGTGAGGGCGACCTGCAGATCTGCATTCTGTCTGCTACATCTCCATAACCAGGATTCATCATTTGAGCATACTGTCTTTGTGAGAGTCTCTGCACTCACTCAGTCTTTCTTGCTGCTCTGTCTCACTCTCTGTCCCCTCTGCTTCTTCAAACTTCCCATTCTTACCCCAAATACCATGACCTGCCCACTCCTTTTATCTCCCCTGCACCCTAATCCCAACCGCTCTCTCTGAAGACTGCAGCGATATGAGGAGAGTCAACACCATGAGGCTGAGCATGCCAGGTTTGAAACTTCCCATCCAGAAATGGGTCAAACATGGAATCGCAAACTGATTCAGCTACCAGCAATGAATTAGTGTCCATACAGAATCCCTTGAAATGATTTCCACTGATTGTTGACCCAAATTTTCCTCTCCGAGTTCTCAGATGAACTAATACTAACCTTTTCTGCACCTACAGGTGGTTTACACTCCTGAAGGGAAGCAGATTTCTTAACCAGCTCTCACCTCTTCTTCTTAACCTTCTGTTCTAGCTGTTAGTCATCTTCACTTCACACTGAAAGATGCTGATCAGAGCTTTCTTTAGATCATATCTGAAGCTTAAATAATTAAAAAATGAAGACTGATGTGCAAAAACCAGCAAGGTTCAGTCTGCTGTAGTATTTGGTCAGCATATCTTTGCAGTGTGCGGCAGCCTTCTTTAATAACATGAGTTTTTAATGTTTGGAACTGATGATCTTGATTTTACTATTTTATTTGTGGCACTATCATTCATGGCGTCCTCCATGCAATCACAGTGAAATCATTCATTAATCACTACTGATCTCACATCTGTCCCTGATCTAATTGTAAGTGTTTGCATGCCACCTTAATCTGTTTTTGTAGTGATTTAAAATGCTAATCTGAACCTAGAGGTTCCAGGTTTGTCTCGATAGGTGTGTAATTTTTTTTTCCCCCTCTAGTGTTGTCAAAGAGGAGATGCCAGACAACGATCAGGAAAGAGTCAATGAAGTGGCTGAGGGGGTAGGTGGAGAACCCTTAATAAAATGTTATTTTTGTTGTTTAAAGACATTTGTGGCACATTAATTAGTAAGAGGGTGCTTTCAATTTATCAGGAGGGCAGCGACCACGAAGATGGTGAAGATGCATATGGAGAGGATGAGGACTCTGACATGGCAGGAGAAGAGACTTCTGATGAGTCAGACTCTGAAGACCTGGATGAGAAAGGTAAAGTTATATGTGCAGTCGTGGATGAAATAAAAGTACATCCTCTTTGATTTTGTAGATTTTATGCTTCACAACTTGAATCACTCATCTGCCACTTTATTAGCCAATCAATCAATCATATAGATGCAGCTCAATTCATTTAGGCATGTAGACATAGTCAGGACAACTTGCTGAAATTCAAACTGAGCATCTGAATGAGGAATAATGGAGATTTACTGTATATGAATGTGACCGTGGCATGGTTGTTGGTATCAGACCGGCTGGTCAGAGTATTTCAGAAACTGCTGGTTTGGAATTTTAGCAATCCATCCTTTGGGTTTACACAGAATGATCCAAAAACAGAGAATGTCTGCATTAAAATGCTGCTTTGATTTTAGAGGTCAAAGGAAAATGGGCAGACTGGTGTAGGATGAAAAAAAAGGTAACAGTAACCAAATTTGCTCAGATCTGCCAAAATTGGATGATCAGACTGGAAAAATGTTGCCTGGTCTGATGAGTCTCCATCAGACCAAGCAAACTTCAAATCGTAGGTTCAAGCGTGGCGTAAACGACATGAAAGCCTGGACCCATTCTGCTTTGTATCAACACTGGAGGCTACTGGTGGTGGAAGGATATATAGGATATTTTCTTTGCACACTTTTGGCTCCTTAGGCACCGATATATCATTGTTTAAACACCACATCCATGATGCTATCAAGCCATGCAGCAACTGTGTGATCCCATCATGTCAATATGGACCAACATCTCTGAGGAACATTTCCAAAACCTTATTGAATATGTGCCGTGAAGAATTACGGCAGTTCTAAAAGTAAAAGGGCATCCAATCCAGTACTAGCAAGGTGGACCTAAAAAAGTTGCCAGTTATTGTATATACATTTTTGAAAAATAAATGGGGTACATGCAACCTCAGATGAAAAACAGCACATGACACAGAAAAGAGTGGACCAGAATTCCTCCACAACATTGTAAAAAACTGATGACAATGTACAGAAAATGAGTGCTTCAAATAACTGCTGCCAAAGGTGGTCCTACAAACTGAATTATGTGGTCTTTTTATTATTTTAATTACTGCTTCTGCATAAATTGTGAATCTATGGCTTCTTTTTTTCATTTCATTTAATTTTTTTATAATGTTCTAAAACTTAACCTTAGAAGTCAAAGAGTGTGAACTTTGTTTTATGACTGTCTGCATATCCTCTTTTCCTGGACCATTACAGGGATAAGAATTAAATTTAGATTAACTTGGTTGATGTGCTTACATGTAGAAAATGTCCAAGCTGATCTTGCAAACATCACCTGTGAGATCGCCATCAAACAAAAGCTGATAGACGAGCTGGAGAACAGCCAGCGACGACTGCACACTCTCAAACAGCAATATGAACAGAAGCTGATGATGCTGCAGAACAAGATTAGAGACACCCAGCTGGAAAGAGACAAGGTGCTGCACAATATGGGTAAGGTTCAAAACAAACCTGACTATTTAAAACTTTAAAGTAATGTTTTCTTACTGTGAAACAGAGGAGGAAACCTGCGTGACACCTATAATCTTTCTTTTCAGGAATTTATATATCTAGCAAATGGTGTTTTAGTGCTTGTATGTAGAGCTGAAAAAGTAAATCATGCTTCCTTTGTCCATCTCCAGGTTCCGTGGAGTCCTGCACAGAGGAGAAATCCAAAAAGATCAAAGCTGAATATGAGAGGAAGCTGAGCTCCATGAACAAAGAGCTGCATAAACTCCAGTCGGCTCAGAAGGAGCACGCTCGCCTGCTGAAGAACCAATCACAGTACGAGAAGCAGCTCAAGAAGCTCCAGCAGGATGTGACCGAAATGAAAAAGACCAAAGTACAACTTCCTGTTTCTTAATTATTATATTTTTTTTTAAGAAGCACAAACACCTCCTTTTTAAACTAATAACTTTCTTCGCTGCATGTTCGTCCACCAGGTGGCGCTGATGCGTCAAATGAAGGAGCAGCAGGAGAGAAACAGAGCCACAGAGTGCCGGAGGAATAGAGAGATCGCCACGCTGAAGAAGGACCAGCGCAGAGCAGAGGCAAGGAGGACTGAAACACTCACGGCTGAAGATTTCAGTTATTCATTCACATATTAATTTATTTATTTATTTATAACACTGTCTATCCTCTACCAGCATCAAGTGAAGCAGCTGGAGGCCCAGAGGAGGCAACAAGAGCTGATACTTCGCAGGAAAAATGAAGAGGTTAAACATATACTGAAGGCAACAGTGACAGTGCAGGTCTTGAAACGGCTTCTTTACTCATTTATTTTCCAACCTGATACACAGGTAACAGCTCTCAGGCGGCAGGTGAGGCCTGTCTCTGGGAAAGTCAACAGGAAGGTGAGCTTACCTGAAAATCCTCAAGAGCCTTCGCAAAGAGGGATCCCTGCAAGGATGCAGTCATCTAGTGCAAGCCCCTCCAACGGAGCCAGGTGCACCGTCTGAGCTTGTTTACCACACTCAACATGTGGCTCTGGTTTTAAGATCGCTAACCGAGTCCCATCTTCCTCTTTAGGAGTTCTCCAGTTCGGATGGGAAGTATCTACATTAACAGATCAGCCAGGGCAAAATGGCAGTCTCTGGAGAGACGCGTCACTGACATCATCATGCAGAAGATGACCATCTCAAACATGGAGACCGATATGAACCGACTACTGAAGGTAGACTACTCTAACACTGACAATGCATATTGATGAATATGTTGGGATCTGGTTCTGAAACCTGTCCTCCATCTCTTTTCTCCAGCAACGGGAGGAGCTGACCAGACGGAAGGAGCGGGTGTTCAGAAAGAGAGAAAAAATGGCGGCAGACGGGGCAGATGCTGACCGCTCCCTGGCATCCCTAAACGAGGAGCTGGAGTCTCTGAGCGCCAACATTGACTACATCAACGACAGCATCGCTGACTGCCAAGCCAACATCATGCAGATGGAGGAGGCCAAGGTAAGAGGTTATCAGTTGTGTTACTCCTTAATAAACACGTTGCCATGGTGATACAAATAAATATAGTTTTGGGGTCTGGTTCAGTTGGTTAACTCGTGTGGCGTCTGCATCCAGTCGGGTCTGCGTGGCTGATTCAGCGGCAGTGTGTGCTTTTACCCGATCGTACGCCGTCATGCTGCAGTTTCTTTCCACATCTTCAGGCAACAGCAGAGCTTTTATTGACCAAGAAACTCCACATGATGAAGTTTTTTTACCCCGATGGTTCACTTCAGCTCCGGCATGTATTTCCTCTTTTAAAGCAACAATAGCGGCCGACATGGATTCATTCATTTATTTATTGAGCTGCAAAACCTAAACATCCAGTGGCACTTAACCACATTGACCAATCACCAGGGAGTACTTCCGCGTCTGCGTTTACATAGCCGGGATGCACGTTGGGTCTGAAGAGGTGCGTATAAGGCCTCCGCGGACCTATGCGGAGCCTACAATGGTTATGCAGACGATGCATGAGTGTAAATTCAGCTTTAGATGAAGATATGATGTTGATCTGGAATAGTAAAACTGGAAAAGATGTACTATAAAAATACTGCAAAGTATTTAATTTATATCCTTACAGAACAATAAGAGATAATCTGTCATTATCAAAGTTTGACTGTTCCAAAAGGTTAAGAAAAATCCACAAAAATTAGAAATGGCAGGCTGTTTACCTTCATCCTCATCTTCCTATCCTGAATGTGATATTTATTCTGGGTTGCAGGAAGAAGGAGACACTGTGGATGTGACTGCTGTCATCAGCTCCTGTAATTTATCAGAATCTCGCTTCCTCCTGGACCATTTCATGACTATGGCCATCAACAAGGTAACACCTGCACCTCACATACTGTCCACAGATTTGGCCAGGCCACTGTATTACTCTAGTCTTCATTTTTTTTTCCACATTGTGTCATGTTCCATGTTCTAAGAACACATTTTTGTCATTTCATCGGGGGGAAAAAAACACTGAAATCTCCCTCATGGGCATCCTAGCTACATTGTAGAGACTGGAAAGAAAAGTTTCCTTTTAAAGACAGATGACAATCTGTTAAGAATTTCCAACAAGCATCAGAAGGACTCTCAGACTATGAAAGATTAACTCCTCTGCTCTGAAAGGAGGGGTAATTTCTCTCCGGGACACCTCCCTCATGTGTGTGTAAGTCCTTTACAACAGTCAAGCACGGTGGGGGCGGCATCATCATACAGAGTTGTCCCACCCAGCAAAATCTGGTTGAAAAGACGTTGAAGACATCATTTCCATCCGTTGAAAATGCTGAAACGACATTTTGATTTGGTTAAAAAGTGAAAGGTGAAAAGCCGTCTTTCAATTAGACGTTGAAAAGACATTTTTCAACGACTTTTCAACCTCTAATTTTGGGCTAAATTTGGACCAAATCAGACGGTCGAAACTCAGCCTCATTTTCAACGTCTATTTTTAGGCTTAAATATGGCCATGACGGGCCGACCAGATTAAGCCAAAAACAACGTTAAAATGAGGTCTTGTGTTTGGTGGGGTTGTTTTGTAACGGGAGCTGCAGAATGGACTTAGAAATAAGTGGAGCCGTCTGGGTAAAAACCCATTTCATTAGGTTGTGAAATGAACATTTCATCAAGTAAAGCGTAGCAAATTGTGAAAAGCTTTCAAAGGACTGAGAGGAGGACTAAGCACAGATATTGCTTTTTTTATCACTCATGATACCAGCATTTTTCCATTCTGTTTGGATCTGCTTGCTGGCTTTACAGCTCCTCGCTGTAGCACCTTGTTAATAGTTTGTTTGTCCTCATCTTGCTTTCTTTGTAGCCATGGTTCCTTCTGAAATTAGTTTTAATGAGACTTTAAATGAGGAAACTTGATTGAATTAAGTCTTTATTACATTAGACCACATTAGACTTAATGAAGCCTAATTGGTCCAGTGAGAAAATGCTTTCAACCCAGGAGCAAAGAACAACACAGACAGCACATAGAAAGGTAGCAGTAATAACAAGATGATGCCAAACAATGTGGTTTCATTTATTCATTTACAGAATTGCACTTTTTTCTCTTTTTAGAAAGAGAAAATAAAAACAGCAAAGACTTTCTTCAAGAGTGCTATGATAAGCAGTTTGCTCTGTTCATTGTTAGGGTCTGCTGGCAGCCCAGAAGGACTCCCAGCTGAAGGTGATGGAAGGCAGGCTGAAGCAAACGGAGATAAACAACGCCACCCAGAACCAGCTGCTGTTCCACATGCTGAAAGAGAAAGCTGAGATTAACCCAGAGCTGGACGCCCTGCTGGGCAGTGCTCTGCAAGGTAGGAAACACCTGCAAAAAATCCATACAGGTCTGAGCATGACGAGCACAATCACCCTTTCAATCATCTTTTCTTTGTCCGAGTGGCTGCACTTGATTTTGCAGGCTTCGATTTCCGATTTGGATTCCCACTAAATTCCCAGAAAAGCAAAAATCTTTGCCTGCAACTTAAAGTGAAGTCATTTTTGCATCTTTAAGTTTGATTTTCATTTGATTTCTGTTTGTTTTCTCTGTTGTGTTGGTGTGAATTCAGAGTTAGGGTACCTGTTACCAGGTGAGTAAAAGATGCATAGTTATGTGACCATGGCTGAGAGATGAGGCACACCACATGATTTTCCATCATATAAGCATCTACATTTTAAAATCTTAAATTCATAGAGGTCCAATAAATTATTTCATTATGCACAAGTGTATATATTTTTTATTTGGACTTATTTACACATTACATTTTCTGATTATTTTTCCATCTTAAAGTAGTTTTCATCTCTTGTTTCAAAGCCGGTGAATAAAAGTTTAACATGTCTTCTACAAAGGCTGAAAATACAAGAAATCTTGTAGTGTGCATCTCTTTTAAACTAACCCAGTTCGAGTAACTGTGCCATGATGTGCATGACATGTCGTTCCACCTGTTAGCCCCACTTTACCAGGATGATGGTCACTAAAACTAAACACCTGAGCTGATCGTACTTCAGTGCTGCAGTCTTGTGTACACAGCAGTTTGTTTCTGCTTCTCTGTGTTTGTATGTTTTGTCTCTTTCATGCCTTCTCTGTTCATCCCATACCCGATTATCAAAAACTAGACTTGGTGACCCCAGACTTTGTTGTGAACGGCTGATGCTGACATCATTGTTACGCTGCAATGTCCAGCTTTTCCTTTTTTTTTAATGAAAACATGTCAAAGACTTGAAATTGCACATGCTTTCTAAAATGGTATCTTTATGAGTGTGTATGTGTGTTGGCCAGGTGCAGAAAATGGAGATGACAGCAGTAGTGATGAGTCTAACCCCAGCCCAGCCACAGACGGCAGGTGAATACTACGGTGGCCCTGAGGAACAAAATCCACCACATTAGAAAAAGAACAATTTTTTTCATTACTTGTTTTTCCAAACTTATCTACTTGGAAAGTGTGGAATATGGTTTTATGTGTCCTGTTTTCCTTTTATGAGTCATTTTCCCCATCACTCATGCGAAGGCACGGGTGCGGCTAATAACGCCAATTAAGGCTTTTCATTCACTCATGTCCTTTTCTTGCTACTATGGTACTGCACTTGCTGTCTCAATGACCGGGGCTTAATGAGACCCTTTGGAGCCAGTCTCCATTAATGCCATTAATAACACCCATGCTTCTCCTGCTGCAGAGGGATGGGGCAAAAAGCATGCTGTGAAAAAGAACTGATTTAGTTAGATGACTAGTTCAGCCTTTCATAAATACTTGTTTTCAGATATTTAAAGTAATTATAGCTGCTTATGAAGGGGAGTGAACTGATCTGAATGTATCTGATTTCTAAGGTTTTGGGCCTGAGGTGGTCAGACAGACCATGCAGTAGAGGCATGACTTTGTGTTTGTGGAATGGTTGCAAAGGAGTTTTGAAACAGTACATGGTTAACTAAACTCTAATGGACTCTATATCTGCTCAGTAACAGTATGCTGACTTCACATCCTGTTTTTCAGCACACTTGCATCGGATTTAATGAAATTATGTGGTGAATCCAGACCAAGAAGCAAGGTAGTGTTACACAGAGCTTTCTTTATAAATCCATGCAGCTCAGTAGATACTTTCTATTGACTTTAAAATCAAGTGGTAATTATTCCAAAATTTTCTGGTCCATCAGGCTCGAAGGCGGACCACCACTCAGATGGAGCTGCTCTATGCTAGCAGTGGCGACTTATCCTGTGAATCCCCCACTGGAGAGTTCTCAGCCCCTCTGCTGCCCCTCACGGAGCGTCTGGAAGGGCCAGCAGACGTGCAGGGTCACGCAGCTGGTCAGACCCCTGACCGTGAGCAAACTGTTTCCCCATCTGCACTGTCTGCCAGGCCAGCTGGCATGTAAGTATAGCAGCACTGGGATTCCAGAAGTATGTTGGAAAATGATAGATAGAAATTATCATTCAGTTACACTAAGCTTTTTTTTCCCAAGCTACTAAAATACAACTGATTTATCTCTAATAAAAAGAACCAAATATCCTGACACTTTTTATATCTGCAGTTCTGGATCCAGGTCACCTACAGGAATCGAGAGGAGGCAGCTGGAACGTTCACCGCTCACCCGCAGGAAGATCCAAGAGAAAGGATCCACGATGTCGCACATCCCAGCACCATCACAGACACTTTCATTAGGAACAGCAGAAACTAAAACTAAAGGCAGCGACTACAAATCACTGTGAGTGATTATATGTACAGCTTTATGTCAGTGTGCCGTACAGCTGATGGTATTTACACCAGCCTGTGCTTTATCTTAATGTTATGCTGACTAATAAATTCATGCAAACTCTGAAATGTTCATTTCAAACACATTTCATTCATTTTCAAAACTCTATGGGAAGTATTGGCTTATGTAGCTTACAACTCTGCAAGGACTCTCTTGTTTACCAACTTTAAAATGTTATCCACTTCTTACAGCTGTGTAGGAGTAATTATATCAGACCTTTATAACATTAGTTTGTTGTTTTCTCAGGTTGGAGGAATCTCCTGTACTTGAAGGTCACAGGTAACCCACTTTTTTTTTAAAGCATTTTATTCCAAAACTGATGCTGCTCCATGTATTTATCACATCTGCACATCATTCTATCAGTTGCATCATTTTAATGCTTCGCTCTTTTCCCATTTTATACTTGTGGTTTTTATGTTTTGGTTTTGTTTTATAAAACATTATGGTTTGCAGTTGCATTTGAGGAGGGCTCAGTAGATTAAGCTGAGTCTAGTTAGTGGGTGGCTATAAAGATGGTACATAAAACACTTGCGATTTTTTTCTTTTTTGTGTGTGTATTTCAGAGGTGTGATCAATCCTGTGACAGCTCCCAAGAACAGTCGGGGGGTCAAAATCCAGTGTGTCTACGTAGCCGAGGGGCACACCAAGCCTGTTCTCTGTGTAGATGCCACAGACGACCTGCTTTTTACAGGGTCCAAAGGTAAGACTTGATAATGGGATTGCTGCCTCTGGCATTATTCCACATAGGGATGTTTGATATAGTTTCATTCTGTTAAACTAACTAGGGATGCACGATATTGGAATTTTGGCCTATATCCGATATGCCCATATTAAAAAAACTCGTGGCAGATAACCTATATCAATAACGATTTTAAAGCTGAAAGAATAAGCAGTCATTGCAAATAGCAGTTTTGTTATCCGTTTCTGACACTTTGAAAAAAAGGGATAGGGAAAAAATATTGATACACTGAAATATCATGATATTTTCATATGCCAATATCAAATCGATATTTAAAAAGGCGTCATCGATCTATTTTACTTAAGAAATCTTAATAGATTTCATCATTTTGTAAGAAAATCTCATGATGTTTTGTGAATTCTCGCAAGATTTCGTAACAGATCGATGAAATATCACAAGATTTCATTTGTGAAATAGATTGATACCGCGTTTTTGAATGTCAGTATATCAGCATATGAAAATACCACGAAACTTTTGTGAATTCTCACAAGATTTTGTAACAGAACGATGAAATATCACAAGATTTTGTTAGTAAAATAGATCGATACCGCATTTTTTTAAATGTCAATATGATATCAGCATATGAAAATGCCGCCAAATTTTGGGGAATTCTCACAAGTTTCGTAACAGGACATGAAATATCGCAAGATTTCGTTAGTAAAATAGATTTATCCCGCATTTTAAATGTCAATATGGTATCAGCATAATGAAAATATTGTGATATTTCAGTGCATCGATATTTTTTTTTCCCAACCCTAGTCTTTAGAAGTTTTAAAGTCTGTAAAAGATAAGTTTTTTTTAAGAAGAAGAAGTTTTTTTTGTTGTTGTTGTTGTTGTTTTTTTAATTAGACTTTAGAAACAGCGGGCTGGTCGGTTAAATATCGGTGGGGTGGCCGATGTCCGATACTCAGTTTTAAGGCCGATATAGGCCGATACCGATAGGGGGCCAATTATATCGTGCATCCCTACAACAAACATACTGTATCATTCTACACTTATCAGAACTTACACTTGCCGTATGCTTGTCTCAGATCGCACGTGTAAAGTCTGGAACCTGGTGACAGGTCAGGAGATAATGTCTCTAGCAGATCACCCAAGCAGTGTTGTCTCTGTCAGGTACTAGTTTATTTGTTTCGAAATGACGGTATGTGGCATTAATATTTGTATTTATAAACAATATGTTTTTTTCCCATTGTTGAAATGTAGGTACACTTCAAGCCTTGTCTTCACCGTTTCCACTGCCTACATCAAAGTATGGGACATACGTGACTCTGCCAAGTGTATACGCACACTCACGTAAGGAATCCTGCTCATACATCCAGTTTGTAAAAATCAATGTACGGCATCATCAGGGAATTCATAGGGATTTTTGGGTTATTTAGGTCTTCAGGCCAAGTGAGCTCAGGGGACACATGTTCCTCTGTTAGGAGTTTATCCATCCCTCCAGGAGAGAGTCAGATAAACCAGATTGCCCTCAACCCCTCTGGTTCCTTCCTATATGCTGCTGCTGGCAATGCTGTCCGCATGTGGGACCTTCGCAAGTACGCTGCACTATAAATTAGCTTTTAAGTCATATAAATTCTTTATCACAGCACAAAAAAAATTACATATACTTGGCTAAAATAAATAATTCAGCTCCTCTTTCCTCAGATTTGTATCTACTGGAAAGTTGACTGGCCATTTGGGACCTGTCGTGTGTCTAACTGTGGAGAAGTTAGGCCATGGACAGGACATGGTGCTCACCGGCTCCAAAGACCATCATGTTAAAGTAGGAATTTACACAAATGTGGCCACACATACTTTCTAGAAAGTGCAATTACAATCAGATGTATGATTGATATTTGTGCCTGCTTTTCCAGATGTTTGAAGTGACAGAAGGTGCTCAGGGTAGCATCACCTCCATTCATTCTTTTGACCCCACACACCAGGACAGCGTGGAGTCGCTGGCTGTGCATGGAGACATTTTTTATAGCAGCTCTAGAGATTATTATATTAAGAAATGGGACTTGACCAGTAAAAAGCTTTTACAGGTAAGATGATAACATTGTATTTCATGTTCTTGCTAATGGAGTTGATGCATTAAAGCCATTAAAAACAATATAAAGGAAGCAGACAGTGTATAAACTCTAATAGTTGGTTGTTTCATTATTTAACAGTCAGTCAGTTCCCAGGCAGACTGGGTTAGTGCTCTGGGTGTGGTGCCAGGTTCCCAAATGCTGCTCAGTGGGTGCAGAGGAGGGCTGCTGCGCCTTTGGCACACCGACTCGCTTGCACCCCTTGGTGAGGTCCAGGGCCATGACAGTCCCATCAACGGGCTGGCTTCCAACAGCACCCAAATGTTCACTGCTTCTGAGTAAGTCACAAAGTATTTTTTACTGAATCTAAAGTTTGTGGTTCTAGTGTGTAAACCTTATCCAATTCTACCTGTTGTAGATTAACCTTTCACTTACTGTGGTTTTTGACAGTGATCGCACAGTTAAAATATGGGAAGCCAAAGGATCTCTTGAGGATGGACTTCACTGAGAGCTGATCTAGGACACTTGTATTAATGCAAGAATTATCCACTGGTCAATAATCTTTCAACACAAAGAGAGGAGTAACGCATCAGTCGCGTATTGATAAGTATATGGAAGGACTTTTTTCGCTGATCACCCACAGATGCTCAACAGAGATTGATGTCAGGGATACCAAATTGGATGCTGTTCATTATTCTTATTTCAGGTCAAGACAGATCATCAGTCAAACCTCTTCTGTTTCAGTTGGATCACAAGAGAGCAGCGGCAGGCTTTCTGCATCACAAGACAACATGGATAAATCTGTGGATCTAGTGAACTTTATCCAAGCTACTGAGAAAAATGATAGTTTTGATGAAATGCTTTGCTCTTAAACATCAGTTTTCATCAACACTTGAGTGATGAACTTTATCATGGCGATCCTCTGCTTCCACCTTGGCAATAAGTTTTTTTCTGTGTGTTCATATAATGTGTGGTATGTCTTCCTGGCTTTGTTGTTTTTACAGGTTATTTCAGGAATATGTGAGCTTGTGTGTGCATGTGCGTGTGTGTGTGCTTGGTTATCAGGGACCAAATGACTACTGAATTCTCACTATGGAGCTGTTACTGCCAACCCCACCCCCCCCCCCCCCCCCCCCCCCCCCCCCCCGATAACTGTAGAGGGCTCAAAATAAGCCGTTTGTGCTGTGTCAACAGACTTCTTGAACATTTTTTCTGTTCTTTTTCCCTGAACTTTTCATCCTGGTTCAGAAAATTAACAGCTAACCCATATCACGTCTCCATATGTGTCACTGCTGTACTGCACTCGTAACACCATGTCCTGGTCATACTAAAAAAAAAAGAAAAACATTCAGATAGCTTGAATTTGAAAGGGGAACTAGCATACACGTTATTAAGTTACTTAAAAAAAATTAAGCAAACTGCTTAATGAATTTTAAAAAAATTCTAAATATATGATTTAAAAGTAGTACAACTACATTAAATTGTGTTTATTTTCCAAGTTATAGCAGGAGAAAAACAGCTTAGTGCACAATGCTAAGCTAGTGTAGTTAGCTGTTAGCAGGACTGATTTAGCTCATTTTTAGTAATGTTAAGAGTAGGGTACGGCCATGCACACTGTGGTAAAACCACAGTAAAACAAAACACTGGAATCTGATTTTAATTAAAGTGTTGGGAAACATGGTGGCTAGTCTTGACGTAGCTATGCTAACCCTATACTGTTTTGTTCTCACGTGATTAAATAGTTCCTGCAAACTGGACAAATGGCACTTTCTGCTATGTAAAATATAAAAAAGATAAGATGATTTAACTTTAGCTAACATACTGGTGGATCGCTAAACTTCATTAAACCTCTGAGGACAGGTGGTTAAATCTATCTGAAATAGCAAGATTAAAAGCTGTAACAATTAATGCAGCTCAGTGATTACTAAACCTATAACTAAAGTAAACCGTGCATATGTTGTCAGCAGTGAACATTCTTTGCAAAAGCAACTTAAATATATTCATATTTCTACATTAAAATGATGTGGTGAGTTCCTGTTCTGTTGTCCATGTACAGTTCTGCTCTCTCCTGCTGCACTTGTACCTGTAAACCGCACACATGCTGGAGTTTAAGTGTGTCTTTGAAATGTATCTAAAATGCTCCTATTTATTTTTTCAAAGATATTTCGTTTCGGTCTCATTGTGTCTTTGTCAGCGATGACTGCGAGCCCATTTTTTCTAATGTCTCTGTTGTTTTAGTGTTGAAAATGATGCTTTGCACAGAATTGATCAATTTCTTCTTTATCAGAGGAGTGTTATCAGTGCCTGGAATATATCCTAGATTTTGTGTCATGACTGTTAAATCACTACTCCATCAATGTGGATTATTCTTGTTTAAAAAGATCAGGTAAACATTTACACCATGAGCTACTGTATCATTATAACTACATTTTATTTAAAAATCACTTGCTGCTCTGGTTTGGATTTTAGAGGCAATTACGATAACGTCAGTGGGACAAAAATAACTGCTCTGAAAAATTCTGAAATTAGTTTGCCTTCTTGCTTTCATGATTTGAAATACGTTAGTTACAGATGCTGGTTTCAATCTGATAGGACAAAAAAGCCACAAAAAAGACCAAGTTGCTAGTATTGCTAATTCATAATGAATCAGATAGGCTGATTGAAGGAAGTCTCCTAATTTTAGTTATATTGAAATTTAACTGTAAATCTACTTTTGTGTAAATATGTTTTCTTTCTGCGGATTCTTTTGTGCATATTTTCAAGTGTTTGAAATATCAAATGCTGTGTGAAAATAAATTTTAATGTATAAAAAATGGTTTGTTATGGTGTAGCATCTTTTTTTGACTGTACTTTTTGTTGTGACCACATGGAGGTAGTACTGCATCATGATGCCTAATGACTAATTGTGTAATTTGGGAAAAAAGACATGGTCGTGATTGATTTGTTTCCAGGATATGTTGAAGGTTATGATGAAATCCTACTTTTACAACGGCTCAACATCCCGCACACAAATGCATAATGTAGTAACTGCTTTGATTTCATCTTGTCTGCTCTTGATAAATTGTGTTTTGTCTGCAGCTTGTTTTGGTCCTTTTTAAAATGAATGCAATGTCTTATGAGATGAACTAATGCAGAGGACAAGCTAAGACAGAGAGGGGTGAAAAGGAGTAAGAAACTCCCCCTGAAGACAAAAACGAATGGGAACAATGATGGAACAATCCATATTTAATGTTCAGCTCTTCTGAAAACAGATGAGTGGTAATTGGCATCAAGAGAGGAGAACATTAACATAGCGCTGCCTAACACTGCCTTGTGAGTGCTGTTTTGAACCCTCATTTGATTTCACTTAGGCTATATAACTACTTGTATTAAGTGCTTTCAGATGACAACTTGCCAATGCATCAATCTAACAGGGAATCACCAATCAGGGTATTATCATATCTTTATGCTACAGTTTAAAAAGATGGATGCAACACAGATTCACATTCATTATGTGCTGAATCAAGTAGTTAATAAACACTTTTGCACTGATGCCATGTAAAAGGTCTTGAGCCTGTCTATTGTACACTGAGGTCAAGCTGAACACAAATTATACTTTTAACATGTTATTTGGTCATACATTTATTTATGAAAATGATCCAGTGTATGAATTAGTTTGTTAATCCCTCCTTTAAAATTGAAGGATTCTTGAAGGAGAGTTGATAAATTGTCTTGTTTTTAATGAGCAAGGATATAAGTCCGTATGTACACAGTGCTATTAAAAAAGTTTATACTGCCATATAAATGGGAGAAAAATGTGCAGCAATGTATTGAACCATGTAGAAAAAGGTCAAAAACAGAGTTTATGCAATTCTAATTAGCTTAAAAGTCAATATATGTGTGATGTGACAACTTTTGATCCCATGAGGAAAAGAGGTGTCCACCTACAGTAATGTCCACCTAATGTCATTAGACCAAGGAGACCATTGGCTCTGCTTATCTATTTTTAGATAACATATATGAGAAATACATAAAAATGAAATGGGTCCACAAACTTTTAAACCCTGCTGTTAATCAGAGCAAAGACTGGCTGCAAGACAACCCTCATTTACTGAATTATGAGAAACACAGTTTCACTTTATCAAATGTCCAACTTTGTACATTAACTTGTAAAGTCTTAAGAGTCATCCTTGTAAAAAAAAAATCTATAACAATCTAGCTGCTGTTTCATGACTAATTTATAAACTTCTTAAAAGGCTGCTGCTCAAATACAGAAATCTAATTTGGAAAGCATCTGAAATTGTTTTATACTTATTCCAGTTTCTGTCTTGATCTTCTATCAGATTTTTACAGAATGTAGAAGTAAATAAAATGCAATTTGAATTGAAGATCAAGTTAAAAAAGCAATCCTCATAAAAGCAATCTCTTTACAGTGTGTCCAATGTGGGCTGAGATTTTTTTCATTCAGTTCAAAAGTAGTGTGATATAATGAGTGGATCATTTATCCCCCTCAAATCTGTTCAGTGAACCCACTGATAGGTGACGTGTGGGCCTAACTACCTGCTGTTTCACAGTCAAATCTGCCAATTTAAAGGGATTTTTCAGCAACAGATGCTCTATATTTACCCCAAGATAAGAATCAATATCAGTTAAAATCTTCAAGGACTAAATTTAGCTACATCTGGTTTGCCTTGCTCTCTCCTCTGGAAATCATTATTGTATTACTAACACTTAGAATGGTCTGCTTTCGCCGAGCATTCGCTCTCTAACCTGCAGTTTTAGAAAAACAAAACTGCTTTTTTATTTCTTTAAAGGTTAGCTCGACACAAACCCAAAAACTGGGACAAACTGAA
This sequence comes from Atherinomorus stipes, assembly GCA_023101725.1. Classification (NCBI taxonomy): domain Eukaryota; kingdom Metazoa; phylum Chordata; class Actinopteri; order Atheriniformes; family Atherinidae; genus Atherinomorus; species Atherinomorus stipes. Next base: position 254,938 of record JALJCO010012253.1, on the reverse strand, counting down.
ATAGTTAAAATGTGTTTTTTTTTTTTAAAGAGACAGTGTTTGGAAAAGCAGATAGAGAAAGCCAAGTATTAGTTAAAGACGTTTTCCCAAGCGCAATGAGGCTCAGGAGGACAGGGTCAGTATTCACCACCCCGGCTCCCGTTTTTGAGCATCCACAGAGTGAATCCTCAGCTAAAAATACCTCTGCTTTATGACCAGAACTGATGAGCCGTGATACTGCTGCCTGCTCTCTAAACGGGAAATACAGAAATCAACCTTGCACCCTCTCTGAGGATCTGAGTTATTGAGCAAAACAGATTGGAAAGACCAATATTTTTAATTTGCTTGTGAGAGCATTTTAGCATGAAATTAGAGGGAAGAAAAATCCCATCTGTGTTTCATTCACTGATTTGTGTGTAGCTGTGTCAAAGAGCAGCAAGGAGAGGAAAACAGACTAAGCAGAAGATCCTGGATGAGGGTGTTTTAACAGGTGGGGGAATGGAAGTGAGAGGGAGAAAGGCTAAGTCTGATGGTGTGCAGGTCAAGTGTGTGCTCGTGTTGACAGAAAGGAGCTCTTGAAATTGAATCATCTGTTGTAGATCTCTCCATATAATTGCAGATCAGTATTAATTGTGCAAGTGTCACTGCCAATTATGTCCAGAGGGCTCTCTGACTGAACTAGAGCAGTGGAGACTGAATTAACACGTCATAGAGGATCATAGCTATCGAGCTGTTACTGTACGCTGCAGGTGAGACATGCTGCAGATTGGTGTTTAATGCAGTTTGTATCTGGCCAGACCCAGATCAAGTTTTTCTTTTTTTTATCTCCTTGAATGACTGTCATGCTGATCCAGACAGAAGTTTTGATAGGTGGACTTGCATAGATACTGTAGCTAGATTGAAATATTGAATTGCAATGCGGTTCCTACACAAGGCATCCTGACATCAATGATTCCCCCAAGCAGAATTTAAAAGGTCATGAGTAAGCTTAAAATAAACACCATCATGATTGTCAGCAGGACTATTGGCATGCTAAGTTTAGCACAAGGTTAATGTCTACAATGGGAAAAACTGAGGATGAATGCAGAAGCTTCATTCCCCTCAAAAAAAGTATACAGTAAGATTCACTGCAGCTGCGTATTACTGAGACAAATCAAAACTAACCTGCAGATCCTAATTTTGAAGTAAATGAATCCTTAAATGCTTGATTCACCTTATCTTCTTTATGCCTACTTTTAAATAAAAAAACATTTTTATCATCTCGCAGAGGTAATCAACTTCATGCATGCACCCCACTTTGATACGATTAAAGATGAAATGTTTATTTAACAAGTAAAAGCTTCATTAAGATTGACATCTTTTTTCTAAATGTCCTGACCAAGACAGCAGCAAGCCATCCCATTTAACTTTGAGTACTATATTTATGTCTATACCCCCCCCCCCCCTTTTCTTTCTTTCTTTTTGTTGGTTTTACTTTGTTTTTGTGGATTGGCTACAAACTGTAAAAATAAGGCAGTTTTGTTAAATCTTATTCCAATGAGAAATAAAGAAATTGGGTTGTATGGAGGTTCTCGATCTGGTGGAAGGATTATTAGTATTTTGATAAACTGGGGAGGATAAGAGATTGCGTTGTTGTGCACTAGTTAGCACACATGCACACAGCAAAAAAAAAAAAAAAAAAAAAAAACTACCCAGTTGGAATCTCAGGGAATTTCTTAAGCAGAGTTTTTATGTTGTCTCATCTATGTTGATTCTTGTAACAGGCCTAGCAGTACCCCCAGTACACAGATTTGATGATTAGATAGGATATGGGCAAAAGGTACATTGATATCCCATGATTCCACTTGTCTGGAGGGTTTTAGCCGTTGTGTATGGCATTTGTAGAGGAAATGCACTGTTGTATTCCATGTCAGCTGTGATTCATTACATGTACATTTACATCTGTGAACGCTTACTATTTGTTCCTGTCTATCCAGATTGCTTCTACAGTACTTTTATTAAAATTACAAATATCTCAGGCTCTACTCTCAACGTGGCTTTTGTTGGTTATGAATTACACCAAAGATAGAATTTATCAAGATTAACATTTCAGGACAAATGTTGTGCTCAGTCTTTTCTTTAAATCACAGTATACCATAAATACGATCTTTTCTACTCGAAAGAGAAAAAAAAAAGTGCATCTGTTCTTAAAGGGCTATTACATTTATAATTGCCGTTGTGTTTTAAGTGAGGAATGAGAGGGATACTAATATTTGTGTGTAGTAATTACTGCAGCCTGTAAAGGACTGCATTTCTAACAAATGGCTTCATGTTTAATTCATGTCCAGGGAGTCAGCAGCTGAATTATGATTAATGGATATCAACATTCCTACAGCATGGGATGAAAAAATGTGTGTGCATATGCGTCCGTGAGCCAGAGTTGACCTGTGTGGCGCTGAGACGTGTGGCAATGATGCACATGCCATATGCATGCTTCCTTTAGTGGGTGTCCATTAATTTTTTTTTTCTTTTGCAATCAATCGTGTGTGTTAATCTACAAGGAAATCACCCACCCCACTCACCCGCATGGACATGAGGTGGTGGCATGATGTTTGCCCAAAGGAGCTGTAATGGTTTTCACCACCATGCCACACATCAAACCCAGGGTGTGTCTGTGTGTGTGTGTGAGACAGCTATATTTAGAGATGTGGTCAGCCAGTGAACACTGAGTAATACCGGGATGCGTCATTTTAACATGCAGTGAATCTTATCATCTCAGCATCAATTTACAAAAACACACAAAGACTGATGCAACACATGCTACATGCACTAAGCAATTTAAAAAATGGCTGAAAAGTAGACTTTCATCTTTAATCCAAGGTACTGCAAGCAGCACCTGCACTCTTTTCCCCTTGGAGGTTTGGAAACTATTGTAGCATGTTCCTTTGTGTCCTTGTTCACTTGCAAGCAAACACGGGTCAAAGAACACAGTATCTGCTTTATTTCTTTTGATAACATACAATCTCTGATAAGCTCTGTCAAAGAGACTTACAGGAAAACAGTTCAAAGTGCTATAAGCCCCTTTTGGAAACGCAGTGTCCTCATAATGTGCCTCTTCTCCTTATCCCTTCACATTCATCATGGTGTCACTCTATTCTCTGCTCGCGGAGGCTCTCCCCTTTGGTTAATTAAATCTGATGCCTATCCTCATGGATGAGCCTGTAAAAAAGAGAGTATGGAGGGAGAGTTATTGATGTTTCATTGTAAAGGTTAGAAATGATACCAGTCTCCTGAATGACTGCTAAGAGTGAATTTTGATGCTACATGCATGCAGAAAACATAAGAGAAAAAAGATGTGCAAACACACTTGAGGGACTAAAACTGTAAAAGATTGAAATATTTATGTGGATTTTTAGAGGTTTACTTTGTGAAACAGATGCATTTTCTCAAGATTTATAATGCTTAAATTAAACCCTTAAGCTGTGAGTGTTGAGATGAGAAGTTTTGAATCGATTAGTGTCCTGTGCAGGACAACAGGTGGCTTTTGAGGACAGTCACAAGTGATGCCTTCTAAAATAATGGTGCATGCATATCAGAGGCGGCTATGTCTGGTCCTCAAGAGCCACAATCCTGCAACTTCCAGATGCATCCCTCCTCTAGCACACCTGAATTGCACCCCATATGCATGTCATTCAGCTCTGCAGACGCCTGATAATGAGCCACTAATTTGATTCAGGTGTGTTGGAGAAGAAACGCCAGTCATAAGAACTGGGGAGATTTTCCTAACTTATAAAAGTATAACATTTGCAGTTTTGTTTTCACTAAGAATTTTGCATGAATTTTGAAGTTGAACATCAGCAAAGAATGATGCAACTGATATGATAATAAAATAAAATAAACAAAAATGTGCAATTTGACTTTTGATGCTCACTGAAAGCAGTTTATGCCATATTCTAATGAATACATGTGCAATTGAGCAAGTTCCCTAATGAGAATCAGCGCTGATGTAGCTCACATCCGAACTTTTATTTTCTGTTGTCAGTTTATGGCATCTGAGCCACTAAATTAAAGCAAGCTAAATCCAATCGTCTGCTAAGTATCTTTTTATGAAATTAGACCATCTCTTCAACAACATGCTTTAAAGACTTCTGTAATAACTGAGTCACAAATCACATACTACTATACATTAGCCCTAAAAGCAGAACTTGGTAACTTTGGGGAAAAAGTGAATTTAGCTTGAGGATGTGAACATCTTCCTTCCCCTCTCAGCTATAGGTTTTAACTCCACCTCTGCAAGGAGCGGCTCTGGAGGCAGAGCTTGGACTAGTATCCAGGTTAGTAATAACTTTTTTTTGTGCAATAAGCAGCTACGGTACCAGGGCATTTTTAGCAAATCTAGCATAAAGTTATTTCTATTCAAGTAATCAAATTCTGCTTTGATGGTGCACTCCAATGATTTTAAGCAGCAGAGAATTAGATATCTTGTGACACTAAGGCCCACATATCTGTGCAGATATATATCACATTGGATCCTGCCTGGTAAATGCCAAGATCTTAACCCTTTTACTGTGTTATGCCATCTTTACCGTACAAATTAGTTGTCACCAAGCCTGACCTGAAATAACCTTGACATCATTAGGGGCTCAGCTTGCATTTTTGCCCCAGGCAGAGAAAAAAGGTTAATCCGGCTGTGGAAGATGTGGTAATGGGTGTTTCGTGCCAGCAACCCACGTTGGAATGAAGCAAATTAAACTGAATTGAACTGATATGAATAAGTGCATTGAAAGCAGAGGGTAGGGCAATGTGTGCGCATTTGTGCATACACAACACAGTCACGCGCTCACAGGAAAGACTTTTCATGATAAATTTATTCTATTTGACTTATTGGTGATTGTGTCATTGTCATTACTTCCAGTCCAATAAATGTGGAGCTGCTGAATTTAAATTAGCTCAACAGTTGAAGTGAAAAGAGTGAGAGGCAGAGAGAAAGAAAAAGAAAAAGGGGGAAGTGTAACAGAGGGATAAAAGAAAGAGGAGAGATGAAAACAGAGGAACAGACACATAGAGGAGGAAGAGAGGGAGAGAAGTGGAGAAGTGACATCACATCTCGCAGCCCTTCTCTCCTTCTCGGGGGCACCTTTGCTCCACTTCTCGCCGAGGAGGCGCACGCACAGTTTCTCTTTTTCCTCCTTCATCGCTAGTAAAAAAAAAAGGGGCTGGACCACAGGGAAGGAGAAAGCAAAACAAACAGAAGAAAAAAAATTTACACCATGAACAACAGTTTCTTAAACATGGCGTCGATAGGCGACTTCGACTCCCTCAACCCGTCCATCCCTGCAACCAAAGTTGAAATCACGGTGTCCTGCAGGTAGGAGAATGTCTGTTTAACCTGCTTTTAGTCTTGACGGGGTTACGGAAAAACACCGAGCTGCAAATTTCACGTGCACACCCAACTCCGACCAAGTTTCGCTTTAGTCTTTTACGAGCTAATTTCTTAACCTCTACAACACCGAAAACGTGCAAATGGAACAGATTTACGCTACAGTGTGACGTGGACGTTGAATAGTCGATGTTTGGACAGTTTTAGCCTTTGCTAAACAAGAGTGAGACTCCAAATTGACACTTTTCCTCCACTTTCAAGCTGTTGAAACGAGTTGTGAGAAGAACCGAAGGAATGACAACCACAGTAAATTTAATCTATTAAAAATATGAGGTTAAAAATACTTTTGGAGTACTACAGACGCGCTGCTTAATTTGACAGTTGTCAGCCTCTGCTGTAGTAAACAGCAAACAGCTTTTATATCGTATTTATATCACAGGAATCAACTCTACAGCGGTTTAGTTACAGTTTTCTGGCTATCCTGAGTTTGACTGCTGGTTTTTGAGAGCTAGCAGAGTGCTTTCTGTTTAATGAGGACATTGTTTTGTACACAAGTGAAAACAAGATGAGAATAAGTGGGCATGGTTCACGTATGTCTCTTTCAGATGTTCCTCCATGTGTACAAGCAGGCAGATGTGGAGGATATGGTTAATTTTTTATTGTGGTGGTTCCACTGTTGGCTAGCTTTCACATGTTAAATGTTGTTTAGGAGCCCCACTATATGAGAGAGTGAAACTAATGAGACTGGATTGTGTTGTCTTCTACCATGACTTAACACACCTGTTTATGTTTAAACCAGCTGACACAGTGTAATGTCACACCTCTGAGGCTGCACTGTGCGATCTGTTACAGTGAATAGTAAAAAATATTCACCAAATGCAGCATTGCAGTCATACTTTTAAACTGGCACTCCACTGAAAATGTTGCCCCTGCACTAATAAGTGAAAATTTCCTTTGTGTACTAATTGGTACATTTGGATGGGTAAATCTAACTCACTTGGAGCTAAACAGAAATCTTTTAAGAGAGGATAAAGATGTTTGAGCCCTGGAGTGGAAACAGTTTGATATTTTTCAGATTTAAAAAGCAGATTCCTTCTCAGACTGAAACAGAGAGCTCTTGTTCATGTTGCTGAGTAGTTTTTCAACATTTTTGTTGAAATCTTTACACTTTATTGGAACTGAGAAGATCAAATAAGGTACTTGAAGCTGTTAAAGTTATGAAATTTGATTTTATAGTCATATTATAAATCATGTGTCCCACTACTACGTTATAAATATAATTATATTGAATAATAATAAAGAGATGGAGCCTTTTCTGACATTAAATATTGTATTATGCAGAGGTGGGAAAAACCTGGTCCAGAGAGTAAAAGTTCTGTCCAGCTGCAGTTGTTTCAACCTATCACTAAAGCAGCTGAATTTAATTAGCACAGCTCCTCTGCAAGTAGATGAGCTTGTTAGTGAAAACACCTGTTCTAAATCTACAGGCAGATCCAAAAACATGGCAGGATTTTTACTTTCTGGACCAGTTTTTCCACCTCTAGTATTATGTCATTAAGAATTTATTTTATTTTTGTCTTTTATGCTTTGTAAGCAAAATTTTCTAAAGGTAGAGATGCACATTGATTTGCAAAACTCTTTTGTGAAATAATGAATATACAGAAATTACTGGTGGTATTTCCTCTTGAGTGCCACTAAATAGTAGGGCTGTCAACGAATATTCTAAATTCGAATATATGTTCGAATATTAATAAAAATCCAAGATTCGAACGTGAAAATTAATATTCGAACTTTTAATAAACGGTGGGAAAAACAGCCTATTTTAGGCCTATTATTATTATTATTAGGCCTACATTTGCTACACTGGTTTGATTACAGGCCAACTGTTTCAAGCTGCTCCATGTTTATTGCAGCTGCTCGAGCATTCATTGTTCGTTAATTTCATTTCAATTTGTCGGGATCTTTAATCGCTCGCACAAGTTAAGGAGATGCGGGGGGTGGGGGAACTGCAGCGAGTTCATTTTCTAATTTCCAGGGCATTGTTAAAGATGTTAATAATGAAATAAACACTAAAAAAAAAAAAAAAAAAAAAACATAGACGAAACCGGCTAAACGCCACAACGAGACCGTCCACTATTGCCTGGGCAGTGTTTCTGTACATAATTAGAACAGATGAGAATGGGACTTTTTTTCTTAACATGGAGGAAATCTGGAAGGACTGTCACATTCCTGGTTGTTGGAACAGCATTGGAAAACTTTAATTGTGGTAATAAGCGAATAAGAAGATCGCGGACATTTATTTCACGAAGATTTCTTCTGTCTGTGACAAAAGTGGACATTTCTGCTGCTCGCACTCGGTCCACTGGTGTCAGTGTGTTCGTATCAGGAAGGAATATCAGACACGCAGAGCAGAGGAGGAATAACTTGCTGCCACGTTGGAGAAAACACTGGATTTAATCACTAACAACAAAAACACGGTAAATTATGATGAACACTCATTAACCTGACACTTTAATTTACGTATCTATGCTCCCGAAAATGAGGCACTGCATAACGTTTTTATGCTAGCTAATGCTAAACGAGACAGCTGAGTGTTGCTGAAAGTTAATGAATTATCAGGGAGATATTGTGAAATATAAGGTTATTTGCTCTGATCAGGGCAACGTTGAGACCAGAAAATAAAAACAGTTCAGTCGCAAACACAAAGAAATCAGGAAGACGTGTCCTGCAGCCTTTAGTTTCATTTGCAGGACATGTGAAGGCTACGTGTTCTGTACAGTCCTTAAACAATACCAAAAGCCAAATTTATGACAAAATAGATAAGTAACGAGCTCTGAAAGGGTTTGGTTTTTTAAACTTTGATAAGTAATCACGAGATTTCCGTGTTATTCCGGTGTGGCTTGTCATTAAAGCCAGTTTCCAGAGATGAATAATAGTTTAAATCAATGCTCCGATGTAAATAAATAAAATGTCAGAATACTTTAGAGATCTCTGGATAACATACCTATAGGTTATCATGACCTTAGACGACTGTCCAACATTGTAAATCCAGATATTGACGCTGCTTTCCATGTTGGCAGATAGGAGGTAATTGGGACTCGTTCCCTAGGCAACGGCGGCAGCGCAAGATGGCGCAACACACAAAACGCTCGTCGGCTGAGTCTGTACAAGTAGTTACATCTTGTATTAGTTTGTCCTCCTGTACATTGCTCAAATGGATATTCGAATTTATTCGAATTATGTGTAAATTTTAGAGCAAATATTCGAATGTCATTTTGGAGCAATTTTGACAGCCCTACTAAATAGTATGCATAAATAGTAGCAGTGGTTTGGGAGTTGCAGTAAGATGTCATTAACAGGATGGCACAGTCAAAGCTGAAACACTGGAATGCTGCGTTGAAATAATGATGGTAGTGTAGCATGACCTTTCTGTTAATCCAGCTATTTTTAGACTGGTGAACAAGTATGTGTAATGATTCAACCAAAGTTATTGCAATAGGACAATTGTGAAAAAAATGACTATGATTGCCTCCTCAAAGAACACGTTAATGCGATGTCTCAGATGAGAAGACAGAATCGCTCTCCTACCCTGCTCTGGTCCCTCAGATACTGTAGCTGCTGTATTTCCAGAAGGTTTTGAGCACCATCTCCTTAGTAACAGAGAGATCATGTCATCTTCCAGCAGAATATGTGAACATGTTTGGCAGAGTTAGTTAATGTCTGAGTCACCCTGCTCCTCAGCCCCGAGGGGGGAGAGTGTTTTGGTGGCTGGTCCTCCTACCTCCAACCTGGGGGAGAGCAGGAATACCATGGTTACAGCCAGGTGTGAGCTCTCATGATGCATAAGCTTACAGTTTCTTTGTTTTTTCTCTCAAAATCATGTTTGTATATGTTTTTTAGTTTTTCAGAGTGGACAGAATATTACCATGGTTACTTGAAAGTTTCCCTCTGAGTGTGTAGGGGGGTGTTAGCATGAAATCTTTTTTAGAGGAGGCAACAACTTGAGAAGGGACCATACAGCATGAATGAGTGGACATTATATGAGTGTTTGGATGGGAATATTTGTATTGTTGCTATGTAGTCACTGTTGTTCATGACTCATGCAGGACATTTACAGTGCTGTGCCAAGGATTTGAAACACTTTATATTATTGCCAAGAAAACAGAAAACAGGTGCAGCAGTTTCTTGAAATATCCACAAACATGAATGGAAATACAGTAAATAAGGCAAAAGCAAAGCTTTGAAAAGTCCTGTCAAACTTGAAACATTGATGTAAAGTAGTCTTCAGGAATAGTTCTCTTGGCTTCTTAACATTTGAAATCTCTTATGCTTTGGATGTTGCTTCCTTTTGTTTTGTTGTCTATCTGGATGATGTCACACTACAGCAGTAATGTTTAGGTCCAGGCTCTGGAGGAGATTGGGGGCAGTTCTTGTGTCATTTGTCAAACCTCAGCATTTTCTGCCTGTTTCCTGTCCTTAACAATGGCTTCTTGACAGCCAGCCACCAATGAAGACCATCTCTGATGAGGCTTCATTGAACAGTAGATGGATGAACTGATGGCTCAGATGCATCACTCAGGACCTGTTTCAGGTCTTTGCTGGATTTTTTTCCCTTCATTTATTTCTGAAGACCTCACTTTCAGACACTGTTAATCTGAAGTAGATTTTGTCCTCCCTTTTCTAGTTTTGCAGTATCCTTTTAGGGACTCACTGTGCAGAAACAACACTCGTTTATCCTTTTAGTTAGTCCCCTTGTTTACATTTGAATAGTTCATAAGACCACGTTAGGTGGGTTAACAAGCAAAAATACACACTACTCTGAAAATGGTCAAGTTCATGGAAATTTCCTGAAAATAATTAGGTAAAACACCCGAAGTCTAAGTCAAACAATCTTGGAAAAACCTCCAGAAAGCAAATGTCCAAGGCAAGTTTCAAGGATTTCACATTTTGATTTTGGTAGCAAAATGTAAGAAAATAAGGAATGGCTTTATCTTCAGGGCTGCATGATAAAGAGAAAAGGGGATTATTTAAAGCAATTACTAAATTGTCATATTTTCACTTTCCGCTTAATACTAAAACCCTCATAAGTCTTTTGAAGATGCTTAAGAGATGAAATCTAAACAGTGAGTTCAAGAAAACGACAGAGACCAAACAGATGCTTGATGTAGCCCCTCTTGTGCAATGTCTATATAGCAAGCAGTGAAACACCCAATGCAGGACTCATCCTCATAGCTTTCATCTCCAGCTAATTCAGATAATGCCCCGATTCTACAGGGATGTAAAGTAAGAGCTTGGCTCAGACTCAGCTGTGAGCTCTAGATTTTGCTGATCGATATGAGAGCCTGAGGTATCAGCTGGGATCCATAAAAAACCAACTCTGCCCACTGTGTTGCACAAAAGCACACATGCATGAAGGTCTTTTCACACATACTGTATACTGAAAGGTAAAGAAAGAAAAATGCTCTCTGTCGTTCTTTACAATTTGCCACCTACATGTTGGGGCCAGGGGGCCGTAAAGCCACTGGTGAACGGCCTCAAGTCCCAGTATTTCATCTCAATTATTGATTACTCTTTTTTTTAAAGCACACTATATCATTGCTTTATAATTTTATTAAAGGTGACAAGCTCATTCATAGAAGTGTTTGCAAAAAGGCTTTCTTTATAAAGCCTTTTTTTTCCTTTCTTTTCCAGATCGAGATTAAGTTTGTGTGTTGTGAGTCTGTACCTTGAGCACAGATGGCTTTTGTTGTTTTGGTTATCTTAAACTGTATGCATTTGTCTGTTATGTCTGTGTATGAATGGGCATTATGCCATGGGGGAATTTGATAACAATGGGGCAATGGTTCTGAATTAAAACTTATGAAAAATGTATAATTGTTTTCTTGATGCAGATTTTTAACTGTAACTGACTTTCTTTGTCAGCCCATCTGCATGACAAAATTTTCTAAGTGTGAACATGATTAATGGCTTAGTCCCCCCTGAAAGTTATGTTGCTGCAACTGTAAATATCAAAACAAATGCAATATGGTGGAATATATACAGTAAAAACATAAAGCAATCCTAAATTTCCTCATATTACCAGGAAAATGTGGTTTGTTGCTTGAATAATTTGTGTTTGGTTGAATTTCTGTTTATATTTGGAGTTTCAACATTGCAGCTTCCTGAAAGGATGTGGAACAAGATGATTGACCTGTCTTGATGAGTGAGCCAGTTATGTTGTTTCTGCTTAAAGCAATATTCATTTAAATTCCCTGGGTAGTCACGCTTGGCTGCACTCTGTATTTTTATCTTGTAGAAATTTCACTGTGGCAAAACGGTCTGAAACCTTTTTCAAAGTAGTTGTAAGAAGCAGCTGAAGAAAAAAGGGGGGATCCTACTGAGAAAAAAAAATCAGTAAATTTAGTAAATGTTTTAAGACCTGGTTTAAAAAAAAACACAGCTGTTTTCATTTTATCACATCCTAATATTAAAAAATAAAACTATAATAGAAAAAAATTTAAAAAGGTGCTTCACTTTTTATACCTATCTGTACAGTCATCTACTTGGAGATTAAAAGCAATCTTTATGATGATTCCATACGTGCGCCCCACCGCCAGATTCTAAACCGACTGTAAGTGTGAATGTTTTGAACGATTGTCTCTTCTCTGTAGCCGTTTGATGGACTTGAGGCCAGTCCAGGATGTTGCTTGCCTCTTGAAGACAGTCAGCTGAGTTAAGCTCCAGTCCCCCTTGACCCTTACAGATTGATGGATGAATGTGTTTGAGGATTATCTCAACAGTCTTTTACAGGTTGTTCAAGCTGTGTGACACATCCATCTCTGTGTCAACAAACATTGTAAATGTTGACTGTAATAACTTATCAGTATGGTTTTTCATCATCTACCTGGCCTCTTGTTATCACAACAGATGCAGTGCATACACCCTTAAAGTAAAAATAAATAGAATGATTATTAGTGGTTGTTGCGCAAGTGCAGATAAGCAATTGTAATATTGTTGCTCAGCATGTCCTTGCTTATGCCAAATATTTGTGATAAAGACTTGTGTAGTACAAAAAGAGGCCATGCAAGGTCATATTTGTGCAGTCCTGAAGGCTGGGGCAGGTTGCTGCAGTGATCCCAGTGGATTCATTCAAAAAATGTGTCATCGTATCTGCTTCAAAGTGCAACATTTCCTCAGGCTCATAAAAAGAGTTGGGGAAAAAAAGGCAAAATGAGGTAGAAAAGTTTATGGAATATTCAAGCAAAACTGACTTGGAAGATTTTACAATCACTAGATTGTTATTAAGGTTAGGGTGTCAGGATTGGGTGTTAAATAACATCCACCGAAGGTGTAGGGTGTGTTCACACTCCCACTTTTTTGTCCGCTTCCACAGACAGCATAATTTGTTTGTTACAATGTGAACACCATCCACATCCTGATGCGGACGAAAGAAGTGGACCACAAAGATGTGGTCCGCTTGACAGAGGGGGGTCTCAGCTCACTTGTATACCGACTATCCAGTGGACTAGGGATGTAATATGAAAATTTAATAGCACGATTATTGTGACCAAAATGATCACGGTTATCATTTTTATCGCAGTATTATAGAAATACCCCCCCCCCTCCCATCTTTTCTGAAAATATCCAAAATGGGTCTAAATGTCTACTTTGTCCTTTTTCAAGGGGAAACATCTCAAGAAAGCTGTCCATGTGCCTTCGTTGCCTTCTGCCATGTTTTCATAAAATAAACATTGCAAACTGCGACTGCTGCTGCTTTTCCAGCCAATGAGCAGCATCAATAGGGATGTAACGATTACCGGTAAAATGGTTAACCGTGATAAAATTCCCAATGATTGGTAATACCGCTTTAAATTTTAATTATCGTTAAAACCGTGACTGATTACCGCACTTTGAAAAACTCCCAGTGATGTTGCTCATTGGCTGGAAAAGCAGTAGTAGTCACAGTTTGCAACTTATGAAACATGGCAGAAGGCAACAAAGGCACCCACATGACCGTTCTCTTGAGATTTTTTCTCCTTTATAAAGGACAAAGTAGACATTTAGACCCATTTTGGATATTTTTAAAGATGCTGGGGGGTATTTTTTTATACCGCAATAAAAATGATAACCGTGATCATTTTGGTCACAATAATCGTGATATTAAATTTTCATGTCGTTACATCCCTAAGCATCACTGGGAGTTTTTATCACGGTTAACCATTTTACCAGTAATAGTTACATCCCTACAGTGCACCATAAAGGAAGTGATGAATGCCAACTGCAATAAAGCATCAAGAAGAAGAAGAAGGAAGTGACAGGGTATTGTGTGGATAGGAAGAAAACAAAGCCAACTTGTGTGTTCAGAGAAGAAGGGTTAAAGGAGTGATGACATAACAGTTAAAAACTAGTTTATGTTATTGGCATTACTTTATATGTAAATACTCCAAAGAAAAAAACGGCATTTTTTACAGCGGAGTATTGTTTTGAAACGCCAGACCTCACTTCCTCAGTAGTACAGTTGGGTCCGGTGATGATATGGAGCTTTACCCGGAGACCACGTTGACTTCATTTTGATTGGCTACACCTTATTTCGCTATGACCTTATTTGGAGAATCTAGGTCAAGCTGCGATCGGAGTTTGCTAAAGGCTAACTGCTAGCAACATGGGCACTTCAGACAGTGAGAGCTACGTTTATCAGACAAGACAGCATTTAGAAAATAAATAAACTTACAGGTAATGACAAGGTTGTGGTCGCCTCCCTCAGTGTTGCTGCAGAAGTTTGCTTTTAAATCCATTTGTTTGAAAACCCAGACCTGACTGCTCAGAAGTTACTACTAGCTCCACATGCAGCTGAATCAGACAGGGAGGGGAGGGGGGGAGCGGACGGTGCATCAACCGTTAGGAGAGAGAGAGAGGGGTGGCGCTGTTTACTTGATAATGTGCTCTTATTGGAGCAATTAAATTACGTAGAATGATAGAACTACGTAGAATGATAGCCTGCTGTCTGATTCAACTGTTTCTGAGCAGAGAGACAAAGCTGACAGACCATAAACAGGAACTTTGATTCTCACTCTGGACATTCACATGGCCTCATCAGTGCACAATAGATCATATTATACACCCAAAACCCCAGAAAAGTGAAATTTGATGTCATGGCACCTTTAAAAGAACAACAACAACAAAAAAAGGAAAATGTGTTGTGGACAGATGTGAAGTCTCAATGAGAAGTGGAAAGATTTCCACTTTTGGTCCTGGCCAATCAATTTGCCTGTTTTTCTTCTTCTGCTTGCTTTTTTATCCTTATTTATTATTTCCCGATATTTGCCTGCGTTCCATACGTTATCCCGTACATATTGTATCGTGAGGTACCTGGTGATACCCACCCTTCTTCATTTCTATGCTTATCTATACCACAAGATACCAGGAATTCTTACACACTGTATCTTTAAGTTTTTGTTGCATTTTCCAAAATTTGGAAAACTTTGGAAAAGGGATTTGTGTATTTTGCATGGTTTCATCTATAGTTATTGAAACACAAAGTTACAGTTTATGCTCAAGACAAGGCCCTGCTCTCATTTAACTTTTACTTTGCATTGATTGCTGAATTACTGTTTTTAGAAACAACACATTGGATTTTCTTTGCCACTGAATCCAGTCAGACTTGCACAGGATTTGGATGACTGTCCTACAGTTGGCAGCTTTCTATACTGAGAGCATGTAACCTTCTATTTACTGTTGGCACAAGGCAGACATGTGCTGATCGTGGTGTTATAGACTTCTTTTGTATTTTGTCTCATTGTGTAAACCTTGGCTTTTGTTTAATTTTGAATAGGCTCACCCAGCATTATGTTTGTCAGTGTGTAGCAGTCCTACTGTATATTT
The DNA here is from genome assembly GCA_023101725.1 of Atherinomorus stipes. Classification (NCBI taxonomy): domain Eukaryota; kingdom Metazoa; phylum Chordata; class Actinopteri; order Atheriniformes; family Atherinidae; genus Atherinomorus; species Atherinomorus stipes. The sequence continues at coordinate 239,739 of JALJCO010012253.1, read as the reverse complement.
ATAGTTAGTGACTCATGAAAAAAAGCCATGTTTTAATAAACTATTGCAGGACACACATCTTTATTATGTTTTTTTTTCTGTCTTTGTTTCTTTCTTCATCCATCCTCATGCTCAATTCAGTATTTGCATATGATCTTTTGCTACCAGCTTGATTAGTATCTCCGTATCCATACTAACATTCTTAATGGATAACTTGTTTACAGGACTAGGTTGTATTGCTTATCATTAGATAATTATTTCCCCACACTTGTGACCTACAGTTAATACTGTTGACCATATCTGGACATTTTCTTGCTTCCGATTTATGGTGGAATAGCAGCTTAATCCCAGAAAAAACTGAAATAAAAGGACAAGCTGACTGTTTTGTCTCCTTTCCCTTGTAGCCCACTCTCCCTGCTTATCTGTCACCGCTTTGGCATGACTTAATTTCTACCCAGAGGAGAGTTTGTCTTGCTGTCAGTCAGGTCGTCTGTTATTTGGTCATGTTGCCCACACAACCAGCAGCAGTGTCAGTCTAAGAAGTCTAAAAAACCAACAGCATTTGAACTGTATTTCTGTACCCAAGGGCATTTGTGTGCATTTGCCTGTTTCAAACGACCTGTTGCCCATATCAAACAGTATTTTTTGCATTTGCATGTGCTGTTCTTATCTTATTCAAAAGGTTTTGCATGGTGGAGGCATTACTGTAAAGGCAAAACAAAGTTCACCTGCAAGTGCTTTTGCAATTACAGCTATTATTAACACAAATCACAAAAGGTTGTAGAATCTGAAGAACTGGATTATTAATCTACCTGTTAAGGCAGATTAAAATGATTTGGATGGATGTTCGAATAAACACTTTGATGTCCATTAACTGCAATCCAGCTCTGACATTTTGTGGACTTTTGAACAATATTATTGATTATGAAAATTAGTCAGAGAAGACAGAGACTTTTCACCTGAAAACACTAAGTTGTTTAACTCTCATACCAAGGGGAGCAGATGAAGGAAATTATTGGGCCACAGCCAGGAAAAGGATAAAAAGTAGGTTGGATGAATGTAGGTTGGGTAAGGCTGGATCTTACAAAAATCTATGCTGTTTTTGTACATTGGGCTGTTGAGATGGGGCTCGTTCCAATTATAAACACAGTCTTGGTCCTCATTAAAAATAAACAAATTAATGTTATTTACAACACTGTGCAAAACTCTCAAGTGACCCCTCATTCCTTTATTTTTGCTCCTAAAGAGGTTCCCAAAGAACTATTTGCCAAATACTTGGCAGAAACTTTATGCGCGCACACCGAAATCGACTTGCAAAGCAAATATTCACATTTTCTCTCATTTTCACTGTAGTAATGATGAATACCTGAACAATAAATGCAAAAACTACAATGTTCACAGGTCATGGCACATTTATGTTTTAAATGGCTCTGCGTTCACTCAAAGTCTCATGTTTTAGTTGTTGGTGCAGTTTTATCAGCAAATTTTTTGTTCCTGGCATGTTGTGGGTGGTGCAACGGATCAATAAACTCACAGTTTAGATTAGTTTATGGTTTAAGTCATGGATCGGATCAGTTTTCGGATCAACAAAAGAGAAAAAGGACAAGACAAATTTACCTCTCGATTTATTTATTTATTTATGTAATAAAGTATTTTTTCCATGAAAATCATTCAACTCAAGGCTCATTCCACTCAACTGTAACCCCCCCCCCCCCCCAAAAAAAAACAAAACAAAAAAACTAAGGATACATAAATTATTATAACGGGACTAGGAACGGATGACAAAATTGCAAGGTCACTTAATAACAATGATGGTCCATGATGAAAAACACTGACTGAGACCTCCTGATTGACTGACTGCTCACCTGGTGTCACTGGCAACGACGTGATGTTTACTGTACATAGTTCAGGATCGCAAATCTGCAGGGGGCTTTTATTTTGAAATCTACCTGCTTCCGTGTCTGATTTTCTATGTTTTTGCTGAGAGCTTGACGCTTTCTGGAAGCATGCGCCGTCAAAAATAGAGACGCTGCGACGAAACGCTTCTGACTTGTGACGTAGGGCTGCCTGGAGTGAAGTAAACTGTTGACTTAAAAACGGCCGTGTGCTGATTAGCCGTTTAGCTCTGGAGGTGGCGCCGCACACGAAACCGGTGTGCGCCTTTCCTGACCAGTAACTCTGTCAGTAACTAAATGTGTTAAACAGACTAAACACATAAAATAAAAAAACTGCAAATTTATTGTTCGCACATGCACGAGTAGATGAAAAATTTACTAGCATTGTCTCACATTTCAGTTGCAAAATGCAACCATTTGGTCACAGTCTGGAGCCCTGAGGTTGGAACTAGTTTCTCTGGCATACCTGGAAGACCAGGGTGAAACAACCTGTGTTCATTTGGTGACAGACTGCAGCTTCAGAGCTAGATGCCACTACATCATGAAAAAATATTCCTTTTCCCACTATACCCATCTAGTGGTGTGCTAATTGAATTCAAACAACCAAGTAGTGCTCTTTTGCGTCTCCCCGTTTAAGTGTGTTATTACCACTACCAAAGCTGCGGAGAGTCATGAATGTGAAAATGTCAACATCTTGTACATGTTGGGACATCAATGTCCTGTCAGGGAATGAGCTACAGAATGATGCATAAGTCTGTTTCCTGATTGATACTGATAAGTTATATCATGATGATTTAAAAGCTAAAATGCATTTGGCTAAGAAGTTTGTCCCTTTTTGGCTACCACATTTAAAGATGCCATGCAACATGGAGGCATTCACGTTAGTGCGCCAACACCTATGTATTTATAAATAACTCATTCTAAGCTACGAGAACACTTTCATTGGGATGTGAATGTAATTATATTTTCGTAAAATATGTATGTATACAAAGCAATACTTGATTTTTGCTAATAAAAGCCAAATTGGTTTCATACTGAACCTTTAAATTGATCAGCCATCACGATGTATGAAGCGCTGCCAGCTGCAAATAAAAGTAAAGTAAAACTTAAGATGTTACTGTCCTCAACAGTTGAATACTCTAGTTTATATGTGTTGCCCACTGTGGACCTCACACCACTGATTTTGTTCATTCAGGTGATAAAACCCAAAAAGGCATTTGACTTGTCATGGCAGGAGAAGCATGTTTACAAAGCAAAGTCTAACTGGGTAATGATTGCCAGTGAGCCAGCACCTGGCCACTTTATAGTCACATCCATTGTCTCTTCCTGCTGTCAGAAGCCAAAGTGTGTGTGCTGAAAACAACAAAATGATCTGCTGCATTTCTTTCTCTACAGAGAGTCTTTCACTTTCGAGGCTTGCATTTTACTCTCACTGTTAGGGGTGAACCTCTTACCCTGCAGCCCTGTCTTTTAATGACACATGTAACAACCAAACAACTATCTATTTCCATGGTGCTTACTCCCACTCTGTGATTGCATTGACCTTTTTGGTCCCATGGAGCTCACAAAATAGTTCTCTTATTGAAGACACAACTGACAGCCATCACTTTCAAGGGGAAGATGGAGTTACCTGCTGCGCACCGTGTCAATGCCAGCAAAAAGCACAAAAGGATGTGTAGGGCCAATAACTTTTCTCTCTGTTTACATTTGCTTCTCTACAGCAGGGAGTGCAAATGATTTTGGCTGGCAATCACAGAGACAAAGCTGTATTGAAGAAACTCTTTCTGAGCTGCCTTGAATGAATGTTTTAGACTCCTCTCAGAGTACATCTCTAAGTCTTGGTATTCATGGTATAGACTAGAATTCCCATTGTAATCAGGTTTACTCTTTTTCTAGGCAAGTCAGTAAAGATTTGTGCACTCAGAGGAAACTGGTATCGACCTTGGTGCTGCCGTTGCTTGCTAACTGCAGGTGGCTTACTTTGAAAGTAACTTGACTGTATTTGCATGGTGTTACAACATATGTCTGCATGTGCTTAATTGTGCATTGCAGCACATGCATTTCTTGAGTGCACACAAACCACATGCTTCTGCGATACCTGTCTTCCTTACATGAATCTGTATAGCTGCTATGAAACAGACTGATAAGGATCTGATGGAGAGAAGAGAGATGCCTCTGGCAGGAGCCAAGCAGAAAGCAGAGGTACAGCACTCTGCTACTTCATGCACACCCAGGAAATAGAAGAGTAATACATGATGGCCTGACTCTCCAAGGTTAGCCAGCTGTGGTGTTATTTTAAAAGGCAGGTGATAAAACACGGACACAAGGACACTTTTACATCAGTGACTGCAAGGCAAGCAAACTTGGACTAACTTTTGGAATACATCATTTGCTCCCTTGCCATTGACTTTCATGAGTAGTAAATTTGGAGCTTTCAAATGTTTGTGCAATAGCATGGATATTTTAAGTTTATTGCCACCTTGTTATTTATGTGGAATGGCATTAAGGCTGTTTTGATCAGTTGGTCATGAAGCACACCAAAAATCTGACCATTTTTGAAGTTATCAGATCATTCAAGTGATAAATTGAAATCCTTTATCAGACAATGAGAGTTATCTGATTATGACAAATTGGATTAACACACCTGATTTCTCCTCAATGCGCTGATGTCTTTGTGCACGTAGACCCTTGTATCTAATTTATGTAGTTTATTTTACATGTGCACGTGTGAAAAACTTTTTTCAGTGCCCTCTGTTAAAAAGAGGCAAGCAACACAAGCCATGTTTACATGGAGCCAGATATACTGATTGCAGTCTGTTTGAAAGCTCTGTTGGGCTTCAGTTTCACAGGGGTAAAATATTCCTTTCCCCAAACACACTGTGGTATTATTTAAATGTTGAACCAGAAAATTGTGAGGGTGCTTTCTTACAGCACATGCTCTGACTTGCCGTAAACTTAAACGTAACGAGTTATGTTTCCTCACTTTGGAAGATGGCAGTGAACAACAAAATTCCCTGGACAGCGGCAGGAGGTTTGCTTTTTATTTAAACTCAGTCTCTACGTTTTTTTCTGTGGTTTTTTATTTATTCAGGACTTTTTGTACATAAAAGCAATACAGAGTACTTCACATTTAAAATATTTTACATCCAAATAAGTGAAAGCACCTTAAGATCTTCCTAGGTCAGAACATGTGAAATTTAGTGAGTTATTCAGATTTGTTGGGTAAGTGCTATGTCAGAGTAGAATTATCTAACTTCCTCATTTTTATCCCCAACCTCATTTTGACATGATGCTGTTTGATAGCAAAACGCCTTAAAAAGACCAATTTAAGGATATTCCTTTACAGTTCTATCTAGTAAGTATAATTGTTATATTATTACCTATATACTTATACTACTTATACCTTTCAGTGTTTACACAAGTGTCTGTCAAACTGTCAACTGCCTTCAGTTTATTGGAGTAGTTCTTTTAAAGGGAACCCTATCATGAAAAATGGACTTTTTAGAGCTTTTAACCATGTTGGGGTGCGTTCACACTGTGGCTGTTTGGTCAACTTTAAACAGACCCTGGTCTGCTTCCATAAATAGTCTGCCTTATTTGGTGCAGTGTGAACACCAACTGTATCCTGGTGTGCACCAAAGAAGCGGACTGTGTTCCGGCTGGAAGCCGGGGGATCAAAACAACAACGAAAACAATGGAAAATGTCTTGTAGACAGAGATGGAGATGATAAGAAGCAGAAAAATTTCCACTTTAATCACAGAGTCCGGTTTTCTTCTTCTTCCTGCGTTTTCATCATTATTCTGTGGTTGTATTGGGGAGTATCACCCCTGAGCGAGCAGTTGTTTTAACTATGGTGGTTTAACCAGCCACTTTGGTCCACTTCGGTTACTGCAGTATAAATGCAATCCGAAGCAAAGAAAGGTGTGAAATGTTGCAGAAATCCCCGCCCAATTGAACCAAGTCCCCAGACTATCCTGGTGTGAAAGCACCCTTAGTGTGTTATTTCCTCATAAAAACTTCATTTAAAGGGACTTGATGCAAGATTAAGAAATGAGACTTGTGACTGGCGCTGCGGGTAACAGCAGCCACGAGCCAAGCCGTCACGGGAGCGTGCACAAATTGATGCTATAACATTGTTTACAACACTGATAAAAGTCTTTTTCTTTGCAGTGCCCCTTTTTAGTGTCTTTTAGTTGATCTGGATTGTTTGCTGATGGCAGCAGAGTCCATAACTGTCCCTTGCAGTGTTTGAATTTACCGCGACCGTCTTCTTCCTGCATCAAAACTGTCGGGTATGCGGAAGCAGCGTCATTCGACGTCACATCCGCAGGACAGCGCGGGAAATTTGGCCACCAAATTGCAGCCCATTATGCAGCACACAGCCTGTTCAAGGCAAAGGAGAGAGATGTGGATGGGCTCGTTCTTTTTGTTTTTTAACGCTTCATCACCCATTAGTCTAAAAAACACTGGACATGCTTGTTTATTCTTTGACAACTCCTGCCTCTAGTCCCTTTAAGGATTCATTTTCTAGTATTCATGCACATATGAGTAATCTATATGAATCTAAAGAGATTTTCAGTCTAAGCTCTTATTCCCCTCCAATGGCTGCCTTAGAAATACCTATGTAGAAATCATTTTACCAAATTTCACCAATCATGAAGTGTCCAATGCATGTGTGCAGCATTATAGCAAGACACTCACTTTGTTCAAGAGAAACTCCAAGAATCCTAACCTATCCACATTCTCTGAGACAGTCAGCCATCAGCTAATGTACTCCAGAGTTTTGAAGAAAAGCGCTCTTTTTTTCAAAGCATTTTTTGCACTTTTTTTTTATTATTTTATTTTTAGCTCTAGACGACAGCATGTTGGAAAAAATGTGTTTGTGATTGGTATGGAAGCTTATCTGTTGAACTGGATAATGGATAGACTCACCAGAAGTACTTAATGTCTTCGGGAGCAGAAAAAACCCTCAACTTTGTGTGTAAACTTCACCCCTGACAGCTTCATGAATCTCGGGCAGTAAAGTGTTTTTTCTTTGGGATTACTTCTGAAACCTGATGCAATTCCCACCATAAAATTGCCTCATGAACAGACAACACCAGTGAGTGAAACCATATCCCAGCTTAATGCTAACCGTTAGCTTATGACTTGTTAGCTAATTTAGTTGTCAGGGTGTCTGTAGTACTACATGTACCTCAAACTCCATATCAGACTCTGGGTTGAGCGCATACAACTCCATAATAGGGTAGGGCTGGACAATTAATCGAATTTTAATCGTGATTTCAATTTTGCCTTTTCACAATCATAAAAACACTGTAATCGAAGAAAAACAATTAATCCTGAAGTGAACAGACTGGTGAAGTTATAGGAAGCAAACTCCAGGGAGTATAGAACAGGAATTCATATAGACTTAGTATTCATTTTTATTGCTATTATTATTTTGAATGATATTCTTATTTTACTCCTTCACTTGTTTCTAATTTATTTTCGGTTTAATTTTTTTAAAAGTTATATTTTAAGTTGAGATATGTGGTTCAATAAACACTTTTTTATAAAATCAATGAATTATCGTGTATATTAATCGTGATTTCAATAGCAGTCAAAATAATCGTGATTATAATTTTTTTCCATAATCGTCCAGCCCTATAATAGGGTGATCGATTTTATTCCGTCAACTGGAATCTGATTATCCATCATTGTTTACAAATATAACCATGTCAGTGCCAAGGTGGTGTTGCATAAAAACTTGTGACCCTTCAGAAACTTTGACTGTTCTGGGGCAACGTCATGAAATGGGTGTACAAACACTCTGATTGGTTGAAAGCTTTGGTGGTTCAGTGCAGTCAGCCCTTTTAATTCCATGTTGGAAATTAGACACATAAAAAACTAATATTTAACATCAAATTAGTTTCTATAGTGGCAAGGTAAACAACATATTTAGCTTATACAGTATATTCCTGTAGTTTACGCTTAAAACATTTGAAAAGCATGATACAGCTCCTTTAAAGTATTTTCATAGTTTCCAAAGACAAACTTGGTAAAGGAGGCATTGAAAGCTCTGTTAGATTGTCAATCAGAGATGGTCTAATTGATCCATCAACATCCTCTAAAATGTAGAGCAGGTGGCTTCAGGGTGAAATTTAACTGAAAGGCTGCATATTGACTGACACCAACCACACACACGCATAAGCATTTCAAAGCAAGAAAAAACTTGGGCACGCACGCAGACTTGCAGACGTTTGTTCTGCGGTGCCTCCTGTCACTCAGACAGCTGATGACATTTCCAGCACAGGACACACAAACACACTCGCACATGCAAAATCCGGTCGCTGTTGATGGTCTGATATTTTATGTTCACACAGATGTAGCTTGCTTTCTGTTGGACACAAAAGTAAAAGAACAAATGAAAACATCTTCCATAAATTCTCCGTGCCTTCTCTGGAATTTATTTATTAATTTGTTTGTATATTTATGTGTGTGAATTTAGTATGTGGTTGAAAAGTTGGCTACATCCGATAAAAGGATCTTTCCTGTACTTACTTACAAAACACAAGAGGGAATGCTACCATTGCATCACGGGTTTTATCTATTTGACTCTAGCAATTGCGTGACATCCTGTGAATCAACCTCATGACATGATGTATATCTACAGTAGAGGAAGATGGAGGAACTGGCTGCCCTGATGAAGTCATCTCCATCCTGGTCACATAGCACAGAAGCTGCTTGAATTCCTCCAGGGGATGCTGCCTCCCTCCCTGTCTGTCTTCCCCTCTCTCTCAGAAGCCCCTGGCTTCAGTCTGCACATCCAAGCATGTCTCTGTATTTCTTTCACATGCACATGCACACTGTCTCAACCTCTTGGTGATAACACTGTAAGAAGGCCACAGCACTTGTGTACTGGATAAAAAAAGAAGGATACAGAGGTTAATGTTGCATATGGGAAGTCAGGGAAGAAGTATGACTCCAGCCCTCTGCAGCGGCTCCACAAAGATGCATGCAGGCCTGCACACTCCCATATTAGTGCGTTGTATATTATAAAAACCTGTAACAGCTGAGACAAGACGGCAATATCTGATCGTTAGTGCATCTTGTCTTGCATGTAAACGTTTGACCCTTGTCTTTATTTAGCAGTTACACTCATATATAAGCCGGTGACGTGTTGATGGGGAGAAACTAGCCGAGCTGGGCTAAACTGCTCTGAAAGCGGTGACAAAGCCAATTAAGGTAAAATGCCACCAGCTCAGATGTGTCTGTGTGTGTTGGGCATGAGTGACGTGTATTTCCTTGCCAATGCCTGTGTGTAAATGGATAGTGGCGTGGCATATTTCGGCGTGTGTGTGTGTGTGTGTGTGTGCTGAGATGTTCTCTTGGCTCTCCCAGCCCTTGTCAAGAAGAATTAGGGCAGACCTCTTAGAGAAGCAGAAAGAGAATACAAGCTGCTGATGCTCCCCTTCAATAAATGTGTGTGCATGCGAGTCTGTGTAAGCTATTTTTTTGTGAGGGATGTGTGTGGGGCAGGGGGTGGTCTGCTAGCATGTGTTTTTCCTCATGCTGTGTTACAATCGAACAAAATTGGTTGGATCGGTAAAAACGAAGAGAAGGAGAGAAATAAACACAATGGGTGAAAATGCAGAGATGCGGGTACCTGTAGCATGGTGCTCAGCGACCTGTTGAGAACATCTGAGCATGCCCAGTTGTCTCCTCTCGCTCCACATGTTTCCAAGAATATTCTTCATCTGTTGCTAAGCATGGACAGACACACACACACTGTCTCTTTCTAAGCAAAGATGGGATAACAAGATAGGAAAAAATGTTTCTGACATGTTTCAGCATTACTTTCTGTTTTCTGTTTGACATTTTAAACACATATGAAGACATTGCATTTTTCTGCAGCAGCACTTGCATGAGGTGCATTTGCTTCTCTGGCCCTTGAACCTTCCTTTTCCAACATTATTTTTGGTATTAACATTTAAGAAAAAGCCGCCGATTGAGGGGAAAGGACTTCCTGGCGAGCTGTAGCCGCTCAGCATAAACACTTGACTCAAAGTGGTTTAGTGGATTGAAGGCAGGGTAGGGGATCCTGGAAAAATGGTTAGAGCAAGCTACATTTAAAAGAAATGCACCCACCCGAAACCACGCCTCCAGAGCCTCTGAACGTGCGTGCCGATGGTTGTCAGAGAAGATAACCAAGAACAGCCAAGTGGATAGCTTGTTAGCTTGCCAGTAAACCGCAGAAGAATCACGTTTTGTAAAAGTGATAATTCTCTCACCTCCAACTTCTTCTGTGGTGTAAAACAACCTTACTGCAAACACCAACACCTCCATAACTTGATCCACATCTGCTTTTTTTTTTTTCCTTTAGGTGGATTTGCAGCAAACAGCTGCATAGATAAGAACAGCGAGCAGCCATGTTTGTGTGCACTGTGAGACGCTCACGGCGAATTTCATTGGATTGGATTTTTTCCAGTCCTGTCCGTTTCACAGGTGATTAATTTTTTTGTGTCAGAACATTTAATTAATTGGCTGCAATCGGAGTGTGAAGAAGACTTTAAGCAATATCGTCAAAAATGCTCCTGGAAAACATCATCCACTCTGCCTTTAAAACGGGCATGTCTGAGAAATTAATATGTTTTAGATTTTATATTTTTTTCTCACCTTTTGTCTAGTCTTTTTCTATTAACGTGATCTGTATCTGGATTCATATTTGGATAAAGCATCTGCAGGCATTTGTTTTTACACCTGCTATAAAGAGATTCTCTCATTATCTGTCTTTGGCTTGAATTGTGATCAAATCTAAATATGCAGATGTGCTCAGCAGGGGCTGCAGACTTGTCAACACGCTACATCTCCAGGTTTAGAGCTTTTCATAAAACTGTCTGGCTGCCAAATGGCCAAGCATGCTTAAAAAGTCCAGCCAGATACTTAAAACTTTCTTTCTAATTAATTGTTAACGATTTATTAAAGCTGTTATTAGGCATGCCTATACATTTTCACACGAGTTTAAGGTTAACGACGGTAAGACATAACAGCATATGTGTATCACTCTGGTCAGGCTCTTACAATTCCCATATATGCACTGAGCATCCTGTTTGGAAAAACAGATTTAAACTTATTTAATCCGATCACCTCCAATTTTTGATGTCTGCATTTATTTTTTTCTTCACTGTCTTCAAGAAATGATTATCAATTTGATGCCATGATGGTATCACCTAATGTAAATGATGTAGTATGCCAAATAATCGTTGGGCTGATTAAACATGGAGATTTTCAGTGAAGTGTTAATGAAGTACCGCTGCCTTGGCAGTTTGTCTTCATTTGTGTGTGTGTGCGCATCAGTGAGGTAATGGACATCACAAGGAGTTGGACTGGAAAATCACTGGACCGTACGCAGGTCATTTCATGTGGTTCTGTGTGTATCTACACGTGTGTAACTATCTAGTTCAGTCAGTCGGTGTAGTCTCCACAATGCCCATTCAGGTCACGGTCAAACTCGCAGAGAGGGAGGGAGGAAGAAAAAGTTAAGGATAGAGGTAGAAGGAAATTAGAAGGTAGTGCTGGACTGAATGCTCTGAGCTGTTAGAGAAAATCCTTCTCCCTGCACTTGTAAAATAAAGAATAATGTCTATGAATAAGAGAAATGGTAAAAGGATTGCAGAGGAGTTCAAGGGATGTAAAAATGTCAGAGGAGGTTTGCAGAAATGGATGTCAAGAAGCAGAAGAAGCAAGGTCCCTAGAGACTATACTAGCAACAAAATGGAAACTTAATGGAGCAGAGTCGGCTATGTGTATTTACACCAGTGCTTTTCCTTATTTGCTCCATCAAAATCCACAGTCTGCCAAGTTCTTTTTAAAAGGTTTAAAAGACTTTATATTGCAACACTGAAGTTGTCAAAAGTAGTCCAGAAATAGAAAGTATAAATCCTGTCCGGTAGTTGTTCCAACCAATAACCAGCTGGGTTTAATTATCTCCGCTGCAGGTAGGAGAGCTCGTTAGAAAAAACACCTGTTCTAAATGTACTGGCAGATCCAAAGACATGGCAGGATTTCTACTCTCAAACAATTTTAACTTTTACTTTTTACACGTGTGTGCAACACACATTTACCTTAACAAGAACAAGCTGGGATAAATGCAATGCAGCCCGATGATGTTAGTCTTGACCTTTTTTATTGGTATGGGCATAAATTCAAAAGGATAAAACGCAGAACAATTGAGTAAAAGTCAGGAACCTGTCTGCCAGTGGAATTTCAGTCTTCAGGCATCCTGAAACAAGCTAATCATTATGCTGTCACATCACTTTACAATTGCAAAGTTTCAAGGATTATTGGCCCTAAACGTCAACCTAATCACAGCTGATGTGTGATGCAGAGGTAGAAGTAGTGCCAGAAGATGCCATGTAGAGCCATTTTACTCGGTTCATCTTTTGTATCTTTTTTTGTCCCCCTCTACTAAATTATGTCATCATGTATTCGTCCTTGTTAACACAGCCATTTAATATTATTTTCTTTTTTGTGTAAAACAAGACATATTCATAAGCAAAGATTTGACAGAAGCAAAATCAACCATCAGTGTTGTGATCAGAGATTCCTGCTTTGAATCTGTGGAGTTAACACCTACAGACAAGCTCAGTATTTTATTTGTAAAACCCTGGAGGAGCCAAATCTGAATATCTGCAGCCGGAAGTTGTACAGCTAATGTGCAGGCATCGTATGAAACTGGCAAGCTATTGAGATGTTATAAGCTATGTGTAGAAGCTACTTTGTGTTTTCTGTTGTTGCTCATAACAAGCACAAAACTAGGGATGTAACGATATGAAAATTTTATATCACGATTATTGTGACCAAAATTATCACGGTGATCATTTTTATCGCGGTATTATAGAATTACCCCCCCAGGCATCCTTTAAAAATATCCAAAATGGGTCTAAATGTCTACTTTGTCCTTTTTAATGGGGGAAAAATCTCAAGAGAGCCGTCCATGTGGGTGCGACTATTACCGCTTTTCCAGCAAATAAGCAGCATCCCTGGGAGTTTTTCAAAGTGCAGTAATCAGTCACGGTTTTAACGATAACTAAGATTTGAAACAGTATTACTAATTGTTGGGAATTTTATCACGGTTTACCATTTTATCGGTAATCGTTACATCTCTACACAAAACACAATTCTAGTCATGTTACTGGTAATGGTAACCCTCGATAAAGACCTTTCTAGTGAGTAAGAGATTCTGGACCTGGGATCACATTCACCTTTGGAAGTGAGGAAGATTGGTGCATGGCTCCAGAGACGGGGTAAATTTAGAGCTGCTTAATTGTAGATGATTTTAGGTGGGTGGATATATTGTCCCCTAATTAAGCCACATTATGCTGCTGAACAAAATTCAATGCAAGTATATTAACAAATGTGTCAGAATCTCTGAGCCTTTTAACTAAAAATAGACATGCACGAAGCTGTACAGTTAACATGCTCACATTTGCTCTGTCTGGCCTGGCAGGGTTTGCTGGGCCAAGGTCCCCAATGCCAAATGTTAGCCCCGAGGGAGCCCTGATAAAACCCTACTTAAGCCCAGGAAGTGACAGTGGAAATGTTACAGATTCTGGCAAGCACCCACTGGGGTGCTTTTTGCCCAGTAGCTTAAATTTGTCTTGCAAGTGAGAACTGGCAGCTCTGGTCGTTATTTGGTTGCTGTTTGGCTTTTACTAAAGGAATATAGCCGAGCCAATTTTGTATAGTTCATCCCCTTTTACTGAATCAGAAAGAAGTGGGTGTTACACCGGATGCAGAATTGAGACTGTAAGAGATTTTGTTTTTTTCCATGCGAAATCTAAGAAATATACAATCTTCAAACCTCAGCCTCCCTTTCCAAACATTAAGAAAAATGCATCATGGGGCTGCTTTGGAGCCACTTTTTGGTTTGTACCCTCTGGGCTACTCTAGTAATATTATGATGGGAAATAGTGGAGCAGAGCAGAGAAGCAACCCTCTGCATTTTTGAGGAGGAAATGCCTGTTCTGAGATCATGAAATATTTATTTTTACTTGCCTTTGATTCAACACTCATTAAATCTATACTGCACTCATTTGTCTACATGTAAACACCACATGATGCACTTTGACACTTGCTGCCGGTTCTGGTTGAAGTGGCCTTCAGCTTGCAGCACATCTCCTCGAAAACATTCAAATTTGTAAGAATGCACCTTCATTTTCATTTCTTTGTCTTTCAAACTCAACTTTTCAATTGTCCTCTCTCTTCACATGTAGTCTAAATGAGTGCAGAAAAGCAGATTAAGAAAGTCCCAAACACTCAAGTCAAAAAAGCTCCCTTTTACTGGTCACACTTGGTTTGGAATGGCTAAGTAGATGGATTGGCTCCTCACATTGCAGCTATTTCATGTCACACCTTCCTTCCCTTTCTCACTGTAATGCTCTTTTTCGCTTTTATGCTTCCTCTCCTCTACTCGCCTCTCTTCCCTCATCCAGTGGGCTAAAAACCCAATTTATTTCTGTTGCATAGGAGAGGCTTGTGAGGGTCTCGAGGGTTATGGAGGCTGATATGTTGTCAAGGTAACGCCACTGTCAGTGGCATGGCCTCTCAAGCCTGCACACTAGGTACTGTGAATGTATTAATTAATTAATTGGAAAAAGTAAGAAGGAAGGAATGGAGAGGAGGGATAAAGTGGAGAGGAACTGAGGAGAGATGAAAAATGGATGAAACAAGAAGGAATGTGGAATAAAAGGAGGGATGAGAGAAAATCATGGAAACAGGTGGAAAGGTGATGCTACAAATTCCTCAACACTGATGGCATCCCCTGCTTGTCAAGCTGGCTAGAAAAAAAAAAGACCCACATATACGGCAACTGTCAGTCAAGTCAGTCAAGTGGCCCCAATTGGCTGTCAGCAGTTGTCATGGTAACTATCCCCATACTCCTGCTGCCATGCAGCCCACCCCTGTGAGCAAAGGAGCAGAAATGTGTCTCCAGTGTATGTGTGTAGGGGGGAGACAAAGAGCACCCCCCCGTACAGTCACCAACCTCATGGTGGAGCTCCGTCAGACATTTCAGATAATTAGAGAGTATCAGCTGAAGATGTTGCTTCACCATCTCTGTCTGTGTGTCTTTTAACTTATTTTTCCTGTGTACCTTTACCTCCCGTTTGCACCCGTTTTTACCAACTTAAGAGGGAGGCTGAGGGAGCAAATGAGCATTAAGGAGGAAATGTTTTCCTACCTGCCTCAAATCATCTGACAGTTCCTGTTTCAGTCACTGACAGCAGTCACTGGTGTCGCTTTAGAGGCATGACCAGGATAGCAGGGATTGGAATGGTATAGTTGGCCCACAGGGAGGAGAAAGCATGGTTTGACAGCAGTCAGAGATCAGCACTATCATATTTGCCTATGAGTTAGGTGTCACTGATAACGGCTGAGACTTCTACGTGTGTGTGTTAAAGCAACATGAAAGTAAGCTGTACTTTGGAAATGTGAAACGGAGATATAGAAAGTGTGACTCAAGTTGATAAAATTGGATGCTTTCGCATCTTGGTGCTCCACAACTTTAGGAGGCAAACACAAAGAAACTAAACAGACAGCTTGAGAAAACTTTTGTAATGTTTAGAGGAAAATGCAACTCCATTTGCGACCAAATGTGGAAATAAGTATGTTTGTCCCAACTTGGATTTTACATGTCCACCGTGGAACAGAAGTGAATAAAAATGCAGAATTTTGCAGGTGATTGTAAATTTAATGAACATTTTAAGTGTCAATTGTGGTCAAAAATAATAAATGCATAGTTTGATGACCAGGAAGCTTAAAAAAAAAAAAAAGGTATAATTACACAATGCTACCATGACATAATTATTACGTTTTAAGAGGCTTCTAAAAATACTAATGCTATTTTAGTCTGGTACTGTTATTCCTGCAGACCTCTGTGTGACTCGGATGGCGGCTTTAAGCTTTCTGCTGCATGCCTCTGGATGAAAAGAGAGAAAGAGTGGGAGAAAAAGAGACAGAGCCATGACTCATTCACATTATCCTCTGAAGTGGAAATCCTGAAAACATGTTGCACTCGCACATACAGAAACGCGCGCTCGCGCACACCGCACACGCGCAGGGGGAGCCCAGGAGCCCATTTGGAGTGCCACCATGTGTGATGTGCTTTGAGCAGTAGCCAGTCATACGCTGTGAAACATCACATTCTCGCTCAAATGGAGAAAGTGGATTTTTTTAACTTGTGTTTCTCGCTGTACTCCCAACTCAGAGCAGGAAATTACTCCCAGCCTCCGGACAAATAACTGCACATTGTTGCTGCATCCTCTTTAGTGTGAAGTTCATGCAAACACTGTGTTGAATGTGGTTTAATGATTTCACTCACCTCCTACACATGTGAATATGCCATAATGCATTTGCTACTAATGGAAGGGTTTTGTGCAGAGAGCAATGGCAGCTTTGTTGTGTAAGCCTCATCACTGCATCAAAGCAAATTAAAACACATTAAAAGGCAAAAGGCATGCTTCACTGTATATTCTTCAAAGTGCATTCATTTTTTTGACATAGGAAAGTTCCTTTGGCTAATTTGCCATTATTTCCTCAAGCAGCTGGACTCCTTAGCAAATGATGGCACAAAGCTAATACAAGAATGATTTGCCAAAATAATCAGTGAACTGTTTCAGTCTATTAATTACAAATCCTCCAGCTTATCTTCTTCTTCTAAACCTGAGGTGTCCAAGAAATTAAAAAAAAAATCTTACCATTTCAGATAAAAGGAAACAGGTTACAGAGGTAGGTCAACAGTCTAAAGGTCTGTTTAGACAGAACATGGTATTCGCTGCACTCACTGTGTTTCATTTCGCTGCTTAGCAGAGTAGTTGAAACATTCAAGCATGTCATTTTGTTGTTGGTTGGTGGGGAACTCCTGGTTTGTTTCTATGCATTTTAGATGTTGCCACTTATCAGCAAGGGAGATCCACCCAGCCTGGTGGTGTTCATCACAGTTGCATTGCAAGCTGTTAGACGAGCCAATAAATGGGTAGTGCATCCTTAGATGTGTTTTTTGAGCTGTAAGCAATGTAATTACTTGTTGAAATCCGCCAATACTGTTATTGATATTGGTAAATTTATTTATTTAAACACTGGGGTTTTGTGGGTCACAAATGACTCAAAACGCCTTTACAGGGTGCAACCAAGTTTTGTTCTTCATTCTAAGACACGATATAAAAGAGAACTTTGTGCTCCTCTACGTCATGAGAAAATAAAAATAAAAAACTTCTGCCCTTTGCTCCAAAATCTAAAAAATGGGGGTTCCTTGCCTTGCAGGCATAAAAGCCTGGGTAGTGTACCATGGTACTTCAGCCAGCTGCTCTGGCAGACTCTTGCTGCCTGTGGTGGGTGCTAGGGTGCTGCAGCATGTTGCTGCTGGTACGAACTAAGCCTGCTGTCTCCCCAAAGATAAACACTCCGCAAAAGTCAGAAGACAGAAAGAAAGAAAAAAAAAATGCCCGAAACTACCAAATCTAGGGGTGCCCAAGTCCAGTCCTTGAGAGCTACCATCCTGCACAATCCTTTCTCCACCACACCTGAATCAAATGAATGGCTTGTTACCAGGCCTCTGCAGAGCTGAATGACATGTGCATGAGGGAATTAGCCCTTTGATTCAGATGTATTAGAGAGGGTATGTTCTAAGAATGGGCTCTATGCATGACTCCACTACTTCCTGAACTTAAGGTAGCTCCTTTGCTTCCTGTCTTTCATTACTGGACGAACTGATTAATCCAGGTGTGTCTGGCCAGTTACTGAGATCAGACACACCTGGACTATTCATTTCATCCAGTAATGAAAGACAGGAAACAAAGGAGCTACCCTAAGTTCAGGAAGTAGTGGAGTCGTGCATACAGCCCATTGCTGCATAGCAGTTCTTGAGGACTGGACTTGGGCACCCCTGAACTAATCTATGTCACGAGTGCCTTTTGGCTGCCATTCAATGATTTCTGGCTGTGTATTCATAACCTGCCCACCGCTTCCTGATTATACCACTGTCCCCTGATCCCCCCCGCCCACACACCTACCAGTTTCTGGTATTTTTCAAGATTTGGCAGTGTGGGAGGAGTTACTCAAAAAGTAGGTAGTGCTATGAATAGCTGGCATCTTAGAAGTACGTGGAGTGGTTGGTATACTTAAAATTTCTGCCCCAATTGTTTATTTTTTAACAGCCTGTCTAGCAAAAAAAAAAAAAAAAAAAAAAAAGATGAAAGGGGATGAACACCCTGTGTAATACAAGGTGACTTACAACTACTCTGCTATATTTAATTGACCTAGAAATCAACCAGTAGTTTGCACAAACCTGCCTAGTGAAGGCAAACACTGGTGGGTCATGTTTGCATTTTTTGGGAGGAAAACAAATTACTTGAAACTCACCACTGCGCATGATACTTAATGATGATTGAAAAATAAGCAGGTGTTTTCCTATGTGTTCCCTGGACCACGCTGGTGAGCTGTCCTTGCCAGTGATTAGCCACTCAGCTGGATGAGAGAAGTTCTTGTTTTGACATGCTTCATCGAGTAGCTGTCCAGATGACAGTGTCCACTGTTGAAGGTTTAATCAAGTGTTCCATTTACAGCAGAATTACTTTTCCACTGCAAACAAACCGTGGCATTCTCGTGTGGCTGCCTTGGGCGTTCAAGCATCAACCACAAGATCTCCCATCACCCAGTGTGATTAGATGATCTGCTGCACCTGCGCCTCATATAGACTTCCCCCCGCTACTTTAATCCCCACTGCCAGCAATGGTAAAGGTGCTGTAGGATCAAAATCTAGACCGACATGCACTGATGTAATAAAAAATGTCTAGATATGGAACACAGCACTCAGTGCAAATTAGTAGCTCCTTTATGTCTATGACAGAGAATTTAGCTGTTTTAGTTAGAATTCGATGGTACGGCAAGTACAGTAGTGGTTTGGTGATTTTAACAGAAACATACAATATTCTTGGAGATATCTTTTAAAATATTTTTTGAAAAGTAAAAGGTAAAGTAATGGTTGATAAATGCATGGAAACTGTTGTTTTTCTGTGATTTTAATGCACCGTTTATCCATCTGCTGTTTTATTACCACATTGGTTTGTCTCATTTATCACATTAGTTTGACGACATCAGTGTTTCCACCAGGAGAACTGGTGGTTAACTGGTTGTGTTCACTGATAAACACAGCAAATCTTATATTTAACTCTTTTATATCTTCCTGAACTGAATTGTCTTATTGAAAGTGAGAAGGTTGATTTTTTTTTCCAACCCTTTTTTTTCTAATCAATTATCCACATGAACAGTGAGCCAGCAGCTTTCTGATTTTCTGTATCAGCCCTTTTTTTTTAGTTGTGAGCTGATAGTCTGCTAGTTTTGTGTCAGGATATGTTCAGGCAGCTTCTGTGTAGGTGTTTATGGACAATAAACAGATTATAAACACATTTTGAGATCATTTATTTAGTTTTGCCCATATGTTATATTAATGCAGTTGTTTGTCTCTGTCAGATTATACAATAATTCAGGACCTAACTGCATCATTATGTTAAAAAAACAAAAAAAAAACATTTAGTCTTTAGTTAAACCTGGTTGAGATAACATTTTCAAAATAGAAGAGCAGACACACACTGTTTCTACACTTTATCTAGGAACAGTTTAATCAGATCCATCATTTTTGATGTCTGTGTTGCTGTTTTCTTTTTTTCCTCAAACGCACAGTAGTAATATTAATTGCTGTGCTGACATATAGATTTTTATTTTAGGGATGCATGATAACCATTTTTGAAAACCAATTCCGCTAACCGATAAATTCCAGCTCTGAAAGGCCGATACCGATACTGATAACACACATTAACTATACCAATTCAAAAACTCCAACTGTGGAGGGTAGCTTGTTTCTAAAACAAGGAGGGAAAGTGGTTTGGAAGCATATGGGGTCTCCCCTGTGGAACAGTAGCTTTCTTTCCCCAATCACAGTGTCTCAGCGCGAAAAGCTTAAAAGTGGGATTTTCAGCCTCTGCATGTCTGATCTCAAAAATTCCAACTGTATGGTGTATAAGTTATCGGGGCAAGCCGTCATGATATCGGACTTATCGGAATGACGTAATAATTTCTTGTTATTGGCCCAATAATTATTGTGCATCCCTATTTTATTTATTTATTTATTTGAACAAATGACACCTTTTGGAAGTAATTGGTGTGTTTACTCTTTTTCTGCTAACTCTGCATGGTTTTAGTGATTTTAAGAAAATGCACTGTTGATTTGTGGCGTGCATTGTACTGTATATGGACTGGTCTGGGCCAAAACGTGAGGCCCATGTTTTAGTTTCAGTTATTTTTTGTCCCAGTCTTCCCCTGAGTCCAGCTATGATAAGTAGCAGTTTGGTCTGTGTTGCTGAGGGTGTGTTCTCCATCATTAATCAGGCTATGATTATACTGGTGCAAGAGGAAGAATGAACTGAAAGGTTTTTGGCATATAATCATCTAAGATGGATAATTGTGTCCTGGTGGAAATGGTCAGTTTTCACTTGGGACATTAGCCCCCCTTAGGGAACAAAGGAGGCAGACACATTCTTAAGTTTGCATGGGCGTCGATTATGAATGGAAACCTCTACAGAAACTAACCGTGCATAGGACATCTCACCTATATACTTCAAATGCTACTGTAGTTGAAGACTTCTTGGAAGTTACCTAACAATGACAGGAATGTTTGAATCATCTTATTTACTGTAAGCGATGCTGTAATTCACAGATAAGCAAGTGGGTGTGTTAACAAGTGAGAAAGTGAATGAACAAAGAACCGGACTGGAAAGCTATCTGACCATTTTAAAACATTATCAGAAAAGCTGGCACCTTGAAAGCAAAATATTTACAAAGGAGCAGTTGCTTCAAGCTTCAGTAGCTCTGTAAATATCCAAAGTGTTCTTATTTTAAGTGCAAACACAAATGAGACGGCTAAGACAAAGAGAGACAGATCCAGCTATAACTAAGCAGAAGGAGCAAAACTGTTGTGTTAGAGATGCTGATACTTAAAACCATTTCACAGCCTACTCTGCAGCACCTGTTGGTTTCTCGGCTTTGTCTATGAGCCTTTTACAGTTGCTCACAATCCTGAGGACTGAACGGATTATGGGAGGCACAACTCCTATTTTCTTCAACCAGGGCATGTCAAAAAAGATAAATGGATTTTTAAAAAAGAGCAATCGCGTAGATTTTGAAAACATATTAGTGATTCCCCTAGTCTTCTCTTCTTTAGACCATTAAACACTATCATCGTTGCTGTGATTCACCACATTACTGAAAAATCAGAATTAATGATAAGCTTTCATGCCACTTTCATATCAGACCATTTAACTCGACTCAGCACCTCTCCCTCCTCTTCAAGGGGGAGCATGACATAAATTCTTGGGGATTGTATTAATGCTTCTCTGAAACTCGGTGGTTTGCTGGAAATGAAGACTGGACAATACATCACTCATGGGAGAGAGTATTAGGTCGGAGCTAGCGTTTCTCAAGCATGAAATGAGGAACTATAAAAGTCTGAGTTTTGAGTATGGTAGATAATGCTGAGGCATATCCAGAGCTGTTGGTGTCTTTTCTCTCTCTACACACTTTACAAGACTTTCACAGGATTACTGTATGCAGAGCGAGAGATAACATGCCAACTCATGGCTAACAGAATGCACAAATAGATGTGTTAAGCGTGCGTTCACTGCCTACATTTCAATGACAAATGTTTTCTCACCAAGAAAACTTTGTTCTGTTTTTAACTTTTTTGTTTGTCTCTCCGCAGAAACCTGCTGGACAGGGACACCTTCTCCAAATCAGACCCAAGTAAGATCTTCTATTTGTTTGCACACAAAAAATATGATTTGTGAATAAAGAAATTGGGGATGAAACAAGAAGCAGTTGCAATAATGATAAGATAAAGTTAGGAAATAGAGGAATAATTTGGGTTCAAATGAAGGGCTTTTATTCACTTGTTTGTTTTTGCCTTATATAGTTGAGCCAATCCTTATTTATGTGTTTTTTTGTCCCACATGTGTGCAGACTTGGCCTGAGGCACATCTGACTAATGCATGAAGTCAATAAAAAGCTTCCTATATAGATTTGCATACATAAATCTCTTCACAGTCAAATTTGATGTAAACCAAAGCCATAGAAGTAAGTGGAAGGAATAGTTCAGTCACTTCCCTGAGCACTTACAAAGGTGTGACATGACTTATTATAAACTTGGCTGTCTGAAAACTTGAGTTTCTCAAGATTTCCAATAAAAATAGTTTCATACTCTCCTTCCTTAACATCCTGGGGCCTCATTTATAAAACTGTGCGTAGGATCTTTACTAAAAGTGTACGTGCGCTAAAAACCCAAAGTTTGCATGCGCCAAAAAATATTCCGATTTGTAAAACCGGGCGTACGCAAACATCCAAGCAATTTCCCTTTCATAAATCACACTCTTCCTGGAAGTTTGCGCGGGTGAATTTGGCTCATATCCCGCCCCCTACACACTCACCTTCTACCATAAACGGTGATTGCAAAGCACCTTATGGATATTTTTGCATATAAATAAGCCAGCTGATCTGAGGCATTTCAAGCTTGATCGTGGCGACTGAGAAGACAAGAAAAGCAATTTCACAGAGATTCAAGTTGCTTGTTGGTGATATGGGGGCTCATAAAAACATTTTATTTGGACTTCACAGTGGAATCACAGATAAACAGAAGTGACAGCACGTTGCTGCAGCGGTGAATGACGTCAGCGGTACTTCATTCATCCAAAGACCGATGGCTCGCTCCACAGAGCGCATTGTGGTCAACAGCTGCACACTGGGACTAAACAGTTCCGGGGGGTCGGTCGGGTCCGGTTCAGTACAGATCTAGGAGTTTGCAAACTTTTTGAGCAATGACCCCCAAGATAGGAGACGTTGGAACTCGTGATCCCCGTGATGACAGCCTATATCAGATCAGCCTGCAGCATCTCTGTATGTGAGGCTGGAAAACTGTCAGAATCTTCATGAATTAGGAAGATAACGTGATTGTTGGTGATTATGTGCACAGCTGTAAAAAAGCATGATGAAAAACAACTTAAATGACCCAGATATTGGTAAATTGTTTTTTTTAATTAATAGTAAGACTATAATTTATTTCTTTAAAAAATACATACGTTTATATTACAAATTAATCTCTCTATATTAGTAGATTTATTTTGAGAGCCCTAATAAAATTTTTTAAATGGATTTAGTTTACGGCAATTGCAACGGTCTGGCGACCCTACTCTGAAATGATTCAGGAATCCCCAGTTCGGGAAAGGTCGCTCTGGGGAATCTATCGGTATCAGTCAGTAATAATGGCCCAGGAAATATTTGTGGTCTCTAAAATCTCTCCATCCTGATCCTTCTCTCGCCATAATCTTCCAGCAGTGCAGCGCATCCAGTGAAGCATTGTGCACGAGTGTCACTGCAGTATTTATGTTTACTCTGTAATTATAAATAGACTGTTGCTACACATCTTGTTACAGTTAACCTACCAATAAGTGCCATCGCTATGCAATTGAAGATGTACAGTAGCTCTTTTAGATGAGGCTTATGGAGTGCAGCTCAATCCAGGTAAAGACAGGGGTTTACAAGGGTCTAGAGTCTGATATGATGGTGAAATGCATGGACGTGGCTTAAGCGTCGTCGTCACCAGCGGTGCCGCCAGTTCCCCGTCTCCAAAGTGTTCATTCGCAAGGTTCAGAGTTTGCATACAGGTGCGCACATTTTCCCGTCAGGTTTGTTTTTATAAATCAGAAACTTTACCTGGAGAATCACTTACGCCACTTTCAGGCTCTGTTTTGTGCGTAAGCAAGCTTTAGAAATGAGGCCCCAGAAAATAACTTGTTTCATTCCTGCAGCCGTGACCGGTGTATCGCTAAGCTCTTACGTGATTGATTATAGTTTTAGCTGTAGATATATTAAGTGGCTGCATTTCCTGTTTATCAACGCTCCATAAATGTTCTCCGTTCCTAATTGAAGACATTTGTCTGAGATGCATTTTTGCTATCAGGGTCAGTAGGGGGAGAAATGAGAGCAGTTCATCCTAGCAGCAAGCAGCACACAAAAATCATGCTGTTGCTGGAGAAAACTGAGCATTAAATATATAAAAAGACACATGGATACACAGCATGTTTTGATATATATAACAATATTAATTAGGGATGCACAATATTGGAATTTTGGCCGATATCCAATTTGCCGATATTTTAAAACTCATAAAACTCATTTTACTTACAAAATCTCACGAGATTTTATTGTTCTGTTACAAAATCTCACGATATGTCATGAATTCTCACGAGATTTCATAACAGAATGATAAAATATTGCGAGATTTTGTTAGTAAAATAGATCAATACTGCGTTTTTTAAATGTCAATATGATACCACCATATGAAAATATCACAAAATTTTCGCGAAGTGTTGTGAGATTTCATAACGGAATGATGAAATATTGCGCGATTTCATTAGTAAAATATACCGATATATATACTTTTTCCCACAACTAGTCTTTAGAAGTTTTAAAGTCTGTAAAAAAGAAGTTTTTGAAAAGAAGAAGAAGAAGAAAAGTTTTTTTTCGACTTTAGAAACAACAGGCTTATTGGTTAAATATCGGTTAAATATCGGTGGGGTGGCCGATGTCCGATGCTCAGTTTTAAGGCCGATATAGGCCAATACCGATAGGGGGCCAATTATATTGTGCATCCCTAATATTAACAATAATCATAATATTAAAAGAATAGAATTTCAATATTGAGTCAGCATGTGATAATATTGTCATTAAATCTTGGCTGAAAAAAAAAAAATTGTTGAACTGACTGGATTTTGTAAAATCCGTTCAGTTCCTTTCCTCATAGTTAAAGTATGATTTCAGTTTTGAAAATATGAGAGAAAACTTAAAAACAAAAGTAAAGATGAATTAGCCCGATGGCAGTATATTGCCATCCTCCTGTTCTTAAATTGCATTATGACAACATTATCATGCGCACTTTTTGCAGGGACAAGTGCAGACTGCACCATTCCTAATAGAACATACACACATGCTTACTGATTTACTTCATTCCCGATGGAAAATTTGAGTGCAACTGTCTGCAAAACTTGAAATGTACTAAATGATTATTGGCAATTAACACTGCTTGACTTGTACAGAAGTGCATTAACAGAACTTGGCTTGTCTGCTGACTATTTCTGTCGCATCTGGTTGTTGCCTGGAAACCTCAAACTGACTGAACAAGTGTGTGTGGAACAAGTCCAATTGTCTACCTCTTCACAGAAGAATGAGCATAGTTGAAATTATGATATCAATATGACTTTTATGGCTCACCAGTTCACACACACACACACACACACACACACACAAGTCGGCAAAAAACAGTGTGTCAGCGAATTTACAAGAGCATGGGGTAGAAAAATGACTCAAGCCAATGATGGTGATGACATTGATGAGAACAATGGGAAGGATGACAGTGATTGGGAAGACGAGGAGGAAGAAGAAGCCAAGGTTTAACCATACGTTCAGGCATTCTTTTATGCTGAGTAGCAGTTCTGATTATGCTGAGCGTGGTGTCTTCAGTTTCCTGACATGAACCTGGCTGACAGGTGGAAAAAGCAGGGATGTACAAGAGGGAGGAAGAAGGAGACCGTTGAGATTCCTGGAAATATTGAAATATCTTGGCTATGTCACCTGATGGTAAAAAAAAAAAAAGATACCTCTGATCTCTCAAGAGCAGTGATCCAAATAAAAAGATCAAAGCTCCCTGGTAGAAGTGGAAAAAAGACAAATCCAACATTTTCTGCTCTATTACTGCTTCAAATCTGTCTACCCCCTCAAATATCACCTGCCCATGTCTGTCACATACAGAGGGACTAATCTATAGATATAGATAGCTCTATCTTTCTGTCACCTATCTGGAAAGAACATCAAAGCCCTGCAGAAATAAAGTGCAATGAAGCCTTTTAGAGAACTGCTTTGTTTTGGGTAATGACCTAAAACGATCATTTTCACTATCTGAAGATGGATGTTTAATGTCCAAAAGTAAAAAAATGTTTGGTTCTTTCATGTCTTTTTTTTTTTTATATGTGTCTTTAATCTTATTCTAATGAAACCATGAAACACTATGACATTTGAGCTTAATTAATTTGCTCATTTTTTTTTTCAAAGCAATATTCTTTTAGTTTTCTCTTAACTAGCCTTCCTGTCAAAGAGTTGGGGGGAAGAGGGGTAGTTGTAAAGACGTTCTAATTGATATTCTATGATTATGAAGTTGCTCAGTACAGCAAATGAATAACTCATAACATTTTCCAAAAATACCATGACAGCAGCTGCAGTGTGCATGGTTGATTATTCATGTTATTAACATTATGTATCTCTGTTTTTCACAGTTTGTGTTCTCTACACACAAGGCATGGGCAACAAGGAGTGGAGAGAGGTCAGTGTATGGCACAGACTGTGCAGCTTCAGTTTGCATCACCTGAAGCCAGTCTATCTATATCTCCAGGGTCCTTTCAGTAAGAGAGATGCAGACTTATTAACATACAGTAGTTTAATTGAACTTCATAGCTTTAGATTCTCTTCGTTTGTGCTATTTTTTCAGGTATGTGAAGAGCAAACTGTCATGTATTTGCTATAATTAGCTAAGCACATCTTTACTTCTTTTGAAAATGTACCAGCTACAAAGCTAGGGAGAGTTGCAAAGTTATTATGATACTTTTTCTTGAGACCATCAATTTCTGCACAAAATTACATGTTAGTCTGCGTGGAGTTGATTTAATAATTATTTTCTTGCTCCACAAAATGATGGATGGACCAACAGCTAATTATTGTCTGGGAGAATAACAAATATCAGTCCAATACAATCCAGCTTTAGTTATAAAACCAAGCAACTGCACTGGGCTAAAGTGTCATACAGAGAATAAGTATAGCAAATATCATTAGTGAAAAAGATCCTTTAGTGGAAATGAAACGGCAACCAACCTACTTTACTACTACTAGTTTAGCCTTCTTATCAATAATTATATACCAAACGTGAAAAATATAAGCATATAAAAGAAAAACTTAGCGAAGTTTTATGTTTTAAGGACAAGGTCACCGTCATCTTGCAGTACTCTAAGCTCTGACGTCACCGGGTTGGTTAGTGCTGTGGTCCTGAATGAGTCCTCTGGTCCACAATTAGAAAGATAACAGTGTGAATGACGGAAACTGGTGAGCCAAAGGAGACGAAAAGACAAAAGGGGAACCACTACTGTATCCTCCTGGTTCTATAAGCAAGTTTTCCAAAGTTTAGGTTGAAGACAGAACAGTTTACAACCTTCAGGCTGAACCAGAAACCAGTCCTGCTGGTGCTGGCGACTAGAGATCATAAGGTGAGAATTTTCTAGAGAAAATTAGGAAAATGATTAGGGGACTTGGGGTGAATTCCAATTCCTGTCTTAAACCTCAATCTTTACCCTCAATCTCAAAAATGCGCACTCCCGCGAATTGAAAGTGCTGTCCAGGATCTGGACACTGGACTGGCCTCCCAGCTTTGCTTTCCATCATATTCACCTTCTAAAATGTGTTACAGCTTGTTAATTATAGTGCAGCTGGTTATTCCTGTTGATTTAATGCAGACGCAGAGCGCAAACCAACCTGGTGACATCAGAACTTAGAGGTACTGCAAGATGGCGGTGCTCTTGTCCTAAAAACATAAAACTTTGCTATGTTTTTCTTTTATATACATATATTTTTCACGTTTGGTATATAATTATTAATAAGACCAAGACTCAATCTAGTAAATAAAGTTAGGTTGGTTGACCGTCTCATTTCCACTTTAATAACTGCCATGAGATGCCTGTCTTTTGAAGTCATGATTAACTTTAACTAAAACCTATAAAAAAAAAAAAAAGAAAACCCTCGCATTTTTAAATGGATTTGAAAGAGTTAAATTAACTATTTTTCTTTTAAAATTGGGGTTATGTGGAGTACTTATAAGTAATAATGTCTTATCCGCTGTCAAAGCGATCTCACTTAGGAAGGTTGATAACAAATTCTGAAAGGGGAGCTAAGCTTGCAGCTACTGTAAATGTGTCTGATATCATTTTTTTACCCCCAGCTAAACAAAAAACTAAAAAAAAAAAAATTAAAGTGGTGAAAAGAAACTCTTTATCTTGTGAATTTTACACGTTGCCCCTTTTGCATTGGACAACATTAAAGGTGTCATTTTCTAATTAATTACTTAATTGATGAATTACCTACAGTACTAATTTACCTGTTCAATCAAATTATTTTTTAAACAACATCACCAA
This sequence comes from Atherinomorus stipes, assembly GCA_023101725.1. NCBI lineage: Eukaryota > Metazoa > Chordata > Actinopteri > Atheriniformes > Atherinidae > Atherinomorus > Atherinomorus stipes. Next base: position 211,552 of record JALJCO010012253.1, on the reverse strand, counting down.
AATCTCATAAATCAAAACATCACTCCGTTTCTTGTTGAGAAGCTGGCCATGGCGGCAGTCATGGTGCAGAATGATCTTTTTTCTCTTTGATTTTATCACACGTTAATAGACACTTTTGTGTAGATGTGTCAGATTTTAGACATTAATTTCCTTCAAACCTCTGACACTGACAGAAATTTGCTCTCCAGACCTTTATAGCTGTGGTCTTTGAATCTCTCACGCTACAGTATGACTCCTTTCTTTAGCCATGGTTTGTCACACTGGTCATCTTTCATTTGGGCCAGCTGGGAATCGCGTTAAGTGGCCAGCAAACTCGATGCAGAAATCCCCAGGTGTGGCATTGAAGGCTGACTTTTGCTCTTGACATGTCTTGCAACACTTAAAGAGGAAAATTGCAATGAAAAAATGATAATGTCAGAATATTTACTTGCTTTTTAATTGTGTACACAATACTTATATTAATGTATTAAAGTTTTATTAATAGTCTTCAGTATTTGTTCATGTCCAGTATGCTATACTTAATGAATCTCTGTAATTTTTTAAGAACATGTGTTCTGTCTCATGTGGCTAAACTGCCAGCACCAGTTTCACTACAATAAATATTCATGAATGTAAATGAGGGGGGCAAATCTTGCTGCCCCAATCATTTTCTGTTATTCATAGTTTTGAGGAGCCCGTCATCTGCATGCATTATTAACAGGCCAAGTTAAATGCCAAACGGGAGCCTACCTGACCCCCATTGACTCCATATTTTAGCTGCTCTGCATTCATTACACTAAAGCTGGACATAATCTTCTGTAACCAGCATCTCCCCTGATGTGTCTCCTGAGGGATAGACTGCAGGTGATTAGTTATTGACACAAATTACTGCAACTTCACAGGATGCCTGTAAAAGCAGTGGTTTTTGCATGTGTTTGTGGGTGAGAGAGAGAGGGTGGATGGAGCCTTTAAATATGGTAAGCGTAAAGAGGAAATGACCATTTAGAAAAACTGAAATGTGTTGAAGAAAAGAAAAAGTGTTGACAAATACTTTTGTCCAAAGCTGTTGTCTTATCTAGTCTGTTTGCTTTTTTTTTTTAGTTTGGGAGGACAGAAGTGATTGACAACACGCTAAACCCAGACTTTGTTCGGAAATTCATTTTGGACTACTTCTTTGAAGAACGGCAGAACCTCAGATTTGATTTGTGAGTAAGATTTCCAATTCTGCATGTCTGTGTCATTTCTTAGTACGTTTTCAGGAGGCATTTGTGTTGTGGTTGTCTCCAGCAGTTAACAATTATTAAGAGTTATTCCTCCTTCTCCAAGTAGAAGTTTTAACCGCCCTTTTCTCCACTTTCCAAAAGAATGAATAGACCTGGAATTTCCAGGTTTTACATCACAGTGTTGGTATTACCAAAGAAAGTTGCACAAATTTTTCATGTTTCAAATAGATTTTAGAATCACTTTTACAGATACCTTAACTGTGACATGCAACAACAAAAAAATAATCAAAGCCTTTTTACTGAGATGTAAAAAGAAATTTTCTGACAATAACACATTCCAATAATCAGTGTATTTTCAAATGAGATAAGAAATTAGACCAGAGCATACATATTATTATGTTTATCTCTTCTCTAAAGCCTGCACCTTTGTTCCCTCTGCTGACTCACAGCTTCTCATTATTTACCGCTGAGTAATCTTGTGATTTATATTTTGTTTGTTCACATCAAATTGCTCCTACTTTTTGTGGTAGAGTCACAGATCAGCTCTACGAGTATGAGGAATTGGTTTTCCTGCTTCTTTTTTATCTAGCCTCCTAAAGTATTTTGCAAAAATGCAGTTATTCAAGTATCTTTCCGTTATATCGCTTAGTCTTAGAGTGAAAATTCATCATTTCTTTGTTGATGGAATTAAAAATTTGCAATGTGAAGCTCTATATGTGTATTTCCATCTGGAACATAGCATGATGTCACACACCATCTCTCTGTGTTGATATCAAACTTCCTGTTTCCAAGGGTGGTCTGCCCCCGCGTGCATGTGAATCTCAGCCTCCTCCCTGCACTGATAATAGGCCAGATAGAATTTGCCATTAGTTTAGTGAAATATAGCCAGCTGTACTGGCTTGTCAGCAGTTATCGGCTACCAGAGTATATTACTACTCACTCTGAAGGAAGAACTTTGTTTTTATTGTTAATGCCACTATAGAAAAGTTAATTATGCTTGTTTAATATGTGCTCCACAAGCATCTTTCTGATCAGCAGGGAAGGGGGGCAGTGAGGGGGTATATGTGTATACACTAGGGATGGGCATTTTAGGTGATTTCTAAAGACATTTTGTCAAGCCAATTCAAATCGATTAATCAATTAGTAGTGACATAATTGTGACATTACCAATAATGAAACAACAAACACTCAAAACCACAAATGAAAATTGTAAATGTGTCGGAGATCTTATATTTATAATATGTATGTTCTATTAAATCAGTTTTTTTCATCTTGTCTTTTTTTTTTTTTTAACATTGTGTGGGCTTTACTGTGCTTTATTGTACAGTAGAAGGATCAGAAAGTAGATCAGGTCTGGCTGCTAGTAGCAGTGGTGTTTACTTCACGTACAGTAGCATGATGCTACAGTACATGAAGTCAACACTACGCCCACAGGAGCATTCAGCAACAACAACCAGTTATTTTCCGTCATCTTCCAGTCTGGTCTTTTTGCTCCTGAAGCATAATTTCTATGAGGGTTTAGTAACTGGGCTGTTCTGGTTTATTTGGTTCCACTACTGTATAGTGAAAACTCCGACATAAACAGCTGTTAAACTTTCCTGTGGCAGAGGTGAGGTGATACTCTTAACTGGGTTAACTAGCAGTGGAAAAGCAGACACTGGACTCTGCTGAAAAAGAAAAGGCCTAGAGCAGTGTTTCTCATCACTGGTCCTCAGGACCTACTGCCCTGCATATCTTCATGTGTTCCTACTCCAACATACCTGATCCAGATTACTCAACTTGCTCATCAAGTTCTTTGCAAGCCTGTTAATGAGCCATTCATTTAATTCAGGTGTGTGAAAGTAATTTCAAATTTATCTTGAACTTTTGTCTGCGGCCTGGAGGCAGTGTACATTGGGTGGTGTCCACGTTTTTAGATGCCTCATGTTTGTGTGTATGTATATTATGGTTGTTTGTCTCCACTTCCATCATTCAAACAGCTCAAATGCCCGACCAGTCGCACAATAATCAAGTCTGCGAGTTGCCTTGAGAACCAGAAAAAAGAGCGTTACTTTTTATCGAGTATGCACACCTAGTGGTGAAAAATTGCTTTTAGCCCCTTTAAGCTGGATTCATTCTAGCACAGTGTCTGCGTCAGTTCCGTTATGCCATCACCGTGCGCCTTTCACTCAGGGGTTCTGACATTGATCAAGTTCACAAAGCAAAATTGCTCAGTGTCTCTCTAGATAGGAATTTAACATGGTAAGCATATTGAAAATATTGTTGAAAATGGGTGTTGGTATTTCATGCATCAGAAAATGTTCCCCATTTCTTACCCGTGCCTGTAGAGTGTTAGTGACACAGACATTAGTACTGTCACACCTTGATTACTGCTCAGCTGTCCGGTTGGGTGTAGTCAAAAAACATCTGTTCAAGCTTTAAATAGCTCAGAGTAAAGCTGCAAGACTTGCTCTGCATGGTCCGATGGGTGTAAGACAGAGTGCAGGAATACTTCATACCAGTCTCTCATGGCTCAGATTCAAAGAAAAGTTGACATGCAATTTATTGGGTTTTATTTATTTAGGGATTTTTGGAGGGGGGGGGTGTAGAATCTGTTACAGATATTTTAGAATCTTTATCTGTTATGGTAAGCTACTCTGAAATGATTTATGTTAGAAATCAACGCTGTTAGTGGGGTTTTTTTTGTCAGAAATGAATCACGAACAGATGTTTTATACGGATCTTGTAATGTAGGACCATAGCATTGTAGAATATCTTACTTAGTATAATCACTAATGAATTCAGTAAGGCAAATTTTATGAAACTATTAAGAGACCATTTAAAAAAGAACCCAATGGAAAATGGAATGAGCAACTAAGCTAACAGTTGGAACAAGATATCAATGATTGTTTCTTGAAGATATTGTTACTGAATGTCTAAGTTTTTTCTGATAAGTATTATAAAATCTTTTCAAGGTAATGACCAGTCTTTCGCCATCTTTTTTGTTGTTGCTTTTTTTTTATTTTAGATTTAGATGAAGCTCGTATTTGACTTGTAATTTATGTCAGTAGCGTGACCCCAGGAAGAGTAGCTACTACCTTGGTAGTACTGTAGCTAGCGGGGGCTCCGAACAAACAATAAACAATATAAACCGTCTTATGCTTTGCATAGGTTTGCAGAGGCATGATGCACACCTCTTCCTACCTGGCTCTGGTGCAGGCCGGCTACACAAACATGGTTACGTAGAAGCACTCCCTTGTGATTGGCTAGTTTGTGATTACGTGTTTCAGGATTTTTTTAACCTTCTTGCTGATTGACTGTGAGCCACCACTGTTATTGTTCTAAAACAGGAAAGGCATGCCAGAACTGAAACAAACCTAAGTCCTGTGATTTTACCAGCCGGTACCAGCCCTACTGCCACTTGCACATCCAGAAAAGAAACTGCAACACGACACCTTAGCCCTACGCTCGAGTATAAGAGCACATTTCACCTCTGTCAGCTATGTTGGCCTGACCTGACGCAGACGCTGTGCGAGTATAAATTCAGCATGAGGTGGACAAAGTGAACTTTCCACAGAAATGCAGAAAGTACTTCAGGAAAAAGTGTTGGTGGTACTACTGTTCAGTTCATGCACTCTGCAGTGCACAGCAGAGTGCATTGTGTCTTGAAACGCCAGTCAGATCTTGAATGGTAGAAAACACAGTAGTAACAGTGCTGTTAATGTGTCCGTTTCATTCAGCTGTTTTATATACACAAAAATTTGCAACAAAACACATTTTTTACCTGTCCTTCATGCACTATGATTCACTCTTCATTTGTCTTTCTTTGCAGATTTAATCTCAGGTTATTTAGTCTTATTAAGCCACCAGAATCCCTCTCTGGCTTAGCCCTCATATCATATTTCTAATGAATTACATGGGGATTTCAGCAGCTTTATTTCATTGAAATTGAGATTAATTAGACTGTAATCTATACACCAGAGAGCCACTGTGACAAACTACAATACTGTACAATACACTCCTCCTCACATGAAGAGTTGGTGTATCTACACGGATGCATGTTTGTCTCTGTGACATAAAAAGGGAAGGGGGGGGGGGGGGGGGGGGGGGGCTAGTTTGCATGTATGTGGGTGGAGGTTTGACTATTGTTCATGTAGACAGATATAAGATAAGCAGCTTTCTTCCACAAAGCCGTGATGATGCTTTCAGGCTCTACCCGGCTTATTGCTCATAGTTTTTTTTTTCTGTTTTGAATCTTGTGCCTATATATGATGTTGCAAAAAGCAAATTGTTGTACACAAACACAAGCTTTTTACAAGTCAGTGTCCTTAATGGGCAAAAAATTATATTGAGGGGAGTTTTAAGATAATTTGGCTGGGTTTCCAGTTTAAGTGTGACTTTAGTTTTTGCTTACGCGCACTTGCATCTCAGCATCTCAGCTGGTTGCTCTGTCACACTTCATACTTGTGTGTACAGGATATGTGTCACAGGGTCACATGGCATGTGGACTGACCCACTCCAAGACAAAAACAAAACTGATAAATCTTGTGTGTGCATTCCCGCATACTGTGTGAAAACGGGGACAGTGTGTGGTTTTGTGTGAATGTGGTCCTGAGGATCTGTGCTGTTATAGTGAGTAGCCATAACAACCGGGGTTTCAGGGGATGGTGGCAGTGATATAGGAATAGACAGTTTTCCTTCAGGGAAAAGGAAGCATTTAACCTTTCATATCTTCTTTGCCTGCTCCACCATTTTACCACTCAGTGTATACATTTTCACACTTTAAATGGCTCAGTAAAACCTTCTACTTCTGTCTTTGTTAGGCATTACTGATTTTGCTAAATATTTTTTGCAAATATGTAATTTGAAATACAGTTAATCAGTTTTCTATCATACCTAATGTTTTTTTTTTTTTTTGCTTTTTTTTATTGAACCTTTAGTTTGTTTTTGCCAAATACAAACTTAAAATGACTTAAGACTCTTAAGACATTTCCATTTCTTTAAGGTTGGAGGGCTTTCTTCCAGCTGTCATTCTGGTCCTCTGCTTCCTGGATGGGTTTCAAGTCCGGATTAGCTGTCTTTTTGGAAGGTCCGGTGTTGCCCAAGCCCATGTTTTTTTGGCAGACGTCCTGATGTGCTTCGCCAGAATGTAAATAATGTCCCCTTTTGTCTTGATTCAGCTTACTTTGGCAAGGTTGCCTGGCCCACAGGCTGACAAACGAAGCTGCATCATAACGCTACCATCATCAAGCTTACTTAAAGTTAGTGGATGCTCTTCTTGAATTTCCCATCATCCTTTCTTCTTTCATTTAACAAAACAAAATTGAATCAATTTCTCAATTGACTACAGATTGATGACTAAATTTCTCTTTTGTCCTTGTGAGTTTTTTCCGAGGTTGAGTTTTTTGTGTTTGTCATGAAAAAGCAAGTCTGCTTACAGATGTTGTACCAGAATTACTCAGATACAAAAACATGGCCTTGGTGATAGTTGGACCTTAGATTACTCTTGAAGAGTTCAACATTAATGATTTGAGTTGAATTAAAACAAAATAATGGTACGATTGTCCTTTCAAAGGCACTTTAGACATCTTACACCTTGGACAGCTCAGAAATGATCACTATACTTTTGTGTGGAAATGCCTTTTACTTGCAACCTTTCGTCAACACAGAGCATCCTGGCACTGCTTTAACTCCTTTATCCATGTGTAAGGGTGCTCAACACAAAGATTGTTTGGGGGACTTGGGTCTGTAGGGCAAGGAATTATGAGAAGTGTTGCACCCTCCTTTGGTTTGGTTTGCTTTCAAACTGCCTTTGGACCAATTGGCAGTGGATTAAAACTGCCTGGACAACATCATACAGTTACAACAATGGCTCTTTAGAGGACAGAAATCCTTCCCCCTCAGCCAGCTTGTTCGCCACAGTTTAAATATTAGAGCAACAACAAATTAAGGCAGTCTTGGGGTTTCTGTTTTTACTTTGGTGTTAACACAAGAAGCTGCTCAGAATGAGCAGCAGGAGAGGCAGTGAGCTATCCAACGTGACACTCTGCACATTACTTCACCGCTTTGGTTCCCAGGATAGTCTGTTTGCTTTACACAAGCGAATCACAGCGAGGTTCATTTGCAAGAGTTTGTTCACTTGGTCCACTCTAGAGTGCAAATAAGCGTTCACACTACTCCAAACAAACTGTACTACTGTATCTGTGGAAGAGACCAGGGTTTGTTTAGGCCACATTCACACTAAGATTGTCCACTAGACTCGGTAAAACTTACAACTTAGTTTAGTTGGTAGTGCAGCTGATGGTGGGCACCCATAACTTCCCCTCCACACTGTTCTTTTTATTTTTATTTTTTTTAATTGAATACTTGTTTATAACTGCATTTTAAATAAAATTGCTGGGCCTGACAAGAGGGAAGAGAAGGTCAAGAAAAGAAACAAGGAGTGGAACAGAAAAAAAACAAGAGTGAAGAGAAGAAATAAAAAAGAAAACAAGGATACATTAACAATCAACTAAAGCATCTACACAGAAACCCATCAGAAAACATTGCTGTCACACTGCACTGCTTAAATAAACTAGATCTTTTAAATAAAGAATTCCCATCCTTGCCAGAAGTGGTGCTGCATCCAGAATTACTGAAGTAAATGATGAAAACTGTTTCCACCACATAAGAGCAGAAGATGGAGCTGCATCAGGTCTTAGCGGTCTTGGTTGACCTTGTTTCTATCAGAACTTATACTGTGTTCTCGTCTTACCGTCATGTGACCCATTTCTATCATCCTGCACACGTTTACCCTCACTACCCTGTGTTGAACCCACAATTGGTTCTGTACAATAATGGAAAAAACTTGCGATAGGCGATAACAGTGTTAAAAAAAACGATAAATAAAATACTTGTTAATGCATCTTTTTTCATGCAAAGCTTCACTGTCACTTTAAAAATGTATTCCCCGTGCTTTTCCACTGCAACCTTTCCTCTTTCTTTTTCTTTATTGTTAGTCTCTGTTTTCAAAAGTAGAACAAATTAACTGATGTAACGGTTACGCCATTGCTCTGCATGAGAGCAATGGCAGAAAATGGTAGATCTAGTGTAAGATTTTTTATTTCTATTAGCTTACATAGATTTTACATTCAAATATAAGCAAAGCTGTACCGTGTCAATAGTACATAAATGTTTATATTAATGATTTTTCTTTTTTTTTTTTATAATTTTTGCTGGGGTGGCCATTGGGGTGGCCAGCCTTTTGTTCAGGGTGGGCATGGCCACCCCTGGCCACCCCTTGGGGGCGCCACTGATTGTGGACAGCCTAAAATAAATCTTATCTCTGACCATGAGGAGGATCCCCAGAAATGACATCTTGTCTCACTAGGGCTTGACTTTGGTCCCTGGTAAAGGCTACTGGTGCCATAAAGTGTGTTGTTTATTAGAATAACACACGCGCACACACATGTCCTTTTTTGTTTGTTGAACAATGGAAAGAGCATTTTGTGTGTTTCTGTCTTCATATAAAAGGCTTTACAGCCTGTGTGCTGTAAGTCACGGCTTCCTTTTTCCATTCTATACCCGTCTATGTTTTGAGTACACAATCTCTTATGAACGTGTCTTTCAGGTCTTCACTTTTTAGCTAGTTCACAGTGGGACTGAAAACTTACCCACTAAGCACTTCCCATCTTTCCTGCAGTAAGTACACAGATACCATTGTTGTCTCTTAAAGGGACTAAAGGCAGGACTTCCGAAAGAATAAATAAGCATGTCCAGTTTTTTAATACTAATGGGTGATGAAGCGTTAAAAAAAAAAAAGAACGAGCCCACCCACGCTCTCTCTGTTGCCTTGAACAGGCTGTGTGCTGCATAATGCGCTGCGATTCGGTGGCCGAATTTCCCGTGCTGTCCTGCAGATGTGACGTCAAATGACGCTGCTTCCGCATCCCCGACAGTTTTGATCCAGGAAGGAGACGGTCACGGTAAATTCAAACACTGCAAGGGACAATTATGGATTCTTCTGCCATCAGCAAACGATCCAGATCAACTGAAAGACACTAAAAAGTGTAACTACGAAGAAAAAGACTTTACAACATTATAGCTTCAGTTTGTGCACGCTCCCTAGACGGCTTGACTCCCTAGTCACCTGCTAGCGCCAGTCGCAAGTCTCATTTCTTAATCTTGCCTCAAGTCCCTTTAAATAAGCAGGGTTCCTTCCTGTAACTATTCTACAGGACTCCACTCCACTCTTGGGTTTCTGGTGTGCTGTTCTTACCTCTCCTCTTCAATGGCCACTTTTACTGTTTTTCAAACTAACACTTCTCAATGTACACTTCATTTGCTTAAAGCTAGGGTTGGCAATGTTGGGACAACGGTTTGAGCATTTAAAAAAAAAACACACCACCTGAAACCACGCCGTCAGAGCGCAGGGACATGTGTGCCGATGTTTCACAAGCAGGTTAACGATAACCGTAGGGATGGAGTGATTTTCAATCAGATTGTCTGATCGTCTGTACCGGCTGGTCTCCATGTCATAAGAGTGGGCACGTCGTTTTGACTGAACGCACACAAAAATGTTCTGGACAGAGTTGAAGGGAGAGCGTGGCTGTGTTGGCTTATCTGCAACATTATTTCCTGATGTCTGAACGTGACCGGGGTGCAATAAGTCCGCGAGGAAGCAATATGTTTAAAAAGACGAGTCCGGTTCAGGGGCACCGATTTACATTTCTACCGGTGGGTGCTCTGAGTGAAGGCCATACAAGATGACAAGATATATTCAGCTAAAATATCCCATTATTGGTGGAATTTGTGGCTTATTATTTTGTAAAATGAATTAATGAACCCACCACAAAATTAACAAATACAACATCAAAAATAATTTGAAGAAATTTAAATTGGTAATAAATTAGTCAACAGCAGAATCCTTCACAAATGTTACACCAAGCAATAAATGTGCTTGCAAGTGAAACAGAAAGCAAAATTTGTAGCCAGTGCAACATAATCTTAACTAACAACAATTTAATCAGCAACCTAATAGCAGCCTTTAGCTTTTTTTCACTCACCAGTCTTGTTTGTTCTTTGAAATGTACGACTGCTTTTAGCTGCAGCTTGATGAAGCCATAGGCGATTATATCCAGGACTATGCCATATTAAAAGTTCGTAGGCTACTATTTTCTCATGAAACGAGGCTGATTTTGAGACTGTAGGCTGCTTGGTGGTTTGATTCAATGAAGAACCGAAGCCACTAAAAAACACGTTATCCTCATTTATCAAGTTTAAGATATAATTAAAGCTTTCTGGCCGATTCACATAAGGTCTGTGCACCCCAAATTCTGTCTGCGCTGTTTTCATCCTGACATACCGGTCTCCATGTTTCGTTCACATGCAAATGCGATGTCTGATAGAAGAGAGTTCTACTGCTGCTGGCTTGTAGAAGCGGTAATCCAGCTTCAATTAAGAAATTTTTTACGTTTTCCATGTGAAAAGATTTTATTCTCATCATTGTGAAAGCATGACTTTAATAATATAGCTGAAGATGTCTGCCATGACTGAATTAGGGAAACACTGCAGTGGATGCTTGATGAGACCAACTTTGCCATCAATCCCACGTGGGTGCTCAGGCCCCGAAGCACCCACGGAATCGGCGCCTATGGTCCGGTTACATCAGGACCATAGGCCTGAGCGCCTTCCTGGATGGCGCCTTCCTGGATGGCGCCTTCATCCAGGAAGGCGCCATCCAGAACTTCAGCTATCATGTTCAGTGTGAGTGAGGTCGTCATGTTTGTGACACACACACATTGAACTGCTTATTACAAGCAAAAAAAAATGAAAATGAAAATAAAAATCTTGGCCACTCTTTAAATAAGTATAAAAACAAAAAGATTTTATGTATTCATTTATTTTTTGGCTTGTAATATGAAGTCATTTGTTTGTGACACACACACATTTGACTGCTTATTACAAGCAAAAAAAAAAAAAAAAAAATCTTGGCCACTCTTAAAATAAGTATAAAAACAAAAAGATTTTATTTATTCATTTATTTTTTGGCTTGTAATATGAAAAAAAAATCTACCAGTGGAACAAGTGACATTTTCTTGATAAGATTTCTTGAAATAAAATGCATTTGTCTTAAAACAAGTTCCTATATCTCACTGAAATGTTTCTCTTTAGGTGATTTTGTCTTACTTTGAGTGTGATGAAATATTTTGACAATAAATTAGAAAAATATATTTGCTAAGATTTGAGTTTTTGCAATGTATTGGTGAAATTAAGGAGGTTGCTGCAGATAATGCCTTATATAGAGGCCCATACATTCTGCACCCTTCACATGCATTATGCGAATCTACGACTAATCTAAATACAGTAGCATCCAAAGGAGTCACAGTGATGCAGAAATGTTACTGGTGAGTAACTGCACGTATAAATTCCGAGAAATAAGGTCCAGGTTGAAAGAAAAAAAAAGTAATTCTTTAAAGGTAGAGTCTGGAGTCCCTCCAGCGTTTCTGTTTGCAAACAACAGTATTCAAACTTAGCGCTCCTCCCTCTCAGGCTAATGGCCGCCTCGTTCTAGCTAGCCTATTCAACTTCAAGCTTCCAGTTTTTATGAAAATGCAGTTTTCCAAACTGCATAACCTGAAGCTCTTACCTTTTCTTTGGTGCATACACGGTATTTTTTTCTTTCTTTCTTTCTTTTTTCCTTCGAGAGTTCGAGTGACTGGCGTCTGCTCCAATCATGAGCTTATTTCTACACAGCGTCATGCTCTTAGCTCTGTCATTGGCTGCCGATATAAACAGAAATCTCCACCCAGAAACGTCCCGACCAGACCGAAACAATACAAAAGAGCGAATAACAGGCAGGAAGAGGGAGAGTTGCCTTCAAACGCACCACGGCACGGGAGTAGAGGCCCAAAGGCCTTTGAGAAGGATTTCACTTGCTCAAGTCTAAAGTCTAACGTTTATTTTTTATGGGGGGGACTTCGGACTATACCTATACCTTTAATAACCCTTCGCCACCCTGCTATTTTCTCTGGCCCCCCTGTGGCCACCCCTAAAAAAAATTCTCTGCAGGCACCCCTGTCCACAATTAAAGTCAATGCAATGTCCTAATAAAAATAGCTTTATGAATATGTGTGTTGCTTCAATGCCAACTCATTTGTCTAGTTGAATATAAATGAATGCTGTCTCTTGAGTGGTTTTTCTGAATGGAACTGAGCATCCTCAGAACAAAACAGCTTGCTGGCTTTTGTCAGTCTGCGAGTATCTGTCATCGTTAGCATCATTCAGAATGTGCATCCGTGCAAGAGAAACATGCTTTTTCCTGTGAATGTGTCTGCATTGGTGTGTGTATGGTCCCTGTTTTGTGCTGCTCTCACCAGCAGCTGTAGATGGGTGATGCTGCCTGCCAGCCTGCAGAGGGTTACAGGGTTTGAAGTGATGGCAGGTGAAAGATTGTTTCCTCCTACAGGCCTGTCACAATAAAATTTGTATGAAAATAAAAATTTAACAGGGTAACGACCACAGTGTAACCTTACTGTGGTTATACTACACTGGGTTTTAGATGCATACACACCTAGACATAAACACATCGTCCATAGTGACAGCTACAACCACTGCACAATTCATCTGGTGTGCTGCTGATGTTTTCTGCAAGCGGACAGCTGTGGGGCTTCCTCTTAGACCCTGACTACATGTTGCACAACTATCAAGTACATTATAGTGCCATGTCTATTATAACTTTCTGAAACACCTTTAATAAAACCATATCAATATGCTGCATGTCTTTGCATATAAATCTAGCAATCTAAGAGACTGCAGAGCTGAATAAGTGGCTCACAGGTGACCCTGTACAGCTGACATTAACATGTGTATAGTGCCAGTTGCCTCATTTTGGTGGCAAGCTGGCAGGTGAGAACTGAAATTTGTTGTTCTATATGAGGTGTAAAACCCAAATTTTTCATTTTTTTTCTCTCCAAATTATTGCCCAGGAAAGTGAAGTCCAGTTTTATTTGGGGTTTAAAGCAATCTCGGATTGCTGTTATTTAGAGCCAGAGGGACCATTTCTGGACAGTATTTCTCTTTGAAAATAATGTAGGCCTATCAGGGGAATCTCATTTGAAATTAGAGGGTTTTTTTTATTGTAAAAGGTGTGACTTAAAATTAAATCCAGTAATGTGATGATGAACTGAAATTAAAAACACACTAATAGACTGTTTCATTTACTTCCTAACAAAATATTTTTATTGGTTTTGTTTGCCTCTTTCATACACAAACTTTTATGTCCTCACAAACATACATGTGACCTGCAATTAGTTCATTTAGTGTCAGTTTAATGGAGAATGCCTGTAAGTCTGTTAAACTGGAAAGTGGAATACCCAGGGCTTCTGGCCAGATCTTTCCTGACAGGCTGTTTGGCTCCAATACTGATTTACCCTGTCTGTAATATTGTGTTCCCAGCTGAAATCCTACCACTCTCCATCTTTTACTACAGCACTGACTCTCACTTCTTTATTTCCATAGGTATGATGTTGACTCAAAGAGTGCCAACCTCTCCAAACACGTGAGTTTTTTCTCGTTTTCCTCACAAGATATTCCAGCCTTTTCTGATTTCCTCTTGTTGGTGCAAATGTTTGTGTGGGCATGACTGCTGTCCTTGTCTTCACCTCCCATTAGACTCATTTCAGCTGCATAACAGTAATCTGGCCATTTGAAATGAGTGTGTTTATCATCTACTGGAATAGCGTGGTCCGTGAACACCCTGGTGGTCATTTAGAAATTAGATGTGTCCACCCTGCTTTTTCTATTGATAGCAGTTATTACAACAACAGTAATTAGAAACAACAATGTGCTTGCTAGCAGTCGTAGCTGTTACTCCCTACTGCTGAGGGGGATTGCTGCTGAAAGAAGTAGATGCAACTTGTAAGCTGATGTTTTTCCCCCTCTATTGTCAAGAGATCATTGTGTTAGAAAAGTCACAATAAACTTTTGACATAATATTCATCTTCATATAAGAACTATATAAGAACTAATTTCTGATTTCCTGAAGAAATGGCCATTTAAACTGACATCTTGGCATTGAGAGAGCTGCACAGTCTATCCTGAAAGTCATTCTGAAATGAGCAGTCAATTCCTTTGAGACAAAGAACAGTACAAGGAAGTCAAAAGCACAACAAAACTGATGCCAGTAACCATAGTTTTTCGTCAGCTACCTTTTAAGTTCACCCTTTTATCTTGCTGTTGTCCAAAATGGTATTTTCCCAGTATTCTAACTCTCCTTTTTTAACTCTTTCTGTGCACGGGCTGAAAGAAAAAAGTTACAGTTGTGTAAATATAATGTAAATATGTTTATCAAAACTAATATAAAAGTAGAATCATCAGACTTTTTATTTTTTTTATCTTTTGCTCAGTTGCTTTTTTTGCAGAGCTGGAGACAGTTCAAGGCAACATACTCCACCCAGTGGATTTTTTTCCCAGATTGCTCGTTAATGTCCAACCCGACCAGTCTGCCCACATAACACAAGATAACACCACAGACAGTAATGATGATGCGTAAAAAAATGTCTGGGTTATTAGATAGCGTGTTAACAGATGAGTCTCAGACATTCCTCATGAGAATGGGAGATTACAGGTTAACAAAACCACTGGTCCTATTCTCTCTCTCTCTTTCTCTCGATATATAGTACCTGTATGTATAAATTGACTTCTTTAAGAAGTTAATTCCATTTGTGTATATTCAAAGAAAAGAAAGGAACATTTTGTTTTCATCATCTTAAACATGCCTTTTAAATCTACAGACAATGCAGTTGCGCCTCTTTGCAGGGCCTTTCATGTTTTCATATTTTCCATGACTGCAGTACAAAGTCAGAAACGGAGGATGAAGCAGTGTTTGCAATTTACAGCTTTGTTGCTCGGGGCCACCACTGTAGTATAGAATCTTCAAAGAGACAAGAACAGTACAAATCTTTCATCATGGAGTGCCAGGATAAAAGTGAATCATTAAAACTATTTAAATAAGCACACGAGGTCCTTTTTAACCCTTTCAGACAATGGCGATCCCTTTGGAAACAGGTTAAGGTTTGAATACACTTCCACAAATGAATATATATTTAGAAGATCTCACCAAATACTTTTGATCGTCCATCACAACAAATTGTCTTTTTCTAACAACATGGTGTTATGTCTCTTTTTTAAGAATATTATTTCATTGCTTTGCCCTTTTTCTCTGACTTTTTTCCTCATCTTCACTTTCCCTTCTTTACTCCCCCTGGCCTCACTTGTTTAAAAATCAATAATCTTGTATGAGAGGAGACATACATGTTGGCTCGGAGGCAACTTACTATCTGAGCTGCCTGTATGTGGATCCCAAAGGAAAAACCAAAGAGTTGAGCCATTAGATGGTGTTTTAACCTGGGAACTAAAGGCTGCAGGAACATCTGGGATCGTAGTGAGAATGAGTGGAGAATTTAGGGGGAAGGAAGAGGGGCTGATTATGAGATAAAACACATGGACACGCTCTGCTATTTAGATTAAATACACAAATTTGCATTACTGTATGCAGATAGAAAGGAAGCCAATCTGATATCCTGTATTGCTTTGCACATCACTAGCAATGTTAATTATTAGAATTTTTCAGGCAACTAAATTATTCTTTTTTTTTTTTTAATCCTAAATCCATTCTAATTGCATTCTTTCCTGTCAATAACAACTAAACCATTACATATTTTTATGTATTTGAGTGTAATATTTTTAAAGGTAACCTTTATAAATAGTTTCTGAGTTTTTATGAACCGTTTAGTTGACTGTGGGAATTAATTAATTGACACAAAATGAGTTGGCAGATTGTGAAAAAAAAAAATTCCAGTTGGAAATTGTTCACTTTGGTAGCTTACTTCATAAACAAGCCCCTCTAATGGACCACTCATGTTGTAAGTAACATTATTAACAGGACCAGAATAAATTAATCAACATCTCATTAACATGTTTAATTACAGTAAAAACTTGCAGTTTGCAGAGTGGCCATTTCTGTCACTGGCAACCAAAGTGTATTTGGTAACCCTTTTTGACATTATTCATCTTCCTCTGATTAGAAAACATGACTGAAAAAAAAAATGAAATGAAATAAGGAAACCACAATTCGCTGATCACACAACTGCTGCAATGGTCATGGTTTAATTTGGGAGCTGTTTCAGTTATTCTTTCAACAAGTAAACAATTTGCATTTTTAGACTGCCATCTTGGTTGCAGTTGGCTGTCTTGATCCTTGTTCTCCCCTTTGGAAGCTGTTTAGAACCATTTGGGAAACCGATTCATACACCCCACACCACCACACCAGGCGGACTGATGTCGCAGAGCTGATCAAAGGCCACTGTAGTCAGCTGCAGTCCAAGATGGGACAGCAGATGGAGAAGTTCAGTGGGGGAAAATAATTTTTATAAACAAACACCTACTAAAATTTAACTCTATAATAGAGATGCACCGATCCAGTTTTTTCCGATCCAATCTGATACTGATACCTGGGTTGAACGTATCGGTCGATATCCGATACAGATCTGATACTACTGTTGAATGAATGGACTGTGTATCTTGCCATATGAATGAAGGCATCAAGCTTGACATAAATATTTGTCCTTGTTTAAAAAAATGTAACAAATTAACACAGATATAAATGTACTTAACTGTATTTATTAACAAATAATAAAGTGTACATTTGTTATGATATTGATCAAAACTGAAATGACTGGATCGGAATGCTGGATCGGCCACATTCATCCAATAGCCGATCCAGCTAATTTGTCAATATCTGAGCCAATATCGGTGCAACTCTACTCTATAACTTGGTTTGTTCCTTTTAAAAGTAGTTGATTATTTCTTTGCTAAGTCAGAGCCAAAGTGAGCAAAGGAAGCTTGTCATATTTGACCCGCTAAATGTGATGTGTCTGAGTTAAAAAACAGTTTCAAAGTTCAAAAGATGTCTTTTCTGTGTGAACTGGCCTTTAGTTTCGTTCCACTTTTGCAGTTTATCTGAAGAATTGGCAGGAATGATTGGATCCCTCTTTGAAGCTGAAATGCATGTTTTGAACTATCTATCTCATCTGCCCACTCATCTTAAATGTCCTATCTGAGTCTGAGTCCTGTTTATATGATGTGACATTAGTAGAAGGTACCAAGAGCCACACAAAATATCACAGAAAACCTTTTCCAAACTAGTTCTGCTTTGAACTGTATGCAGCCATTAGTTGAGCCCAGCCACTTCACTGTTGCCACAGTTGTTGGGTTGTTTGCGACTCTACTGAACTCTTTTTTACATCAGAGACATCTGTGAAATATTAATAAGAAAAAAAGCCTTTTCAAATGGTTTTTTTTTTTTAGCTCATATTGTGGCCAGAACACAGACCACAATGTTAGATTAAAAATGTTTGTCTGTGAGCATGCCACTCTGATGATGATAGATGGCTAAACAAACCGGCATATAGCTGATGAGAGGACAGACCAGCTACAGACAGACCAATAGAAGTTGCTAATCAAGGGAGCTACAGTACAACAATCCATTATGTTTGTGCTGCATGGAGTTGCTCCAGTCCGATGCCGGGCGCCGTCTACAGTAATGATAAATGAGCTTTCCTCCTGGTGAAAGAGGGAAGATGATGTGTTTTTGATGAATGGGAGGAGAATGACTGAGGCAGTTTTAATTCTTTCTTGATTTTTTAAGGCTAATATCTGAAACTAAATATAGTGGAAAAAGGCTACATCATGAAAAATAATTTTTCTAGCGCGCATATAGATTGCATGTTTGTTTTGTGCACTGTACTGAACTGAAATAGCAATAACTACTAGTTGGGAACATGGAAGAATTTTTTAAATGTTTGGGCCTGAAGGGATGTGCTGTGTGAAAGCAGACCGTTTTTGTTGCTTCTTGTTCTGGCAAATACAGTCCTGGGCAAAAGTCTCAAGCCACCCCTAATTTTTTAGTTATTTGTTTCCAAGGAGCACAGCTTTGTTGCAATTTTTAAAATGGTCTTGAGAAGTAGGTTTTCAGTTTATCTTAAAGATTTTCAAAATTTTTCTTTGGACTTTGACTACTTTTATACTTATTCTTTATTTAAGAGTTTGTTTCTAACTGCCTGTCACAAAATCTGATTTTTAATTTGGTCCCTGACCCAGGACCTGTGAGATGGATCTAGACCTTCATTTGATCCATCCACTGTTTGCTAAAGCCTCAGTAGGAATGGCCTCCATGGAAAGGTGGTTAAGAAGCCATTCTTAAAGGAGTGATGACAAAGCAGTTAAAAACTAGTTTATGTTGTTGGCATTACTGCATATGTAAATACTCCAAAGAAAAAAACTGCATTTTTTACAGCGGAGTATTGTTTTGAAACGCCAGACCTCACTTCCTCAGTAATACAGTTGGGTCCGGTGATGATATGGAGCTTTACCCGGAGACCACGTTGACTTCATTTTGATTGGCTACACCTTATTTGGCTATGACCTTATTTGGAGAATCTAGGTCAAGCTGCGGTCGGAGTTTGCTAAAGGCTAACTGCTAGCAACATGGGCACTTTAGACAGTGTGAGCTGCGTTTATCAGACAAGACAGCATTTAGAAAATAAATAAACTTACAGGTAATAACAAGGTTGTGGCCCCCTCCCCTCAGTGTTGCTGCAGAAGTTTTCTTTTAAATCCATTTGTTTGAAAATCCAGACCTGACTGCACAGAAGTTACTACTAGCTCCATACACGAAGCTGAATCAGACAGGGAGGGGAGGGGGGGAGCGGACGGTGCATAAACCGTTAGGAGAGAGAGAGGGGGGCGCTGTTTACTTGATAGTGTGCTCTTATTGGAGCAATTAAATTACGTAGAATGATAGAACTACGTAGAATGATAGCCTGCTGTCTGATTCAACTGTTTCTGAGCAGAGAAACAAAGCTGACAGACCATAAACAGGAACTTTGATTCTCACTCTGGACATTCACATGGCCTCATCAGTGCACAACAGATCATATCATACACCCAAAACCCCAGAAAAGTGAAATTTGATGTCATGGCACCTTTAAAGAACAAAATTACATTTATGCAGTTCATAATAGATACAGGGATTCTACCCTATGCAAAACACCACCTCGCCACAAAGATTATCATGTATGAAAAAGCTGTGTCAAAACTAACTTTCTTGTTTTTGCTACCTTGAGAAAAAGAACAAATTTCTCTGTTCTTGCATAGTATGTACCGGCAATTATGGAGGGAAATAGAGAGAAAAAGATTTGCAATGCCAAATGAGAAAAGAACTGGACTGAAAACAGGTGGCAACAGGTCGAGTGATGGATCCTACTCATAACCTCAACTAAAACATTGTAGAAGTAGTGTGGGTTATCTTGACAGACAACAGAACAAAAGATAGCAAGATCCAAAAGGCTTTGGGAAGTCCTTCAAGAAGTCTGCAGAACTAACATGAAGACTACTAAAAGTGACAAGAAAGCTGTCTAGAAGAGTTGTAGAGGAATGCGCTTCCTGGTGATGATGGAAAGAAGTGAGGGATGTCTCAAGATTTTTGTACATCATTGTGTTTTGTCAGTTTTTCTGTTTATTTTTCAGACCAAGTGGTTCACATGGCTCTTGCTGTCTCCACAGGATTTTCTTGGCCAGGCTCACTGCACCCTCGGAGAGGTGGTTGGTTCGATGGGCAGTCGCTTGGAAAAACCTCTTGGGTGAGTCTGTGTGCACAACTTTAGCAAAGGAATGTGCTGAGATGCCAATCGCAATCTGATGGAAGGTGATTGATGGTAACTTTATCCAAATTAAAAATATTCCCAGAGCTGTCAGTCATATTCTTCTCATCGAGCAGACTGAACAACCACAGCGTTTCCTTTGGGAGTTATTATTCAATCACTGCAGCTGTTGCACAAAACTTTCTGAGAACTGGTCTCAGAGGGATTTTCCACTGGAATACTTTTCAGACTGTGTTGACATGTCACCCAGTTTTCGACAACTTTATGAGGTAATGGCATGAAAATTGTAGGAAACTGACAAGCTGCATTAAGAAATTCACAGCTTTGTCATTCGTAATTGTTCTCAATGTCCAAGTTTAGTTTGTGTCTGTGTGTCTCCCTCTATCTATAATGTGTGACCGTGCACTGGAAAGAGAAATGAGGTGATTTGTGAGTAGCCAGTGAAAGCCATGATATCCTTGAGAAAAGCACTTAAATCCTGTGAGTACATTCACAGGTAAATGGAGGAAGATGTGGTGGTGTCAGGATGAGAGTCTGAAAGCAGTGAGATACCGCTGTATAGATGTTCTCTGTGACGTACATTGTGCTAATTCATTAGTGGTATAAAGGATATATTCTTGACAACTGTTTCTGGGGAAATAAGCTGAATAATATGGAATAGATGCTGTACCTGCTGATAAACATACACACACACATGCTTTCAAACACAAAAGTGTTTCATGTATGTAAGCCTTGTCACATCTGTTGTGCTTCAGGGTTATAAAGCAGTCTTGTGAAAAGAAAAGATAGTGACATAAATGATGACTTTAAAGGCAACACTACATGTAGTGAAGTGAATGAGCATGTTAACAAAAAAATTGTTTTCTTTTCTATCAACATAGGGGCTTGTGTTCCTACGTATATAGGCATTTACAGGAGTCAGAGCTTTTTTCTATAGTTCCCAAAGAAGATCAATTCTGCACCAGCCATCTCTGCTTAAAAGCTTTCTGATTTTTTTTATGTTGTCAAGACTATGTTGCCATAATGGTTGCTTTTAAAGGCTGCTAATTAATTAATGAGGCTCTAGTTGATAATTTATTTTCCTAGCTGAAGCCATGAAGAGCAGATAAGGTTTGTTGAAGTGAAACAACTGTGCTCTAGTTATAATAAGAAGTTTAAAAGTGCAAAACCCACATTATTTTTTTTTTGTTGTTTTTTTTTGTGTGAACCAGTTTTTAGTTTTGTTCTACTATGCAAGCATTAAGTCTGCAGGGTAAGGGCTCATTCAGAAAGCATAGTCCGCGAGTCTCGGCCCGTTTGGGGACTCAGTTCGTTTGGGGGCGGGGGTGGTCTTCTGGAACGGGATCGCGTTCATGTTGCACTATTGCCAAACGAGCCAAGAAAGAGAATCTCAGGTGGCGCTGCTTTCGGATTCACCGTAGGCGCGGACAAGACGCACGTACAAGAAGGTTCTCACTTCTGTTTCATCCACAAAGCGACATTATTTCTGTACGAGGAGCTGGATATGCTTTAAACAGATCAAATATTGATTAAAGCTTTTACTTTCCTGTAACTCCACGTCTGACTACGAGCTATCTTTATAAGTACTGCGGTCCCACACATGGGCTTGTTGTCGTATCGTTTATCCACGTTGTCCAACGTTTGACCCACAATGCCAATGCAATTTGTGGTCCACTTCCTGTCTTTGGTTCACGTGAATCGGACCGAGACCTGCATTTGCAGGCGGACCGAGTCCGGTTGTTTGTTCCGGATCAGAGTCCATTTGCGCGTTCACAATTCCCCTAAACAAAGCAGACTTTCTGAGCAATCGGACTCTGATTCGAATCAAAAAAGCTTTGTGAATGCGCCCTAAATTGTCTCCTTGAGTGCTGTGCTCTGGTTTCAGTGATGCAAACTATCTGAGAAAGAGCCCTACTTAAAACTGTCACTTGTTTAACTTAACACAGGCCTAAAACTGGGCTTCCTCTAATAGTAGCTCTTCCACAAACATCCTCTGTTTTGTGCTCATTGTGGATAACAAGTTTTAAATGTAGAGTAATAATGAAAGTAAACTATTAAAGTAAGAATGAAGATTGCTCCTTGAGATAGCCTTGTCAGAGAAAAAAAAGTGCTTTGTGAGTGTGATGTTTTGATAAAACACTGGGAGAACACTTCGGGTTGTTCCAGAAAGTTTTAAGGCAGACTCAGTGAACAGAGGTGAGGAAATTAATTAATAATTGGTGAAAGAACAACTCAAATATTTGTGATAAGTTTGGTCAGCTGAGATACATAATTCTCGGGAAAATTTAGCCATTTTTTATGTATTTAGTGTCTTGATATGCCACATATGAAAATGAGAGGAATTTTTGTGCCTTCAGTTTAAGTGCCTAAAAAAATCGAATTTAACTCTCACATCGTTAAACTGCCTGACAGTTATGCAGAGAGCTGAGTGAAGTGGCACCATATGAGGAAAATGAATAGTATCCTACTGAAATTGACAAACTTTTGTCTCTCTACATGTATAATTTGCTTTTGCTAATGTGCATGATAGCTTGTTGTTTGGAGACTCATCGCCTTGATTACTGACAGAAATATCAGCTCATTAAATCCACACAAAAAGCAGAATTAGCTTCATTGGGATACACATTAATCAGCTCTCATCCACATTGCTACATATTTGCTCCCATGATCCCATTTGGCTTCCTTTCAGTTTGCATCTTTTTAACCTGGTTTGTGTTCATTTGAAGTCTGAATGAGCGCAGAGATCTTACGGTAAGGCTGGCATCCCTTTAGTCGGCAACTTAAAAACCTGGCAGCCCCGGCATGTATTTTTTGATCTATGTGTACTCCGCTGTTCCTCTTTATTTCAAAACAACAGTCAACCATTTGTGCTATCACCATGGTGACTGCAAAGGCAGGTTTCTCCTCAGTAGATGGAAAGAGAGGGACAGAGTGTACGCAGCCCTATGTGTGCACCATGGAGTACTCCAAAGTGCAAAACTATGTTGTCAACCCGAAAGCTCTACTTAGGAAAACCCTTCCCCCATCACACTCAGACACACCAACATAACATTCAGCTCTACTCATACTTGTCATTTTGTGATGGCAAAAATGCATGCCAAGGCCACAATCTAGGGTCTTAGATTATTTGTTGCATAATAGAGACAGATCTGAAAGTAAAAAGGTGCATCGCCTGAGACATAAGGAGATTTATGATTAAAGAAAAGCTTGAACTTTAAACTTGAACTGTGAAGATGTGATGGTTGGAGGGATGTGGTGGTGACTGTGGAGAAACAAGATAGATGAGCTGGGCTGACAAGAAGATACAGAGGACATTTATTTTCCTCTTTGTTTTGTTTTTTTTATGCTGTGATGAGGACTGAGGATGACTAATAGATTACTGCTGCTATAACAGATGCCAGTGGAGCTCAGATGATTGCACTAACTGCACTATCGATCTACGATTACTGGATAGGAAATTGTTCATGTTATAGCGGTGATGGCAAATATCCAGCTCATAATGTAAATGATTTTCAATAAGCTGTTGTCATAATGCTGTTCTGGACTGGGCAGGGCATTAAAACAGTGGAGTCAATAGATCAGACATTTTTCATGAGAAAAGGTTGGTAGAGTAAAATATTTGTGTGAAATTACACAAAAATAAAACTTCATGCAACTTTATTGTGATTAATAAAGTAGAAAAAGGGTTACTGTAGCTGCAGAACATAGAACCTGTCTATGTTGCAACAGGGGAAGAAAGCACAGGTTGTGTAGGCTAAAAGTGATGGATATTTGTATAAGGGGGGAAAAAAAACAACTTCAAAATAATTATATCCTTATGTACAGTTGTCCTCAGATTTATTCAT
The DNA here is from genome assembly GCA_023101725.1 of Atherinomorus stipes. Lineage (NCBI taxonomy): Eukaryota > Metazoa > Chordata > Actinopteri > Atheriniformes > Atherinidae > Atherinomorus > Atherinomorus stipes. The sequence goes on along the minus strand of JALJCO010012253.1, from coordinate 187,825 downwards.
GCACTCCCATAAAAGAAAAAGCAAATGTTATAGTCGGAATTCAAATAACCCGAAACTAAAAAAAGTAATAATAAATAAAAATTTACAAAATTTAATTTAGTGAATCAAAATCTTTCCCAATAAAACCAATGAGAAAATGCGTCCAAACTTTTGACTGACTTGAATGTGTTTGTCCGAAAAAGAAAGGAAGAAAGAGAAAGAAAGAAAAAAAGAGAGAAAGAAAAAGAGAGAGAGAAAGAAAGAAAGAAAAAGAGAGAGAAAGAAAGAAAGAAAGAAAGAAAGAAAGAAAGAAAGAAAGAAAGAAAGAAAGAAAGAAAGAAAGAAAGAAAGAAAGAAAGAAAGAAAGAAAGAAAGAAAGAAAGAGGCAGTTTTTATTAGACACACACCTGGAGTCAGTGGTTGTGGTTTTGGGGAGACAGACTCTTTAACAATTTTAATGAGCACTAATTGTAAGTAATTACATTGTTCAGTCAAACTCCAGTGGGCATTCGGGAGTGTGTGAGTGTGTGTATGAGTGTGAGAGCAAACAAAGAGGAGAAGCAAGATGCTGACAAGTGCTGTAGCTTGTAAAGCAGAGCTCCTTGGTAACCAGCAGTTTTATGATCACATATAGATACAGTCACTACATTAAGAAGGGGATGAAAAAACAGCTGTCATAGAAATTTTAAATATTATAGTCATTTCCTTAATATCTCTTTTTAAAACTTTTTGTTCAACTTTATTTCAGTTTCAGAATCGTATCAAGCAGTATGATTTTGCGGCTTTGCCAAGGGGAGCTTAAGGCTTCTTGATATTCTGAATTTGTTGGTTTTATTTAATTTAATTTAATTTAATGCTTAAACTTAAAACTGCATTTTACGTGATAATGCTGGGCCTAATAAGTGGAAAGAGAAGGTTAAGAAAAGAAAGGATAAGGGGTGCATTAGAACTTTTTAATACTCATGATTCAACAATATTGTGTCTGTCTAAAGTTTTATTGGCTTCACAAAAAAAAAAAGGATTTGCTGATATGTCTGGAAATATGGCAGAAGAGAAGACATGGTGAAAAAAGTGAAGAAACAGATTGAATGTTGAACTGTAAGCCTCCTGTCATTATTTCACATTTGACTGGTGATCGTCAGTTTTTAACACGTTTTCACTCTTTACAGTCGTAGCCTATTACAGAACTCTTAACATGTTACTCCGAAAAAAAAAAAAAAGATTACTGTTGTCTCCCATATCCACAGAGGTAATAACAATTCTATAAGACTTTTAGGAGGACATATTTCCGAAAATGTTAAACTAACACATCAGTTTTCAGAGACATACTGTAACTACAGTATTGAGGTCATTCAGACTTTACTGTGATTCATTTATCCTTATCCTTCATTTCTTTTAGCAGCTTCATAGAGTTCATTGTCCTGCTTTTGCAAGCAGTATATTTTTGGACTTTGTTCTCAAGGAGTTATTTCAGGTATGTTTGACAGTCAGTGTGTATGTGAAGCAACACAGAAGATTTTTTACCAAGAGAATAGTGACAAACTAAAAACTGATCTTGTGTAAAAGTGCACAATACATTCTATAAGGTGTTTTCTCAAGCCACTTTGAAATGCTTAAAGTGAAATATTCTCCATCATCCAATCCACTTTTATTTGCAGAGCACTTCAAAAACAGCACACAGTCAACAGAAGTGCTGTACAGAGCAAAGGTAAAGATTAAAGCCAGAGTTGGTAATCCCGCATGCATGGCAGAAATGGGCTATATGCACGGTTCCACTACTTCCTGAACTTCAGACAGCACCTTTGCTTCCTGTCTTTCATTATTGGACAAACTGATTAATCCAGGTGTGTTTGGCCAGTTATAGAGATTAGACACACCTGGATTAATCAGTTTGTTCAATAATGAAAGACAGGAAGCAAAGGTGCTGTCTGCCAGGAAGCCTGGAACTGTGCATATACCCATTGGTCATTTGCACCATATAGAAAGAACCAATCAATTTTCAATGTATTTATAGGATAAACTCCTTGAGATGAACCATCTCGTTTTCAAGGGAGTCCTAGATATTTTCCCCTAAAAGATGGACAAGACAGACGCAGCAGTACATGGAAAACAAATATGTTTGATGACTCACATACATACAAAACAAGACAAAAAACAACAAATAAAACAGATGCCCACACATAAAACTAGTCAGACCATTCACACAATCACACAGCGCTCTCTAAAGTTTAAACAGATGTTTAGTTACAAATTAACACAATATTGTAACAAGCAATATAAAAAAGATTGTGGAGGTGATGACATTTACAGTGTGGACTTTTTAAACCGCAGGAGGAGTTGGAGGTGAGCGAATGAATACTTTTAGAAACCCGGTTCATCAGCAGCTATCCACTCGGCTGTTCCTGGTTATCTTTGCCAACCTGGTCACGTTCCTGTGCTCTTGAGGTGTGTGTGTGTGTATGTGTGTGTGGCTGGAGCAGATCGGACATAAAAACGGTCCTTTCTGTGGCCCAGGTCTGAGTAACTAAGAGTGTAACTCAGTGTTCTTCTTGCTGTTTGCTGCTGAGAAACTGAAGACTCAGAAGTACTTTACACAACCTCATATAAAAAAAATAGCATTAATGATCTGGATGAAAGTATCCCTCATTTAGTAAAAACATTTTGTTGTGATCTAGCATTTTATATTGATTTCTTGAAACAATTTCACTAAAAATAATGGTGCTGGTGTTCATTTAAGATTTTTCCTTTGTGCTTTCCTATTTCTTTTTCATCTTGTTTGCAACCATTTCTGTCCTCAGCTTCCTTTTCCACAAATCTGTGATCTTTTTCTGCGAGCCCTTTTTTTTTTCTTTTCCTCTCTTTTTTTTCTTTTACTTTTTCTCTTTTGTTGCCATAAACAAGGGCTCAGTGTTCATTTTAAGTGGGTACAAGGTCGGAGAGAAGCCCTGGTGAACTATTGAAAAGCCAAGTGGGCGACAATTTCAGATTCAAGTGAGCTAAGAAAACACACACGCACACAAAGGCTGATGGCTTTGAATACAAGCCTGATTGTAAGCATTTGTAAAGCAAGGACAAAGAAAGTTTTATCTGCCTGCGTTGTCACATGGATTTGATGTCGCTGTTCCTTTTGTGGGAGAGAATTATGGTTATGAGCTGCCTTTTGTGAGGAGAAGAGTGTGACTGTGTATGCTTGCGTGTCAAGGCATGACCGAGAATAAACGGATCCTCATGTTGTTATAATGACAGCTGATGTCTCATTCAGATATTCTACCTTCATTGGGAATATAATGAAAATGACGTGTGTGTGTGTGGAGTGTGTGTGTGTTAGACTGCAGCCCAGACTTAATTAGCCATTTCTTGCCAGACACTGATTGCAAATCCATGCGTCTTGATTAGACGATTCATAGTGTTTCTTAAAACACACTCACATGTGCAGAGAGAGTGCAGAAGTATTCCTCAGGCACTTCTCAACCTTCATGTGTTGGATAAACTACAAGGAGGGAAGTCATTTACTTGAGAGCAGCAGAGAGGTTGAACTTGTATGAAGGTTTTATGTTGTGTTTATAAGAACGGGAAGCATGATTTACATCCATATAAACTTCGGGTCTGCCTAGATTGGGTGAATTTTGAGCTTTTTCTGCTTATATTGTTACATGTATGTACATGTGCATAAGGCAAAATGGTGATAGACTATCCCTCCCAGATATAAACATACATATACAATCTAAAATCTTTTTGGGTGCCACCTGCATTGATCAATCTTGATCAACTCCCCATGCAACAAATTCCAACACAAAGTGCTTTACATACAGTAGCTAAGAGCATAAAAACATCTAAAACCATCCAAATTCCCCCAGACCACAAAGCTACATGTCACACATAAACACGCAAACAGACACATACACAGAATGATGTTCTCTAAAAACGCATGACACTTTTAGGTGGATCTGTCAACCAGAATAATAATCTCAGCTATCTGAGAAAAAGGGGAACGACAGCAAGCATTTGGGAAAATAACGAGCTGAGGAATCCTATTCGATATCCCGCCGTGGGGGCCCTCTGCTCAGCTGAGTTGTCATAGCGACACAGATTCAGGGGGCATGTCTCTCGGGTGTGTGTTTGCACTTCTTTAACCATTTTTCCCCGTATATTGTTGCAGTGAGACAATGAAGGTGAGAAAAAACAGGAAAGGCAGGGTGAGGGTTTTAATTTTTTTTTTCTTTCTACCTTTTCTTTTGCTACACAGTCTTCTTGTCTGTTACAGAAAGGCACTTCCTTTATATTTCTTAATAGTTGAGGTTTAAGTCAATTTGCCTTTTTCACTCGGTGGGGGTCATAAAATCTCTCATGAGTGTCGGAGATTTTAATCCTCAAATAGAAGAATCACAAATATAGCCTTTGCCTCTGTACCACTGTTTTCTTCTTGTTTAGAAGTTTTAAAGTTACAGCATCTTTATTTACATAAACTAAGACAGCAAATTTTTTTTTAAATTACATATTTGTTCTTTATTTGAAGAGTTCCTCACACTGAAAAACAACTTAAGGTTCAATATTAGACGCCAAATCTGTGAAGGAATAAAACAGCATCAGAAAAGTTAAGAAAAACAGACATGTTCTGCCATACTGCTAAAACTTTTTTTTTTTTTTTTAAGGTATTCATAAAAAAGTTTCAATCCTCGCTGGCTACTTTATAGGGCTAGTATTAGTTTGGACTCCCTTTTGCCTTTAGAACTGCCTTAATTCTTGGTGGTGTGGTGGCAGACAGTCTGCCGCTACGACAGTGGCATAAGTTAAACAGAGTTGGAAACATTCCTCAGTGATGTTTTGACTATTAGAGTACAGTGAACTCATTACCATACTGAAGAAATCAATTTGAGGTGATTTGAGCTTTGTGACATGGTGCATTCCTGCTGGAAGTAGCCTTTAAAATGGTCCACGGTGGCCATAAAGAGATGGACATGGTCAGCAGCAATACTTCAGTAGACTCTGACTTTTAAGCAATGCTCAGTTGGGACTAAGGGATCCAGAGTGTCCCAAGAAAATATTCCCCACACCTTTAAACTACCAGCAGCTTAAACTGTTGATACAAAGCAAGATGGATCCATGTTTTCATGTTATTTACAGACAGTTCTAACCCCACCATCTGAATTTTGCAGCTAAAATGGAGACTCATCAGACCAGGCATAATTTTTTCAGTCTTTTATTGTCTAACTTTGTTGAAGCTGTGTGAATTGTAGTCTTAGTTTCCTGTTCTTAGCTGAGAGGCACCCTGTGTGGTCTTCTGTTGCTGTAGCCCATCTGCTTCAATCTTGGACTTGTTGTGCAGTTAAAGATGGTGTTCTGCATACCTTGGTTGTTACAGGTTGTTGTCACTGTCATGACTGTGGATTACTTTTGAGTTTCTATCATCTCAAACAAGCCTCCCCATTCTTCTCAGACTTTTGTCATCAATATGGCATTTTCTTTCAAACAACTCCTGGATGTTTTCTGTTTTTCTGTAAACCTGTTGTAGTGATCTCAAGCCCAAAGGTCTCAGCAAAAGGATACACACATCTAACCAAATATACTTTGGAACACATACTGATTGATAAAGGCCACATTTGGATGTAAAACAGACATCCCAAGGAGGAATTTTGCTCAGAGAAGGACCTTCTCTGAGCAACCACTAATTTACGGTCCTGAGTGCAACTCAGGAGAGGACCTGCATTTTGGTAAAACAAACAAAGGCCAATTGTTGAACTTTGAACCCATCCTCCAAGCTTGGAGATACCAGAGAAAACCTCCTTCACAGTATTTACGACCTGCTATAAATTGGTTCCTTATAGCCAATTTTGTTATGTGTTCTTAACATCCAAGAACTGTTTTATATTGTTAGGAAAGTAAGCTCATGTTAATCTCATGATGAAGACTTTTCTTTTGATATGCAACATGACATACTTTGGTGATTAGAAACTAGATGTTTCTTCCCCAAATTCACATCACATGCATTCCAGGATTTGCTGCATAAAGGTGAAGAAAGAGACACTTTACCCAACTGCTGAAATCCACTTTTATGTTAGAAATGGACTTCCTCATATCAAATGATGTCTAACACGTATTTTCTTTACAGGAATCTTAAATCATCAAGATTAATCCTGTTTTATCTGTTTAGCTGATTTGTTTATTCAATGTCTTTCTTTATTCGTATAATTCAGATCGTTGCTTTATTTTATTTTATTGTGTTCATTTTATTTCATCATGTCTGAATAACTGATCCATTTTACACATGCCTCACTTAGAATTCACAGATGTTTGAAACCATAAAGGTTAACGGATAGTGAAATAATCATCCAAGACGTGTCTTACTATTGGATGAAACCTGACTCTGTCAGCTTCCCATTGGCTGACAAGCTGCAACCCACATTCCACTGCCAGGCAGAGCGCGAAGCTCTGAACTGGGAGAATGAGAATTGGAGAGATCGGAGAGAGAACTGAAAAGATCTGATGGAGAACTGGAAGGAGTAGAGACAGAACTGGAGAAACTTGGAACAATGAGGAAAGAATGAGACGAAACCTGCTCTGAACTCAGCAGAGTTCAGAACCACGGATCACTCAGGGAGGAGTGATGGAGAGAAGAAGACTTTAACCCAAATCATCTTTACTATCAACCATCCCGTGACATCAGTCCTGAAGCTGCACGTCTCTGAGGAGACGGATGAGAGAGAGAGAGAGAGAGGATGAACCAGAACCACCACTGAGCTGACAGCCCGCAGAGAGCCGGACGAACTTCCAGGAGATCGGGAAGATTTTTGGGGGCCATCCACCCGACAATCTTCCAAAGGATTTGAGGAACAGTCCAGCAGAACCAGGGCGTGAGTGAAGCACCTCAGTCAGACGGAACCTCTGAGGAGAATCCTGATCATTTGCTATGAAATATGATCTGATGTCACAAGAAGTTGGTGATAGTGAATTAATCCAGGCCTACGGTTTACCAGACCCAGTTTAACTTTGTTTAGTTGGATTAAGAAATCCTTCCTTCTTTTTCTTTGAACATTTATTAATTAACTGAGGCTTAATTAATTTATGTTTCATCTTCACACCATCTCATATTTCTTTCACAAGATAACTTTTGGTTGATCATCATGCTCACATATTTCTTGTATATATCTTGTACATACATTATCTCATGTAGTTTGTAGACTAGTTAATAAATACTCCGTATTATCTTAACTAGTCGTTGTTTGTGGTTTTTCTGATGTATCATGAAAGGTCACTTCAAGCGAGAACTCATGAAAGCGTCCTGAGACTGATCACTTCATTAAATCAATCTAAGAGTTGATTTAAGACATTAATGGTTTTCCTTGCTTCCATTACATATCAAATAAGTAAGGTGGTGCTCCGAGGCTGTATTAGTATTGATATTAATAGAAATATTAATATTAATATTAATATCATACATAGTGACGCTATATATATTGTGGTTGCCCAAGCTAAATCACAACACTGTCATTATTGTAAGCAACTGAACTGGTGGAAATAACGTGGCTGGTGAGAGTATTTGTGTGTTAATCATAAGATGAAAGCTTGGTTTCTTAGTCTGTTACTCTTACCATAAAGCACAAGGGATGATCAGTGACTATAGGGGGCTATTTTGCCACTGGCAGTGGTTAGTAACCAAAGCAAAGGCATACTCATTAATTGTAAATATCACTTTGTCTTACAATGGCTATGTTTACATTTCCAGCAATATTCCACCCATTGACCTTGATCTAAATTAGGCAGCATTCTGATCATGTTTACAAGAGTTGCCGATGTCGTGCATGTACACCCACAGCCCTCCTATTCTGCCATGAATTCTGCTGGAGGCGGTGTTGTTGGACCATCTCACAGAAACAAGCTAAATAATCTATGAAAACAAGTGAAAAACAAGAGACAGTGTCCTAAGAAATAAAAGCCCAAAGTTGCTTGTAAAAACTGGACATGGCAACTATGTAGATGAGGTAGCTGTGTCTGTTTCAAGTGTGTGATGTCGGTCTCAACTTCATCAGGCAGCTAGACAATAACAAAAACACTATTTGAAGAAGGAAAAGATGGATATTACGTAACAGCCATGTCATGGCCGTTTCAGTCACCCAGGCACAACTCCACAGAATTTGTTTGTGATGATACTGACTGCAGGTCAAAACCATTCAACCATAAAATGCACAACTGTTCTGGAAATGTCTTTAAACTGCATGAGGAAAGATTGCAACAAAATTTGTTCAGCTGCCAGGTTGGTGGGAGTTTGGATGTTGAAGAGCTGAAAAATATGATGATGATGAACAATGTCCTTGTAGTGGAGGAAAAACCTGCACAATTTCAGTTTCTTAAATGTGTTTTTTAAGAATGGTTGCTGACGATTTGGTGGTTTAATTCCCAGCTTCCCCAAATCACATATGGAAATATTCTCCGATGCTATAATTATTTTGTAAATGTGTGTTTGATAGAGAAAAGAAAAACGGCATATTGATCATTTATGTATCTTCATTCTATTTTCCATTGACTTTACGAACATACTCCATAAATGATGTGACATCAGCTCACTGTGCTTTTTAAGAATTCTAGGAAGTAAGAATAATGTGGAGAAAAATAGATCTTTTCTTTCCATACCATGTCCCATTTCAGCTTTTCCTCCCATCCTCAGATTGCATAGAAGAATAAAACTTTTGTAAGTTACAGAAAAAAAGAAAGAAAAGCTTTCAGCTCATTGGCTCCAGCATCAATTTCATCTTGATAAATCTGCCATTTTGGAAGGATGTTCCTCTCTGTTCCTTCTGCTGGAGTAAAAGGAAACTTTGAATTACAGTGACGCAGAGGTCCTCGACCCCAATTCTGGGCTTTGTAAATGACTGTCTGAGTCTATTTCTGCCAGATGGGTCTCTCATTGCAGAGCTCATCACAGTCAGATTTCAAAACCTCTCAGAGGTTAAGTCAAATCATGTCATCCTGCTCGGCTTCTCTTGCATGGATAGCCGCATTTAGCTGCTGACAATACACTGGTCTGAGGATTGTAATGAGGGTAGATATATTACCCCAGCAATTCAGAATATGATATACAAAAGATTTTTAATGATATTTTATGTATATTGATCCAGAATTGATTTATTTTCAATGGTTCAGAACAGTACTCTTGATCTCATCTTATATTACAATGAGAGGACTTTGTTCTTTTGCCACATGAGCTAAAAAACAAAGCCAATGCAGCTCTATGCCCTTAAAAAATTTAGTCATAGATGTTAGGGTGGATAATGTTGCAGCCAATGAAAACAAATTCACAACCTGGTAACATTTTGATCTTTGCAATTAATACTCCTCTAAAATGGCAATGGTTCAGGTGGAAATTTTATTTTTGTGCATTTATTTATTTATTTTTTAATCAATCTTGCCTGTTTAGGTATTAAATAATAAAATTTGTCAGTAAGAAGGTAGGTAGTTTGAGCCTCAGGTGCGGGGAGGGTTGAGCACTTGTGGCCTTACTGTGTGGAGTTTGCATGTTCTCCTCGTGTATGTGCGGGTTCTCTTCGGGTACTCCAGCTTCCTCCCACCACCCAAAGACATGCATGCTAGATTAATTCTAAATCAGGGTTCCCCAGTCCCGTCCTAAGAGGGCTGCAATCCTGCAGGTTTTCAAAGCATCTCTGCTCAAACACACCTGACTCATTCGTATGTTGGTCTCAAATAGAACTGATTTGCTAACTGGGGCTTCATTTTGAATGCAGACACCGTAAACACAAGGTTATATCTTCCATTTAAATCTACGATAAATAAAATAATAACAATGAAAACAATGCTGTTGTAATGTTATTTTTAGTTGTGATACAGACCACTGCAGTAAATTACTGGAACAAGCATGTTTCAGAACAAAAGTAGACAAAAGATCTATTCAGTTATTATTTACAGATAGCAACAACAAAGCTTGATGCATCCTGTTTTTTTCCTCCTGAGATCTCCTCATTACTGAAAGCCAATTTGACATTTTTTATTCTCCCGTGTCTGCTCATACACTTAATCTCTTTTACCGCATGTTCTCTATTGTTCCTGGTCTCTTCACTGCATCTACCATGCTGTAATGTTTCTATTTTTTTGTAACTGGAAAAGTGTGTTTTTATCCAGTAGCAAAACATTGTTTTGCTGGGCTAGAAACCAAATCTGTGAGGTTTCTGGCCCAGGAATCGACTTAAGAATGAGTCAGAAGCACATCATTTAAAGGTTCACAAACTTCTCTAGTGTTCCACCACGAAAATGTCAAGTAGAATTGCAAAAAAGATATGTTAAGAAAATCCATTGTCTTCTGTTTGGTTTTTTTTTTTTCTCCATGTAAAGCCATTTTGGTGATATTGATAAACTTTGATTTTTCCTTGCTATGCATATATGCTTTCCTGTATTGTGCACAAGGTATTTTATTTTATTTCCTTGTTGAGCCCCCTTTGTGTATATTGTTCAAACAGGCTATTGTGTTTGCTCATGTTGGTGTAAACCTTTATGTTTGTATGATACTCCTGTAAACTCCTCTTTCAGAGTTTGCACATGAAGAGTTTGTTAATAGTTTAAAAAAAAAGAAAAAAAAGAAGATATGCTTTGGCCCAGGCCTACTCGTACATCTGCACAAACCTGTTCCATCTTTCCAAGAATTTGGGATGCACATCATATACACCTATTTTAATTACTAACACATCACAAACCCACACAGAAACATAAACATCTTTTTCTCACAGTGTTTCTGCTGTACTTTGAAAATGTCCGGAGACGCTTAGTTCCAATAGGCCAGCTACCCTGTTTTTGTTGCACTTGTCATGAAAAAGATTCTTGTCAAGGAAATCCAAGGAAAGTTGGGTGAAAACGGCACATGACAGATATGGAGGGGTCACTGGTGAAATTTTTAGTTGGAGAAATGTTCTTGCATGTATGTGTTTAGGGCTGATCTAGTATAAATTTTCTGAATGCAGACTTGGTCCCACCAAGCCTTATGTCCTTATTGTCTGCTCTTGTTGTGTAACTATTGCACTCATGTCAAGACTGTAATTCCTCTCAAAAAATGTGGGCCATCTCTTGATTATTGTCATTTTGACCGTTGACTGTTGAGTGTGAAAAAAACAGTAAAAATATCCCGGAGGAGGAAGAATCTCCATGTGACTGTAATCTCCTGACCTGTAGCTGTGTTGTGTTTGCCTCCTCTTTAGTGGCATTCCAGGGAAGAAATGTGGGACCATCATTGTGAAAGCAGAGGAGTTGAACAACTGCAGGGTGAGTGCCTGAATGGACCAGCATTTCCTGGAAATGTCGACCATTATACTCCTACCGTATGCATTATGTAAAACTCGGCTTATAGCTTTTTCTCTGCATGTGTCACCTTGTAGACCTACTGAAGGATTTAACTTTGGCTTGAAAATAGAGTGTAGTGTCTGAAAACACAGTGGTTTTATGCCAACTTTAAAGTGTAAATGAAACGGTCAACCAACCTAACCTTATTTACTCGCCTGAGTCCTAGTCTTATCAATAATTACAGTATATACCAAACGGGGAAAATATAAGAACGTAGCAAAGTTTTTCGTTTTTAGGACAAGAGTGCCGCCATGTCACCAGCTCCGCTACACTAAAATTACACTATGATTAACAAGCTGTAACACATTTTAGAGGATGACTATAATGGAAAGCGAAGTTGGGAGGCCAGTCCAGCTTCCAGATCCTGTTGCCGGTGCTTTCCAGCCCATTACACCTTGTGACTGAGGAGAGAAGATGTGAAGCCTGGTGTCGGGGAGGGGTGGGTTGGCAGCACCTGTAGGTGTGGCTGCTGTTCAGAGATGCTGGAGGCTGTCTGCTGTCAGGAGGTCCACGTGGACCAGGTCATGCATGAGGAATTTTGTATAACAATTTGGATTACACATATGGATTACTGTACTGGGAGGTGGATGTTTTGGAGGCGGTGCTGTCCCTGAAGGAGGTCTGAGCAGAGACACTGGAGCGTCCAGTAAACAGCAGGCTAACTAAGCTAACAGTAGTAATTGCTGGTGGTTTAATGTAAAATAAAATAAATGCTATAGCAAGACAGGGATACGATGGGAAAGATGCAAAGCATACAGGCTGCAGGATGATGAGGGAGAGTGTGGTGTTTGGTATAACCGGACCCCACCTGATGCCACAGACCCACCGGTTAGTGGAGCTCAGCCTATACTGTAGGCGGTGATATTAAAACACTTAGAGCAGCATCAGGCTTTCGTCTGTGGACCTCTAGCTTACCAGACTCCAAGTTTTCTGATCATCTTCCTAATTTTGTCTAGAAAATTCTCACTTCATGATCTGGAGTCAGGGACGTTCCCACTTCAGAGCCACCAGCAGCAGCAGGACTGGTTTCTGGTTTAGCTAAAAGTTGTGAACTGTTTTGTCTTTGGCCTAAACTGAGGAAAACTTGCTTTTAGACCCAGGAGGATACAGTAGTGGTTCCCCTTTTGTCTTTTCTTCTCCTTTGGCTCACTAGTCTCCATCATTCAGCTGTTATCTTTCTAACTGTGGTGCGGACTCAAGACCTCTCATTCAGGGCCACAACACCAACTAACCCGGTGACATCAGAGCTTAGAGTACTGCAACATGGCGGTGCCCTTGTTATAAAAACGTAAATCGTTGTGACGTTTTTCTTTTATATGCTTATATTTTTCACGTTTGGTATTGATAAGACCAGGACTCAGTCTAGTAAGTAAAGCTAAGTTGATTGACCGTTTCATTTCCATTTTAAACCCAGAAAACAAAGTTAAAGATTGGATGATACATACATGCAAGATATTGCATCTTGTCAACAAAGTACATCAAAATATTCTATGTTATTTGCATTTCCCTACCATGATCGGGGTTAAAAAGTGATATGACTATCAGTTAGAATTGAGCAACAGTCTTCATTTCAAATCATATCAACCACAGTTTCCACAAAACTCTGCATTTACATTATTATCACTGCATGCCTCTCATCTCCTCACACACAGATGTAATTTTGACCATTTCTACTTTATTGAGGCTGCAGTTGCTCAGAAACTTGGTCTCTACCTGCTCTCCTATGGCTTCTCTCAATGAGTACACTGATGTAAAATGAATGAGAAAGAAGCCATTTTTATTTGATTATGACAGACTGGAATCATAAGCCGACTTTTATTATTAATGTTTTTGGAGATGTTGATGCTACTATATGTTATCAAGCCCCAGAGGAAATTAAGCGAAGAAAATAGGACACAAATGATGACAGATAAAAGATTAATAATGCTCATTCAATACAGCCAAAACTCTTTGTCCCAGTCACTTCTTATTGCACACATGTACCAAAACAGATCTTTGATTATCACAATCTCTGTAAAGTGTGGCACATTGTGATCTTTATGCTATTTACACCAATTCATCCAATGATATCAGACTGTGAGACTATAAAACCACCCTCAGTATAGACAGTTTATTTCTATGTACACATGACTATCATTTAAAGTGGAATCATAAACTTCTTGTTATACTGTAAGTTGGCTCAGTTTCTTGAACTCTTACAGTGATACCTGTGAGATTGTTTGGTCAAAATGCACAGTCCATTATCTCCTTTTTAAATAATTCATTTACATTAATTTATCTTTGTTCTCATCAGCTTGTGTCAGGGTGTGTCCTTTCTGACACAGTCTGAAACATGTCATTCTCCTTTCTCCATCACGTTTTTGTGTTTTCAAATTATCTTCCAAACAAAGACAATGTGATTCCAGTTTATCTGCATTTGTGATCTCAAAGATGACTAACACCTTTGAGTAGATTTCCAGTTCAGTGTTTTTTGTTTTGTTTTGTTTTGTTCTTTGAACATTATGTTTGAACTCAGGAGAATCAACTTTCATTATCATTTCAGGCCTTTCCATGAACTACAGATTTTTCCAAGTAGAATACATTAGGATAATTAGAACTACATTAGTCACGATTATTAACACATTATAGTTTTAGGATTAACATCTATGTGAGCTCCTGTTAAGTCACGTCTGCTCCTGATAACTGTTAACATTGAAATAAATAAGTAGTTCTATGCATGCATACAGTTATGATGTACTTTCATCACCTTTAGTGCAAAGTTTGGTCATGTCATGTTTACAGTTAGCAGTTACAGTTTTTCTTTCCTCATATTAGGAATCAGTAATGATGCAATTTTGTGGAAACAAGTTGGACAAAAAGGATTTCTTTGGCAAGTCTGATCCCTTCCTGGTCTTCTATAGGAGCAACGAGGACAGCACGTGAGTTCCTCTTTCTTTCCCCCTTCACAGTCCTCCCATCACTTTTTCTTCCTTTCATGTTTTGTTTAATCCTTCGCTTCACCTTAAGGAAATGGGTTTCATGGATTTTCTTTAGATCAAAAATCATGCCACCTGCTTAAGCATGTGTGTGAATGACGTGAAGATGGCAATGTGTGTGTGTTAAGTATTGGCTAAATGCAGTTCTACAGTATGTGTTCAGAGATTTTTGTGTGTGTGTGTGTGTGTGTGTGTGTGTGTTGAATCCAGTCCTTTTAGCACTCTCTTCCATCCTGCAGTGTGTTGCAAGTCTGATAAGACTGTGCCCTGAAGGTGGGAGATACCACTCCACCTGCTAGCTGCAGGGGCTAATGAAATTACCTCTTTTCAGTGGGTGTGTGTGTTTGTGTGTGTCAGCGCATTCCAGTAACTTCCAAAGCTACCCACTCTCACTGAGTTGAAAATTAACAGAAAGCCTCATTTGAAGGAACCACTACTAATATGGCTCGTGTTGCTTATGAAATTAGTGCTGTGGTTGTTTATGTAGATGGGATTTATAAAATACTTAATACGCTTGTGAAATTAGTGCTGTGGTTGTTTATGTAGATGGGATTTATAAAATACTTAATACGCTTGTTTTACATTTGAAATAAAAGGAAAATAATGCATCTCATTGCTATATTCTAGATTTGAATGGCTTAGAAAAGTCTCGTATTGGCTCTTTTGGCTTGGCAGCTTAAGAAGAGTCTATTCTTGGGCTCCCAAATGTTTTCAATAATATTACTCAGGGTGTTTTATTTTTGCCTAATTTATCATTTATGAATGATTTCTGTGTGTGAATGCCAAAAAAAAAGAGAGTGTTTTCATAAAAGACTTGCTTTTTTTTTTTTTTTTTTTTGCTATAATTTGGCATGTTTCTGATTAGGTCTTTGGTGCTGATGTTCATTAATTTGAACTGTCTCAATCAAACAAAAGAATGACATAAAAAATAAATGAAAATATTGTTAGACAGTTAAATCAAACCTTCAATTTAAGAACTGAACATGATCACAGAAAGGAAAACAAATAAATAATTTGGTTTTCACTCATTTCTTTGCCTTTTCCTGACAAACTTGCGTTTAAATCCAGCTCCTTCACTCTACAGTACGTCCATGGCTTGTACACCAAACTCTCTGTCTTCGATGTGTCTGCACCCCATTACTTCTTTCACGTTATGGTTTGATGCTTGCTGAAGATTTGGCTTCCCCAGACGGGGCCTGACTCCTCTCATTCACAACAATGCATCAGCTTTTCGAACAGGTTTTTTTTTTTTTCCTGCCTTTAGACCTAAAAGTACAACTCAAAGCAGCACACTGTCGCACTAAATTGGTATTTTCTTTACTCCTTGCAGGGAAAAGTTGTAACACTAATAAAACTGTCAAGCAAAATTACTTTACATCACCGAACCAGAACATGTTACATAATTTAACGACTGTTTCTGTATTTCAAGGCATTTGATCAAATTTGTGGCTTTTCAAATTACATATTTAGGTTAAAGCAGGTAATTTAGGAATATTTAGGCTAGTGTTATTAGTCAGGGGTTATATTAATTTTATGGGCTTTTTGCGGTCAAATTTATCTATTCTCTGCTTTCTAACCTCATTGTATTTTCTCTCCCTGGTATTGATTTTTCTCTCTCTTTTTCTTTTTAGGTTTACCATCTGCCACAAGACAGAAGTAATAAAGAACACCTTGAATCCTGTGTGGCAAGCCTTTAAAATCCCTGTGCGAGCTCTTTGCAACGGTGATTATGACAGGTAAGACTTAAGATTCTACTGCACTAGCTTAAACATAAAGACAAACACCTTGACCAACCTTGAGCTTTCTTTCATAAGCAGCATGTTAGCAGCCCTGGAGATGTTCTTATGTTCCTGCAATGTCGAATTTCCTGTTTTGGCTGTATAACAGTGTGTGGTTAATAGAAAAAGCTCCACTTCCAGTAAGCTGTCTGTGTTGTGATGTGTGTATACAGTTTATAACTTTTGTCTCTGTTATTTGTTCATTGTAAATATAAATAATTCATGAGCCTCATGTGTCTGTTGATCACACATAAGGCAATAAAAAGTCAACAGATTTGACACTGTTAGGCTGTCACTGTAAGATGAACATTGATAATTAAATACAGAATATAAAGCTGTTTATAGTTGCTGAGCAGAAATATGTGTTTGGAAGTGTGAACAGAATAACAAAGTTGTGAGACCGATGGCTTATCTGGTAGCTACCAAGCACCTTTTTATTCTTTATATTTTGCCCATAGAAAAGAAAATGAATGCAGAAATTGTTTGAAAAATGCAGTCAAAACTTTCAGCTGCCGTAGAGACTTTTTGAGGCCTGGCACTTCTTCTTTTGTGCTCCACTTGTCTAGTTTTGGAAATTTTAAGTACAAACCACTCATCACGCTTAGAGACATAAGGCTTTTGCACAGTACTGGATTTACCATATCTCAGATGAGTCAAAACTTCAGTAACAAGTTTAGAAGCTGGTCCAACCTCTCCTCCTGCTTCTCTGCAACAACTATCTGATAAATTTTAGGTAGTCAGAAACCACCTGCTGATATCGATGACTCAGAAGAATGCTTCCCAGTCTTTTTTTTTTAAAGAAAAAAAAAAAGCCACTTTAGCTTATATCTAGTGTATTAAGGAGCGTTACTCCAGGAAACTGTACCACTATGTCATCCTTGAAACTTGACATTTACAGTTTAAGACCCAAATTTGTCTGAAGGCTTTTAGTTCTAGAAATAACTACAATAACGGGAGGTGTAAACCCATACATTGTACTGTAACATTATGTGTAAGAGGAGCATAAGTGTAGACCAGCATCCTCGCGTTGAGGTTGAGCTGTCAGTAAAGATGTCTCAGGTGATGTCTGTAGAACTGATCCCAACAGTAGTTGCCAAGGATGGAGGAGCTGTCCTGGAACTTGATAGGGAAGATGAGCAGGGTGGCAGGTCTCTCTCTGCTAACTTGTAGCGTCAGAATGTCACATTTATAGCCAAGAGGATGGTGTCAGAAATCAGGTTTGTGTGTTGCTTTTCTTTTAAAAAATAATCTTTTCTTTTTCTCTTGTTTTGAAAAGTCTGAGCAGAGAAAAATAATTCATTTATATTCAAATGTTAGGTTATTACATCCTCATAATTGTAGTTAATTATCAGATTTTCTTATATCATAAACTTGGTATAAATTTTCCTGTGCAATGTGCAGTTTTGTTCACTTTGAAGAGTCAAACAGATGCAGCTGAATTCTTTGGCATAACGAAATGCTCTGGTAGCTCCTTCTTATGCAGGGCTGGTGGTTTATTTAACCTCTCAGGAGAAGTTCTAGTTTATTGAGTTAGGCGACAAATGAGTAGAAAAGTTTTTCTTCTCCTCTGCTGGCCGTGTGTGTCCATCCCTCATGTCTTTAGCAGCTTTGTGCTGAAAACAAGAAGACCGAATTTATCTTAGCTGAGCGAACAGACAGTAGCATTGATCTGAAGTTTGGTCCAATAAGCTTCTTGGAGTTGAGTCGCACCATGTCTTATCAACAGGAGACTCAGGAAGCTGCACATACAGTACGCAGGCACACACGCATTGAGTCTGTGTGTCTGCAGCCTGGGGAAAGAGATAAGGGGAAGCTCAAGCTGGCAAACAATAGAGAACTGTATCTTTGTGCTTGTAGGTGCTCTGGTGGGCTTCTCAGATGTACATGCGCACATACACACACTCAACCGCATACACATGCACTCAGTGAGGCCACAAGTGAAATCACTGTCAGTTTCATTTCACATCATCAAAGTTAGAAATGATGAGATGCTTCCTGCTGAGATGTGAAACAACAATGATTTAATGAGACACACACATAGAAATAGATAAAAGTATGTAGAATTTTACACAGGCAGTTCTACACATAGCTGTTTCTCTTGAGGACAAAGTGGTACACTAACCAGAAGACTCATTCATCCCAAGAGTACCCATTATTGTCAGCTAACCCATTCCCACTCCTCACCTTTATGGCTCCCTTTCCCTCTAATGTGCTTCTGGCACTCCAACCAGCTAGAAGGCCCATTAGTGACGTCTTGTGTCTGTTCTTCTTGTGCTGGAAGATGAACAGGATGGAAAAGTGCAGCCCTGGCTCTGATTCAATTAAATTTTGCTAAGATGTTAGGAAAGGTGTTAAGGTTGGAAATTCATAGAATACTCCTGTCTAGTTGGAGACTTTTGTACTGTAATGCAAATTTCAGAACTTGCCTTATTTCTACTATCCAGGGAGTTCGAGTCTCTCCATCTGGAAAAGTGGCTTTCACTGTCTCCGTTTTAATTTGTTGTTCTCCCTTTGCCTCACCCATCTACATCCTATTATTATCAATTTGTTTTCATTTGATATACATGGTTGGCAGAGATATCGGAGCACATCCTTTCCTTGATTTCTATTCTTTCTTCTTCTGTTTCTGTATATGTAGGAAATATTATCAGAACATATACAGTACAGGCACAAGAAGACAACGCATTGAAATAAATCTCAGCTGCAGGATAGATCTGACTCAGCGACGCTCGCAAGAGAGATTAGCCTTCTTTTCACCTAACAACTATGCAGATTTTGTCATTTTACAACTTTTTGTTGCAGGATACAACTAAGCGTTTTAATATCTTCAGGAATTTTAAAAAGCATAACTATATATTCACTTTTCTCTTTCTTTTTCTCCCTTATCCTCATATAATATTTCTGTCAACAGAACGATCAAGATTGAGGTGTACGACTGGGACAGAGACGGCAGGTAAATCCTTTTATTTTGAATTGTTTTGTCATACAGCCTTCAAATTTTAGTCTGCAAAAGCATTATAAATTGTTGCTTGTTCACATTTAGGGAAATAAAATGAGGGCAGAGTAGATTATGAAATATTTAAGTACCATAAGTAAAGCATTATAGTACCATGCATTCTGTAAGTATTAATAAAGTTTATACGCAACCACATGAGCTACAGCTGCAGATGCAATTTTTTTGTTTTTACTATTATAAAGAAAGGTTAGAAAGGATCCTCCCCTTCCCCAAATCCCTCCTGCAACAACATGAAAAGAAGATATTATACTGTATCCAGCAGATTGTGTTAGATCACAGTTTCTTTTTATTTTTACTCTGAGATAATTAGCCTATTATATATTTAACAGAACAGGAAATATCAGCCCTTCTCATCAGATCTGAAAGTGAGCTGCCAGCTGTCTCACAGGTGGAAAATCAACCAGTCTCTTTTATTTTGTCAGTTGTTGCTCAGTTTCAGTCTCCTTTTGAGAAAAAGCAAAGTGAGCTGCATCCATTATGCAGCATCCTTAGTAAAAATGAACAAATGCAAAAAAGTCAAGCTGGAAACAATAAAAATCTGCAACAACTGCAGTCATTTGACCCAGGACTGAATGTGGATTAAGAATTTACAAAACTGGATTTAAAATACAGCTGTTTTCAGGTTTTATAACCAGTGCAAGGAGGGCAATGAATAGTATTGGTTCTGTAAACAGAAGCTTCCTAATCCGTGAGCATATATTTTCCATTATAAACACTTTTCTTAACAAATGTTGCAAAACATTAAAACCAGAAAAGATAAAGTGATTAATATCAGTTTTGGTACTTCAACAAAATGTTTTTCATGGACTCTTGTGGATGTTACTTTAACACTTCCATCCTACTTAAACAATTTTAAAGACCAGTTTGGTTTAAGCACCATGACTATTTGGGTATATTGAGCAGATATTAATCAAACATATTTATCCAGTGTTCACAGATAACCTCAGAGGTTGTGATTACATTGAAAGAGAGATTTATTTATTTATTGCTCAGAAGTTTGATTACATTAACATTCAACATGTCTGCTATGTGTGTTCTGTTCATCCAGTACAAGCTGCACATAATTAAAAACAGTCTATGTTTTCAGTAGGTAAGGGAGCTGAGTGCGGAAGCGGCATGGATTAACTGCTTAATTATGAGTCTGGATTCTGGTTGATGACATTCAGACAAAAAGAAAAAGGAGTGACATTTGTCAAGATGTAGATAAACAGGGAGTTATTTTTCTGCTCTTTTTTACTTTGGGATCTATTCAGTGTAACTCATGATTTGACTGAACACAGTGGTGTTAACAAGGTGTTTGGGGAAGTGAGAATCAATGATTTGACTTCCATGGAAATGACAGGCTCTGTACCGGCGTTAGTGTTGCTTTGATACTAACAATACTCACTCTGTTATCTTCACTTGAAGCTGTTTATTTATTTACTTTTTCCGGGGAAAATCAGTTCAGTTTGCTTTAAAAACTCTCAACACATGATGAGCTGCAAGGGCAGCATCCCTAATATCTCCTCTCTTCAGTGTGTTTTGAGTTTTTATTTGTTGTTGACACATAGCATTATATCATTGTCTGGATTTTGACAGATAAAGTAAATGGGACATGTAGTGAGACCATCTCTTTCTTTCCATCTGTTTTTTCTCACCACACTCTAGTCATGACTTCATTGGCGAGTTCCACACCAGCTACAGAGAATTATCCAGAGGACAGAGCCAGTTCAATGTCTACGAGGTGAGTTTGTGTGAAAGTGTATGTTGCAAGCATCAACTCTTGTGTACAGGTGTGTTTATTCATTTGACACTTAACTACCGAAAACCAAATATTTTCAGTCTGCTGTAATTCCCACGCGGTTCTGCCACACCTAATTAACTCGGCCTTTCTTATGTAAATTCCTCTAGGAAGGCACTACTCAATAGAACAGCCCCAACCAGTTTCAAATTAGTACATACTTGTCTCAACCGTACTTGACTTGGCTCTCTTTCAGATCAGATATACTGAGGGAATTGTAATAAAATATAATCTTGAACACTGTCTGCATCGTCAGATCTCTTCACCAGATATGATGTTGTTGTGTCTCCGCAGCAATGAGACGATAGACCACAGTGAAAAGCACTGTCTAAATTTACTGAAAATCAAAATCAAATCAAATAATTTCAGTGGGGTTAAAGCTCAGCTGTGTTCCAAATCGTCTCCTTTGATCCATAAAGTTTTCAGTCTTCGTGCTGCTATGACAACTGCGATGCAGACTGAAAAATTTGGATTGAGGCTTATTTCTGTCAGATAGCGCAAAATTAGGAAAACAAGCTTCTGTTTCACAGGGTTACCCAGAGCCGCACACGAATACTTTGTTCTTATTTGGAACATATACTAATCTCTACATTTGGAATTGTGAATATCAGAAATCAGAAGGAAAGTTATTGCCGCTGCTTTTTCAGTGGACCCGAATTGTCCCGAAGTGCACCTGTAAAGCTGACCAGCATGATTGTTCGCCAGCGTGACAGCTAGTTCTCCTGAAGAAGAAAATTAGGGGAGAAACCACCTGATCCTCATTATTTATGATGTATGAGCATTTTCTTTTGTTTCTTTCATTTGGATTTATCTTCTAGCTGGAATACTCTTCAGATTTGATAATTATGAATCAATAATTATTCCATAAAATATACACATATATACACACACACATATATATGTATGTATATATATATATATATATATATATATATATATATATATATATATGTGAAAAATTTTACAGTAACTTCTGTTCACTATATTTTTACAGTTATTGTAGAAGTGGTAATAACACTGGATGGAGATGGATGGATGGATGGATGGATGGATGGATGGATGGATGGATGGATGGATGGATGGATGGAGAGGCAGGGAGGCTACTCTATTCCTCCTGTGGGAAATTCAATTGTGCTGCATGAATACAAAAACAAAAAGGTTTGTCAGAATAGTAACTTTGCAAATACGTGTCATGATAGAACAAACAATATTGTTTAGTGCTGTGAAAATGTATCTAATGTAAACAGAACAAAGATTTAGCACAAAGATACTCTCATCTACTACAGATTTGAACTGGAGGCAAAGTCAGATACATCTTGCACTTTTGATTTTCATCATCTGCTGCCCACAAACAAAGTCAAGCCTGCTTTGATATAAAAAATCTGAATTCCAGCACAACTAAGCAAGAGACCACTTATATGGAACAAAAGTTTTTGTGGGAAAGGGGATGAACAGGTGGAATAGGTGGGGAAGCACCATTCAGAAGGGGGAGGGAAATTGCAGCTTGCCTGATTTGTAAAACAATGGGCTGTGGGCGGGGCAATTCACAATGATGGAGAGAGGGGGAGGAAAATCTGAAAATCCTGGGAAGATCTTCGGAAATTTAGTGTTGGAAGCAGAAATTCTGATCCAGATTAGTTCCCAGGTCAGTAGTTCTCATAAACAGTTGCTGGATTGCAGATACATTTTGTTTCTGTCTAAAACTTTTTCTGTAGACATTAAATCATTCTAAAACTGAAAAGGTTATTTAAGTTCCTCCCCACTCAGCTGCAAAGAAAACACAGTCTGTTTAAAAATTTACTAGATTTAAAGGATGTTGAAAGGCCCCACCATTTTCCTTAAAGGGAGAGGGATTAGAGTAAGATACGAACACAACGCATCAACTTCCTGCAAATGCAGTGATTTTGTTATCCGTATGAATGATCACAAACCAGAAGAATTAGAGAGCAGGGACAACATTTTACAGTACAATAGATACCGCACTAAACAAGTGATGCAACATTAATGTAGATGAACCACAGAGAGCAAATATAAAGTTGGAAGGACACTGAATTCACTCCTGGAGTTCAACATTATGAAGCTGCAGTTTAATGCTTGGCTGTCCACCATTGACAGACAATGAAATGTGATCCTGTGGTGTGATTGAAGACTGCACTCCATCCCATGTTAAGTAAAAATCCCTACGGTTTGTTATTTGGACCTAAATATTCCCCACTAAATCAGGTCATCCTTAATGACATGTAGAGATATGTCTGGAAAAAACCTAAACAATAACTAACAAGAGCCTAAATATTTACACTGAACAGTGAGAGGTTAAAGATGGTTTTCATTCTTATTTATTTTTATGCTTTGGGAGTATTGAACCTGTAAATTACAGCCACATTTTGCATGGTTTCATTACTAAAGCATTTCCATTCCACAAATGCTCATTTATAGCAGTTTTGATACCAATAGTGTCATCTAAATAATTACATTTAATTTGATGAAGAATCAAGAATCCGGGCTGCTGTGATACGACCATCCAGAATTTCTATTTATCTTGGATTGAACGAGGCAAAGATCAACTCCTAACATAAACTCCTCTGCAGTTCATAAGGAAAAGATCATTAAAATACCATAGTGTTTTTAATGGTCTGCTCTTTTAGTGGTAAATGGTACTTATATAGCGCTTTTCCAGTCATACTGACTGCTCAAAGTGCTTCACACTATATGTAACATTCACCCAGTCACACACACAATCATACACACATTTATAGGCAACTTGGGGTTCAGTGTCTTGCCCAAGGACATTTTGGCATGTAGTCTGGGGAAGCCTGAAATCGATCCACCAACCCTCCAGTTGAAAGATGACTGCTCTTCCACCTGAGCTACAGCCGCTCAGGCCCTTTTCTCTAACACTTAGAGAAAAGCTACAAACTTGACCACAGTCTTTGTACATAAAGTACTCGTGAAGCACAATGGTATGACTCTCAAACAATCTGGCAGCAGTACATCAAAGGCAAGAATCAACTTACTGTCCTGCAGAAGGTCCAAAATGACATTTTACTTAACAATGAAGTAAAACTTAGCAAATACGAACACGTAAAAAAAGAAAATACTTTTACTATTTACTACATTTATGGGCCACAAGTGAAGTAGCTTAAGTGAATCAAGTGAAATGATATGTATTGTATGTATGCATGTATGTTTGCAATCCATTTGGAAGTGACGCTTGTGTATTCACCAAATGATAAATAATTACCAATCAGTAACTAATAATCACTTAGATTATTAGATTATTAGATAGGGAACAAAAGAAACATTTAATCCATTCTACATATTTATTGTAAGATGTTTTGATGATAGATGGTTTGACATAGAGAGACGCCAAACTGCTGCTTAGGCTTAAAGGAAAGGATTTATATTGAATTATTAATTTATTTTACCTCTGTTTATTTAGTTGTCCTTTTAAATAAAAAATAGAAGTCTGGTAATTAATGTCAGTTGCCTTTTTGCAATCTAATTATTTATCATTAATTCCCTCAAGAAAATGAATAAAAGGGAAGGGATTTAAATCAGTTAAAGCGTATTTAAGTATCTTATATATATATATATTTTTTTTGCTAGTTCTCTGAAAGGAACATCAGGGCTGTTGGTAGGAAAAGTCAGAAGCCTTGTTTATCAAAAAATGTACCTTTTAATTAATATTTAAAGGAGCCCTATCATGAAAAATGGACTTTTAAGAGCTTTTCAGCATGTCAGTGTGTTATTTCCTTATCAAGAAATGATTTAAATCGTTATTTTTCTTCATTCATGCATATTTGAGTAATCTACATGAATATTTAAACCAAGCGCTACCTCCCTGCAAACGGCTGACTACCCACCGCGTTACGTATGAACGTGGCACCAATCACGAAAGTCCAAATGCGCACGCTCAGTATCGTAGCAAGACGCCCTCTGTTGAACAG
Source organism: Atherinomorus stipes (assembly GCA_023101725.1). Lineage (NCBI taxonomy): Eukaryota > Metazoa > Chordata > Actinopteri > Atheriniformes > Atherinidae > Atherinomorus > Atherinomorus stipes. The sequence continues at coordinate 163,010 of JALJCO010012253.1, read as the reverse complement.
AAACTCAGAGAATCCTACACACACTCTCTGAGGAAGAAACTAACACCTGCAGGAAGATTTCCTCAGAGACAAGCAGCCATCAGCTAACAGACGTTTGATCCAGAGTTCAGGAGAATTTTCTTCCTTTTTTTTTTCTTTTTTTTAAGCTCTAGAGGACAGCAAGTTGGGGAAAATGCAGTTACGTTCAGCGTGGTTATGTTCAGCGTGGGAGTTTATTTGTTGTACTGGATGAATCGACTTGCCAGAAGTGGTTGGATTTTAACTTCAGGAGCAGGGAAAAAAAACTCAACTTTGTGTGTGAACTTCACTCCTGACAACTTCATGAATGTCGGGCAGTAAAGTGTTTTTTTTCTCTGGGATTACTTCTGAAACATGACGCAGTTCCTACTATAAAAACGCGCATGGACAGACAACAACACTGGTGAGTCAACACATCTCTCAGCTCAATTTTAACTGTTAGGCTATGATTTGTTCGCTAAATTACTTACTTGTCAGGGGTCTCTGTGGTACTTCTGTGGTACTTCTGCGTGTACTTCAAACTCCATATCAGACTCTGGGTCGAGCGCATACAGCTCCATAACAGGCTGGTCTGTTTTATCCCGTCGATCGGAGTCCGATTATCCATCAATGTTTACAAGATCCATGTGAGTGCTGCTTAGCTCAGCGCTAACTGTTAGCCTATGATTTGTTCGCTAAATTACTTGCTTGTCAGGGGTCTCTGTGGTACTTCTGTGGTACTGCGTATACTTCAAACTCCATATCAGACTCTGGGTCGAGCGCATACAGCTCCATAACAGGCTGGTCTGTTTTATCCCGTCGATCGGAGTAATTATCCATCAATGTTTACCACTAACATCCACATGAGAGCTGCCGGTGCCGGTGCTACAGACAATTCTGTGACCCTTCAGAATAAGTGTCTCTTCCGGGGCGACGTCATGAAATGGGCGTAAAACATGCTGCAATTGGTCGAGAGCTCCGCGGTTCAGGACAGTCAGCCATCTTACTTCCGTGTTGGAAATTAGATGCATCGAAAAACTAATATTTAAAGCAACCCTTACCGATGTTGCATTCTTACACTATTTTTCTAACAGGGTAAAATGCTGTGAATGAGGTAATGGAACTCTAAAATACAAGACAGACCCACCATTAATCAAAATAAAATATTATTCCAATCTCTAAATATTCAATGAAAACTCCAACCAATCCTTGAAGTGGGGTGCACCTCTAGGATTGTCCAACGGACCTGCCTGTCAGACCTTTGATTCTGCATTGGGAGGTGGAGGGAATGAAGGGTGTGTCTTAGGAGTGAGGCGGGACTGTTTATATTGAAATAATCTTGCTGTGCTTTCTGAAATGCAAGATCGGTAAAGGTTGCTTTAACACCAAATTAGTTTCTATAGTAACGATGGGAACATATCTAGCTTATAAATGCCTATATTTGACTTTTGGAACATTTGAAAAGCATGATACAGCTCCTTTAAGTATTGAGTTAGGAGTTCTAGTACTGTAAAAATCCTAATAGTTTTGTATGCAAGTATGAAGAAACATAATTGGAGAAATTGTTAGCTGGGGAAACTTTGAAAAATATGCAGACAAGCTCAGAGAAACTTGTAAATAGTTTAATAATAATAATGATACCAATAGAGGCTCCCCTACAATTAATTTAAATTTTGAGCAGTTTTCCTATTTCTTGCCAAAAAAGGGGAAAAAAATCTTGGTGTCATACACAGACATCCTCACAATAGCATCTTCGCAAATCATCAACTTATTTTCTACCAGGAAGAGTCAACACTTCTTGATTAACCGATTCCCACAGAGAGAAGGAAACACGCAGGGGACAGCTGCTGTTTGCCTAATAGTCCTCAGATTTTCTCTCTCACACACACACATGCATGCATACCCTCACACACTATGTTATTTTGCAATTTAAGCCTTTTTTTCTGACCCCTTTTTAATAACTTGACCATTACAGATAGCCAGACAATTACTGAGCACTTACAAATGTACTGTGTGTGTGTGCATGTGGGTGTGTGTGTATTAACCACATTTCAGTTCACCTTCAAAGCCAGTCGTGTCCTTGTGAGTACCTGCTCAGAGTAAATCCAGGAGAAATGCATAAATCAACACATTTGTGTGTTGTTTCCTCGAGGCCACCTCTTTGAGTTTAACCTTGGTTTGGTTTAATGAGACCATAAAATACAGATCCAGTGTTTGGGATTCAAAAGGAGTTTCAGATCTGCTTCTGTCTGGTCTCTGAAACATAGGAGTACTTGAGTGTTTCATTTAGCTTGGGTTGTAATATGAAATATGGTATAAACTGAAAACCACTGCTGAATTAATATCTCTTGTTAAATCTTTTTATATATAAAGCTTTGGTATATTCAGGCAGTAATGCTGTCTTAGATCTTCAGGATCCAATTATTTATAAATCAGGTGTTTGAGAATTGACTGTTTCATATTCAGAAAATCCCTGTAGTTCTGAATATGCTGCAGGTTAGGCATGTTGCTCAAAGGCATTGCTCTGGTGCCTACTTACTGAGACAGAAGTACTTGTTAAAACATTAAAGATTGTTTGATCTTATATTTTTATCTCTACAACTATTATTTTTCCATCAGAAGATGATAAATAGAGATTAAAGAATATGGTGTTATATTAATTGTACTTTTATTAGGTGACAAAGGTCATTGTTCAGCTGGAAGAGTTAGTTGGAATCTGATGAAAGTTTGTCATACTGTATTAGTAAAGGAAACAACAGATTTTTGCATTTTTAACTCATCTCCATCACCAAAGTCGACAAAAAAAGATGTATAAACTCCCAAAATATGAGTGTGTCTAGTCTACTATTATTTTAGTCTCTTAGTGGTGTTTCTCAGTTTGAATAACAATGGCAAACCAACATAGACTAGCAATCCCTGTGTTCTACAAGGACTAATGTGGCTTTACAGAAGACCCTTTGGCTCCTTTTGCTGAAGATTGACAGTACTGACAACTGTGGTCTAAATATCTAAATATCTCAAAGTTAAAGCCATGTCTTTACACCTTTGTTAAAAACAGCTGATTTGGGACCTCATGTATTACATCAAATAACAGAAATGAACTGACAGCTGATTCAAGGACAGCTGGCTCTGATCCTTCTTTTGGGCACAGCATCACAGAATGAAATGGTTTGCATCTTGTTCAGAGTCACATTTGTTATGTTTCTGCTTTGACTCACATTAAATCATTTCATTTGTGTATTTTGTGAGGATTTGAGAGGCTAACTTGGGGAACTATTGCTTTTGGCCAGCATTCTAAGAGCAGTAGAAGTTTCTCTATGTAATGAAGGTCCCAGTGTCCCAGTATTTAGTTTTTTGTGTTTTTTTTTTTCTTCTTCTGTCTAAGCTTATAAATATATATAAGCTTATATATAAGCTTATATAATTATAAATAAAGTCCTGGTAAACCATTATTAGCTCTTTTCTGTCTTAGATTAAGTAAAATACGGTATACTAACTGTACCTCTGATGAGAATATGCTGTAAACGCTAAATACCCCCTCAGACAGATCTGAGGGGCTGAAACAGAGTTTAAAAGAAAAGTAGTTTTTCTTTTTCAGGTTCTACATTATGGCAGATAGGATGGCAATACTTTGGTTTTTATGTTTGATTTTTACAACTTAAGACTGAATTAGAGGATCAGTGAAGTAAATTGATTTTAAATGAAAGTATAAGTCTGTTTGTCTTTTTTTTAAGGTGGTAAATCCAAAGAAGAAAGGGAAAAAGAAAAAATACCTCAACTCCGGAACGGTAATGCATAAAACCTGATGCATTATTCTCCTAAATGCGGGGAGTTTCATAAACTCAAAAGTATATCAATATATCAGCTGGTCCAGTTGTTTATAGAGAGCTTTAGTGTTCCTTTCATTCATTTTCAGGTAACACTGCTGTCATTCCTGGTGGACATTGAAGTCACCTTTCTGGACTACATCAAAGGAGGGTAAGTCGATGGGCATACTGTCACTGAACCCAAACTGAGAGACAGGGGTTGTTGTGGTAATGAGAGCTGACATGCTGAGTGTGCTGGTCCCTGTCTCGATAATAACCCCGTCATGACTGCATGTCTGCAAAGTGCCAAAGATAATGATCCCTCAGTATGAAGGGATCAGATGAAAAAGTGTACATTTGCATGTAAGAGGACGATGGTGAAAGGATGAAGGGGGAGAGAGAGAGAGAGAGAGAGAGAGACTGACTGACAGCTGGGCTGACCTTAACTATGTGTGTCCGTGCACTTGCTCAAGCCCCATGCCATTGTTTGTGCTTATACACATCTCCGTATGTGTGCTTCTGGATGTATGTTGTTCAGGAGGGCTGACCGTGTGCACCCAGGCATGGCGTAAATGCTCGCCTACACACTCTGCCTTCATTAGAGTCACAGAGGGGGAGACTGTCATGGGAGAGAAAAGCGTGTGTGTAATAAGCCTGCAACTTTGGACAAATATGTCATCCATGTATTTCTCTCTTCATGCTGCTCTTGTAGCTGTGAGTTTTTAGATCTTTTACAAAGTCTACTGGCTTTTTAAAAAAAAAAAAAAAAAATTTAGACAACAAGTTTTATTTTTGTTTTTCTGTCATTATCTTCTGCCTCACAACCTTAAATTGGATTTGTTTTTTATCATTTGAAAAACAGAACAACAGAAAACACAACTTCTTAAATAACTTCTTAACTACATCTGATGTGGTTAAGAATCTAACCCCCTTGGCCAATAAGTGGCATGCAGTGAGATGACGTCAAACATAGCTCTCTTCAGCATGCTTAGAACCTCGCCAGAGCAGATACAGAAAATGTATCACCTCAGCTCGGAAAACCCCCAGTGGAAAAGCCCAATAACCGAGGCGAGGTGAGGTGAGTTGAGCAGAAAAGTGATGGTGGAAAAGGGGCATTAGATCAGGGCTGTGCGCTTAGCTTTTTCACTAGGAGCACTAGTGCTCCCAAATAAAAAAATTTAGGAGCACAGAAAAAAATTTAGGAGCACTATAAATTTTCTTAAATAGCACATTTAAATATTAATAATAATAACCTTCGCCCAGGCAATAGCCCAAATGATGCATTACACCGAGAAGCAAACAGTTTTAAATACAGAGAACTTCCCTGTCCTACAGTTTTTTGTTGTCCAGTCACCTGCCACACTTGGCTGTCCATCCAGTGGTCCACAGCAGGATTTGGTCTGGGTGGGGTTGATCTGGGTCAGGTGGGCTTTAGTATGGATGTTGATTTTGCATTATGCATTGTTGTTAAAAAGGGCACCAAACTGGTGTTACAGCAAAACCTGTGACCCATGAAAACCTATGACTGTAGGGGGCGATAACACCTGCTCCCTGATTCTTCTTCTGCAGATACTTAACTGTCAGCAGCAGGTAACCTCTTCATTTAATCTTTGTTAAACAGCAATATGGAGAGAAGTTGCTGTGTTGTGACCCCCCATATCTGTTCTCATGACTGCAAAGGTTCTCATAAAAACCCAGAGACTCATTATTGGTTTCACTACATGGAAGAAAAGCTGGACTAGCCATGCTAACGATGTAAAAGAGACGTCTAATGGTTTAGATTACAGCTGTAACCAAACATCACCTTCAATCAGAAAATCTCCCAGATGTATTATTATTAATATGATGATGATGGTGATGATAATAATAATCATGATTATTTATTATCATGATTGTTTAAAGCTCACAAATACGCTTGCGAAGCTAAGCTTTGACGTCACCAGTTTGGTTGGTGCAGCTCTGAAGAGGAAACTCTGACTCCTGATCATGTGTGAACATTTTATAGAGAAAATGAGGAAAATGATCTGAAGACTTGGAGTCTGGTAAACTCGAGGCCCGCAGAGGAAAGCCTGAAGCTGCTCTGAGTGTTTTAATATCACCAGCGGAGCTCCGTTAACCGGTATCGGTATCTGCGGTATTTACAAACATCGCTGCGTAATTCTCCAACTCCGTTCCTCTTTAAGCCTCTTATTAGAAACACCTCAATCGGCAACACTCATAAATCCCTTTGCTACAGTCCGATGATCGGAACAGCTCTGCAGCAGGTTTCTCTGACATGACCGTCAGCTGTTTCTATCCGGGACTCCCCGTAATCAGCAGCAGGTCCCGCTATACCAAACGTGGCACTCTCCCTCACCATCCTGCAGCCTGGATGCGCTGAAGCCGCTCCCACAGGTGCAGCCAACCCGCTCCGCTACAGGTCAGCCTCGGCTTCCTCTCTAGTCACACGGCCTACGGACTGGAAAGCATCTGCAACAGGATCTGGATGCTGAACTGGCCTTTCAGCTTCGCCTTTCATTATGTCCATCTTCTAAATTGTGTTACGGTTGTTGGTTGTTGTGTAGCTGGTGATACCGATGGTTCAATGTGGAGTTGGAGCGCAATGCGGTGACTTCAAAGCTGCTGCATGGCGGCGTCCTGACCATAAAAACGTCGCTACGTTTTTCTCTTATTTGCTCATATTTTTCATGTATTTTTCAACTGGCAAATTAATAAATTTAGTTTGGTTGGCAGTTTCATTTCCACTTTAAATCAATCCTGACTTATTTAGGAGCAAAGTGTAAATTAGAGGGATGAAATCTTTACTCGCATGCGTGCTCCCATGTTTTTTTCCGGTACTCGCACCAATATATTTTAAGGCGCATATGTGAGTAAAACGCTCGCACTGTACAGCCCTGCATTAGATGATGTTTTCTCATTTAGCTCCTTGATAAGACTTGATTTGATTTAAAATCCAGACTGAAGTAAAAGTAAAAATGTTTTGACAAAATGAGGTTAAAGGTAGGATGGATGATGTTTGCCAGGAGCATTTTTTCTTTTTTTACTATATTGCTTAAAATCTCCTTCCCACCCCGATTGCAAAAATTTTAGAAATTAGTCACCTGTGGAACGGACAAGACTGAAAAAACCCTATCCAATTGTCTTGAATTGATTGAATGATGATATGTCAATCCGATTCAACTGCCGTTTGTCTTTCCTTCTTGTATTTTTTTTTTTTAATGTAGCTTGCTTGAACCGTTTTTCCAGGATCCCCTACCCTGCCTTTAAGTGAAAACCAAACATACCAGCACAGTGGCGGAGGTGTGATGATTTGGGATTGTTTTAGCTGCCTGGGCACCTTCCAGTCATCGAGTCCATCTTGAACTCGTGTGAAGCCTGATGGGTAGTGCTCTGCTAAAACCTGGTCAACACAACGATGATCCCAAGCATAGCAGTGAATTAACAACATAATAACTGAATCAAAGGAAGAGAGCTGAATCAAGTCTACACATCAATCTGATAGAACTGCTGTGGTAGAGCCTTGATAAAGTTGGGCATTAACTGATGTCTGCAAACCTCAATGATCTGAAGCAATGTAGTAAAGAACAGCTGACCAAAATTCCTCCACAGCAATGTGAGATACTGATCACATTATACAGAAAACTTTAGCTTAAGAGAGTTTGTACAAGCTTTTGAATCATGCATTTAGGCTCAGTTTTTGTTAAATAGATGATGACAATGTGTAAGAAGTCATATGTACTTGTTCATCCAAGGTTGCATTTACCTGGTAACGACCAGTTCTCTTTCATAATATTTCGCTCGATGTCTCACTATGGGATGCAGCCTCCCTGCAGCTCTCAGAAGCATCAATCTCATTACGCCAATCCTGATTGGCTGGTGAACGTATCCGTCCGCACCGGGTAGTGCCGCCTACTATAAGTACCCCGTGCGGACGGTACCACCTCATTCAAAAACCTCTTCTCACTCGGAGCTTATTTACCGTCCCGGGCTAGCCTAGCTAAACTGTCCACAGACCGATCTTACCCAGCTTCGGTCGCCGGGCGCTAACTAGCCTTGGACATTCTTGCGCCGTCGGTCACACCAGACCGCTTTAGTGCTTCCTCGCCCTTCACGGCCTGGTCAGCGCTAAACTCTTAGCCCCACCACGGCTTTTCGAGCACCGAGCGGCAGCACACCAGCTAACCTCTCGGCGCTCCACAGTTAGCACACCAGCTAACATCTACTTTTCCACGGTTAGCACACCAGTTAACCACCTCCACTCCCCACCTGCTCGCCAGCTCGCGAGGAATGGAGGGCAAAATCCCTCATACCAGAGGGAACGGAGACTCCGGGGCCCGTCCCTGTCGCTGTGGGAATAAGATATCGAGCAGAGATCCACACCAGGTCTGCTCGAGCTGCCTCGGGCTGCAACACGCCCGGCTGGCTATCGACGTCCCCGGCTCGTGTCCACACTGCACAGTGTTCACCCTGAAGAGTCTCCGCAGACGGCTAGCCCGCCAAGCTAGCTTGTCTGGACATGACCCCTGTCTCCCCTCCGCTGATGTTGACATCGAAGAGGGAGAGGAGAGGGGGGCTACTGCGGATGCGGTACCGGAGGCTAGCGCTAGCTGGGGCTCCCAGCTTGACTTAGCCACGGATCTCCCGCAGGAGGAAGACGTCCTGGACCTGGACTATGGAGAAGACGATGATGTCGCCTCGAGTTTACTCATATCAGAGGACGAAGAGGAAGACGACATTTTCGTGACTCCGGCCCGGGCTGCACAGCCCGCGACCCCAGCCGCCTCTCGGGATGAGGGTAGCACGCCAGCTTCTCCCCTCCCCAGCTCGGATTTGCTCGACGTGTGCAAACGCGCGGCCTCCCGGCTGGCCATCCCCTGGCCTGCGGTCGTAGCCGAGAGCACCAGGTCCCGCTACGAAGGGAAGAAATTGCCTTCGGCTAAGAGCTCTACGAAGCAACTTCTTCCCGTCTTCCCAGAGCTGCTGGATGAGGTGTCGCGCTCATGGAGAGACCGCCCTTACAGCAGCAGGAGCCCGATTCCCGGGGCCTCATCCCTCGACTGTGAGGCGATGGAGAGCATGGGTCTGCTCCGCATGCCTCCGATGGAGCCACTCGTCGCAGCCCACCTTCACCCCCGGCTGTCGGCGATGTCTTCCAGGAGCCCCAGCCTCCCAGCCAAGTCTGACCGTTTTCAGTCAGCCCTGACCGAAAAGGCTTATAAGGCCACGGCGCTTTCGGCTAGAGCGCTTAATGTCCTCTCATTACTCACAGCTTACCAGGCTGAGCTATGTGAGGATTTTGCGCAAACACAGGACCCAGCAACGTGGGAGGAGATACCGGTCATTACAGACTTGTGTCTCCGCGTCCAGCGCTGCGCGGTTCAAGCCACTGGAAGAGCGCTGGGGACGATGGTGCTGCAGGAACGGGCGCGGTGGCTCAACCTCGCCAACCTGTCAGACAGAGAGAAGGACGATATCCTGGACATGCCCATTGTCCCGGAGGGGATTTTTGGTTCGGCGTTGGCCTCCATGCAGCGGCGATGCGAAGCCAAAAAGAAGGAAGATGAAGCTCTCCAGCTCTGTCTCCCTCGAAAGCCCCCTGCTCCCTCTCCGCCTACGCAGCGAAAACCCTCAGCGCCTGCTGCGTTTCAAAGTTTCGCAGTTTAAAATCCCTAAACAGCCGAAACCCCATCCCGCCCCACCCGCCCTGCCTAATCGGGCCGGCTGGTCCAAGAAAACCTCGCTGCCAGAGCAGCGGGACAGGGACGGACATTTGACGACAGAGGGTTCAGCGGTTGCCCCTCACTCATGTCCACAAGCACGCACAAACACTGTTTTCATAAGAAAAATAAAGTGTGTTCCGCTGCAGCATCCAGGCCAAGTGCCGAGGGCGCAGCTAATAAAAAAAGCCAAATCAATAAAATGTCTCCCCGGGCTGCGCTGTGCGTTTCCGCCCGGCAGGCGCTTCACTGTTCCACCACCGAGAGAGCCCCACCGCGACGCGGATGGACTCTCGCGTGGGGGGACAGCTGCGGCGCGCGTCCACTCTCTCTCTCAAGTGGGAGAGATGGGCTGCGCACGCAGCTCCGCCTTGGGTGCTAAAAACGATTTCGAAGGGGTACAGGTTGCAGTTCACCACCATACCTCCACGTTTCACCGGCATAATAAACTCTCAGGCTCGGGGGGAGCCAGCTCGTGTTTTGCAGGAAGAGATCATATCTCTGTTAAACAAAGGAGCCATTTGTGTAGTCCCCCCCGCACAGAGTCAGAGCGGGTTCTACTCCAGGTATTTTCTGGTCCCCAAACGGGGGGGAACGGAAGTCGCCCTATTCTGGACCTACGTGCTCTGAACAGATATCTCAGGAAATACAAATTCAGGATGCTTACACACGCATCCCTGTTACGTCTTGTGCGGCAGAACGATTGGTTCACTTCTGTCGATCTGAAAGACGTATTTCCATATCCCGATCTATCCTCCCCACAGAAAGTACTTAAGATTTGCTTTCCAGGGAATTTGCTACGAGTACCGAGTGCTCCCTTTTCGGCCTGTCTCTGAGCCCACGGGTGTTCGTGCGGTGCACCGAGGCGGCGAGAAGCTCCGCTGAGGCGGCAGGGCATCCGCTTGGCCACATACCTGGACGATTGGCTCCTACTGGCTCAATCCGAACAGGAGGCCAGGGCGCACACGCGCATTCTTGTGCGCCACCTAGCCGACCTGGGTTTCGTGGATAAACACGGAAAAGAGCATGCTGTCCCCGGCACAGGACATAGTCTTTTTGGGACTATCCCTGGACTCGGTGACTTTCACAGCACGCCTCTCGGCGGAACGAGTGAAAACTTTCGGGAAATGCCTGGCGTTCTTTCGTCCAGGCAGTTCAGTTCAGTTCAGACTGTGTGCGATTGCTTGGACTGATGGCGTCAGCCATTCTTGTAGTCCGTCTCCGGTCGCCTCCACATGAGGAGTTCCAACTTTGGGTGGCCTCATGCGGGCTCGATCCCGTGCGTCATGGCGCCCCGGAGGGGTGCTTGTCACTCCAGAGTGTGCCAGGACCCTGCGTCACTGGCGGGCGCCATGTTTTCTGACCGAAGGAGTGCTCATGGGACCCGTCCTGTCAGGGAAGGTGGTCACTACGGACGCGAGCCTGACAGGCTGGGGTGGAATTCACGAGGGCCGATCTGTGAGGGGCCTGTGGATGGATCTCCAGCGGTCTCACATAAATTTTCTGGAGCTGTCAGCGGTTTTTCTCTCCTTAAAACACTTCCTCCCGTCCCTCGTGGGTCATCATGTCCTGGTGAGGACGGACAACACAACGACGGTGGCATACATCAACCGTCAAGGAGGTTTACGCTCCCGTCAGTTGCACATGCTGGCACGCAAACTGATCCTCTGGAGCTGCGACCGTCTCCTCTCCTTGAGGGCGACGGCACGTTCCGGGAGCCTCGAACACCGGCGCAGACCTGTTGTCAGGGGTGCGCCGCTGTACGGGGACTGGACTCTGAACTCAGAGATTGTGGAACAGATGTGGACCCGTTACGGCCGGGCTACGGTGGATCTGTTCGCGTCGAGGGAGAACGCGCAGTGCGCACTGTTTTACTCTCTGCGCAACATGGATGCTCCTCTGGGCGTGGACGCACTAGCGCACGCCTGGCCGCACGAGCTTCTTTACGCGTTCCCTCCCCTGGCTTTGATACCCGCCACCCTGTCCAGAGTGAGGGATTACGGCCACACCCCTGATATTAATAGCTCCTCATTGGCCTGCCATGCATTGGCTGGCGGAGATATATCGGTTACTGCACGGGCAGCCCTGGCAGCTTCCGCTGCGCAGGGACCTGTTACTGCAGGGGAGGGGGACCGTCTTCCACCAGCATCCGGAACGCCTGGCGCTGTGGGCCTGGCCCCTGAATGGTTCAGTCTGTCAGCAGTGGGACTCTCACAGCGAGTGATTTCCCCACCATACAGAATGCTCGGGCCTCCTCCACTAGATCATTGTATGACTGCAAGTGGAAAGTGTTCGAGGAGTGGTGTCACAGGAACGGCCACGTTCCTTTTCAGTGCCCTGTGGGGGTCGTGTTGTCGGTCTTACAGGATCTGATTGACAAGCGAAAGGCCTTCTCCACGGTTAAGGTGTATTTGGCAGCTATTGCTGCCCTACCACGTGGGGTTTGGTAAACAAACAGCGAGCCAGCATCCCCTGGTCTGCCGTTTTATGAAGGGAGCGCGGCAGGCTTCTCCCTGTGTCCAGACCACTGGTACCTCCATGGGATCTGGCTGTCGTCCTGGAGGGGCTCAAGAGCCCTCCTTTCGAGCCGCGAGAAGGAGGCGGACTTGAAGCACGTGTCTCTTAAGACGGTGTTGTTACTGGCTCTGGCTTCGGCTAAACGGGTTAGCGACATCCACGCGCTTTCGGTGCATCCGTCATGCACCTCAGTTTTTCCCTGGAGATGTGAGGATGATTTTGAAGCCCACACCCGGCTTTTGTGCCTAAGGTGGTGGGCTCGGTTTCTCCTATCGACCTGGTGGCCTTTGCTTCCCCACCTGGGGAACAACAGTCTCATGCTTTATGTCCAGTCCGTGCAGTACGCACTTATGTGGACAGGACTAGGGGCTTCAGGAGGAGTGATCAGCTGTTCGTCTCTTGGGCTGCCCCTCATAAAGGAAAACCTGTCACGAAGCAGCGCATTTCCCACTGGGTGGTAGAGGCGATTGCTTTGGCTTACAGGAGTCAGGGGTTTGCAGCCACCTCAGGGTCTACGAGCGCACTCGACTCGGGGCTTGGCCGCATCCTGGGCCTTATTTAGGGGGTCTCTGTTCAGGACATATGTGCTGCAGCGAGTTGGTCCTCGCCTCTCTCACTTTTGTCCGCTTCTATATGCTGGACGTCTCCGCTCCGTGCGTGGCACGTGCGGTCCTGTTGTCCTGATTGGAACAGAGCGCTTTTTCCCTATAGGTTGGTGGACGCTAGATAAGCTTGTCTGGCAATCCGGGAGCTACCATATCCCATAGTGAGACATCGAGCGAAAATATTATGAAAGAGAACTTTAGGTTATTTACATAACCGGTTCTCTGAGTAATATGAGTGAGATGTCTCCTGAACAACCCTTCTTGCTTGGGCGAGTGAGAAGAGGTGCTTATCTTGAATGAGGTGGTACCGTCCGCACGGTACTTATAGTAGGCGGCACTACCCGGTGCGGACGGATGCGTTCACCAGCCAATCAGGATTGGCGTAATGAGATTGATGCTTCTGAGAGCTGCAGGGAGGCTGCATCCCATAGTGAGACATCTCACTCATATTACTCAGAGAACCGGGGTTATGTAAATAACCTAAAGTTTTCATTATATCCTGTGCTGTAAGACTTAAAAACTAATTCATTATTGTACTACCAAACTCATCTAGTTTGACTGAATGTGCGAGTTGCAGCTATGAAGAGTATGCATATGCTCTCACCACATGTCCTGGCATATGTTTACTTCATCAGTCGCTATCTGCTAAGGGAGAAGTCCCATCATCGTCTCCCTACAAACAACAACACGTTCCCAGCTGCACTGTGAGTCTGAAAGCACTTTGAATTTCTCAGGCAGAGGGTGTTTTTTTTTATCATTCTTTTTTTTTCTCCTTTCTCTTATATTTTGGAAGTGCTTTGGGAGTGTAAGCTGGGCACTCTTACACGCTTGTGTGGCTAAATTAAGTGCCAAGTGCTGTTTCACTGTTAGAAACCTAAATGGACTGTAATGGTCCAGTCGCACATACTCCAATTGCATAATGGGGCACACAGCGCATTTGTGTGCAAGGATACAAATGGACCCAGTCACACATAAAAACGTAAACACACCCATGCTTGCAAGGACAAGACACACACATGCCCCTTTAAGTTCTGCCTTGTGCATTTTCTCTGAAATCCCCAGTGTCGCTCAGTCTAGTTGGACTGTCTGCTCAGGTATCTTTTAAGCCAGTTTCCCAGTCATCTCATCTCATTTCCTTGCAAGTCCTCACTTCCTTTCATCTTGTCTCCACCATGCTCTTATCATCTGATTGACAGCCCCTTTTTTTGCAATTTCAACCCAATCAGCTAATTGTTCATTTGGACCTAATTAGGAACATGATCCGCTGGTAGCATTAGCATAAATGACTGATCTGAGAGGGCTTCATCTCAACCGTTCTTTTCTGTCCCTTTCATAAAGCATTAGTACCACCCACCAAATTTCCACAGAAGCCTCTTTTTTTTTTGCAACAATGATGATAAAATGATGAATTGTTGGTGATATCTTTCAATTTGAGAAGCGTCTTTGAAGGCAGACCTGTCATTCACAGTGACAGATATTGTTCCTGCTTGTTTTGGTTTGTGAATTGGGTATTGAAACAAGAATAGAGGCATCATTCTGAGAGGTTATCATTACTTAGAAGAGCAGTCAGTCAGATTGGAGACACTGTGGTAAGCTCTTTGGAAAAAATGAGATGAATTTTGATGGATTTGCCTCATAACTGAACAGGCACTTTTTCAGTGTCAGTGTTTTTTGGCTGATTTGACTTAGAGCAGGTTTTACCTCTGCTCTCCTTCCCTCTCTCCATATGGACACCGTCCAACCAGCAACATCTGTTTGCATATCATCAGGAACGGTCACATCACACAACATCTGATGCTGTTTTTAGACCACTCAGCGCTCTCATGCATACATGGTTCACCCTGGCGCCCTGGGTTACTGGAAAAGAGTTTTTGAACACTTTTCAGGGATTTTCTTTTTCTCTGTTGGAACATTTGCACTTTTTTATAAAAATTTAATCTGACTACGAGTACAACTTTTCACAACTTTCTAGGTTTTTCTTGACTTTTGAAGATCATGAAGGTGACTGCTGGTGTCAACAGCAGTGGCTAATTGGTGTGCATTCATGTACAAGGGGAAAAAAAACAAAAAAAACAACCTTAACTACATAGAGAAGCTTTAAGTGAGTCAGTGTAGTTTACTTTTTTATGATTGGGTGCATGAAAAAGAATAGATGTTTCATGAAAATAATTGCTGCATCATTGATACCGTTGCTGTAAGAATTTTGGAGAGCAGCCTGCTCAGTCTGCTAGAAAGCTTATTTGAATATTAAGTGCAACCCCCTCATCATTCGCCCCCACTGTGCTCCGTTTTGTCACATTGACTCCTGGCTGAGTCACTACAGGCTTTAACAGCAGGGGAAGATCTGTGACTGACACAGAACCAGCTGGATATAGAGGCATTCCCCATTCACCCTAAATCCAATTCCTATATTTCACACATACATTTATTTTAAGAGCAGCAACACTGAGCACTTTAAATGTCAAAATTTTCATAGATGTAGAACTGCAGCATGTTCTCCTGAAGTGAGCAGCACCTGCAGCAGATAAAACATTTTCTTTGAATGCTCTTTTGCCACAGAGAGTTGGTATTGATCACTTTTTGGGCATGATCCTCTGAAAATCATTCATTGAGCTGACCCTCACGGATAAAATAATCTGGTGGCCATCCGCTGAATGGAGAGGGTTTGCTTTCAGTCTGAACAGGCCTCCTTTCTGGCATGACCACTGCCACTTGTGTTGAAAATGGGAGAATTACTAGTGAATACAGACTGCAGTTAAAGAGTTGCTTTTGACAAAGATCCTAATGGCTGACAGGAGAATGAGACAGCGATGGACATTAGCATCTGGCTAAAAATTGAGTGGATAGAGATGTATTCGTTTTCAAAACAAAGCCATACGGCACATAAAAAAACTGAAATCTTGTTTTAATGAACTGCATACCTGCTGATGGTTTTAAGTTCCCATCAATGAAGTACAGTAAATGCATCATAATTTAAACTTAAAACTTGGGCGGAGATGAAAATGAGGAACCTGGGTATTTGTACTATGTTGGGAGTTTTATATAGAAATTTACCAGAAATTTAAAAATATTCAAACCTGGCCCATATCAAAATGCCATGGTTGTGTTACTGCCTTAGTAATGACTTCCAACACTTTGACTTCTAAATAATGACGATTGTGTGATGTGATTTTAAAAAAGACCATAAGAGGGTAAACAATTTCAAATTATGACTAAATGAGAAAAACAAAGATAGATTTGCCTCCAAAGCAGAAGGAAGAAGTCATTACACTGAAGTTTCTTGCCTATTTAATGCAGAGCATGCAGTTGACCTTTTGGTGAGTATTACATGTCAGGATAATAATAGTCACTCCATTATGAGTCAAATGATTGTGTCAAGCATTAAATGTAAATTTCATTTTGTTTTGACAGAAGCTGACATCAGCTTTGTAGATGTTCTGCTGGAGAAATCAAAGGCAATAATGGAAATAAAACAGCCACAAACTGCAGAAGTGTGATAATGTTAATCAGGACCGGTGACTTAAACATTACAGCCCACATGTGGAGGCGTCTAGCTGGTTAAACATCATTGGAACCTCTTGTGCTCTTTCTTCTATTTTAGAAAAATAATTTTCTTGACATCTTTTGAAGTGCACATCATAGTTGTGACTCATGTAAACAAACGCAGTCATTATTCTTTTCTTATGCCGAAGTATCTCAATGACGTGTTCCCCTTCTGTCGTCATTTTTTAATTTTCTCTTTCTGTATTCACCTTGTATTTCTGGCTTCCCATTTATTCCCACGCATTCGGAATTGCTGTCTTAAACTCTGTGGATGTGTGAGTGAGAGATATTGCAGGGAAAAAAAAAAGAGGGCATGCATAATTTAGACTGCTTGGCTGAAGATCATCTGTGCCAGCATGGGGAACTGGACCAGAAATCACTCTGTGTCCTCTTGTCCTTGCAGCTGTCTCCTATAAAATCCATTTTTTTCTTGGTGTTTTCGTAATGTTGGCGAATTCAGCCCAGTTGACTGATATTTCTGGGTGGGGTCTTTTCATCAACTTTTCAGCAGCTCCTAATCCACAAGCTGCTTGGACTTTAATTTGTCTAAAGAGACTAGAAAAGTATCTGCACATGTAGAACCGTATAACTGTAGACTGCTGTAAGTTTATGACCAGAAGTTATATTTGTTTAAAATTAAACTTATGTTTAATTGGATATGTTCTCTTTAAATAGCAAATTTTAAATTACAGAAAAACACGTCTAATCATAAAAGAAAACTTTTTTTTTTTTTTTTTTTTTAAATCCTGTTGTCATTGTAGCAGCAGGAACAGAACAACCTTGAGTCCCATTCTATCTTAAGTGCAGCAATCCAGTTGTTGGTTGGCAGGCAAAATAAAGGGGTTAACATGCTCGTGGTTATTGTATGATGTTTACTATAATTAACAATTACTCAGTAGCTCTAAATATAGCTGAGGCTGTTGTGAGTATTGAGTTTTTCAGTAGTTAAATATGTAATGGTGACGCTGTAGAAAAAGCCAAAGGATCAACAAAGTCAAACATGGGAGTCTGCACAAAATTTTGCATTTGCCTGTTGTTTTAAGATGTTTCTTAAGTCAACACCAAGTTGTTAAAAAGCCCCTTGCATTAAAAAAAAAACATTTAGTCCTGTACCATATCTATTTTGATGTTGCTTGTTAATACTTTTGTTATAGACAAGGTTAGGTAGTGTGGAAAGATATTTGACACCAGAGAGGCCAGAATGTAAGAGTTGCCACAGAATAGAGCATCACTCTGTCATTCAGTCTCTCTGGTGATTTTTGATATGCTTTTTGCATGTTTAAGGGAGTTTTAACACTTCATTATTCTATGTAACCGCAATAGATTGTAATAAAAATAACAAAACTACTTTGACATCACTCCTTGGTGGTGGGGGCCATTTTCAAGCCTCCAGTTTGATTTTTAGCTGTCCAAGTCATGCAGTTTTTAGGCAGTGTGACTGGATATAAGGTTTTCCATCTAAGGTTTTATTTATCATAGCATGAATGTATTTGTGCCTTGACCTCATAGAGAGGTTTCTTTTGTTATATACCTGCAAAAAGTAGCAGTTTTTAATTTATGTGGTCTCTTTTAACAATTTATAATTATATAAAGGGTTCAGATAATATGCAAACATTTGTATTCTGTTTCCAGTTATTTTAAATCCACCATCCAAGGCTCTTTTGATATCAGGCTTTGATTGTCTTTCTAGTTTTTTCTCATATAGACATCACTCTGTCAGTTTCTTCAAACTTTATTAGCTGACACAAAAAATATCTAAAAGCAATTACCGTAATGATTCATATTAACTCAGAGACTGTCTTTGAAAGTTTTGTGCCTTATATCCCCACCCCATGCACATCCCCATATCTATCAAAGTGATGGTAACTATTGATTATCAGCACTTACAGGTGATAGCTCTTGTGAACAGGTATTTTGGTAAACAGATGCAGGTAATCCCAAGCCTCTGCATTAAACATGTAAACTTAGTTGCTACTTGTCAGCTAGAAAAAAAAAAAAAAAAAAAAGCTTTTTCACCTCTTACTGTCTAAATGCATAAAGCCCCACCTACATGTGGGGTAATGATTAAATGTGTCATGAACTTTTCCCCTCCTCTCCTCCTGTCACCTCTGGACTGCTGTGTGCCTGTGCCTCCCATGACCTGCCGAGGTGACAAAGATGATGAGCTGCTCGGTGTTTGACACCAGAGAAGTGTAAGGTAGATGGAGAGGCTATGTGTGAAAAAGCTATGACAGAGTGTTTAACCACATCCTGCTTCTGCAGGTTAACAAGCGAGGGAACATTTTTGATTGAGAGGTGTGCAGCGTTTTCATGATAGGTGTTGGAGATTGTGTTGTTTGTTCCCGTCTTTCTCTGATAATCCATGTTTTTTTCTATCTTCTCTGTCTTTTTGCCAGTGCTTACTCTCAACAGCTGTAAATGCAAAATGCAGAGCATAACATGCAGAGCTTTAAATCTGGTGTTTACTCAAAGTTTTCCAGGTTTTACGTCATAAAAACAGCTTAATCATTCGTCCACCATATGTCATGCAAAATTGTGGTCTAACTAAAACAACTACAATAAAATCAGGAAGATGAGCTACAGACTTTTCCAAAGTAGTCTGCACAGGATAAATAGTCATCACTCAGTGAATACCCTGACTTTTCCTTTTATGTGCAAATTGCAGGTGAACGCCCTCATTGTTGAACCATGTCGGGTGAGATAGGTTTTTCTTTTAGAGAAAATTGTTCATATGTGTATTATCATAGTTTCGAAAACTTGGAGAAAACTGATCTGCATTTATGTAGCAAAGGGAAGATCTAGAGCAAGTTTAAAGAGAAAGAAATCTGGATCCACACCTGCGACAGACTGGCGACCTGTCCAGGGTGTACCCCGCCTCTCGCCTGATAATAGCTGGGATAGGCTCCAGCAACCCCCGCGACCCTGAACTGGATAAGCGGTACAGAAAATGACTGGCTGACTGGATCCGCACAAGAATTTTGATTCTTAAAGACTGTAAATACACACAAACATAACAAACCACAGCTTTGTGATTATAAGACCAGTAAAGGAGGAGGACTTTGCAAAATGTTGACTTAATTTTGCATTGTGAGGATAACTAGTGGAGGACATCGGTGTGGATGATGGGCCATTGCCATGTGGAGGAGGGACCATAAATCAAGACTAAGATAAATAAAAAAAAAGGTTAAGTAAGAAAGCAAAATTAATGGTGTCTGATGGGCTGCATCTGTACAGACTTGAGGTTTGTCCTTCAGTCTCTTATGCTGATGTTCTGAATCCTTCAGTAACAGCAGGCTTTGTTCTTCACTGGATCCCCTCAAACCACAAACTAGTTATATATCTCTCTGTACCATTTTTCTTCTAATCCTCATGCTTTCCTGCTTCTAAGAAATCTTTAGGTTGTAAAACTAAAACTTCTCTAAATGTTATTAGAGAATACACATACTGGTATTTAAAAAAGAAAAAAAAAAGCTTGTTCCTGCTTCTCTTGCTGGTTTTAATTCTTAAAGTTAGAGGTTTTAAACTGAAGTTTGCACTTTAATACCATTATAAGGTTAATGATGCTTTTAACTCAAAATCCCAACTATTGAATGGATTCCCATAAATTTTCATGACTGATGATTGTTAAATGATTAATGATGTTTCTCCTTTTGTTTTTGAAGGACTCAGATTAACTTCACAGTGGCCATTGATTTCACAGCTTCCAATGGTGAGCTTTCTTGTAAATGCAATTAATATACACACACACTCAACACTTACACAGAGAAGTGTTTCAAGTGTTCAGGGGAAGTATATTCAAATATATGCAGGTAGAGAATCAAGTGTTTGCTAATGGCCCTCTCCATCTCTCTTGACAGCTAAAGCTCGGTACGCTAGCGTGCTTTGAAAGCTGTGATTAAAGGCCCCGTTAACCATCTACCCTAGAGCTCAAGTCCTGCAGGACAGACAGCAGCAATTAATCCAAATCCTGACAAATACTAGCTTTCTATGAGTTTTGAAAATATATTTATGCTTTAGGTGTACTTGGACTTGATTAAACTTCACTTGGGCTGCAATCAAGTGAAACAGTCGCATGACTTGTCACATGCAAAGAGATGAAAATAAGCTTCACATTAATACTAAATTAAGATAATTAGCAGACAATTTGCATGTATAAAGCTGTGATTGATCTACTCAGGTTTTGGCAACCCACTTCAGCTCTATTAGACAGTTGTTTGAGAAGTAGATTAAGTACTAGTCAAGCATATTTTAGAAACAGAAGATGCTTTGCACATAGTTTAGTTGAAGTGGCTCCGATAAACTGTTTTTTAGGGAGTTTAAGGCATTTTTATACTACAAGAACTGCATATTCAGCCTTTTAATATTTATAGATTTCCTCTCACTAACACTTCTTATGTGGCATTTTAATTCAGAGTATTTTGCGCTCCCTCTGTCATAACAGGTAACCCAGCCCAGCCCACCTCACTCCACTACATGAGCCCCTACCAGATGAATGCCTATGCCATGGCCCTGAAGGCAGTAGGAGAAATTATTCAGGACTACGACAGCGACAAGATGTTCCCTGCGCTGGGCTTTGGAGCCAAACTCCCCCCTGATGGGCGGGTGTCCCATGAGTTTGCCTTGGTGAGTACAAGATTGAGACATGGAATTGCTCAACTGTGAGATGGCATGGATTTGTGCTCATCTTCCAGCTTTTCTTTGTAAAAACCATCCAGTTTATTTGCTCTGTGTGCACATCGTGAGTTTTGCTGTAATTTTTTATTCATTTTTTTATTTCAAAACTTTAAAGTCAGGTTTTTTTGTCAGCCAGTTTCCTGATGTATCTAAACATACTACAACCTCTTGAATTATGTCCTTTTGACAGATGAGACCAGAGCGGAGATGTTTGACTCTAAAGTACAGATGAAAACCAAAGCCATCACATTCACACAAACACCTCATACCAGCTTCCAAACACAGTAGTGGAGGGTGTTGATTTGGGCTCATGTTAAAGTCACAAAACCTGAACATAGTCATTGGCTCTCACTTATCAACTGATCGTACAAAGAAATTTTGTAGGTACAACCATTTTCATGCTCTGATTAATGAGGGCCATTGAGTTGTCCATGTATTCCTCTTTGCTAAGATTTTCTAGAGTCAAATGTGTGTTGAAGCTTGGCTGAAATGGCTCATGTAACAGTACAATTACCCTAAACACAGCAGCAAATCTACAGCTGGGAAGTGAAAAAGAAAAGAAACTAGATGTAACAATGACCAGTCAAAGTCTAGACATAAACCTGATTAAAATAAAGATATGAAAAAGAAATTAATTGAGAGTGAGGTTCTCACTTACTGAATGTGCGGCATGATTTGACTTATTTTTTTTCACTTTTCTTACTCTTTTAGTTTTATTAGTCGTATATTTCAATCTCTTTCTTATTTTTATGTTTTTTTTTTTAAATAAGGTATTCAGATAATTGTAAATAAAAATTAATCATTGCAACTAAAACAAGTACATGAAGTATTTGTAGGAGAGTAATAGAGTTTTCCTGTGTCTAGTAAATTTAAAAGAGCAGCCAAAGGTTCAAGCTTAGGCTTCAAATTGGTGAAATCCATAAATCAATCCTGAACCCATTTCCTCTACCCATCTCTCCTTTGTCTGTTGCTCCACTGAAGACATTTCAGATCAATCCTGAATGGTAATCCTCTCCTCACTTCTCATTTTCTCTCTAGAATGGGAACCCTCAGAACCCATACTGTGCAGGTATTGAAGGTGTAATGGAAGCCTACTATCAGAGTTTGAAGTCAGTTCAGCTTTATGGACCCACTAACTTCTCCCCTGTCATCAACCATGTGGCCAGGTTGGTTTTTAACTTTCATTTTACCAAAAAAGATAAAAAAAAAGAGTAAATTTCATTCTAGAAATGACACTAAACAGGTCTTCTATTGAGAACATTTTGAAGCAACTGTTGCCAGGTAGCTAACAAGAATTTAAAAGAGCTGATTGTGTATTGATTCTGTATGTTTTTTAAAAAGAGCTTCATTTATGCTGCAGGGAAGCCTCACAGACACATGATGAGGACATAATTCTTAAAAAGATATTAAGAAATTTTGCACGTTGGTCAAAGAGATATACACAAGTCATCCATATATCGGGAAGATTTTTCACTGACATCTTAATTGAGTTGGTATAAATAAAGAGGCAAAGCCTTTTTTAATTAAAAAAAATGACTAATAAACCTAAACCAGATGCATCAACTGATTGTATTAGTTCTTTGCTTTAGTTGTTCACAAATAATAAAATTTTGGGCAGGTGTACCAACACTTCTGCAAGCCGTTGTATGATTCATGGATGCATCCTTTAAGAGCCATCTTAAGATTCTCATCAAGCTCACTTTCCTCACATTCCTCCTTCTAAACCTCATTAAAAACTTTTAAAACTATGTGTTTCAGAGACGGAAAGTGTCTTTCTGCAACTCTTACCTATCAAGCACAGGCACAGTTTTCTTTCATCCATTTGTAATCCTACCTTCCTCACCTTTGTTAACTCCACCTCCTTTTTCCTGTTCCCTCGAAGTCTCTGCTGTTTTTCTTTCAAAAAAAATCTTAAATCTTTCTTTGTCTCCTACTCTGTGATTGCAAATGACAAAAGACACTCAGGTGTCTGTTATAGTCGGAGAGGGGGAGACAGACTTACATGTATGTTTAACCTCTTAGAGCAGAAAGATGAGGCTTAGTAGGAACTGAAGCAACTGAAGTAATCTCGGTGTGTAAATGTCAGTAACAGATCACGACTCACATAAGAGTGAAAGGTCACGCTTCACATTACAGCCGAAATTGAGAGCTATACAGAGCTGGGGGTTTGTAGAATGATAGATAGATGTGGCTTGGGGATTAAGTCCAGAGTGGGTGGTGAGTAAGGAAAAATAGTTTTTTTAGTATTTGAGAGCAAGATGAGGAGTTAAATTAAAAGTAAAATTACTTTTGATAAATATATTCAAGTGCACACATTTTTTTTCTTGTCTGTTTATGAGGGGAAGCCATCTTGGCACAGCTGCAGCAAAATGGGCCCAGTTCATACTTAGAAGGGTGTGCATAGTTTCCCTCTGAGTATTATTAAAAGATTCAATGAAATTCAGAGAAGTGCTCATAGGAACAGAGTACACTAGAAAACCAGTATTGAATGGAGGTGATCTTTGGGCCCTCAGGCAGCTCCACATCCAAAGCAAACTTCTCTCTGTTATGGAAATCATTAAAATAACCTGCCTTCAGGTTAGTTTTAAAAGTTTAGACCAATAAAAAACATTTGGTGCAAAGAAAAATTCATCAAAGTAGTCGAGCAGCTAGTACAGTTGCTGGTGTGCTCGGTACTTGTGGGGTTTATTTGGTCTTTTTTTATTCATTTATTCATTCGTTTGAATGTTGATTTGAAAAGGAACATATTTTCAGATCTCAAGAAAATTTTTGTTTCTGTGTAAAATTAGAGTTTAACCCATTAATGCTGAGTAATTTCCCTCTGGGAATTAATAAAGTATCTTGAAATCTTTAACAATGTTTATCATATTTCATGAGACCTGTTGCATCACTTTTTAGAAAAAGTGTTGGATACAATCTGATACTTCTCTTCACTGCCTGGTTGATACCTTTTGCACGACTATAATTCTGACATATCACGCAGTAATAAACACGATACATATACTCCTTTTTTTATTTTACATTTTGCAAAATGGCCAAATAAAGACTTCCAATATTATTTTATGCCCATTATTTCTTGGGTCAAGCTTTAAAGGGTTAATGATGAGAAAATCTTACTATTTAAAAAGGAAAAATAAGATAGGAGCATACAAGTAACTAAATATGTTTTTTATGCTTTTGTAAACAGATATGCAGCTTCTGTGAAGGATGGCTCTCAGTACTTTGTACTCCTCATCATCACGGATGGCGTCATCTCAGACTTGGCTCAGACTAAGGAGTCTATTGTCAACGTAAGTACCCATGCAGTGAATGTGGTTGATGCTTGATTTTCTTCTTAGTTCCAGGAAGTTCATGTCTTTCTAAAGATGTTATCTCCATTATTCTAAATGGCAAAATTTGAATAAGTATACATCAGACCAAGGAAGTATCACAAGTCAAAGGTCTTGCTGACCTGGAGCAAAACACCTTAGACTGTTAATATAAGAAGGACTTAGCCACTTTGACATTAACGGTGGGTATTTTTGTGGACTACACACTTTTCAACCTTCACCAACTTGGGTTTGACATTCAAAGGATGGATCCTGCTGAGAGCACATACAGTATTACAGCACAGCACTCACTTGTCACTCAGAGTGGTTTGCCACTTAATTATGCAGGGGTTTAAAAGTTACAGCATTAAGACTGACGTTAACATTATTAAAGAATCATCTCTGTTAACACAAGTAAGATATGTAATTAAATTCTTCATTTGCTGTTTCAACCAAGTATTCATTTTAGTTTAAAGCAAGTACGTCACATCTTGAAGTAAAAGAATCAGCCAGTAATGGTACATTGTAAATGGAGCATATTTGCATTTAAAGTTACACAGTGTAACTTTTGGCTACTATGGGTGCTAAACCTGTAACTTCCCACAGGTGCCACAACTGTCTCAAAATTAAACAGTCTCAGTCTGTGTTCTGGAAAAGTTTTGCAGACCACTTTGAAAAGCTGATTTTGAAGTCATCAAGCCATTAATCAAAGCACTTCAGGTTACATGATCCAATGAGAGATGGCCCGCTCCTGAGTTACAATGCCTGGTTTGTGAGAATGGCAGCCCCCTTGGAGCAACGATATGCGTCAAATGCTCCATATTGACCGCAGAAATCAGCTATAGTTACTTATATTAATAATAATGTTAGAATATGATGTATCATAATATTTGGCTAATACTGGGTTCAAGAGTTACACAGTATCACTTTAAAATCTTCTTTTTTAAGGTCTTTTAAGTATAAACAGATTAAAACTAGAATTAATTTGGGATAATTTCCCATATAACTTTGAATTACTTTTCAGTGTTGATACACCCCCCCACCCACCCAAATGAAAGCAGATACTTTCATTGAAACAAAATTCATTTCATTAATGTCAAATAAAGTTCTAAAGAAAAGAAACAAAACATAAAATATTTTCCATTGCCACTTACTGTAGAAAATGTATTGATTTTAATGTTGTACTTTATTGCAGTGCTTAAAGAAAATTAAATAGATAAATGTAATCACTAAAGTGCATAATTTGTTTTTAACCACATTTACAAGATGTCTCCAATTACAGACACATCTTATAAACCGTATTGCTCAACTGTTTAGTCATATTTTTGGGGCTCTGAGTAGGTAAACCAGTCTTTTAATGACAGCTAGAAAACCTCTGTCCTTGGGTTCTTTTGCTAATTAGGTTGTTCAGCTTATAAATGAATTGAAGAATGAATTACTGATGCAGAAAATGAACACATTAGCTTTGTTTACTTCTTCAGTTTGACTGAAATCCTTCTGGTTAGAGATTTAGATATAATTGAATATATTTGTTGTCTGCGTACCTGTTTCACAGTCCAAAGGCTAAAATCAGAATGAAACTGACATGTGAAAACAGGCCGTTCCATGAATCTACAGAAAATGTTGCAAAAAAGAAAGTGGTTTTCTCAACGTTAAACTCAGTTTAACAACCTTAACAAAACCCTTTTAGTCTCACGAAAGCTATGTTTCAACCATTAACTCGTTGCATCACCTCATCCCAGTGTTATTTAACATGTGGAGAAAGATCATTCTCATTCCAGTATGAGATGTAATCAGATTCAGCATATATATGGTTGTGTTTGTTTATCAGGTTATCAAAAACTGATACCTGATAAACCTGATAAAGGTTTAAACTGACTTCTGGTTAAAAAATTAATTCAGAATGAGTCAGAATAGATTAGTTGGATCTGACTGAGGTGTTAACATGAGGCATTTTATCTCTGATTGGACAATTAATCTCATTAAAATTGGTCCAAAAGTTTTACAAAACTGAACCACAAATCTCTAAATAGACATAAAACCAAGAAAACAAGAGAATATTGGTGGAAAATAGAAATTTAAATGTATGTTTTAAGCTTTGTATATATTTTTTCTCCATTCTAAATATACTTTGTGGCCTTCCTTGCATTCCCAGTTAGAAACATTATAAAGCAAGAGAGCCTTTATTGTTATGTCTTTGTGTTTGACAGCATGTTATTCACCCCTGCTCCGTCCTCTCCATCACTGTCAAGTTGCAGCATGGTCCAGAGGAAAGTGTCACGTAGAACGCAAACAAACGAGCAGTGAAACGCAGCCTTTTCTGTGAAGTCAGTGACCCAGGCCTGTGAACACAACCAGGAAAAGAAAATTGGGCTGTAAAACATAAAGGGAGATTTTAAAAAAGAGGAAAGAGAGGATACAAATAAGAGGGAAAAGCCTAGGATAAATTTTAAAAAAAACAAATGTGAAGAGAAAAGGTGCAATCTAAAAAGGAAATAACACAAGATGGTTTTATGCAATCATCTATCTCTGCAGCCTCAGGTCAAAGCATTTCTCAGATAAACTGAGCACACACACCTGCTGGCATATTTCTAATACACTCTGTGCCACACTTGCACATACCCACACACACTCATGCAACACAAACGCATGTCGTTTGTAAGCTGTCATCAGATTTAGGCGGTGTTGTTGATTCTCTCATCTCCAATATTATTGACTGTGATGTCTCGGCCCACGCTGCGCTCCAGGAGGTGTTGCAGAAAACACACACATCATAGGTTAACACACATTCTTACACCTCGTGTGTGGATAAAAAAAAAGCACAATAAATATCACAATATTTATTAGCCACCAATGACTAAAGTAGAAACCTAACCTGAAACAACCTGGTTCATTTTTACCCGGTTAAAGAATCACAGTGTTTTAAATATGTGAATTATTTTGATATGTTTGTCTTTTGTCCCAGGCCGCCTCTCTGCCGATGTCCATCATTATTGTCGGGGTTGGACCTGCAGAATTTGACAGTAAGCCGCCAAAGTCTCCAACATAGTGGAAAGCATGATAAAAAAGAGCCTGGTTTTCTTTTGAAGGTGCCAGGGTTGCATGTCTTTCCAGTTTACTCTCATCAAATGCTTTTTCCTCCTTTTTATTCTTCTCAGCCATGATTGAGTTGGACGGTGATGAAATCAGAATTTCGTCCAGAGGAAGATATGCTGAGAGAGACATTGTTCAGGTACTCTCCTATGAAACCCTTTCCTCTGCTTTTTTACACTCTTACGTCATATCACCATCTTGTCAGCAGTTTTTTTTTTTTTTTTTTAATTCATATATTTCATCTATTAAAGGAGTAACAAACAGTCATGGGAATCTGCTGTGTATTGTGCTTCAGCAGCAACCAACTGAACAATAAACAAAAGCAGCTCTCCAACAGAGTTGGAGTGTTTGCTGCTTCAGTATAGTTTGAAATATATTACTCCTTTAAATATACACACTCTGGACACTTTATTAAGTACACCTGTCCAACTGCTCGTTAACGTAAATTTCTAATCAGCCAATCACATGGCAGCAACTCAATGCATTTCGGCATGTAGACATGGTCAAGATGATCTGCTGCAGTTCAAACTGAGCATCAGAATGGGGAAGAAAGGTGATTTAAGTGACTTTGAACGTGGCATGGTTGTTGGTGCCAGACGGGCTGGTCTGAGTATTTCAGAAACTGTTGATCTGCTGGGATTTTCCTGC
Source organism: Atherinomorus stipes (assembly GCA_023101725.1). Taxonomy (NCBI): domain Eukaryota; kingdom Metazoa; phylum Chordata; class Actinopteri; order Atheriniformes; family Atherinidae; genus Atherinomorus; species Atherinomorus stipes. Next base: position 135,102 of record JALJCO010012253.1, on the reverse strand, counting down.
ACAACCATCTCTAGGCTTTATAGAGAATGGTTCGTAAGAGAGAAAACATCCAGTGATTGGCAGTTCTGTGGACACAAATGCCTTGTTGATGCCAGAGGTCAGAGGAGAATGGCCAGACTGGTTCGAGCTGATAGAAAGGCAACAGAGGAACGAGAAATGATGTCTTGTCAGAAGGGTCTCTATCTCTGCTATGAAAATTGTATGGTAGGCTCAGAATTTGGTGTCAACAACATGAAAGCATGGATCCATCCTGCCTTGTATCAATGGTTCAGGTTGGGGGTGGTGGTGTAATGGTGTGGGAGGGATTTTCTTGGCACACTTTGGGCCCCTTTGTACCAATGTGGCATGGTTTAATCACCACAGCCTGCCTGAGTATTGTTGCTGACCATGTCCATCCCTTTATGACCAGTGTGTAGCATCTTCTGATGGCTACTTCCAGCAGGATAACGCGCCATGTCATAAAGCGGGAATCATCTCAGACTGTTTTTTTGAGCATGACAATGAGTTCATTGTACTCAAATGGCCTCCACAGTCACCAGATCTCAATCCAGTAGAGCAGCTTTAAATGTGGTGGAACGGGAGACTCACATCATGGATGTGCAGCCAACATATCTGCAGCAACTGTGTGATGCTGTCATGTCAATATGGAGCAAAATATCTGAGGAATGTTTCCAGTACCTTGTTGAAAAGGGGTCTAACCCGGTTCTAGCAAGGTGTGCCTAATAAAGTGGCCGGTGAGGGTAGAGATGCTTGAATATTAATTTCAGAATAAAACGCATTTGCCCCCCCCCCCCCAAAAAAAAAAAAAAATAGCTTAGAGATGTCAGAGATTCACACACAGACTAACCACAATATTATATATTGAATCATTTTGCATATAGGGATACAGATGTAGCTTGGTCTACAACAAGGCTCTGATCTATTAGACTAATTTTATCTGGACTTATACAAGATCTTCTAAATGATATGTCCATTTGAGATATACACTAAACCCAGTAGTTGCATGTCTGCATCATATAAATTCACCTTCAACCAGAAATTGAAAGAAAAAGCAAATCATTTAAAGGTGAGATGAGCAGGTTGATTCAGCATGGGTATCTTGCACTCTGTGCTGGAGGTCAGCCTGGCCTCAAAAGCTTAAGATTACGTGATAAAGGAAAGCTCATCTCAAGAGCCTTTCCATGTCACTGGATGCTTTTACTGGTGCACAGACATCAAACAGAGCTACAGTTTGAGGAAAAAACTGTGAGCATGCAGGGATAGACAGCTGGGGCCAGATGCATAAAAATCTGTACCCACTAAGACAGAAATGTGCACGCACATCTTTTTCACAGTTATAAAATCATGCATCTGCTGTTTTTATATATAAATATTAATCTTGAAATATAGACATGCCCCACTTAAATGTAAAAACAGTGTTTGCACGACAACTAAAAAGATATGACAGTGAAAGCAACAGTAGAGAAAGTGTGTGGCTTTACTTAATGTGGACTGCAGTTATAAGGCAGAGACAAATTTCATCTGTTGGTTTCAGTTCAGGAATGAGAAAAAGAAGAAAAACTGTCTCCAAGTTTAGAGCAAAGTACCTTGCAGTGGTTTAAAAAAGAAAACTACAATTTAGAGATAAAGTGTATCATCACTAAGAAAATTGATGAAATCGTGCCTCTTATGTGGTATTTTTAGAACCATGACTTCTAACTTCGACTAAAATCAGCCTTTTATGTTGCCACCAATGGAGTGTGTACAGCCATTCACAGCTGAATGTGTGTGCACATGGACATTTTTCTTTTGTGAATCTACACGTTTTCCTGCATCCGATCCCTGGTCGCCTTGACCTCATGATAAACCATACCCAAGATGGCAGGATTGACTTAGACACTCACGTATATGTACAAAAAGATGATGGCATGCTTCCCAGTGTCCACAGAGAGCCAGTTATTCTGCCCCTCCATCTTCTACTCAGTCTCTCCTCATTAAAGGGAATGAGCAGAGACCCTCAGCATCAACCCCTGGCCTAATGTCCAGCTTAAAAAGCCAACATTGTAGAGTCAGCTCTGCAAGCAGTCATGCAGAAGGGACCTGTGCACTAAGGACACAAGTGAAGAGATGAGATGTTTCCACTGTGGGTAGGCTGTTTTTGCTTCAGTTTTTTTTGTTTTATTCCTCTGTACTTGCAAAGTTTGTGATACAGTGAAATTACAGAGGTATACCTTGAATATAAACTCAAATTCTTCATTTATCTACACATTTGGTACGTTTTAAATTAACATTTTATTCTTGCATCAAAGCAAAGAGAAATGGAAAATTTATTGCAAACTGTTTGATTATGACAGTGAAGTCGCTCCATGACCTTTATGCTGCCGCTGTCATGCTTAGCTGTCTGGCTGCCACCCACCCATAGAGCTGTGTGGATGCTCATTAGCTAGCTTTTTAACAAGCTGATGTACACATATACACAGTTGCTTCATGCAGAAAAGACCTGGGGATGGTGTGAAACTAAGTTTCAGTACTGGAGCGTTACACCAGCTCAGCCTGCAGACCCCTCATTACCAGCCAGCTAATAACCCCAAGTGACATGGTGAGGCTTACCTTTCACAGCGAGGGCTTCCAGCTTGGGATTGCAGGTGACAACATCTAATGAAGTAAACAAAACAGCCTCAAATCTGTCTTCTTTTAGTTCAGCAGTGTGATTCATTCAAGACCATAAAAGCTGTCATGGTTTGTGTCATGTGACCATCATTAGATCTTTATTGAATTACAGCAGGCGGATTGGAGTTATAAAGGATGCAGCATGTTTCTGATGTGGACTGTAAGTTGAAGGTCAGTCCGATTTTTTAAAATGTCAATAAAGGATGTCCAGGGATTTTTTTCAACAAGACACAAACAAACCTTGTGAGCTGGTCTGGATATTAAAGTCACTGAGGTGAAGTAGTACTCGCTCTGTCTTGACCTGCAGTGATTATAAATGGTCAAGTTCCTCCATCCTCTTCAACAGCATTGGTCCAGATATTTTGACTCAAAACATCCACTAATGTCCAGAAATTCTTATGAGTGGTATCTGGCTTCTGCATGAAGCATCTAATTATAAATGAAGTTGTATTAACTGAATTTTTTAGAACCAGGATAAAATAAACCACATATTTTCAGCCTCATAACTGATCCCAGTAATCCCAGACATTTGTTTCTGCTAACTAGGTCTCAGTATCTCTCTGTCTGAAAGCCACCGGCATGCTTAAACTGCCAAAAATTCTCAGTAAAAACAATACATTGCTAATTTGCACATTTCTAGCATCTGCTTTTATAGGTCATCTCAATGACCCCTGGTGAGCAGATTTTTCTGTAAGTGTAGTTTAGCAAAATATTTCTCATTCACCGACTGCTGCTCACCATAAAACTCCACTAGATTGTTTTTATTTCAGCAAATAGGAGAACTGCAGCATCTTAATGAGCTTAGATTCTTTTTTCTTTTGCAGAGATGGTTCATGGCCTAAGCTGTTGAAATTTTCACAAAAATGAGTTTACTGTTAAGACAAAAAAAAAAAAGTCAGACACAGCAAAGAAAAGAAAGTACATCACAGCAAAAAGAGATGTAGATAGTGCACCTTGGAAAATCAGGGTTAATATTGGTTTGGCTTTCACCCGCTTCCGAGCTTTGAAGGAGAGGCTTGAAGCTGAATAGGCTGAAGAGTGATGAGGCTATTAGCCCAAGGGGAGGGGCTCTCAGTTTGAGAGGTGTTGTTCACAAACAGAAACGGGGAGGAACTCCGGACTCTGCCTTTAAAGCTTGCAAACAAACAAAAAAAAAAGGGGGGGGGGGGGGGGGGATTCAGGGCTGCATCCACACAGAGATGGAGCCAGTTTTGTAAGGAAAAAAAGTAAAGATTGATTTGTTTTCAGAAATCTGTATCCACACAACCTATTCTGGCAAAGATGCTTTCGTGCATGCGGGGGGGGGTAGTGTGCTTCATGTTAAAACTATAGTGTGACTGATGGCCGCGGCCTGGTGCCCAATGATTGCTTGGTTCAGAACGATTGCGTAATTCACCCACCCAAATGCAGTCACATGACGTGGTGGCATAATGGTGCGTGTGTGTGACCGGAGGCTGTTTGTGAGAGACTTTTGATTCCTGGTGAGTTGAAACGGGATTAAACCAATCGTGCCAAGCATGACCCTGCCCTGAAACTTCAGCACACAGCTCAGTGCTAGTTGCAAGCCCTTGAGTAGCTGGGATTAGCATTTGCTACAGCATGTAAGTGGAAGATGTTTTTAATTATAGCAGCATGCTATAGTATGTATGTACTGTATAGTATGTTATAGTAGCATTATAGCATGCTTAGCAAGGCGTAGTAACAGATGGAGAAGTAATTCTGACCCACTAAACTGTATAACTGTATAGGTCTGAAATTCCTACCCATTTGTCCTGTCTCAGGAAATTTTAGAGGCATGAATTCACATTTTTTCTCTCTTTTCTTTCAGTTTGTTCCCTTCAGGGACTACATCGATCGAACCGGTAACCACATCCTCAGTATGGCCCGGCTCGCCAAAGATGTCTTAGCTGAGATCCCTGACCAGTTCCTCTCCTACATGCGGACCCGTGGGATTAAGCCTTCGCCAGCACCACCTCCATACACACCACCGGGGCAACCCATCCAAACCCAGATATAAGGAGCACGGTTAAGAACTGTTTTCAGTCGCAGAAGTTTGCGCGCGACATACTTCCATTTCCTTGAAGCCGCTCGCCATGCCTTGTTGTCGTGGAACACGGTGGTCTGCACGTCGGGCCGAGTAGAGACGCTTTTAAGGGAAAAGCCAACAAGAGTCTGTTTACTTCCACTGTCAAGCATTCCTGTAACTGTCTGGATTTTTATTGAGTTGTTTTTATTGTTTGTTTTTTCTTCCTGGGAAACCTGTGTGAAGCCTCAGAAAGAGCGAGTAGGTAAAAGTTGTACGGAAAACATGAAGGAGGAAAGGACAGGAAAAAAATGATGGACCAAATCTTTGGAAACATTGTAAAGAGAATGTCTCCAGACAAACAAAAGGAATCACTTGATCTTAAATGAGCACTAACTTCTGTAAATAACTGGACATATATAACTTCTCTGTCTCTCTCTCTCCAGCTCACTCACTGTTTACAGTAAATGCTCTCCAGGATTTTTACTGTTGATACTTTTATATACATATAGTTTCAATATGAGCTTGTAATATTCTCTCACTTTCTCTTTCCTGGCATTTGTCAGGTAGCAGCAGTGCAGGTCCCAGTAGCCCTTCTGTACTGTACCGTACTGTGCTGTACCGTACTGTACCGTATTCTTGTGTTTGTATTAACCTTTTGCATGAGTGTAGCCTCAGTCAAGTGCATGCATTTAGTGGCCCTGCACTACCTCTTCTATTCGTCTGTGGGAGGCGAGTGTCTGCTCATTCGTCTCTTCACCACGTCTGTCTTCCTCGCTCATTATTTGTGCCTCTGTCTCATTTAGTAGCTGTGTTTCCATTCAACATATTTTTCCAGGCAATAGGGGGGATCAATAACAGTTTATATGCTCTATTATGTTTAAAATTTTATGGCATCTTAAAACTTAATTTGAAACGTGGAAGTCTTTGCTCGTATTTGGATCCTCTGATATCAGCTAGTTATCAGTAACACTGTCTTTAAAATTAGATATTACCATTGGGCAAAATTTAATACTAATACGCAGGTAAGGTTTTTACTAATTTCAGGAATATCTTTTGGAAAGGATAACTAAAGCTCATTAAAATAGAAAAAAAATCTAGAATTTTTACATCAATAATAAGAGATTAATATGGTATGTTTGAATGTCATATTAATCTGGTCATCTATGTTTAGAACAATGACTTCTCAAAACTTACTAGAGAAGAGGCTTGACGATTGTAAATGTATATCAGCTCTGCAGAGGTGTGAAATTATCATTATATTGTGATATTAACAAAATTGTAAAAACATGGATTTTTATGCTGATGTCAAACAAATCTTTCCCCCATTACAGAATGTCCATCAAAACTACAGTGTAGCCATTGTTGATCCCCAGCACTACATTATTTTAGCAACAGTAACTATATAAAAACTGACAATGTTTCTTATCCAGATCACATCTGCCTTCAAAATAAATTCATTAGTTTGTAATTAGGAGTTGTTCTCAACTTCTAAGCAAAAACAGCAAACGCAAAAGCTTGTAAAACCCTTAAGGGGGACATTGATACTGAACCTTAAATACTGATAACAAATATTGGATTAAATCATATTATTTTATATATGTAAATTACATAATAATAATTATGCTAATAATAATAATGACGATAAATTATATTTATTTGATTACGATGAATTAGACTAGACTGTTTCTGTGAAAATTACCTCAAGATGACTGTTGTGAATTGGTGCTATGCTTATCAATTTTAATTAAATTGATGGCCAAAAAAATTGTGGCAGGAAATTTTTCATTTGCCCTCTAATTGAATGTGTGATTAAATACATGAATAACTAACGCTGACTTCTCTCATTAGTCACACATAGCTCTGCCAGCTATTAACAGGTTTACATTCTCATATTGACTGGGAAACCTGTGCAGACTATCAGCATGCTACTCATGTCATTGTAAGTAAACTAATACATGTACCTGCATGCCCCCTTGAAGTCAAATAATCAGTGATTTTATTTATTTAAGTGATATACTACCTATACAGCAGAATGATTTAGAGTTTTCACAACATTTTATCACTTTACTGGCCTTTTTTTTTTTTTTTTTTTTTTTTGCTGAAACAAAGTTGCTATCATTGCTTAAGCCTTAACATGCCCAATATTTTCTTTTTCTTTTTTTTTTTTTTGCCCTTTTTTTAAAAAAAACAAGTTGATTTGAGCAATTCAGAATTTAATGTAGCATTTACAGTTGAATGGAAATGTAGCTACTGTTTCTGTGTATCTGTCTCTGTCCCCCAAACTGCCTTGGCCATAGGATGCCCCCACCTGCCCGGGGGTTTTCCATTTCATCGTGTTGTTGCTCCGCATTCTTGCCCCATGTTTAAATCGACAGCAGCTGCTCTCAAACAAAATGCTGTTTGAGCAAAAAGAGCCCAGTGGTCAAAAATGCATAGAAAAACACACTTTTCCTTTGTATGCTCTTTGGTTCTTCAGTGCGTGCACATTTTTTTAACTCGCACATTTAGCTTTGATACAGCTTTGTACGTCTGTTTTTATGATGTGTATTTCCATGTTCCAATCATGTGAAGAATGATTTGTGCGTCACTGATGACATCTGACGAGTTTTCGATTAACAGTGAGGTCTTCTATTTTTACTGTGAATGTGGGGTGATTGATCAGTGTTGTGCAAGGGTGTCTGTGATGAGTGAATGGCTGCGGATGAAAGAAATGCTTCTTTGAAACATTACACAGGCTGATGAATTGAAAGGCTTCTAATATTTAAACCTGTATTTATTAGTGAATGGATTTAAACTGCAGCATCAAATTGATGAAAGGATGTTTAGTATTTGAAAAAATGTGTTATTTTTTAAGCTGATTGTGATGTTTCTAGTATGTACCTCATAATTGAAACCTGAAAACTAGCTGATTTTGGGCAAATTTGAGAAAGGAGGTCATTAAAAATGATAGATTATAGTTTACCTCCTTCACTTAAAATCAAATCAGATGTTAACCATGATTGTGTTGTCTTATTATTTAGAAAATTGAGGTATTTAACAAAAATTTAATCTAGTGAACAGCATGATCAGTGGTAACCAAGCTGACATTTAGATGACATGATTCAAAGTCCATGTTTGAGATGAATTTCGAATCAAACTTTACTTTTTAAATTGCTTTTCATGCCATTAAAAGGCACCACAAAGTGCTTGACAGCAAATGCACATTAAAATAAAAACAAGCATTCAACACATCCAGGTATATAACACAAATCACACACACATGTATATATGTCCAAAACTCCCAGTTTTGTACATGACTCCCAGCCCCTAATTTCTGTCTCTTCATCAAAAAGGCTTAAAAACACTCATGAACATCTGGTTTGACGCTGCTGTGAGGGAACAATATCTTGGGGCTCCGTTCACACCAGATCAGGGCAGGCCGGTGTCCACTCCGCAGCCATACGGCTGCAGTGCAGGATCGCCAGCCACCAAGAAAAGGGGAGCCACAGCTACACAGCTATCACCCCCTGGACCAAGTAGGCAAAGCCCCCACACCAAAGGATCCCCATGAGAAAACCCTGGAGTTAAAAATATTAAAAAGTTAAAACAAAGACAATTCAACCCAAAAAACAAGAAGAGATAGATGGGAGCAAGGAAAATGAAAATACTCATTAAGGAATAATATAATAAAAGCTGTCTAATAAAATAAATAAATTGAAATAGTATAACAACAAAATTAAATTAGATATGATAAATATGATATCACAGACCTCATACTGTATTTAATGCATGCTTTGTGTATTCTCTAAAAAAAAAAAAGTTTGCTTATGACTGAATAGAATGCAGCGAACTCAAACCCTAAATAACAGTTTAAAAAATTACAGTGGAAATCTCATTTACCTCTGCACAGTCTCATAGGCTTACTTGAATATACTTTATCTTAAGCAACAACACAGAAAGGAGGGTCAGAAAACTAACTTGACAATCCCAAACTTATCTTTGCTTTCTCATCATCTCTCTTGTGTTTTTTTTTACTGTTGCAGAGCTTTGATACGTCTGAGCTGATTGTATGAGTATGTGTTTGTGTCAGCTTGGTACTCTTGCAGCCACTTGCTGTGTTCAAAGCACAGCTGGACATATCATTAGGACTGCAGGTCAAAAGGAGGAGCTCATTACTGCAGCAGATACACTGTAAAAACACAGCCACCAAACTGTTAACACATCCAGTACTGTGAGCGTCGCAGTTGGTTGATCACAGGCTCTGTATGGAGGAGCGAGTACAGCAGGAAAAAGTGTACTGGTTGAGACACAGCTGCATTTTATTGAATTCAGCTGCACATTTGTGAGATTAAAGACGTGTTATTCCTTTTTTCAGATATAAAATTATACATATTCAAAATGAAGCCATCAGGAATGCAAAAGTCTAAATAAATTCAGTTACTTTCACTGCTTTAATGTTATTTCATAGTTTAATTTTGTCAGCCTATATAAAGAAAAAAAGTTAAATACTCATCATGTTAAACAAACATGGGTTGCATCTTCTACTGAGTCTTTTCAGTTAGGACACACATCTATTACTGAATGATTTTTAACAACATGGCAGAAGCAGGAGAGTTTACGAAGGCCTGAATACTACAGGTGGCTGTCAAACTCTTTTATCTGTGGTAAAAAGTTTATGTTAGAGTCACAATCAACCTGAATGGATGTAATCTGAACTCCCTCATTTTAAACTGCATGTAGGTCACATCAGGTTCGACAAAACTTATTATGTTTATTGTCCAATAAATGCATTGGGGTAGCCCAGGGGTGTGCAAGTCTGGTCCTCAAGAGCTACTATCCTGCAATTTTTTGAACACATCCTCTTCAGCACACCTGAATTATATGGCTAATTCCCTCAATGCACATGCCATTCAGCTCTGCAGAGGCCTGGTAATGAGCTATTCATTTGATTCAGGTGTGTTGGGGAAGGATGCAACCACAATGTGCAGGATTGTAGCTCTCGAGGACTGGACTTGAGCACCCCTGGTGTAGCCCAACATAAATAAACCATTTAATAATTCAGATGCAAGCATAAATGAGGCCTAAACATCAAAATTAAAGATGCAAATTTTTAAAGAAAAAATATAGGTTGGGAGACTTGTAAAGGTTGCAGATTTGGGGAACTAAAATTCAAATATTTAACAAATTATATCGCTTTGGATTTTCAGGGTTTTTCTATCCAATGAGTAATTTTTCTGACTTCTCCTGCATTTAAACTCTCATTCAATTTTGCCAATTATATCATTTTCAGTCTTTGTTAGAGAAACATTGCAGTGCAGCTGCCCGCTAACTGTCCTCATGAAGCTAAAAGTGTGTGTGTGTTCAAGTATGTGTGTGTGCATGCATGCATTTTATAGTAAACTCTGATTGTGTGTCTGTGAGTGCCTGTGAGGCATCTTTACAAGAGTGTTTTATTAGACCAAGTGAGGTGTTAACACACATAAGATCTTTGTTTACTAAAGATATCCAAATAATATATTGTATGCTTGTCATATCTTCTTAACAATGTGCACTATGTTTGCATGTACAGTTTTACAAAGGATGCACCAGTTCCTTTTGTTGAAAACTGAGTGTTTTGAAATATACAAATCTATATGAAAATTAACTGTACAAAAATGGCCTTAAATCTTTCACTGATTTTCTTGGAATTGTGCGATGCCTTCTTCAGAAAAATGATTTGCTTAAAAGGAATTGACAGGTATCTATTTTGTGTCAGTGTTTCTATTGCTTTCTAGTGGATTTTCTTTGCACAAGTTCAGTTAATAGAGAAAATATCTTGTACTTTTTTGAAACCGTGATTAACCAGATAAAGCATGGCTGAAGTACTGATTGAAAATATATAGATGACTATTTCTGTATTGAACTATGGATTTTTAAATAAATATTCATATCAAACTTAAAACTGCTGGAAGGCAGTGTTCTTTTGTCTCATGGGGCAATTTTAATTGTTTACCATTCCTGTTTTTTTGTCCTTTTTAAACTTAATCTTATTAGAACTTGTATCTGTTTTGCTAACTGGGGTGATGATGGTGCAGGAAAGCACACAGCACATGAATCAAGGCATTAAACTGAAAAAGGTCAAGAATATCCAGTTTTTGAAATATACAGTAAGAGCCTTTTTCCTGTTTTGCTGAGCATCTGTGAGAAAAACTTTTTTTTATTTATTTTTTTTATCATCAACACCTTGAAAGTAGTAGAACCATCAACACCCTGTCACACAGAAATACCCAAATTTGTAGTTTGGGCCTCCAGGGGGTTGATGGGATTCTTCATTAATATTTGCAGACTCTGCAAGAGCTTTGACAGGTGTTGAGGCAGATTTCCCCAACCCAGCTTATTATTATCAGATTTTTAGGATGCCCACAGAGCGGTGCCGAATGAGTTTGCTGCTGCTGATGACAAAGTTACGCTCAAATGCCAAAACTTAATTTCTACAAGAAAAATTTTGCTCCTCAGAAGTCAGAGACTATTAGGCTTGAGCTTAGCTTAGTGTAAAACTAAATTGGACTCTTGCTAAAGACAGAAGACAATTTATGAAGAAACTAAAACCCAACTCAGTGGATTATATTTGTTTATAGGTGACTTTATATGCATTTGCAATGTTATTTACTTAACTTCCAATAAGGAGGTTATCTGTTTGGTTTGTCTTGTGTGATTCTTAGCAGCATTGCTAACAGTGTTGCACGGATGTATTTGCATGAAAATGGCCAACACAAAGGAGATGAGAGCCCAATCCTTATCCCGTCACCAGGGGTTTCTGGTGTACTACTCCTAATCCAAGAAAACTGAACCCAACTTTTTATGTTACTCTGAATCTACAGTAGATGTAAAACTTTATAATTAGTTTTTAACTCTTGTTTGCTCTTGTTTGTTCTTTGTGCTGCTGATGTTGGTAAAAGTGAACCTGTTTCCATGGTTTTCTCTCTGCATGTTAATAGCCTACTAAAATTTCCTTTGGTCCTCACTCGGAATTCAACACAGGTCACGATCACACATAAGACACGTGCACATGATCAGGTCCAAACTTCCCCCACAGCTGCTGTTCTAACATGGCCTTCACACAGATGGAGATACATTCTGAGATTTTAATACACTGAAGTGGGACCTGGGTAGAGAGCAAAGGAGGCAGGATGAGATGTAAAAAGTGTTAATGAGAAATAGCACTGTATATTTTGATGATAGCTTATGATAATACATTTTGTATGTATCGCACTTTACATTAAAAACAATCTCAAAGTGCAACAGTTAAAAGAAAAAGGTTATAAAAAGCATCTTAAATAGTTTTTAAAAATTCAGCTGAATCCAGAAATACCCATTTAGCAATTTGCCGTACCCCTCCATTAGGCATTGCGCTATTGTGTAGTATACTCTACATGCGGCCATAATTCACAAAAGTCAACATCCTGTTCACCAAAGATTTAAAACTAGCATAAGACCACAAAGTCACTACAAAAATGGCCAGTGAGGTAAAAAATCCATTAGAGAAAAAATGCAGTTTTAAAGGTGCTCAAATATCACACGGGCAGGTCTCTGTGGCGGGGCCAGTTGTCAAATCACATTTGAAGCAGCTGGTTCATTCAATTTTTTTTTTTTTTTTTTAAAGTTCATTTAGAGCCGGAAAAGTCTGTTCTCAGCTGGAATGTGAACTCATGTTGACATCCTGGCATCTTACAAAATTCATTTAGTCATCTGAAAATTGTTTGTTTTGGGAAACTGTAAATGAACGGGATAACTTGATCATCAACTTTCAGACCAAATGTCCGAGCTGCTGTTTACAGATGTGGGCATGAAGAAGTTCCTCCTTTTTCTGCCAGAAGTGGTAGAAAAAGGGGGAACTTGTTCACTGGCTGAACGATTTGTCCCGCGAATATGTCATCACGCACGGTGTCCAAACTTGGCGTGTGGAAACGTCCTCGTTCTGGGCATTCATTTATGCTCTGAAATCGTTTCCCCTGGGCACACAGGTGTTTCTCTGTGCGATTGCATTAGCAGACAAGACGCTGGTAAGTGGCTGGCAGCCGGCAGAAAGGGGAACTTTTTCATGCTCACATCTGTACCTCTGTGTCGTAAGGTTCTTCCACTTTGGTTCTGCTCAAGCTGGTGTGAATGCGGGCTGATTCACCAGAAAGCACCAAAGTTCAGAGACTTCAGATCAAAGCCAGAGCGGCGTCTGGAAGCATTGTTATTGGCTTGATATTTCAGACCTGGACACAACGTCCTTCTATAAAAAATCTATGGTTTCAAGAAAAATAGCAAAGAAATTGTCCTACAAGATAGCTGATTAAACCATTAGTGTTAAGTAAACACTTGTTTACAACAACCCAACACTGAGCTGGTTTTACCACCAAGCAGACTAAAAGCGACCGCTTAGGGCCCCACACCGCTAGGGGGGCCCTAAGGGAGTTTGTCTCAGTGAGTACTTTATGGACTTCAGAAGCAGCTGGCAAGGACAAGGTGATTTACTTTGTGGTGTGTCTGAATCATAGACCGTTAAGAGAGGTCTGAATTGGTAAAGACCCATGGTTACACCAATTATTACACAGTTTGTCTCCTCGTCACACATATTTCCGAGGTGCCTTGAACGTACCATCACTATCTTTTAAGTTTCGCTTTTAAAGCAACCTTTACCGATGTTGCATTCTTACACTATTTTTCTAACAAGGTAAAATGCTATGAATGAGGTAATGGAACTCTAAAATACAAGACAGACCCACCATTAATCAAAATAAAATATTATTCCAATCTCTAAATATTCAATGAAAACTCCAACCAATCCTTGAAGTGGGGTGCACCTCTAGGATTGTCCAAGGGACCTGCCTGTCAGACCTTTGATTCTGCATTGGGAGGTGGAGGGAATGAAGGGGTGTGTCTTAGGAGTGAGGCGGGACTGTTTATATTCAAATAATCTTGCTGTGCTTTCTGAAATGCAAGATTGGTAAAGGTTGCTTTAAAACATCAGAGCCGGGTGGCGCAGCTGCACAGCAAACACGGAGGGAGAAGGCAGGTGAAGAGGACATTTGGCATCTCTGAGGACACAAAAAATTGGCGATACTTGAAAGATGGAAAACTTTGCAAGAAATTCGCTTTTTAAAAACAATGTCGCGCTGCTAAGACGTCAGCAGCATGACGAACATGGCAAGGCGGGCAGCATGGTGTGGATACTGCTCCCCCCACATCTTCATCAGATGATTCTACTGATGAACATGAATATGAGGTGAGCAGCAGCAGAACTGGTGAGAAAAATATCTAGTTTTTGTTCTTTAACAAAACTGAGACTTCCTGACAGCATCTCTGTCTATACCAGAGTGAACAGAGGTGGATTTATTTGTTTGATTTATAGAAAACAATCAAAAACACAAGTAAAAGCATCTTTCAAGGGACAGGGAGAAGTCAAAATAATTGTGATGATGCTTAGAAACCAGATGGAGACTTGTAAATGATTTATTTTGTGTTGAATAGTTGAAGCATGAAGGGGTAGGGCCCCCAAATATTAATCTGCTTAGGGCCCCTGAAATCCAGAGCAGGCTCTGACTGATGGCTTGGAATATACTGTATTTTCAAGAAATTTTAAGCTACATAGTTGATATAAAGTGATTTTTCTCTCTCTCATTGTTTGGGTTTGGTCATGGCTGTTATGCCTCTGCATCCATTCTGCAATCTCACTAGTTATTCAAGTTTTTAGTTGTCAAGTTTAGTTTTTGTGGCTTAATGGCAAAGCTATAAAGATATTAATTGGCTGAATCTCTTGACTCCATTGGATTCAGTCAAAATAATAGTATTTTTACATTAATTTCTGTGTTTAAAGCTCTAAATTTAAGTTGCTTTCAGTGTATCAATACAAAGTCATGAAAAATAGTTTGTCTTACAAAAAAATACTCTTTTGCTTTCATTTGTTTTTTGTGAGAAATGTGGATTTTAGGTTGTCTTTGTGGCTGTTCAGAATAAATATAAATTCAGATATTTTACTCATTACTGCAACTTAACTGGCAACTTGCTGGCAAGAACAATTAGGGTCACACTCAAATTTTCCTCCCTCTGCTTCTAATTATTATTTCCAATTCATCACACAATAAGAGGCATCCTCACATGTGCATATGAGCTGTTTTCATGGCAAGTGCTTTTGTTTGTTTTTTATGCCATATGCCTGAAAGCTGCAGTTCGTGTTACTTTTTTAAACTGTTAAACAGGCGTAGCATGGTGATCTATTATAGTCTGTATGTTGGCTTATTGTCCCTGGCAGATGCATTGCTTTTTAAATAGAAATGATATATCGAGAGAAAGGTACCATCTGTTAGATTTGTTCCTAAATATTTTCTTGAGAAGCAGCACAGAGAATGTTATTGAAATATTTTTCTAAAAGTCACATAAATCCTTGCCGTACTTTATAAAAACTGTTCGAATATAAGCCAAAAATCCATCCATTTTCCAGAGATGCTTATTCCTAATCCATTGTCAGGGTGGCGGGCTTGAGTCTGCTAAAAAAGCAAAAGTTAATTGTGACAAACTGTAACTTTAGCAAATGTATAGCAGATAGTTTTGCTTTTATTGCAGGAAGAGATTTACACTCAGATTGTACTTCAAATCCTAAATGCAAACTTGTTAAACATTTCCTTGAGTACAGAAATCGGGTTTCTGCACACTTGAATTATTGGCATTTCAGCCACTTGTCTTGGACAAATTCAAGTGAGCAGCCTACTGTCAGCATGCTGATGGTGACAGATAAAATCAAGCTTGTGCACAGTATTTCTGCCATTTACAGTCACCCAATTTAATCAATCAGCCATCTTGTGTCTGTTGGAAAGATGTCAGGTATTATCTCTATACTTGTCTCATAAATGCACTCATATTAAGAAAGTGGACAACATTGGCTTATGTATCCGTCTCACAACAGACCCATATTTGCATAAATTTGCTAATAAACTTACTCGGCTGGCTTCACATTTGGTCCACTAACACTTCTGGCCATAGTTTAAAATCATGGATTGGCTTTGTTTAGTCAAATTATAGCTGAGATGAAGTTTGACAACTGGTGTATTAGGGAAAGACCCTACTGTTGGTAATAATTGTGCACAATACATTTAATAAATCCAGTCTTTTTACTCTAAATGCCATGAAAAGCAACATTTAAACCTCAGTTTGTTTATGAGGCATGTTGTAACATTTCACCATTTTAGATGTGTTCAGGAGTGCAGAGGATGTGGCAGGTGATCAGAGAAACTCGCCTCACCTGGTCTGATTGGCAGCAGCTGCATTAAAAAGCGGTAGTCACCCAGTGAACTCACATTTAGTTTCTAACTCATGCATGGTTTCCCTTTCTTTGTCCCTCCAAGAGAACTGTGCCAAGTCCTCTTCTTACTGGGTCAAATCACTATGCAGCTACATGCTGTGTGACACATTTGTCAACCACATTGAAAACGGTTCACACCTGTTGGTGGTGTAGCAGATGCAGTGGGTCACAACATTAACACGTCTCCAGCATCTGTGCTTGGTCTGTTTGACCACAGTCCTGATGTGCACTTAGAATACATCTAAACAATGAAAATGTCAAGTAAAACCATCAAAATGAGAATAAAATGAGGGAGAAATGATCACAAGTGCTAAATGACTACAATATATGCAAACAAGACATGCACATCTTGGTTAGTCCTTAATTACTTACTTATTACAGTTGCATAAAGCAAGTTCTTTTGTTTTTTTTTAGTTCATGCTCAGTTACTGACTAATTTTGCTGTGAATCAAATGAGATGGACTAATTATCAGGCTAAGCTTGATCTGCTTTAGATCCTGTAACACTGACCCAATGAAAAGCATGACTTTTATTCACTTTACTAGCATGTTATCTACTTAAATCACTTTCTAACATCATTATAATGCACATATACACAATATTCACAATAGACACAAAAATGTTGATTGTTCTCACAAAGTCTTTAAGGGCACAAATACAAATGACCAAGAGAATGTGCTGGTTTTATGGAACGGGCCCCAGAAAGAGCAATCAAGTCCAAAATAGAAAGGCTAAAAGCAAGATGCACAGTGTCCTCGCTCCTATTTGTGAGTCCATCATCTGAGTAATTTGATGTGGGAAAACAAATAAACCTAACATTTTAGACGACAGTTATTGACATTTATCATACATATTTAGTAAGAGAGAAAAGGATCATATCATTTGTCTAATTAGTGCCTCCTCCTCCTCTCTCCTCCATCTTCCTGCTCACCACCCAGACGTCATTTAGAGCCAAATGTTTTGAAGAACATCTTAATTCTCTAAATAGTTTTTTCTAATGTGAATATCACAAGCATCTGCTTTCTCTCTTTTTTTATTATTTAAAAGAAACATCAAATGCTTCCTTGTATTTGTGACTGCTTGATCTCAGCTACTTTTTTGTTTTTGGTGGGTTTTTCATAGCTCACATCATGAGAACATAAAGGGAAACAGATATTGACATTTGCAGTAAATCACCCTCAGGCTGATTTGGTAACAGTTACCTAAGATAGCTAATGTCTTATCCCCATTTTTTGTTACATTTATGAGATCAAAGAAGTTCAAATATGATTTACAGTTTGTTTGTTTTTTTTCTCCTATACAGGGAGAGCCTTATGCATGCCTGAGGTTGCTATAAATAGCTTCATTTTCCCAGCGCCCCTGAGGTAAAGGGAAGAGATGGATGGATTGATTGTGGGTTGAAGGGAGGCAGTGTGTGGAAAAGGTGCTAATATCCCTGTCAGTCAAAGCCAGAAGAGAGAGAGAACGAGAGAGGGGGAGGTATGGCACACAAAACCCAACACAACAGGAACAGCATGGCGCATGAAGGGAACTAAAGCAAAAGATGTAGATCTCAAAGAAGAATTTTCTGCACGGAACAAACTTTTTATGCACGTATTTAATGAAAAATATGCTGAATGTGTTTCATGAAAAATCCAACCAGACTTAAGCAAATGGAGGAATAACACTTCCCCCTGCATCAAATACTTAGAAACAAAGAAAAACTCCCTTTTTGCTTCTTAACTGTTGAAATACTGATTCATCAAATTATTATGTAGTTAAAACTTGATACAAAAGGTTGTCAGGTTTTGGTCCCTGAAAAAGACTTGATGCTTTAATGCTTGAGTAAGTCTAATGAACACTGTGTTCGATGTCTGTCAACCAGGGTCGTAATTATGTACGCTTGTCGCTTCCTGACACAGTCCGTAGCTTAGCAACCTGCCACGGAGACAGAGCTAAAGTTGGATCTCATTTGAATATTCCTCAGAAATAAAAAGAATCAGAATATCAGGTGGTCTGTATGACACTGAATGGAAAAGTTGCATTCTTGCAAACTTGATTGTGGCATTTGGAGAGAAGCCGACTCTGTTCCTGTGCATCCTTTAAACTTTTACAGACACTATAGAAGTGGTATGAATGTGGGCAGGATGCATAATTACTGTGTGCCATTAAACTAAACACATGTTTTGATCGCTCCTCTCCAACTCCCACCACTTTTTCATAAATAGAATATTTTCTTATGTGTTCTAATTGGTTTTGCTTTAAAAGGTGCAAAGAGATGACATGTTTAGGTTGAGCGGGTCTCTTATATAAACTGTCTTATGAGATATTTGAATATATATACCATCTAAAAAAGATTACTTCTATTAAATGCTACTGTGAAATCAATGTCACACTTTATTTTATGGTTGTGGTTATTATTCTACTTTACTAAACTCTTTAAGCAGATACATTTTCATCTTCAAGCTGATGCTTCTTACCCTGATATTTAGTTCCTTTTCTGTCCCAGTCACTATTTTGACAAGATACTTTCAACTACCTTAACCATTCTTGTTCCTGTTATTTGACACGTCCAACTTCAGGTTGCTGTTACCAGAAAGAAAATACTTTAACTCTTCTAACTATAGATCAGGAATCTCAAACGTGATCCTCAAAGGCTGCAGATCCTGCAGGTTTTTGATGCGTCTCTGCTCCAACACACCTTCTTCAAATGAAGTGGATCCAGCATTTGAAGTTCTGCACAATAACCCATTTGATTGTGTTGTATGTTGAATATTTCCAAAGCGGCTGTAAGAATTTTTTGTATAAATTTCACAAAATCATTAGTATGAATGCTTTAGGGAAGAGATCAAACTTCTAACCAAGTTTACACATTTGTTATCCAGAAGTGTGAAGCCCAAAACCATCATTTTTCCCTACACAGCTTCAGTACCAGGGGTGGGCGATATGGACCAAATATCATATCATATGATGTTTATTTTAGATGAAGATGTACAATATACACCTATATTTTTACCCTAATTTGTCTGAGAGTTTAATTTTGTATCAAACACCTATTTTTTTTTAGTATTGAAACATGTTTAGCGTAAAGGTATCGGTTCACTGCAGTGATGGAAGTGACAAAACACTGGTTAGAAATGTTTGTTAAATCAAAGTAATTACAGATAGTTGGCAGGTTTTTATAATTTCTTTGTAAAAGTCTTGGGGAGGATTGTGTTCCAGACAGTTTAAATAATAGGGGTGGGAAAAAATATCGATACACTAAAGTATTGCGATATTTTCATATGCCGATACCATATCTATATTTATAAATGCAGTATCATTTTTTTTAAAAAAACTTATTTATTATTCCCCTTTTTTTCCTCTTTTTATTCTTTTTTGCAGGTCTTAATTATTTTTCCATGAACATACAGTATCTTTGTGTGTGTGTGTGTGTGTGTGTGTGTAATGCATGTGCATGTCCACACGATGTTTTATTCTCATGTCTTGTTTTTCTGGTGTTTTGTGAAACACTGTATAAACTGAAATTACTTCGAAAAATTTTTAACCTCTCTGCTGCTAAAGGATAGTAATTTTAATAATCGTTCATGTGTTGTGTACCTCTGTTGACTAAGTAATATAGTTGCAAACTGTAATCATTTTCCTTAATAAGGCTGGATTATACAAAAATTAAGATAAAACAAAAACTGCCAAATGATATCAATATTTTTTTTAAATCATAATTGCAAGATTAGATAACCAAGGGGAGATGATTACAAACAAAGCTTAATATTTTATGATTGTTGAATAATTGTGTTGTAATTTTGATGTCTCGCATGCAAGCAAGAAACTAGGTCCTCTGTGCAGTTTCTAAAGTTTTTGTCTCATTCAAATCACACAGAAAGCCACTTTAAATTTAAGGTTGTGGCTTTTATTTACAGCCTACAAAAAAGAACAGAATTGGTTTGTAATAGTTTGAGAAGCACCACGCAAACAGAAAAACCATGTCTCAATTAGCACCACACGAGCCAACTTGACTTAATATATTATGGATCACGGCTGTTGAGTGTTTCCACTTCGGCTAGCGATGCATTATACATGGAGACACAAAGCAGATGAACGGGGTGCTTGAGGCCTTGTTGCCTTATGTGTTCGTAGGAGAGAGATGGTAAGGTCACTTGGGAATCTGGCGTGTCGCTGATGCACACTTTGAGCATTTGTTGCCGTGTTTGAAGTCTCTCCAGCCACACATGAAGTGTACGAGGGTATCTTCCCGGACATGTGACTACATGTATGTGTGCTGACATGAGGACGTACGAGTGGGAAGCTGACTGATCCACAGTGAAAGGGTCAAGGGTGTCTTGGGGAGTTAGAGAATAATCTGACAGCAATGACTTCCTGTGACTGCTGAGTCTACACGCTCATACTCACACACACTGATGCACGAGTGCAATGTATGCTGATCTACTTAAACTCAAAGGAATTAAAGAAGTTAAAACTATTCAAATGAATGAGGTGCAAACAAAGAGAATGTTCAGTCACTTGCTGCAAAAAGGGCCACCGTTTAAATTTTCACATGTTATGATTGCCGGTAATTTTTAAAAAAAATGTAAAATACACCTTCAGACATCATGCTATTTCTCTGTGTGTGTTCAAGCTGAAACCATCACTGTTCATACGGGGACATGAAGTCATGTGTCACTGCTTTTCCCAACACATTTTTAGCCATTCTTTTTCACACATGCAGACATGACTGGTATGAAGGGAAGGTACTATGTCACTAGTAAAAAAAATTATTATAATGAGAAATTTACACTTAAACGGCATCAATAAGTCATGATTAGCACTGCTTTGTTTAATTTTAGTTTCATGGACTTAACTAAAATTGACCCAGTAAATGTTTTGTTTGTTTTTTTTTTCTTGATATACACTGGTAACAGAGTTTTAGCCTGGTCTTTAAATGGGAAGTAGTTTTTAGCACCTGATTTTTATTGTTTCTACCATGTTTTTTTTTCTTTCATTCTGTGCAGTAAATGGAGAAACATAAAAGCTTCACACAAATATAGTCTGGTTAATTTCAATGGCAAAACAAATCACTACAGTTTTTGTAGAGTGGATAGGCTTTAGAGAGTGGTGGCCATGGCAACCCCTTAGCTCCACCCCAGCTGTGTAAGTACAATAGACTTATATTGACATATAAATCATGTTCCCCAGTTCATCTAAAACTGTCTCTGCCCTGAACATCTGTCAGCTAAGTGTTTTTTACATAGGAGGCAACAGGCACTAGTTGTTTTTGGCTTAAAGCTTCAGTAAACCAGTTAGTTAGTAAACAGTTTATTTTGTAAACATAGTGGAAAAAAACTGTGATAAAGCCTGATATGCCCCTGAAAGGTTTGTGGCGACCAAAATGGAGCTATGTGGAACGTGAGGAAATGTAATTCCACATAAGGCCACATAACATCAGTGGAGGAAGCTGCCTCATTACCTGCTTTCCATTGCCTTTTTAAAGTCGCGTTAAAAAAAAACATGTTGATTAGAAAAGCTGAAATTGGTCTGAGTTTTGTTTTAGTTTTTGTTATTTCAGTTTTCATTTGGGCTTCCTTGAGTTCAGGTTGGGATTTCTGTTTTTGTGGTTTATATTCTCTCCTCCCTGTGTTCTTTATCACAGCTTCAGTTTAAATATAGTTAGTCTTGCCTCATGTTTTATTTTTCTGTCGCATTTACTTCCTGCTTTCCTGTCACAGCAAGTTCTGTTTCTGATGATCACACCTGCTTCTCATTTAGTCGTTACCTTCCTCAGAATAAATACCCCTATGACTTCTTTTGTTCACAACCAGACCTCATCGTTGTCTTTGCTGGCTTTCATATTCAGGTTTAGTTGTCTGACCAGTATCTATATTCATGTATTTATTCCTACAGATGAGCTCTTATTGTTTTCCTCCTTGTAGATGTCCACTGCAGTTGTTTTTTTCAAAGAAAACATCTGAGCATTTTCATTAACTCCTCAATTTTTGCCCTGTTCAGGGACGCAGAGGGTTGGGACCCATCCCAGTTACCAGTGGCAGGCCTTTTATTCCAGTAAAGTATAAGTGCATTATTAATGCCAATATGGCTTTGGGTTTGTCTTGTAGATTTAGGCATATATACATGAGATAGTTTAGAAATCATTCCCTTCAAAGCATAACTCTGCCTACGTTTGCAATCATGTTTTAAGCCTGAGATTACGGCACCTGCCTCGTAACACTGTGCAAATGACATGTTAGGAAAGAAACTCATCTGTTATGTCTATTTCAGAATCTGCCTTGAGACAAGCTCCACATTACAACTTCTAGCCTTTCTGTAGAGAAATGTTTTATGATTTATTTTTTTTATAAAAGATAAGCCCAGTTCTTCCAGTGAAAGGAGCAGAAATGAGCTTCCTGCCTTTGAAGTAATGTCACTGACAGCGACAGCAGAGAATCTGGAGGAGATGCTGGGATATCCTGATTCACACAAACGTCTCCACAATGAAAAAGAGAAGCCATGAGAGCAGAAAGCTGCTGATGCACAGACATGATCCTGAGAGGCTCTTTGTCTCATTTCTCTTTTTTAGAGTCACTCTACGATTCTTTTCTTTTTTTGGACTTCCATCCCCAGTAAGTGATTTAAATCTAAGAAGTGTGATTACAGTTGAAAGAATTAATCTATCTCGGCTTCCTCCTGTTATCTAGTCTTCACTTTGGCAAATGAGTGGTTTTATGTTGATGAGGTTCATGATTATCACAAGGAGCAAGATTGCTTGTATAAATCTGAAATAATAAATGGAAAATGTTTTTAATTTAATCTGTGTGTGAGTTCACAATTAAGTTATGTGGAAGTTGCATTTGTCAGCAGTCTTAAAGCTCTTGTCAAAGTATTTTCAAGCCCCCACTGTGCTGAACAGCTGAAAAAGAACCGGTATTTACAGACCAATGCACATTAAAGCCATGTTTTAGTTTTGCACATATGGCTTTAATATATCTTACACTCTTAAACCTTTATGATTAATTTCTTCTGCAGAGTTTATGTTGGTATATCCAATCTCAACTCACCCTCCTCTGTGCTTTAGAAACTTTTATTTTGAAAAGCCCAACCTCTTTCTGCCTTCTGGTCATTCTTTGATGGTTTTATCTGCTCTGCAGCTGCTTCAAAGAATGTTTAAAGAATGAGGATTTTTATAAATATTTTATATTTGCATCATCTGGCCTTTCTTATGACTTTTGGCTGAAAAAAGTTGATTAGGACTAAGTTTTCCAGGAGGTTTCAGCGCTTTGGGTACCCAAACTTTTGCAATTCTCCCTCTTTTCTTCTATTGCAGGGAGGGTCAGACTCTACCCTTTCTAAAGAGCAATGTTTTATCTTCAGCTTTTTGTTTTTGTGGAGGTCAGGTCAGAAACATTTGTGCATCATTTATGTATTTGACCACTTTACAGGAAGATGTTTTCCTGACTCAAATGAAAACATCACAAGCTGCTGGATCTGCTTCGTGTCAATCAGGTGTATTGGAGCAGGAAGCATCTAAAATCTGCAGCTCAGTGTCTCACAAGGACCAGAGTTTGAAATCCGTTTCAGACATTTTGGAGCAATCTCCCAAAACAACCGTGTCCCAAACACATTAGTACTGGTAGACTAACAGCGCGTTCATGTTCAGAATATTTGCGCTAAAAAATCTTTCACAAAGACTTTAGGCAGATTACAAAACTGAAAAAAAAATTGTGATTTTATTTTGAGTAAATGCACAGAGTGATGAATAACTACTTTTTTAATGAAGCTTGTCAACATTACATTTAAACAATAAATTGTTTCATAGTTTAAAGGGACATTGTGTAACAATTGCATATCGCGAGCAGCCCCGTCGTACTTTTCATGCTGCGTTCGCGTGAAACCGGGCAGACGGACAACAGCCGCTACATGTAAAGTTACAGTGACTTCAGTCCATATCTGATATGTTGTCATGGCGATGTCGTATTGTTTTCCCTGACCCATGCTTTACCGCCTTTCTCTGGGCTTCTGTGATTAAATTCTGGTTTGTTACCGACGGCCGACTGCATGTGAACGCAGCATCAGTTTAACACTCGGTTCCCTCCTCTGCACAGCGGTGACTTTTCAAAGGTATTACCTCGAACTGAGCTGAAAACTCCGGTATCTCCAGTGAGTTTCTGTGGTTTCCTACTGTTACGCTTCTACTGAACGTAAAAACATGGCGACACGACATGGCAGCCACCACTGAGCCGACCCGTTCGATGTAGATATGATTGATACGAACAGAATATTCAGAGCTTAGGAGCACTTCAGTTTGTTGATGGGAGTGATTACTGATTAATGGAAGAACACTTTTGAACGAAATAATCCATTTTTGTGAATAGATAACAGGAGAACTTACACAATATCCCTTTAAGCAACCAGCAAAAAATCTTAATATAAATAAAATCAAAGGAATATCAAAAGAATGTCTGAAGCAACCCATAATGCAGGGCAGATTTACACACAAATCTATTATTGAAAATATTCATTTTCCAAATAGCTACTAATGTTTCTGAGATTACTATATGCATGCCGTGCTGTAGTTATTATAAGCTGGATTCTTTGTTTCTTCATTAGCAACTTCACTGACAGTTTATTGGTCATTTGTAAAGTGATTTTACTTGATTACATCACCAGAAAATGAGCATTAAAACTACTTATTGGTATATTTGGAATGAAATGCCAAGTAAGATTTATCTTTGGATTGTAATGTCTACAAAGTGACTTTCTGAATGTATAAAGAGAGAATAACTAATAAATGAAATATAAGTATTTACTGTATATATATATATATATATAACTGATAGAACCAGTCAGAATTTGATCTGTAATTATGCTCCCAGTTTGTCATTTACCCTGAACATGTGCATTCTGCTCCTCATGGAGATAATTTGTGACTTTTAACTTATTTTGCATCAGAAAAAAAGACTTAAGTCCAAAAACACCATGTTGCCTCCCTCTTGGGCTGTAATTTTCGAAATGCCAGAACTCAGTGGTGAGAAAGACTAATGTGAACTTTCATCGTCCCCCAAAGTGTAAATCAGTGATGGAAAGAGAGACGGAGTCTCGTGAAAGTCCAAATGCTAAATTTCAAGTAATTTTTGTTCTAAAACTGTGCACACACACACACACACACATCTCCCTTCATCTGGTTCCCTCTGCCTCAGTGGTGCAATCAGCATTTAGGCAATCATCCCAGTTTGATTTTATTAAGTCTCTCTTGAGAGGCGGCCCCATACAGCTCAAGGTAATAAGGATCTGGGAGTGATACAGCACTGGGAAGATGGAGAGCAATCAGCATGGTGCTTGTTTTATAGAGATGCTGAACTTCAGCTTCCACTCCAGACCTGGACATCTGTGATCAGTTTGACTGCTTCCTCGTGTGTTTTTTATTACATCTGAGCAAAGATTTCAAGTCACAAAGCTTTTTCCACACAAAGCACATCTTCAATTTTTACTTTAACTTCAGCTTCTAGCTTTAGTTGTTGGATTTACCACCAGTTTGCTTTATGTGGAATTACAAGATGCTCACAGGAACATGCAGCTTTGTCTTAAAGCGCCTCCTAGTGGCAGACCTCTAGCACTGGTTTAAGTCAGACTGGCATCCCTTCACTGCTTTAAGTCCATTAGAATAAAAAAGGAAAAAAAAAGAGAGAAAAAAAACATGACAGACAATGTTTAAAATGTTTCCTATCATTATTATTATGTTGAATGCTGCTTATGAATATAAATTTAGCACAAAATGTAAGTAAATTTGTGTTTAGTTGATTATTTCCAGTTGGTGCTGCATCAAACATTTTTGGAAAGCCTGTTTCTTACCTACACGATAAAGTATAATTTGTAAAGATCATGACTTTGTGGAATGAGCACAGTTTAATGTGTTGTTGTGCCCCCAAAATAAATATCCTGCAATATTCTCCTGTTGGGATTTGCTGCTGTTTTGAGATTCAACTGCTGCCAAGTGTGTGTCGGTCACAGATGTATGACTGGAATCAGACTGGCACGTATCAGAATGAGATTCTGGAGCCAGTGGTGATCCTATATCTCCAGATTTCGGGACCCGACTCTATCCTCAAGGTTGCTCATTCTGCAGAAGCTTCCTCACATGTAATACCTCATTATAAAGTTGACGAATCAATCAGGCTTTCCAATGATGTATTATTAAATGGGATCAATAATGGATCAAACACAAATGTCCTTACTATTTATAGTTTAAAGGGGCAGCATGCAACAGATTCAGAGGTATTGACAGAAAAACTTCATGAATCATTGAAAATTGTGTATCTGTTGGAATTAAATTATTTACTAAAATAACTTGTTTTTATTATATTCTTATAATGAGCCAGTCATATCTACTGCACTTGCCATGGCTCCACACAGCAGTGCAATATTTGTGCCACCATTTTAACTATGGTGTCTCTGAATGGACAAATAACGTGTTAAGTGAAAATACTCTGAGCTTTAAAACTGCAGTACTGGCTTTATATGATAGGTGCGAGAGCTCTGTTTGAGGCAAGTAACACCTCAAAAGGCACCAAAAGTAGCGTAGTGCAGTCATTGCTACGATCCACTCAAAGATTTAAAAAAGTTTATGTCTGGAAGAATTTTGGACACTGACAGCTGCCGTTCATTCATAACTGTGATTGGCATTAGAAATTTCTTTTTGGTCAGTAATTTTCACATATTGTAACTATAAGTTTTGTTTCTTTTATTCCTTCCTCTGTTTTCCCTCTCTCTTCCTGTACATGTAAGTTTTCAATAAATGTATGTTCCACTTTTGGAAATTACACCATCTCTGATACCTCCAGCAAAACACAGTTGGGCAAATTGAGCTTCACCTTGGTCAGAAAGAAAAAAAAAATTGCTTGGAGCTCATAGGAAGTAAAATATAAAGTGATCTGAACTCTTAAAAAAGATTACATGAAGAAAAATGAGGATAATCATAAGTGAAGTGCTTAATCAAAGCAGTAAAGTCAGTTATCTAGCCAGCTCATTGTCATGGTAACAGTCTTCAAACACACTCTGTAGACTTAATTTCTTTTAAGACATTTTATTCAAAAGTTGTATCAACATGGGAGCAGCATACTTACAGCTGGGTGGACAGTGTGGAACAAAATTACACTGAAAGAATCAGAAACAGTCACAAAGGCTCAACAGAGAAGTTGAGGATAAAACTTAATTCAAGCAAGATTACTGCATTACTTTTGTCTCGGACAATTTCAAAATGTAGGGGGAAAAACTAAAGAAAATGAGCAAAGGTTTGGGCCAGGGCTGTCATAACGCCAAATTTAGCAGAAATAACAGTCAAAAAAGGGACAACTCTGCACTAACAAACTGTTATTCTAGCCTTAGACCATTGCGGGGTGCCCAAACATTTGCTTTCCGCTTGTTATTATACATATATAGAATATTTAGAAAAAAAAAATGCTCAAAAATAATTTTCAGAAAACATCACTTTGTGACCAACATGTCACTGCAAAAGTCAAACATTTTGTTATTTGGTCTGACAAATAAAGAAGATTAAAAATGACAGATTACACTTAAATCCCAAAACAATCAGGTTTTTCAAATCAGAATTTCCTAAGAAACAGGATGGTAACGGCAAACTGAAGCACATATGCGCAAACGGGCCAAAACAAAGCTGGAATGATCAGAGGGACGTCACCAAGAACAACCAAGCCATGTTAAGACGTAAAAACACAAACTTCTAAATCAATAAGATCTCTCAGGTATCTCCATTAGATCCTTATGGCTTTTTCTTAAAGAAAAAAAAAAAAATCAATGTACAAACCAATAATTAAATCATCACGCAGTCCCAGTATCATAAATTGTCCCCCACATGCCCATCACTGTTCTTCACTGGCAAAAATCAAAAACTTCATTCATCCCTCAAACATCACATACAACAGATATTCCAAAGTTTACAATATGGCTGTGATTGTTTTTGGTCTCTTTTTTTCATATTCTTTACAGTTTCAGTGAATAATCAATTCTTGCGCTGCATCTTGAATATTTGCAAGAGTTTACACGGACGTGTCCTTTAAAAAACTTAAACAGTTTAGCAGAAATGTGTTTGAGTTCCTTCAAAACAGGCTGTAAAGATTTAAAACCAGTACCAAAGACTTTACAATGCTGATAACATCACAGTTCTGCCAACTTTAACACTTTTTGTAAGAAGAAATGTTCATTATTATGTAATTATTAACTGACTCAGTAAAAAGGCCGAACTGTGTTTGTGACTTTGAGCTAAATCCTAAATATGAGCTCTACAAATCCCCACTGCTCAGCAATACTCAGGTATGCTGCAAAATAGACGGTAATCTCCATTTGAATCGGACACTGACATGTAACAGAGGCTTCGTAGTGATTTCTGAGATCTTACATGTTGGTTCTCTGTAAAGAAAAGGAAAAGTCCTCTTCACCACATGAATCTCTGAACGGCTGTGCTGTCTGGCCAGGTGAAGGTCTTACTGATGAAGATGTAAATGGTGGCAGCGTTTACAGCGGTGTACAGGAGGAACTCCAACATGAGTCTCGGAAGAGAGGGGAGAGGCATGTGCAGACGGTACATCAGATATGGAACGATAAAGTACCGGAACTCCAGAAGCTTCTGGGGGACGGTGGCGGACAGCAGACATGCCAAGTAGGCCAAGCTCCAGAAGAGTGAGCGCGTCTTGAAGGAGTCCAGAAAATTCCACCCGGCAAAGACGTACACAGGGATGAGGAGGAAGCGGATGAGCTCGTGCCTCCCTACCAGTTTTTTCCATACGTAGAAGGGATAGTGGCGGTTATCTGCCAGGAGATACTTGTGGACAAAAGTGAACTTCCACACCAGGAGCAAAGAGGCGGCCGTGACCAGGAGGAAGAAGAAAGGTTGTTTTTTCAGGGCCTGCAGGAAACGGAGGATGCGGTGGTAACACAGCGAGATGGGGAGAGAGAAGAAGAGGGAGAAGGAGAAGAAGTAGAAGAGCTGGGGGAAGTTGAGGCAAGCTTCGTGGCTCGTCCTGTCACCGACCACTATCCCATCATTAAGCACCACAAACACGAGGAAACCAACCCCGACTGTCAGGTAAGGCCAGGCCACCAGCAGGACCGCCTTTATGTGACTGGGTGAGGTGAGGAACTCCAGGGAAAAAAGCAGCACTTTCTTAGCTCCAGTAAAAGAGAGCGGCACCTGGGATGGTGGAGACTTCTCATCCCTCTTTTTCGTGTGCTCCGCCCTCCACGCCTCGTCCATTTTTGAAGCCACAAGAGTGCCTGCGCAGAATGCGACCCAGATGATGTTGGTCTGGCGGAAGAGAACCGAGCAGACCCCGAGGAGCGCAGATGCCTTGTGGCACCCATACAGCGTCATGAGGTAGGTGAAGAGGATGAAGAACGTAGATCCTGCATCGGTGTAGTAGAGAAAGTTGAAGAAGTAGAGCACAGGGAAGGTGGACAGAGACAGCGCTGACAGCACCCGACGTGAAGTCGTCCGAGTCTGGAATGGAAGCGAAGCGACATGAGACAAGAAAAACTTCAAAGCTGCATCATCATCATCATCCTCATCGTCCAGCCTTACCTTCTCTCTGAGGTGCAGCCTGCAGATGAGCAGATAGATCAGGTAAAGGTTGCCACAGTTGAAGAGCAGATTGATGAAGCGCAGCATGGCCGTAGAGCACACCACATCCCCCGTCAGGTCAGCGAGCCACACCACCGGCTTGATGACGCCCACGGAGACGAGGTAAAGGCCCGGGAGAGTCGTGATCATCGGGTTCCACTGCACAAATTACAACATTAAAGGGACATTTAACACATGAACATGAATTTACTTCCTGTTTGCAAACAAAAGTTATCTGAGTTATAAATTCCTTTCTGCAGAAACGTCTTTGTAAAGATAATCCAGCTGAAGAAGAAAAGTTCAACACACTTTTAGTCACAGGGCACAGAAAGGGGAAAGTGGAATATATCTCATGCATGGGTTTGCAGCATTCTCATTACTGGAATTTAAATAGCTGCAAATGAGATGTGACAAAGAGTTGTACAAAAAGCTGAAACAAAGTCAGAAACGGGCTACATGCTGGTTATTTTTATCTTGTTTGAATCCTACGTCCTATATAAACAACAGCAGCATCATGAGCTGTTGGTTGTTGTGTTTGGTAGCTGAAACAAGTTGAACATTTACGTGTGTGGCAAATTTAAAAATGTTACAGCCAATGGAGTAAAACTGCTCATATGAATGTTTATCTTAATAATACCTCAAAACAAAGGTGGGGGGAAAAGTTTGGGGTCTTCAATAACTAACTATTATGTAACAATAAGAACGGGAACATTTTACACATATACTGCACAGCATCACCAGACAAAGTTAATCAGCAGGTGTCACCACTGAGCACTTAAACCCTGAGAAATTGATCATTTTCAAGGGGCTTCATTTGCTCCAAGAAGTTTAATATGTTCGTGAATATGGACTGCAGGAAGGGTCTTTTTTTTATTCCTGATTTGAAAGTCTGGAGTTTATTTATTTATTTTTTATTTAGCAATTTATCTTCTATTTTTCATCTTTCTGTAGTTATATTCTGTACCCTCGTGTTGTCAATGTAAAAGAGTTTTTCTTTCCTTCTCATCTCCTCAAGAAGATCTGTATCCATTAAGCAGCTGTTTTTACAAGGACAGAGGTACAAGATGAAGCTTTACGGTGTTTACACAGATCAGTGATCCACCAAAACCTTCAAATAATATTCATTTTCAAGTTTCTCTAAAATGCACATTATTTTAATATATATATATATATATATATATATATATATATATATATATATATATATATATATATAAAAATAATCTAATCCAATTAAAATATAGTTATATTGGTTGACTTTTTGTTTTTTTAAAAGAAGGGGGTTGTCGTTTTAACATAGTCATAAGTAATTTTCACAAGATTATAAAGGATTTTAAAAAGAGAAAACATTTGAGCCTTTAAGCTCCACTTCACTACAAACTGATTCGTCTTTGTTGAATGTGTGCTGTGTGAAAAGTACATGTATAGGCTCACAGGCCCTAATGTTACTGTATATGTCCGATATGGAGATTAAAATCTCCACATGCTGCCACATCATTTTAGTTAAGCCTCTGGTGGCTAATCTTAATCCGCTCACAATGATGGACTCACTTTTATGGCGATAATGACTGAGAGAAACCCAGCTTACCTCGTTGAATTTCCCATCGCAGTACTTTTGCGCTTGCGGAATGTGAAAGATCTCGTCCATGTACGGCTCTCTTTGCTCCCGTGTGATTCTGGAGAACAGCAGGCACGATATCAAGAAGTTGGTGCTGCAGAGAGCTGTGAAGATGTAGCCCTCAAATTTCTCCATTTTTGGCAAGAAAACTCGGCGTAAAAGTCAAATCGATACACAGCTGACTGTTATACTGATGCATATAACGCATAGCGTTTAGTTTTGCTGATTAAAACCATCAAATGGCCAAATATCGGACAGAAAGAGGCTGAGATCTATTCTGTGTTGCTAAAGGAAGAGTTTTGATTTTTGATTGCTACAGGTCCGTCTCGGAAACATGCTCGGCGGCGAAACACTTATATAACTATTTGTTCCTACGTTGTGCTTCACACTTAATTGTGTTCATTTATTTAATAGTAATTAACAAAAAAATTATTAAGATTTATTTCTTAGATAAAGCACCACATGTTAGTCTTCTTCTTCTTCTTTTTTTTTGCAGTGTCTTCTGAAAGGGAGTGTCACAGTGTAAAACTTCCGCCTGTGAGTTCACCGTCCCCATGTGCAGCACGGCGAGAATTGGTAAAATATTTTGCTGTAGTTGGTGGAACTATTCTCGGTATGCACCTTACACAAGAGCTGCAGCTTTTCCCCGACTTTAGGGTAACTCAGATGCTTTTCGTGGACGTAAAAAATGCGGCAGAGTTGAGACAATGCGCCGTGGAGGGAAAAATAAATGGCGCTTTGATCAACCCAACAATGGTGAGCCTAATTTGACTGTTTTTGCTAAATTATACAAAATGTAAAAGCTCATGCGTTAACAAAGAAAACATTTACTAGCTAAAAATCTTTGCAGTATGTTTGCTATTTCGCTGGTGCACATTATAATGTTCATATCTTACACTGAGGATGTAAAGTCAAATATTGTTTTCATGATCAGGTGGTGAGTCCTTTCCAAGCAATGCTGGCTGCCAACAAAGCTGTCCATTTACAGACAGTTGGAAAAATGAAAACAAGAAGCTTAAACTCAGAGATAATCTTCAACCTGTCACCGACTAATAATGTAAGTAGTGGCAATAAATTGTTTATCTTGTGGTTTTGATAAATTATTGCAGTTTCACTGCACACAAGCTTATAACTTCTGTTGTTTGCACCAGATCAGTTTACAATAAGGTTTCCATATGTTTTAACTCACGCAGATTTCAGAGGCCTTTAAAAGATTTGGGATTTCAGATGGTGATAACTCTGTCCTAGTGGTTGTGGTGCACAATAAGGACGAGCTGCAGTTTCTGTCAGATGTCTCAGCCAGAGTGGATGGACGGCAGGTTCCAGTGGAAGAAGTTTCCTCGTTGTCAGACGCTGCAAAGATCAAAAAGGTTTCTTGCCTGTGTTTTAGTGATTCTTGCTCATTCCATAGTGTGGATATGATAATATGAGCATCTCCATGTCTTTTAACAAACAATTACTCAGGTTAAACTGTACAGCATGTGCTAGTGGACCACATTGTTGCACTGCAGTGTATAAATTATCTAGTGCATAGTATTATGTGTTTGTAAGAAGGAACAAGGCAACACTGGTTACAAAAAGAAAAAAAAAAAGTGTGCTAATTGGCTTTTTAAATTAAGTATTTTGATGATTTGTGAATCACATCCAGGACTTGTACCTGTTGAACTGATTAATTACACTTTCTATATAAACTGATTTAACTTTTCATTTCTGTCTCCATAACAGCTGTACAAAGTCACTCCTCAGGAGGAGAAATGTGGGAGTCTGCTCGATGCAGTGGTATGCAGAATGGCCATTAAGGATATCCTGTAGCTCAGCAGCGCATATTTATTGCTGCTCTCATTGTAAATTTTATTGTATTTTTGTCACATAATATGTTAAGAATGGGTCATGCTTCTTATAAAATGATTCAGTATATTTGAAGTATTTGTGAGTCATGTTTTTATTCCTACTCGCTGGGTCTTCTCTGTCATGGTTATGCTGTCAAATTGGTATAAAAAAGATTTTAGAGTCAGTCAGGAAAAGTTCCAGCCCACAGTTTAGCAGTTTACTGCAGTGTTTTTTTATCTTCATCTCGCCTTTGAACGTGATCTATGGCATTGGTTTTGAAGCTGGACTGAGCCTTTCTGACAGCAGGGGACAGTGATGTAAACCAAGTCTGGTGTTGAATAATGTATTCAAAGTGCTGTGGGCCACATATCGGCTAAATCTCTTGAGGATTTGAAAATAAAAAATAAAAATCTCACATCCAGGTTGACTGACATGAAAGCCTTTAAAGTCAGTGAGACACTGTCAGCATGAGAAGAAAAGAATAATTTATAGTACAGTTGTCTGTCAGCTCTTCTAGATCAGTTTAAATGATCTGCTTTTTTTATCACAAGTTTAATTTTTAGATTTGAAAATACAAAATGTCAGAATTTCATATCTATAGACTGGATGTTTACTCGTCTGTGCCTGACTAACGCCATGTAGGAGATACACCATAGGTGTATCTCATCAAGGAGTTTATTAGGCTGCATGCCCTACACTAATATTAAGTCATATTAAAGTACTTACATCTCATAATTCTGCCATCCAAACCAGAGTTCCAGAAAAGTTGGAAAATTTTCTCAAGTGAAAAAATAAAGAAGCTTAATCTGTAATTTTGTTAATCTGCGGCTTTATTCAACAGAAACAAGATGGAAGGAATTATTTGTCGTCTTTACTGACAAGTAAACACATGATTGCAGTGATTGTCTAAAAAGTTCCTCAACAAAATTTTAGCTTAGAGCCCAATAATTCTTGTTCACTTGTTTTATTTTTTGTGGGTTTGTTTTTTAATATTTCTTTCAAACCGCAATTCCAAATCAATGTCTTGATTTTCACAGAATTTTTATTTATCATTACTTTTGTCAATTACAACTTATTTTTGTAGGGTATGAATAATTTTGAGGATTGACTGTGTATGAAAGGACTGTCACCATAAGCAGGACTGCCTAAGAAATGGTCACATCATCATGATCAATACAGCCTCCTGGGCCTTAGGAGTGTTTTGGTCACTGTCCTGATATTTTTTTTTCTAGCCCTATTATTTACACAAATGACCGTGTATAAACTCTGTTCACAACAAACATCTTAAAAGTTACTGTTATTAGAAGTTTTAAAGACTGTACAAAAGTTTTTGAATAAAGACGTTTTTGCTTTTTTCAGACTTAAGAAACAGTGGCCTAATCGGTTAAATATCAGTGGGGTGGCCGATATCTGATACTCAGCTTTAAGGCCAAAATAGGCCGATACCGACAGGGGGGCGATTATATTGTGCATCCCTTAATAGAATCATGTCAGACCTCATTCAGCACAACTTAAAACAAAAGCAGAGTCTATTTGGCTGCTCTGTTTTTAAGATCTGTTCACTTTTTAAGTTGCATTGCTCCTTATGACGATGAGGCTCAAGCAGC
Source organism: Atherinomorus stipes (assembly GCA_023101725.1). Lineage (NCBI taxonomy): Eukaryota > Metazoa > Chordata > Actinopteri > Atheriniformes > Atherinidae > Atherinomorus > Atherinomorus stipes. The sequence continues at coordinate 100,467 of JALJCO010012253.1, read as the reverse complement.
AACAACCAGACAGTTAAAATCAGCAGCTAAAATCTTGTATTCAACAGTATTTTCATTGTATAAAACCTCAACAATTACGACGTTTGCAAGGATTCTCACTTTTTTAAAATTGTACTTTTTTCATCATTTTTTTTTTAAATTCTGAATTAGAATACCAAAACAACTTTAAATCATAAGTTTCACATATTAATCTACAAACCTTGTAAAAATAAAAAAAAAATTTTAGTCTGGAAAATTGGCAAGCTCATCTTTTCCAATGTTTCCTCCGCTGAGGATGCACACAACATTCTTCTCCTCCATGTCCGGTATCTTGTTATTAACAATGGCAGCAAAGGCAGCAGAGCCTGACGGCTCTACCACAAGTCCAGCTCTGTAGAGGGTGGACACTGCCGCCTTTATTTCCTCATCACTCACCAGGATGATCCCCTCCACATATCGCTGGCACAGCTCATACGGCAGCCTGCCTGAGATGAAAAGAAAGAGTCACTGCGTGTAAACTGGTGGCAGCAGGGATAATCTGTTTAAGGAGGAGAAACTGGCAGAGACAAACCTGCAAAAGGAGGTGCAAGGCCAGAGGCGATACTCTTGGTGTCCATCCCAACCGGCTTCTTCTCAGTAAAGCTTCTGTACATCGTGCAGGCTGAGTTTAAACACACAGAACTCCATGAACTCAAACTGTGCTGGTTTTGCAGATGACACTTAAACAGGCATTTCTCAGTTTTTACCTCCTTCTGGTTCCACACCGTAGATTCTGGTTTTATCACAGCCTGACAGTTTGATGGCAGCAGCTACTCCGGCCAGCAGCCCGCCTCCACCACAGCACACCACCACCACATCAGGCTCCGGCACCACCTCCAGCACCTCCATGCCCAGACTGCGTAAACCAACCAGGAGGAAGTCTGTTTGGTTTTTCTCCTCAGTATACATGTAGAATACTGTCAACTGGTATCACAAAGAGTACCTGGCATGTCCAGCTATTAGATCCAGGTCATCGTAGGAGTGCAGGAAGGTCATGCCGTCATCCTGCACACAACGGTTCACCACATTCATCAGACAGGATGTAGGAACTCGTTCCACCTCCACTCCAAAACTCTGAGGACAAGAATTCAGAGAAGCAAATCATTTATCCTACTTAATTTATATCTTGTGGCTTTTCTTTTTCCAGCCAGCTATCATCATGGTCTCTGACCTGTATGAGGATGGACCTGGACTCTGGGGCCGTTTCTGGCATGACCACCTTCCCCTTTGATCCATAGTGTTTTGAGGCATATGCAAACGATTTCCCATAGTTCCCTGCAGACATAGTGACAAAGCACCCCCCTCTTGGTCTCCTGGCAAACTGATTGGCCACTCCCCTGATCTTAAAAGACCCTGTCAATCACAAACATATAAACCAATCAGAGCAAGATAATACGGTGAGAAACAGCCAGTACAGAATCAAAGTGGTTTCCACCAACCAGTTCTCTGCAGGTTTTCCAGTTTGATTTGGATGTTGCAGCTGATGCTCAGAGGCAAAGTGGTCTGGGACCAAGGAATGGTGGGAGTGTTGATGACACCCAGAGGGCTGCTCCTCACTGTCTCCCGGGCTTCTCTTAACATGTCCAGGGTGACGGAGTCTGCAGACGCCTCATCCATCTGAGCCAGTAACACAAACATGGACACTTCACTTTAAACGTTTCCTAACACTGATACAGTTCTCTAAACTGGAATCATGTGTTTTTACAGTTTAAATAAAGCTTGAATTAAAGCAAAATAGATTAAAATGGCACCAAAATATTTTACTTTAAATGGAGCATCTTTAACGTCCATTATGAAACCTGTTTTAACCCACTGTGGATATTTTACTCAGGGGAAGTCTAGGAGTAAAAATAATCATTTTAAAGAACTGGAAAGCTGCTGTAAGGACATAATGAACATGCTATATAAGGTAAGCAGACTTTTTAAAGCCCAAATGGACTTAATACGTAGATCCTAGAACTTTGTGATCATAAAGAAACTATGCTGTGTATAACTTAACTCCTTTTTGTATTCTGCAGCCTGCATTGTTTCTGATTTTATCATGATGATCGTTGTCATGCTTTATTATTTGAAAACTGTATGTATTCATAGAAAAAGAAGAAAAACAGGAATACTTTAACGGTTAGGTTTATTCAATTTAAAAATTTTTTTTTCCCTTTTCTAGATCGCACTTAAACGGTTTGATACATTTCTTTAAGAAAAGAAAAATGATAGTATATTAGGCTAAAAATGTGTTGTATGTGCTGTAGAAATGAGAGCAGTCCACAAACCGAAGACACTTTTGGAAAAGTTGCGGAACGTCAAAATAAAAAGCTAATCTGAAAAGAAAATCCTAATTTCAACCAATAAACATGTCCAGTGCGTTCAGCTTATTTTACACTGACCTTATTTTATTCTGCAAGTGAGAGCTCCGCGATTTGTCAACAGTGTTACAATGTTTGCAGCTCCCGTCTGTTTAATGGTTCCACATTCAAATATGTTTCAAGTCGGACCCTTTTCGCTCACGGACCGTAAATATGGCGGTTCCTGAAAGTGGCAGTACAGAGCAGTTATCTAAATTTTCTTAGTTACGCAAGCAGTTAATATATTGAGAGAAAATACTCCATTTGGAAGAAGGATGGGATTGATAAGACACGTTGTGTGCGCCATGTCCGGCGGAGTTGACAGCTCCGTGGCGGCTTTGTTATTGAAGAGAAGAGGTGAGAAAGCTGTCAGAAGCACACCAGAGGTGGCATGCTACTGGTGCCACTGGTGCTACTGTTAATGTTTACATATGCAGCTGAAACAAGTTTAATAGCAGCCTGAAACGAAGCTGCTTATTTTTATGAACTGTGTCCGCTGTTGTTTATAAATGTACATGTTGAGGTCACATGTTGTATTTTGTCCTCTGCTGTGTGAAGGCTACAGTGTGACAGGAGTTTTCATGAAGAACTGGGACTCTCTGGACGAGATGGGGGTCTGTTCCACAGAGAAGGACTGTGAGGACGCATATAGAGTGTGCCAGATCCTGGACATCCCTTTCCATCAAGTGTCTTATGTCAAAGAGTATTGGCACGATGTTTTTAGGTATTGTTTCTGCCATTATTTAACCATCACTGCATTTATTATTATAATTATTACTATTTGAAAGTCTTAATTTGTCATAATTCAATTGCAGCAATCTATTGAAGGAGTACGAGAAGGGCAGGACACCAAATCCTGATATACTATGCAACAAACACATCAAATTCAACCATTTCCATAAATACGCCATCAGCACTCTGGGTATGTAGTCATGTAGTCAAATGCGCTGATTTCCATTTCTAACATTTGTTTACACAAGACACCACAGTTAATACAACTTGAGATTTTGGGCTGCTTTGCTTCAATATGATGTTCTCTTTCAGAAAGTTTTACTCTAACTTATTAGTGAGGATTTTACCTGCTTTGAATGAAGTTTAAAGAATCAAGCGGAGCTAAACTGGTGCTGTAAATGGGAGAGAAGAGTGGATTTTCACCATCCACGAGCCCATTCTTGCTTCTTTAAAAAGGAAACAAATAAAGACAACCCTCTATGTCGCAACATTTTGAAAAAACTATGTCAAAATTCTTTTTATATCTCAGAATCACGAGATTTTAATGTTTCAGTTGAGCATTATTTGTTTGCTTAATTAAAATGAAGCTGAAGAATTGATGGGTGTGAATGGAAGTTTTGCTCAAAGAAATAAGTCTTAAAGTGTTTGACTTATGGTTTGCTTTTCTTGTTTTAGGTGCTGATGCCATGGCGACAGGCCATTACGCCAGGACGTCACAGGAAGATGAAGAGGTTTTCCAGCAGTCCCACAAGGCCCCATCTACCACGCTTTTTAGAGACCGTTTTGAGATCAGAAATCGTAAGTGTTCGACTCCCACTGCCTTTTTATATGTTAAACGCCTTGCACTAACTTCTGTGCTCCTGACCTGCTCCCACCCACCTCCTCAGCTGTGAGGTTGTGCAAAGGAGCCGACCTCATCAAAGACCAGACGTTCTTCCTCAGTCAGATCCCACAAGATGCCCTGAGACAAACTCTGTTTCCACTCGCTGGACTCACTAAAGAGTTTGTGAAAAAGATTGCTGCTCAGGCGGGGTTTCAGCATGTCCTGAAGAAGAAAGAGGTGTGCAGAAACACTCATGAATACAAATGTTAACGTCTCCGTAACGTGTCGTTTGTGATTAAGCTGTGTGGACTATGCTCTTTCAGAGCATGGGCATCTGCTTTGTTGGAGAGAGGAACTTTGAAAACTTCATTTTAGAGGTGAGACTGAAGCTTTTTTTTCTTTTTTCCCTCAGCTTTTAGCTGAATGTGCTCATCCTAAACCCTGTGTATGGTGCTTATTTTAGTATCTGGAGCCTAAACCAGGAAACTTTGTTTCCATTGAGGACGGGACAGTGAAGGGAACACACAAAGGTATGTTCACAGCTTGTTGCATCTTCGTGTTTTCTCTCTCAGATGTTGCTGATCCCTTCACTTGTCCCTCTTTTGTCTTTTGTCCATCCAGGTTGGTTCACTCTGACACTGGGCCAGAGGGCGAGGATAGGAGGCCAGAGAGACCCCTGGTTTGTTGTGGACAAAGACGTTGTTACTGGAGATGTAGTTGTGGTAAGAAAATCTTTCTTTTAAATAGTAATGAAACATCTGTCTTGACTACTTGCGTGTTCTAAAAGACTTCTCTGTAAAGTATGTGATATTTTTATTTAGTGAGCAGTAGATTTACTTTTGTGGTATACTCTCTCATGTAACATCACAAACATGAAATCCTTCCATCAGGCTCCGACTACCAATCATCCATCTCTTTTCCGCGACACTCTGCGAACTGACCGCTTCCACTGGGTAACGGTTGACCCACCCCCCGAGCTAGCCAGGACCCAGATGTTGGAGTGTCATTTCCGCTTCATCCATCAGATGCCGCTCAGTAAGTTCTGTGTTTACCAGATGATGACAAAGTGAGAGAACCTGACAGCAAGCATGAACATCTGCTTTGTGTTTTGCAGTTCCCTGCACAGTAACTCTGAACATGGACGGTTCTGTGTGGATTTCTCTCTCTCAGCCCGTCAGAGCTCTGACACCAGGACAGGTGACGGCAAACACACCTGTTATGAAACAAACCGTAATTGCGATCTGTTTTAATACCTGAAGACTGATTTATTTGTTTTGTTCTCACCCCTGCTCCAGTTTGCAGTGCTTTACAAAGGGGATGAGTGTTTGGGCAGCGGGAAGATCATCCAGCTGGGTCCCAGTGAATACACACTACAGAAGGGCAGAGAACGGTTTGTGGCAGGCGCGCCGCATAAAGAAGAGCCGAAACCTGATCCTGCCAGCTGAGATAAACTCACGGTCCAGTCACGATGGAAATGCCCTCTGTTCGGTTCATTTGGTGGAAGATCCTGACCAGAAAAAATGCTGTTGCTAAGAGTTTTTAAATGCTGCATCTTAACAGTGTTTATAACTCAAGGACAAATGAGTTGACCTCTTAAAGACAAGTTAGCTGCTTGGTGCTCAGATAAACCGTCTGTATCAAAGCCAAAGTGTTCAGGAGACTCAGTGGTGGTAAGATGGTTTACTAGAATCCTTATGTTGTCGAAAACACTGTTTTACACGACAGATCTGCACTAGTCTTGTTAATCTTAGCATTCAGTGGAGTGTTGCATAGGAGACGGTTTAACTGTTCTTCTTTTAATTAACTTTTTTACATGAGGATGAAGGCTTTCGTGGACAGGGGACAGAAACTTTGTTGTTGGGGAACTGAAGGGAAATGGCTGACATAATCATTTATTTACAACCTTGCAGAGCAAGTCACCAGGAAGTGCTGATCCAACTTGCAGCCTGTAGTTTGTAAGCCTCTTTTCTTTTAAGTATGCTGTTTAGTTTGAGGCCTCTGGCAGAACTCAGTTATTGCAGCAATAGGACTGCTGTAACTTGTTTGGGGAGGAGCGTGGGCACATGTACGTAACAGGATGGACTCATGAGGTACTTAGATTATACATTTTTATTTACCTTTAGGATTTTCTCTCTCATTTGTAAACCTGCACATTCATCCACACGTTTCCTTTGTCTTTTTATCACCAGCTGCAAACTTTAGGGCTCGAGAAGAGTCATTTTGTATTTGTTTGATTTGAAAGCAGCTAAGCTCAGTTTTGGATTTGATGATCATTAATGTCACAAAGCAAGGCAGTTTTTCTCTGAGATGGAAAAACACAGTTAAAAGATGACATTAACGAAATGCCTCAGTCCTCATGTCCTCATGTTGTAGCCTAACAATATGTGGTTGTTAACTCAGCTTTTTCATGACACTGGGGAAATTACAAACCATTCATATGCAAATATAAGCATGTAATCATGCAGATTTTATGTGTCTAAAGTGTCTAAACATAAACATTATTTTTCAACATGCACGTCTTACCATGTACATAACTTCTGGCTTTAACCATTTATGCAACAAGAGAGTACAGTTAAAGTGTAAAGAATTTAATGTGCCTAAAAAGGCTGATGTATTACGGTTATCTCCACTTTGCAAGTATTTGTTGCCAATTCAAAACTCATAAGACACTTACATGGACATCATTGTGTTGGAGCACTTTTTTTAAACCAATGATTGTGAACTACAGCAGTTTGAAAGTGGACCCATGTGACTACACTGCAAAAACTCAAATCTTAGCAAGTATTTTTTTCTCATTTCTAGACAAAATATCTTATCTCACTCAAAATAGGACAAAAGTACTTAAAGGAAAACATTTCAGTGAGATATAAGATCTTGTTTTTAGGAAATGCATCTTATTTTAAGAAATCTTATAAAATTTTGCTGGTCTCATTAGGAGATTTTTTTTTTTTTGCGAACTACAGGCAAAAAGATCTTGGCCACTCTTAAAATAAGTAAAAAAAATTTTGTAATTTAATTAATTTATTTTGCTTGTAACAATCAAAAAAAAAAAAAAAAAAATTCTGCCAATGGGACAAGCAAAATTTTTTTCTGATAAGATTTCTTGAAATGAGATGCATTGCCTTAAATCAAGATCTTATATCTTACCGAAATGTTACTCTTTAAGTAATTTTGTTTTATTTTGAGTGTGATGAGATATTTTGACTAGAAATGAGAAAAATATACTTACTGAGATTTGAGTTTTTGCAGTGTATTTCCTCTGCTTTCCTGCGATCAGGTTGAAAATGCATATAAAAAAAAAAAACTTGTATTCGCATTGAAGTCTTTTATGTATAAATTTGAATATGTTGCCTAACAAAACCTTCAGCCATTTGTTTTATACCAGTGCGCCTTCAGAGTTTTCCTGCATTGTTAAATCTGGAATACAAAGTTGAGAACTGGGGAAACAATGAAAAAGAGCTTAAAAATTATGACAAGTGCCTATTAGTGAATTGTCCTCCTGTTCGTTCCTAAACTATAAACTGTACATAACTGAAACCTGAAGAAGAAATAAACCCAATGGGTGGACTCATTGGCTTGTGGAGTTGTTTAGCTTGTTTTTCATTTCCCTGTGTTCATCTGTGCTCCATCCAGTGTGATTTTATTATAAGGTAAAAATGACACAGTAGCTGTAACTGCTGTGCATTTGCCGTTTTACAGTGATCAAACCACAAGAGGGTGCTGTTGCACAAGATTCACCTGGAAAGTGAACCTGTTATGCAGCATAAACTTATTGTTCACCTTATGACTTCTAATGAGATTCACGTTATAACGAAGTTACGCAACTCTAAATGAAGCATATTTTCCAACAACATAACGCTTTTATTTATTTATTTGTAGTTTTAGAAAGTTTTGTAAGTGGTTTGCCAGCTGCAAACTTTCATAGAAAAGGAAAAATAAATACGATTTGGAAACACACACACTTTTCTCCAGACACTGAAAGTAAATGAAATTGGAGCAAATGAAAGCTTACAAGGCAGAATTTAAAAGGGAGAATTTATTAGATGAGTCATGAAGTTTCTTTAATGTCACATGTTCTTTAAAAAAAAAAGTATGTTTTTTTTTTTACAACTGAGCTATGAAATGTTAATTTTAATATAATAATCATGGAATAACTAGAAGTTTAATTAAGCATTATACAAGTAAATTCTAATAATTGTAAGGCTGTCTAAGTTATTTTATCCTAATGATGCCAAATTGAACTTAAAAAAAATCACATTAAAGATGGAATTAGGTGGAGTTTGGAAATTATGTAAATGATTTATATATATATATATATATATATATATATATATATATATATATATATATATATATATATATATATTTTTTTTTTTTTTTTTTTTTTTTTTTAAATAAACTACCAACAACTTCTTCAGTACACAAAATCTGACAACGGGAGAGACACTATCGAATTCATGGGGAATTTTACCCAACTTTTGCTTCATAGTAATGACAATACATTTGCGCGCATTGGTCTTTCTGTAAGTGGCACTTCCTAAATCTCCATAAGAAGGAGGGGGAACGCTCCCCCATCCCTCCACCGTTGTGAAGGCGTCCCAGAGGGAAACACAGCAGGTTTATGGAAATAAGCCTCCAAGGAGGAGGAGGAGGACAGCCACGGAGCCATTTTGTACTCATTTTAAACTCAGTGTGGGTTCAGGCAGCCGCTGCGCGCCGTGGATACGCTGATACTATGGATACCGAGCGCCTTCCAACAAGTAAAACTTCACGATGAGGGATAAAAGGAAAACGCGGTGCTGGGAGAGGTTGAGTTAATTCCTAAGCGGAGGAGTTTCCGTGAAGCTGAGTGGGATCTTGCAGGTATACAAGCATGGAGCCACCGATGTGTTGGGTTTGGGTTTGTGTCCTGCTCACTGTACCGCTTGCAGGATGTTTGGAGATGCACCTTTCAGAGACGTTACAGCCCGGGAGTGTTCTGGCAAACCTGTCGCTCGGCCACGGATGGACTTATAAAATTGACAGGACTTTGTCTCCCAAATTTATTCAGAACTTTTTCCAAGTTGAGAGGCACGACGGGGTGATCCGCCTGTCCCACAAAGTTAAGTGTGCGCGCACGCCAAGGAACCCAGCGCCTGTTTATTTCAGGACAGGTTCCTCAGCGCCTGGAGACGTTATTCTGACACATTTTAACGTGTTTGTCCACGGACAGGACTGTTTTATTAAATACAAAAGAAAGAAAGCGTCAGGTAAGCCAGATGTTCATATTAAACACCTTTTAAGACTGGAAGCAACTTCCTGCTTACCCGCAGGTAAATTCTTATTGAATGTAACAGAACTTTTGCCAACCTTCGCTCGGAGCTTTGCCCATTTGGACACTGAATGCGTTGGAAAAGACTTTGTTGCACCGTTAAGACATGGGGATTTGTTCCTGGTCAATGACTTGTGCCTTAAGCAAAGAGGGAAGCCCGAGGTGATTTTGCACTGCGCCTTGCGTAGCTCTAAAGGCAGCCAACTCTCTGTGCAGCTGAATTTGACACTTTTAGAAGTGTCTGAACAACATGGACACCATTCACAAACCACTCCCAAAAAGCCTGGCCGATTCATCCACAGGGGGAAGCGACAGGCAAATGCATCTCCACAGTTCCAGCTCCCCAACTATCAGGTGTCTGTGCCCGAGAACGAGCCTGCAGGCACAAGGGTTATCACCCTGAAAGCAACTGACCCGGATGATGGAGAGGCAGGGAGGCTGGAGTACAGCATGAAGGCTCTGTTTGACAGGAGGTCTGATGACCTCTTTGAAATTGACACACAGACTGGGAGCATAACAACCATCCAGGCGCTTGACAGAGAAGTTAAAGACACCCATGTTTTCAAAGTTACTGTGATTGACAATGGCAACCCCAAAAGATCTGCCACTTCTTACCTCACTGTCACCGTCAGTGACACCAATGACCACACCCCGGTGTTTGAGCAAAATGATTACCGTGTCAGCTTCAGGGAGAATGTGGAAGTCGGCTTTGAAGTGATAACAATCCGCGCCACAGATGGTGATGCCCCCTCCAATGCCAACATGATTTATAAGATTGTGAATGAGGATGCAGTCAACTCTGTTTTTGAAATCGACCCCCGGAACGGCCTTGTGAGGATAAGAGAGCGCCCTGATAGAGAAACCCGGGCCCAATACAAGCTGATCGTGGAGGCCAACGATCAGGGCAAAGATCCAGGTCCCCGAAGCGCCACTGCCACCGTTCACATCTCTGTGGAAGATGAAAATGACAACTACCCACAGTTCAGTGAGAAAAGGTATGTTGTGCAGGTCCCAGAGAATGTGGCGGTTAACACTAAAGTCATCCAGGTGGAAGCATCAGACAAAGATGAAGGAAACAATGCCAAAGTTCACTACAGCATCATCAGTGGGAATGTTAAAGGACAGTTCTACATCCACTCTCCTACTGGTGTGATTGATGTCATCAATCCCCTGGACTATGAGATGATTCGGGAGTATAATCTGCGGATAAAGGCTCAGGATGGTGGCAGGCCTCCACTGATAAATGGCACAGGGATGGTGGTGGTGCAGGTGGTGGATGTGAATGATAATGCCCCCATGTTTGTCAGCACACCTTTCCAGGCTACAGTGTTGGAAAATGTGGCCATCGGTTACTCTGTGATCCACATTCAAGCGATAGATGGGGATTCGGGAGAAAACGCCCGTTTGGAATACCGACTCACCGACACTGCGCCTGGGTTTCCGTTCACAATCAACAACAGCACGGGCTGGATTACCGTATGCGAAGAACTGGACAGGGAGACGACTGAGTTCTACACCTTTGGCGTGGAGGCAAGAGATCATGGGATACCTGTGATGTCATCTTCAGCCAGCGTCAGCATCACGGTGCTGGACGTGAACGACAACGTCCCCACATTTACAGAGAAGACCTACTCACTGAAGATCAATGAAGATGCTGTGGTGGGGACCAGCGTGCTGACGGTAACGGCTGTGGACAGGGACGTCAACAGTGTGGTGACGTATCAGATCTCCAGTGGCAACACCAGGAACCGCTTTGCCATCACCAGCCAAAGCGGCGGCGGCCTCATCACCTTGGCTCTTCCCTTGGACTACAAGCAGGAGCGCCAGTTCGTCCTGACGGTCACCGCCAGTGACGGAACGCGCTACGACACTGCTCAAGTCTTCATCAATGTGACAGACGCCAACACGCACCGGCCCGTCTTCCAAAGCGCCAACTACCAGGTGATGCTCAGTGAAGAAAAACCAGTGGGCTCTACAGTGGTGGTGATCAGCGCAACTGACGAGGATACGGGGGAGAATGCTCGCATCACATATGTCATGGAGGACAATGTTCCTCAGTTTAAAATTGACCCTGATACAGGTGCCATCACAACACAAATGGAGATTGACTATGAAGATCAGGCCTCCTACACTTTAGCCATCACTGCTAGAGACAACGGCATGCCTCAGAAATCTGATACCACCTACGTGGAGATTATAATCCTGGATGCTAATGACAACGCCCCCCATTTCCTCAGAGATATTTACCAGGGGACTGTGTTTGAAGATGCACCTGTCTACACAAGTGTACTTCAGATATCTGCTTCAGACAGGGATTCAGGCTCCAACGGCAGAGTGAGCTATACATTTGTGGGTGGTGACGATGGAGACGGGGACTTTATGATTGAGCCATACTCTGGTATCATCAGAATCGCTCGCAGGCTGGACCGTGAGAATGTCCCAGTTTACAATCTGAAGGCATTTGCAGTGGACAAGGGGGTTCCTCCCATGAAAGCATCTGTCTCTGTGCACGTTCAGGTCCAGGACATAAATGACAACGCTCCTGTGTTTGAGAGGGATGAGCTTTTTATTAACGTGAAGGAAAACAGCGCAATAGGGTCTGTTGTAGCCCAAATTACTGCCACAGATCCGGATGAGGGCACCAACGCTGAGATCATGTACCAGATTGTAGAAGGGAATATTCCAGAAGTTTTCCAGCTGGACATTTTTAATGGTGACCTCATTTCACTCATAGACCTGGATTATGAGACCAAGACGGAGTATGTGATAGTGGTCCAGGCCACATCAGCACCACTAGTAAGCCGGGCTGTTGTGCACATCCGCCTAGTTGACATGAATGACAATCTGCCAGTTTTGCAGAACTTTGAGATTATTTTTAACAACTACGTCACAAACAAGTCCAACAGTTTCCCATCAGGAATTATAGGAAAAGTACCGGCTCATGACCCAGATGTGTTGGATAAACTACGGTACAAGTTTGAAAGTGGAAATGAGCTTAATCTGTTGCTGCTGAATGAAGACACTGGGGATCTGAGGTTGAACAAGGTTCTGGACAATGACCGGCCCCTGGAAGCCCCCATGATCATCTCTGTCTCAGGTGAGTAACATCCACCTTCTCAAGCTCTTTTCTGCTGAAACTTGCTCAAGAAGCAGAGTTTACGTGTACAGTACTTTCAAACAAGGGGACAAAGATTGAAATTCGACTCGCCACATGACTGACGTATTATCACATTGCAGAATCTTGCTTGAAGTTTCTGTTGAATAGAGACAGATGCAGGTTTCAGCTGCAGCTTTGGCTGTGTGATCAGTTAAGTGTTTGCTGCAGGCTCTGTGCAGGATCCGGTTGTGCTGCTTTTGGGTGATAAATGTATTGTGTGCAAGTGGTTGGTTTGGGTAATAAAAAGGTGCTATTAGCAGGGCCACCTCATAACTCGAGCTTCTTTGTTGGTGCACTTATGTGGCTTTCTGTCATCCTTACATACACCATGCTTATTCATTCCTGTCTTCAGTTTGTGGCCCTCTGTGCTGGGAAATTGATGAGATTATTCCCAGGATTGACTCACTTAACACACATTTCGCCCTTAATTTTAACTAGAGGAGAGCTTTGGAGAGGTGTAGCCTATCTGTGGATCTGGAGGCATTCGCACTGCAAGCTCATGTAGAAAGAATTTATTTTGAGCCTCCTTTTTTCCCCGAAGACAGAGGAAGACTTTGTTCTTTAAAGTTAAAGATTAGTCAGATGCAAACACTTGAGTGTTCTCTCTTTAACTGGCAGCATAACTGCAGCATGCACTCTCACTTAGCAGGAAAACCGAAAGATAAATCTGATACCCCGATGAACTAACTACCCTGTCACCTATTGACAGCAAGTTGCTGAATCTCCTCTTTCTCATTTTGTTTCTTTGGAGGTTAATTTCACAAAGTGCATGAAGCGTTTGACTGGGCAAGCAGCCATGATGATCATTATATCTGTTCATCTTTTCTCTAACCAAACTCAGAAGGGACTGAATGTAGTGACAAGATGAGCGACTGCTGTCTAGAGTGGGGTATGGAAACCAGCATTTCCAGTCTATAAGTCTGATCATGCTTGTAGTTTTAAGGCTGCAAATCATTGTGATTGCATAAAATAAAGCAGGGGGGTTTTAGCTGGAAATGAGCTGATTGATAGTCATTTTTCTGAATGACCTACACTTTGTCTTTTTCTTGCACAGAAAGGCAGATTGCCCTTTTTCTAAGTGCTTTATGGCTTTAGTAGCTGACCCGCAGAGCATCTGAGGAGGCAACCACTCACCAAGCTACGGCCCCTCGTCACCCTTACTCACTGCCTCTGCATTCATTTGTCAATAATGGCTGACAAGTTTTGGTGTATCCTTGACAACAGCGACCTCGTGATGGTCCCAGCTGGAGCTGGACATTTTCATTAGTTGTAGCCTCTTGCACAGAAATACCTAATCTGGAAGCATGTGTTCATGCACAATTTAACAGATGTGCAATCCCACTAAGAACAGAGCCAGCTCCTCCTCTTTTAGGGTTCACCCCGATGTCAAGTGTTAGATAACCATTACCTGATGTCCTGACCTCTTGACCCAGGGCTCCAGGGGGAGGAAGAACTGAGGGGGATTGGTGGGCAATCAGCTCCTTAACAAGCACCAAGAGACAAGACACCAGTTGTGTCCCAAACTCTTGAATTCAGGCCCCTCCGGCTACTCTGGTCAAGTATTTTGTCTTTTCATGTGGTTATTGTTTCGACCTTTCCTCTCTCCATGTCTGCAGTAGAGATAATCTGAGGTTAATTTCATTCTTGGGTACAAAGAGTCATCCCCCTCTGAAACGCACCCTACATGTGAGGCGCTGCTATTTTTGGGCTTTTGAAATCCTAATTTAAATGATAAAGTCATGAAACCCATTTTAAATAAGTTCACAGATTTTATGCTGGCTGTGTTTTTATTGATTTTCCCACCAGTTTTCTTTTCTCTTAAAGGCAATAAAACATTAGCTGATATTATTTTTATCAGCCCCCCAGATTTTCTCTTAGCATCATCATCCTCAGTCCTTCCCATTAAGATGCCTGATCAGCAGAACAAATGTCTATTGATTTATTGTATTAAAATACGCATTGATTTGTCTTGTTGAGAGAGAGGAAACATAATGCCATCTGTCACATTTTTTCTCTTTTCTCTCTCTCTCTTTTTTTTTTTTTACAAGACTTACCTTAAAACAAATCGGTGCACGTGTTTTTATTCCTGTGAACAGAAGGCCAGAGAATGTTTCTCAAGCCTTCGTCTGAAACACAAGAGCGCCCTGATAACCCCACTGAGATACACTTGTTAAACACACTTTGCTAGCCACAACACTGCTCCATCTGTCTTCCTCTCTCTCTCTCTCTATATATATATATATTATATGTGTGTGTGTGTGTGTGTGTGTGTACGTGGATGATGGTAGCTCTGTGGTTTAACAGCTGGGGGCTACATGTTCTCATTGTAACAACTCCTATCTTTGGTTGTCAAATTTCCCTTAAACCTTTGGGCTTTTTCTCTGGTTTTTTTGTAATGATGAGAGTCTGTTTGAGTTCAACAGTTCCTTCCTTTCTTCTTGATATTTTTTTATTATTAGTTTTTGCTTTTTTAAGAGTTCTATCCAGAATCTTCTTCCAGTTGAGGCCTCACTTCATGCTGTTTTTTTATTTGATGCAATCAGAAGTGGAAATAAGTGCATCAATTTATTAAGATTTGTAAACATAAATGGAAATGTAGTATATGATTTCAAACTAACTTGAAATATTTTTCAACTTTTTTTCCCTCGACAAAGCCTGAATCCCCCTTTTTGTAATGTCTAAGGCTTCAGAAATAGTTCTCCACGCCTCTTGGAGAATTTTCCAAAGCTCATCTTTGGATGTTTCCACCCAATGATGCACTCTCTGAGATGATTCCACACTGCATCAGTAATGTGATGGTCTGGGCCCTCAGGGGGATTCATCACTCCATCTGAGCATTGCCACTGATTTTCTAGTGCTTGTGTTATTTGGCAAACGTCAGCCTTTTCTCCTTGTTTCCTCTCCGTAAGAATGGCTTCTTGATAATTACTCTCAATTCTTTAGGAGGCTTTTCTGTAAAAGTCACTTTCATTGCCACTTTTTTTTCTTGTATCCTCCACTTGTCCAGTTTCCTCAGTTATTTTAAGCACTCAGTGCACACTATGGTCAGTATTTTGGCTGAAAGCTCTTTTGGAATAAAATGATTCTCATAATAATTTTCTATTATTTCATGTCTGTTTTTGTTTGTTTTTTTTTTACTGTTTTTTTTTTTATATATCTGCAACTAAAGAAAATTGGAAAAATTGACCTGTTTTTGTGACAAACTTCTTAGTGATAAAGTTTGCTGTTATTGTGTTTTTCTTGTGCTCAAATGATTTATAGGTTAATGTTAAGTGAAATCACACAATTTCTCCAAAAATGTTTTATGACTGAAAATAAAATAAGCCAATGTTAAAAGAAAAACTACATTAAACCTTCAAGAAAAGCTGAGAAACTATTGCTCAAGACTGCTGCTGTCCATGGAAGCAACATAAAGAGTTTTGCAAAACAATACTTTTTTCAATTGACATAATTTAACTCAAATAACAGACTAAATACCAATGTTCACCTGCTAACTAAAATCAAGATTTAACGTAATTCACGAGTGACTGTGGTCATCAATGTAAACAACAACAACAACAAATGATTTGCTTAAGTGGCGTTCTAAAGGCTTGAATTTAATTACACTCCAATGGCCCCTTGACCTTGATGAGAATCTAAACTTGTCCCAAGAAACCAATTTTGTTGACGTGGCCAGGGGTAACGCACAGACAGATGTCTTTATTATAGATGGAAAAAAAAATTTCCACGTGACACAAAAATTCATTTATCAAATTTAACTGTATGAAGTTTGATGTTTATGCCGTCACTTGTGCTAATTTTGAGTGTTTTTTGGCCCTTGTGTTCAGCTGTGTGAGGAAAGCTGTTGCTTCTCCATTTGTAGAAGGCATCACCTTTTTTTTTTCACTTTTTTGTCCATCTGATAAGCAGGATTCACATCAGCTAAAGTTAAAGCATGCACAAACAGGCTATCGCTGGAGTTGCATTGATATGCAGGATTGCGTATCGCTACTTAAATGATTAGGAATGATTGATGTGATGTCATCGTTTTCCACCTGAGCTCTGATCTCTCTTTTCCTTAGCCTCAGCAAGTGAGATAACATGATTGTACATGCACTTGCATCTCCACCCCTGTCCCCCCCCGCACCCCACCCCACCAAATGGGGCTTTTGCTCAGCTTCCCTGCCTTGGGTTTGGCTTTTAATCCCGTTGGAGGAGTTGCAAAGCTCAGCTTTTTCACATTTCTTTTCCCACCCACCCGCCCCCTCTAGGACGCACTTTCTCCTCTTTCTTTTAATCCCCTTCCTTTAATATGCATAATTAGATTTCTTCTGTGACACAGGAACTTTAGCTTCAAGCTTATTTTAAATTCAAGCCAAGAGAAAACTGAATTTACTGATGTGCTCACTCGGCTTCCTCAGACAGGCAGCTTGAAGACATTCCACCAAGTACCTCGGCGCAAAGGCCACTTGAGTGTATTTGTGTCTTTTAAAATGATGCACATTTACGTCATGGAAACGTTTGGTATGCGGTATGATGTAATGCTTCCTGTATGAATTTTGCGGCTCTTTTATTAAATTTTTCAAACGACAAAATCATCTGGTCTGCCAATAATGCCTCTTTTCCCCCCATCCTTTGATCTTGTGGCCTTTACTAAGTAAGTCATTACTTAACCCTGAATTACAGGCCTGAAACAGCCATTAAATTTTCGTCTGTGATGAGCAATTGTAGAAATAATTTCTATTAACCAATACAAACATCTTTTTCTGGCAATTTTATTGCCCCACTTGATCTTTTTGGTGCAAATCCAACTCATCAAATCCTTCAATTGATTTAGCTTCACTTTTCCAATCAGGTTAAACAAGACATTTAGTGAAAACTGAAATAATACAAACCGGAGTAGTTTTTCTTCTTTGGCCACCTATGTTTGATGAATTCTGCAGTGAGCTGCTTACGTTTGTGGTTGGATTTCACATCACACTCCAAGAAAGTAGAAATATTTAGCCTCTCCATCTTTATCTTCACCTAGTCTCAAGCACAAATCATGATGCTTTCACTTCCCCTTTAGAAATGGGAGTTGAAACTCTTCTTTTGAAACTTGCTCTTTTCTTTGCTGTTAACAGCAAACTCAGCAGGGAACCTGACTTATATCATGGCCTTTTATTTCCCAGTTATGAGTCAGTTATGAGTTGTAAATCCTTTTATCCTGTTTGTCTTGAATGCACCATTAGTAGCTCCACCATTACTTACATGAAGTTGACAGTGAGCAGAGGGAAATTTAAAGGGATACCCTGTAACTTTTGACCCAAACATTGACCTAATGTAAGTAATAATCAATGATTTCTGGGGTCAATATACAGCTCGTGACACATTTCGTTGCTCCAAGGGGACTACCCTCCTCAAAAACCAGACATTGTAACTTTGCGGGAGCGGATTCGTCTTTCATTGGATCATGGAGCGCTTTGCTTTATGGCCTGATGACTTCGCGATCAGCTGGTCAAAGTGGTCTGCAAACATTTTTCCAGAATATAAATAGAGATTGTTTAATTTTGTGACAGTTGTTTGGCCTGAGGGAAGTTACAGGTTTTGTGCACCTAGTGGCCAGAAGTTGCACGGTATCCCTTTAAGTATTTAGGGATTAAACTCAAGTCAGTTAACTGTCTGCTACTTTAGTGTGTGCTAGTGTGAGCTCTCTGGTTGTTTACTATTTTAATTTAAATTACATTAAAATTGTGTCACTTTGTGACCAAAGGGCAGAATGGGCCTCATTGGATGCTTCTAATTCAGGCTGCTATGATTAAAAATTTCCTCTGTGCGATTATCAGAAGGAAGTGGGGCAAATGATGAAAATGAAGATGGAAATATACCATTTCTTTTTGTTTTATTCGGTGACTTTCAACAAAACCGGGAATATTTTGTTGATTACAGTGAGCTCTTGTAATTCTGATGAAGGAATAATATAATGATTGTTTTAGGTCTATTCAGGATGCGAAAAATGCACATCGAAGAAATTCCTCATAAATCATAGACAGTATTCAAGTCCAACTTTCTGCTCCAGCAAAGGCAGTAAACCTAGATTTCTCTGCACCTAACCTAAGACCTCAGCTTGATGGATGGGACTGAAAGAAGGATGAGTGGCAGGGAAAAGGAGTGTTATGCAGGACAGACTTATTGTATAATTTCCCACTCTTACAAATCCCAGTAAAAGCTGCTTTTCAGCAACCAAAAATAAGGTTATTTAGCTTGTTTTTATGTGCAGACAAACCTGCATCAAAAAGCACGTTGGTATCAACAGTGTAACAGAACTACTTAGGAATGTTAACCCAGTACCCATGAAGTGTGCGATAGTGTGTACTTGGGCATTGTCTACAGCAGCTCATTAATTTCCCCATGTATGTGTGTGTGCTTCAGGCCCGACATGCCCAGTCGCTGATACTGGGAGATCCCATTCATTCCTTAGATATCACACTTTTCTAGCTCCGAGCGTCGCCCCTCGCCACATCCCTTTGGCCTCTTCCCGTCTCTCTCTGTATCTCTACCTTTTCCTCTCACTCACATTGTCTTCCCTCACTACTTTTCAGTCACTTCATTTTCTTGTGCTTCCCTTAAGAATATTTTCTTATTGCTTCGCTGGACCACATGCCTGCAGAGTGCTTGTCTCCTTTCATGTGGGTGTCATGGCTAAATTTGTCCTGAGTGGCTTGAGAACTTATTAAAACACTGTCTACTGTTTCTGCCTTGCATTATTGTCTGTCTCTGGAATCATTTCCAAGCGGTAAGCTTGCTTTTGTGTTTGGGTGCGTTATTGGCTGAAGGCATCTTGCTCGTGGCACAGCTCTGCAGATGTTTGGTCCACCATTTCTGCAACATTTCAACAACTATCAACTATATTGCCATGAAATTTAGATCAAATATCTCTTCCCCACAGGATGCATCAAACTAGCCTGGGTGATAAGTTCGCTGGTTCTCTGCTCAAACTTGCATTGCTTTTCTGCCGTTTCATTGCACTTTAATGAAGTCAGGGCTTGATTTAATTTCAAGACTAATGTCAAGTGATGTTGTTGACACGCCAAAGTTTTACAGATGTTACTCTGTTTCTTGTCTTGTTCTCTCGCTCTTATTTCACTCCATTTACCTTGAAATGGCAGCCAGCCAGCAGCTTATTAGCTTATTAGATTGAAGCCTGAACCACATTAGAGTAAGTGAAAACTTTAAACCAGCCTTCCTGTTCTAACTGCCTGGCTCCATGCGTGCGCTCCGATGCATCAAGGTGAAACCAGCTGAGTGATGATAATATTGCTAGTTAGAGCGGCATGTTCTGCAAATCCAGCTTTTGCCTCTGTTACTGCCTCACTTTCTGGTTTACAGCAACAAATCAACTTTAACCCCGTCTATCTTGCCTCTGTGCATTCATGTATGACACTAAAGATGCATCGGCCCCATATGTGAAAGAACCTTAGTAGGGATGGGCGATATTTTATTGTGTGCGATATACCGTTAAAGAAATTCCCTATGGTAATAATTTGTCATCACACGATAAAAACGATAAAGTCAATTTATCAGGCTGTTTTTGCAGTTGCACTACTTTGTGATTTTTATAAGCCAAGTTGTTTTTGCTGACTGCTCAAATTTTTTGTCATATTTCTGACTTGTTTGATTGGTTTTACTTCAACAGGGGTGCCCAAGTCCGAGTCCAAGTTGAGAGCAACTATCCTGCAATTTTTAGAGCATACCCTCTTCAACGCAACCGAACCAAATGGTGAATTCCATCATGCATGTCATTCAGCTCTGCAGAGGCCTGGTAACGAGCTATTAATTTGCCTCAGGTGTGTTGGAGAAGGGATGCAACCAAAATGTGTAGGATAGCAGCTCTCGAGGACTGGACTTGGGCATCCCTGCACTACAATTTTGCAATACAGGTGTACTTGAACTTAAACAATGCAGTTTATGGGCTTCTAGTATTATTTTAGGGCTCTCAAGACAGAATGTAGTGATCAATTTATAATACAATAGATTAGGCTGATTTTTTTTTTTTTTTATTCTCACCGTCACCGTCATAAAAACAAGAAATTATCATGATGCATTTTTTAGTCCTTATTACCCATCCCTAGCCTTAAGGCTGCATTCTGACAGCAGACAAGGAGGGAGGTGTGACACTTCAGCTGGCTTCATTTTGCAGAGTTATATTGTAGCTTTTTCTTAGGGGCACTACAGGCAAAAACCCTGTTCTTTTCATCACCTGGTCAATTTTGAGATTTTTATTTTTTTCCCTCCTTCAACATGTTTTCTTTCAGACTAGTGTTAAAAGAAAAAAAAAGTCCAAAATAAACATTTTAGGGGTTTATTTTATGATACTTTGTCTGATGCACCCAAATCCCATCAAAATGCAGCTCAAGTTGCCATTTTCTCACTCTTATTTTGTACCCTCTTACTCTGGGTACAAAATCTCCACTTCAGCAGCACTTACAGAAACCAAACTTTAAAGTTTTGCTCCTGACTGTATTCTTAAAGTTTTTACTGAAGGATTATTTGATATCTCATTCACAGCCTGATTTATAGAACGTTTCATCCCAAAAATGACATAAAATGATTTTTTTCTGCTGGTTGTTGACAGTATATTCTAAATTGTTGAAATGATAACTAGAGATTTCCAAAAACCCCTCTGTAAATATTCAAAAGGAACTTTGAACCTTGTTTAATCTGGTGTTTAGATTTTTTTCCTAGAATGTATGCAAATGAGCCAATTTTTGGCTATATAACACCTCATTTGCATATTCAAACATAAAATTTCAGAAAACTTGCAATACGAAAAATGATAGTCCTAATGTGAGGAATAAACCAGGAAAGTTTCATGGTGATACCAGTTAGTTACATTTTTTACCCCATTTGCCTGTAATGTCTTGCCTTAAAAAATAACCAAGGGCTTAAAAAAATCTTAAACATTCTTGAAAGCAGCTTCGGGTTATTTTAAATTCTGGTTGCTTTTATTCTAAAATGACTGAAGTTGGCCACAAATCAATAATGTTTCACATAAGTGTTTGTGCTTTAAATCTGCGGAAAGTTAAACACAGTTTTATTAAAACCTTAAAGTCTAGACATACAATTTCATTAGGTACCTCTTGCAACAGACTTGCAATGTAGAAACATTATGCGATGCTCTCTTGTCCTGAGAAAAGCAATTGTGACACAACAAAAGGGTTCTAAAAATACTGTTCATCTCTCTTTATCCCTCTGTTTATCTGCTCAGTGACTGAGAAAGGAATCACATTCAAGCTTAATCTTCCATATTCATCGGGTGCTTTAATGTGTGTGTTTGTTTTCCTTTTTTTACAATGTGGGCATGGCTGCCTTCAGGCTGTCGTCTAGAGTTTAAAGTGTAAATACCAAGGATCAAGACTGGTCACTGTTTGACTCCACCGATGCCTTTGCTCAATTACAGACCAGGGAGAGGTGGGACGTTTGAGGATGTGAGGCTGTCTGCTGATGGTGGTGTTTGCTATGAGAAGCATTATGGACACACACCAACTCCTGGATGAGTTGGACACAGCCCTCAATTTTCCCAAACAAAAGGTGGCCTTTAATTTTGAGCCAAATGTGATGAAAAAAAGTCTCTTTGTACGTGTCAAAATGATTCAATTTTATGTTAAGAATAGTATCTTTGATCCACTGTATCTGTCCAGGTTTTTGCCACCCGAGCCATCTTCCTCCCCCACAGTCGGCTCCCTCGGTATCAGTGTTTTGTTTCCAGCAGGAAATCTTGCTAAGCAGAGCGCTGGTTTCTGTCGCTGCTTGGAAAGTGAAGTGTCTTCCCATCATGCAAGTGTGTTTGCGCTGGGGATTTCAAAGAGAGGTTGTTTGTTTGCAAACACCTCTGCCTGGGGCTCCGGTTAAACAGTAAAAACTGGGGAATGCTCCGCTGACTTTGTCATTCTGAATGGTTTGTGATGTTGACTGATTTTTGTAAGTTGAAGTGCATAATTGTATGTTTTTAAGAACATACAATTACACACTCTTCAGTTCCTTTTGACTACAAACACAGGCAGGGTTATCTCTTATTTACATGCTGCAGGATAGTGATTTGACCAGCAGGTTTTGGGGGGTGGAGGGGGGATCGTCTCTGATTGTAACCGAACACATGTCTGAGTCTCCCCTTCTTTTTTATTCTTTCTCGCTCAGACGGGACAATACTCTCCTTTGTCTGTCTCACCGGGGGGCAAGGGGAGCTTCGCGGCTCGCCAACGGCTCACGAGTGTGACATTACATGCGTCACGATGTGCAATGACCAGCTGCTGGAATGTTAAGTGGTGGTGATGGGTGGGGGCTCATGGTGTACATATACAGTGTCTCGCTAAAGTGATCAGGGTCACAGAACGGAGAAGGTGGCAGAAAAAGAGGAGAAGACAAGGAGACAATTGGAGCCTCCTTTCACTAGTTTTCAGCTGGGCAGTTTTCACCCTGCAGGGCTTCATGCTCACTTATTAATTGTGGCTTGTATGTCATTTTTGTGTGTATTTGGGATGCCTGTTGCAAAATGCATGGCAAACAGCAGTGAGTGGACTCTAATGGCTGAAGACATCAACTTTTGCAAACAATTTCTGCATTTTGATTCCATCTTTATCATGGCTGAAAGATTTTGCTATTAGCTTTATTGATGTTTTTATTCCAGTTTACATGAGGTATCTTTACTCTTCTGAAATTCAGAAGAAGCCCAATGTTTGAGCAGCATTTTTGAGGTTTTAAAGCCATTTTATGCAAAGCAATTGGCTGATTGCTTTCCAAAAAACATCATAACTTCGCACATTTAGCCCATAGACAGACAGGGTTGCTCTGATTCGTTATCTGTTCAGTCAAAAGTGAAAGAGTACAGACTGTGTTGCCAAATTGGCAGATTGGTTGCCAGGTCTTTCGTGTAAATATAGCCAAAATCTCTGCACAGATGATGCCTTTAACTTAAGTGGATTGTGGTATTTTTCTCTTTTTATCAGATGATGGTGTTGGGGAAAAAAAAAGAAACAAATCAAGATTACATTAGAGCAGAACAGCAGCCTCACGGTGCTTTCAAAGGCAGCTCAGGTGAATGTGAAGCCTTAATTACCCACTATTTTAGTCACAATTTCAAGGTTGTTTTGCCATCAGACAACAGAAACCGAAAATATGCGGATGGTAGATTTACTGAGAATTTAACTGTATTTATATCCAGAGCTGAACAAGAGAGAAGCAGACATGAAGGGAAGGAACAAAGAATGAAAATGTTACTCATTAGTGTTTCCATTATGGTATAATGCAAAAATTTAGGAACATTCAATTTTTTTTTTCTTTCTTTTTTTTTTTTTTTTTTTTTTTTTTGCAAGCTAAAGCCATATTAAATTAGAGTTAGTTAACTATGGCAACTGTTTGCAAAATAGCACATTCTTTTCTAGATGTTATGCAAATGTTGCATTGCATTAGTAAAGGAAGAAAAGCAGAGAACAACTTTATAGGCTTTGTACCGTTCTTTTTGTGTTTTGAACTTGCAACCTGAACCAGTTCCTTCTCTCTCTTTCATATCTAAGCGATTGATAAGATTTTTTCCAGCTTTAGTTTGTGTCCTTGAGGCTGCGTGTGCTACATCAGGCTGCGGTTGGTACTGATAATGCAGGTATTAGGATGAATGTCAAACGGCTTAAATGGTTTGGGTTCACTGGCACAAACTGACTAATATCTGGCCCTATGCTTAATCCAGAGCTAAACTATAACATGCCCATCTGCAGAAATCCAGCTTAGAAACATAACTCACAAACATTCTCTGACAGAGGAAAGAACAGTCAAATAATCAATATTCAGAAATATTCCACTTTGAATTGATACCAAGATTAAATGGAAAACTTTTGCAATTTGATTAGATGATTTCTCCTATCAACTTGAAAACTAACACCATTAGATAATTGTTTCCCATGGAAAAAAATTTCTTGATTGGAGCTTGAATAGTAATCCTGAATGTTGATGTTTGACTTTACCAAAGGACTTCTTGTCAGATTATGTTCATAGTGTTGTCAGTTTTAGTCATTTCCCCCTCAGCCAGAGAATTAGCTGCTGACAGGTGTAATCTTGACAGTTAAAAGCTCAAGTGTGCGAACTTGTTGATGCAGGGTTGCCTTAAATTGTTGACCCTTTTGTCTCAGTCTGTCAGACTGCACTTGACTTTCCCAAAACATTATCTTTTGATTAAACTGCTATTCTCTTTGTAAGATGCAGCTAGTTTTATCTTTCCTGCTTATATTCTGAGTAATGAGCAGCCTAAGGCTGACATTTAAGCTATTTTTCACCTATTTATAAGCCCCCCCTCCCTTTTTTGATAGCTATTTTATTTTAAAAAAAAAAAAGAAAAGAAAAAAAGATGGTTATTTCCACTTGTTAATGGGCTCTATGCACAACTCCACTACTTCCTGAATTTAAGGTAGTTTCTTTGTTTCCTGTCTTTCATTGCTGGACGAACTGATTAATCCAGGTATGTCTGGCCAGTTACTGAGATCAAGCACACCTGGATTAATTAGTTCGTCCAGTAATGAAAGACTGGAAACAAAGAAGCTACCTTGAGTTCAGGAAGTAGTGGAGTCGTGCATAGAGCCCATTGGAAAAAAACAGTGTGTTGTGTTCAAGTGGTTTTGTTGCAGTAGTGAAGTGAAACACTGGAGGCTTTCCTCGACTAGCTGCTAGCTAGCATCTGCTCTTGGTATGTTAAATTCAACAATAACTTTATTTTTGAAAAGTAAACTGTTTAACTGGTGATGTTATGAAAGTTCTGTATGCCACACCATTATGCAGACTATAAACTAAAGAACAAACAGCAGCAGAGGACTTTTAACATAATGTGCATCTCATGTATTTTTTTCTCTCTGCCATGTTGAAAGGTTAGTTTATTTAATCTTGTCTGCTTGGTTAGCATAAAATTTTTCCAGCTTTCCAGTGGAAATTACAACGTTAATGATGTCCAGGGTCCAGGCCCAGGTGTGTCCGACCTCACGACAATGGCCAGACACACCTGGATTAATCAGTTTGTCAAGTAATGAAAGACAGGAGATAGAAGTGCTGGCTTAAGTTAAGGAAGTAGTGGAGTTGTGCATAAATCCCATTACGATAGCACATGAAGGCAGCATTAGTTTCAGCTGCTATCTTTAGTAATTGTTAGCAAGCTAACAATACAATTTAAAGGAGCCCTATCATGAAAAATGGACTTTTAAGAGCTTTTCAGCATGTCAGTGTGTTATTTCCTCATCAAGAAATGATTTAAATCGTTATTTTTCTTCATTCATGCATATTTGAGTAATCTACATGAATATTTAAACCAAGCGCTACCTCCCTGCAAACGGCTGACTACCCACCGCGTTACGTATGAACGTGGCACCAATCACGAAAGTCCAAATGTGCACGCTCAGTATCGTAGCAAGACGCCCTCTGTTGAACAGAAACTCAGAGAATCCTATACACACTCTCTGAGGAAGAAACTAACACCTGCAGGAAGATTTCCTCAGAGACAAGCAGCCATCAGCTAACAGATGTTTGATCCAGAGTTCAGGAGAATTTTCTTCCTTTTTTTTTTTTTTTTTTTTTTTTTTTTTTTAAGCTCTAGGGGACAGCAAGTTGGGAAAATGGAGTTACGTTCAGCGTGGTTATGTTCAGCGTGGCAGTGTATTTGTTGTACTGGATGAATCGACTTGCCATAAGTGGTTGGATTTTAACTTCAGGAGCAGGAAAAAAAAAACTCAACTTTGTGTGTGAACTTCACTCCTGACAACTTCATGAATCTCCGGCAGTAAAGTGTTTTTTCTCTGGGATTACTTCTGAAACCTGACGCGGTTCCTACTATAAAAACACGCATGGACAGACAACAACACTGGTGAGTCAACACATCTCTCAGCTCAGCGCTAACTGTTAGGCTATGATTTGTTCGCTAATTTACTTACTTGTCAGGGGTCTCTGTGGTACTTCTGTGGTACAGCGTGTACTTCAAACTCCATATCAGACTCTGGGTCGAGCGCATACAGCTCCATAACAGGCTGCTCCGTTTGATCTCGTTGATCGGCGTCCGATTATCCATCAATGTTTACAAGATCCATGTGAGTGCTGCTTAGCTCAGCGCTAACTGTTAGCCTATGATTTGTTCGCTAAATTACTTGCTTGTCAGGGGTCTCTGTGGTACTTCTGTGGTACTACGTGTACTTCAAACTTCATATCAGACTCTGGGTCGAGCGCATACAGCTCCATAACAGTCTGGTCTGTTTTATCCCGTCGATCGGAGTAATTATCCACCAATGTTTACTACTAACATCCACATGAGAGCTGCCGGTGCCGGTGCTACAGACAATTCTGTGACCCTTCAGAATAAGTGTCTCTTCCGGGGCGACGTCATGAAATGGGCGTAAAACATGCTGCAATTGGTCGAGAGCTCCGCGGTTCAGGACAGTCAGCCATCTTACTTCCGTGTTGGAAATTAGATGCATCGAAAAACTAATATTTAACACCAAATTAGTTTCTATAGTAACGATGGGAACATATCTAGCTTATAAATGCCTATATTTGACTTTTGGAACATTTGAAAAGCATGATACAGCTCCTTTAAACCCTTCACTAGCTTGATCAGCTAGTTAGTATTTAGCTCACATAACAAAAGCTGCTAGCATTGCTGCAGATGTAAACCTTATAAATTGGAAAAGGTCATGTAGGCTTTATGTTCCTTCTGAAGTGCTTTGTTTTGCTTGCAGGCAGTGAATGTGATTAAAGAAATGTTGGAAAATAATGTAGCTTGTCAGCTGCCAGGTCGATAACTGACACTATCAGCGTCTATAATCGGTATAACAAATTTCCACTAAATAGCTGGTCTGAGTTTGAAGCACTGATATGACCATGTCTAGGGCTACCACAAGAAAATTTGCTGCCATTTATGAAACATGAGTAAAGCAGCAGAAATATGAAATTTTCTGCAAAAATGTAATACATGCTTTGTAAAACCTGCCTAAATGTGGGTCGCTTCATGGTGGGCATCACAGTGATGGTACCAGCACTATCCTGATGTAAAAACAGAGAACTACTTTATTTTTGTGATGTAGGCAGTTTTGAAGACTTGTAATACAACATCCTAGCCAATTTAAATAATTAGCATACAAATGGTGCTATGTGCTGCCTCTTTGAGTCAGTATAGCCTATAAACTTTCATGAATGTAACACCTTCAGATTTCGAATTTACTCACAGACATTTCAGTGGCCTGGACACCGACTGTCACGAGGGGATCTGAGCCCTGACTCAGAGCCTTGCCCCACTGCTGTCAGTAACAGTGTCACCTTTCAAACCCCTGACATCTCTGCCAGTACCTCTCTCCTGTCAAGTTGTTGCAGAAAATTACACATGACTCTACACTGACAAGAATGGCTCAAGAAAGCTGAAACTGACACTTAGTCAATGGAGCAATAAGCCCATTATCAGTACCTTACACTACACTCAGCAGTGAGGGCTACCAGTGTTACAAGGCAAACAGCATACACTGCACCCTGGGTCACACTTGGCCCTTGGCTTAGGTCTCTGTAAGCATTTCAAAGGAACAGAGTAAGACGTGCAGATTGAAGCTTTATTTGTTTCCTCCAGCCCCTCAGGCTACGTCTTTTAACAGAGAGCGAGTGAGAGAGATGTAGACAGAAGGAGCTCCAAGGTATACTAGGTGTTGCTCTGCCTTTTGATAACTTGTCAGGATGCTCCTTTGAACAGAGAATCCTCCTGTTACATTTTGGATAAGGTGACTCATGCAAAGACTCATATCTGCAGACAGTAGTTGTGTGCATTTGCACTTAGACACATTAGACCCTTGGTACCTGCCTTCATGTCCCGCCTGATCCAGATCACTCTGCAGGCAACTGTGGACTTTACAGTGGCCGACCTCTTCCCCTCAAGTGTTGGAGCCAGGTTTCACACAAAGATCATTTGAGCCTTTTAAATAACACAAAAACTACCTCACCCTCCCTAAATGTCTTCAGTTACTTTTGTATCAGTCAACATTGTTTAATATCCCAGAAGTTTGTTTAACAACGCACATGCCAAAACCTAAAAATAAACTGTTAAAAAGAAAGAAATGTTTTTGGGATGCGTTATCCCATCAACATCAAAATGAGTGTTTTCTAAAACTAAATTAAGTTAGATAAGAATAACTTTATTTATCCCAGAGAGAAATTGCAATGTTTTTTGTAGTTTCTTTTTGTTTCATTTATAAAAAAAAAATTGAAATAATAATCCCTTGTTCCAAAGAAGGATGGCTGCTGGCAGAAATGATTTCCTGATTTTTTTTGTTTTGTTGCTAACCTGAAGAGGCCTCTGACTGAACACACAGTTGTTTCCCCACTGTGTGGTGTCGAGCATGTGAAGAATTTTCCATTATTTCCAGCAGCTTGTGCAGCATATTCCTCTCTGGACTATCAGCTCCAGCTCAGAGTTATCCCCACAGCACCAGCCGTCTAGATCAGTTTGATCAGTTTGTCTCTGGCTCTGACACCGCTGCCACAACAGATGGCTCACTTATGGCTATAGTTCCACGTTTTGTACATTTGTGTGTGTAATTGTGCCACAAATAAGTTGCAATTACAGATTGCAGCACTGGTCCACATTTAAACTAATACCACAATGGAAATGAGAATTGGATGATTATTTACCTCAGTTCCAAATTTTGAAGCGTGTTAAAGCATGAAAATAAAATGTTACATTTATGTTGCTATTTTAACATTTTCTACAGTGTATATTTTTCTTGAAGTGCTTTTGAATATGTGGCATCACATGATGTTAATTGTTTATTGACAAGGATCTAACTATAGACTAACATTACACAAGAAAGGATTTCTGCAAGTTACTGCTCCCAATTATGCTTCTACAAACTAACGAATCATGAGGTGTAGTTAGGTTTTAGCATGTTTTTGTTGTAGAATAATGTCATGTGCTGTTGGTAATCTCAGGTTGGCTTTATGTGATTTCAAGACCTGTGACTCAGATGTTTTTGTTTGTTTTTTAGATCAAGTCCTGACTTGTAAACTCTTAGGTTTGAACAAAGGTATGCTGGGTTTCCACGTGACTGTAAATTCTGCACTCAAAGATTATAATGTTCCTCCTTTTTTCCAAACTGTACCAGAAACTACCACACTAATGCTACAAACATAAGCAAAGTAGCATTATTTCCTATTATGGCATCTGAAATATGTCAGTTTTCCACACACCCCATAATATTTCTCATGTTTTTACGAATTATAATTGAACTGATTGGGCACAATACTTGCAGGTGGCTGTGGAAGTGATGCCCTTCTTGTGAATAATGTGTATTAGATTTGCAACAGCATTCCTAACGCCCTGTTAGGAACAAGAACAAGAACCCACAAAGCCTTTCTCTGTTTGTCTTTGCCCCATGTGATGTTTGAAAATAACATACATGCTGCTGTCTACCTTCAGCAGCCTCTTATCAAATTACATCTTTGGTTACAGCAAGGAGTTGTTTATTGGTTTGTGTGTGTGTGTAGTTGTGTAGATAATCAGAAAAGTGCATTTATATCAGGTTAATGCACAGAATTGGGTCGTATTTGTTCCTGGTGCCTCTGAGGTTATAAGAAATGTGAGAAATAAATTTTCTAAATCAGAGGAAAAACTTAAAGTGTGGCCTGCTGCCAAGTCCTTTCGTTTCCAGAGAGAGCTCTTAGGAGCTGATGGCGGCACTTTGCGTCGGACCACAGATACTCGTGACTGCTAAGCATTTACCCTACACTCTGCTCAGGATCCTTTTAAAATATTGCCAGAATTGATTTTCCAAGCTCATAATGCAGCATCGTTTCTTAATGGACTCATTATAGTGTTTAAAGCTTACAATGAACTGAGGAGGAAGCTAATCAAGCGCAAGGAGTTTTAAAGACAGAGATGCAGGTCAACGTGGTCTCAAATCTGCACAATATCACGGGTTGCAAATTCAGATCTTCCAAGTCATTCAAAGCGCATCCATCTGTCATGTTTAGTCTGTTTTGCGCCTGCTTTCTGTCGAGATTTTAAATGAATGATGGTCTAACGTTTTCAGTCTTTGCTTATGATCAGATAAAGTCCATGATTGTTGCAGCTGGAGCCCATTGACGTGAAAAAATGTCTCATCTGAGTCAACTTTTACTTGCTGCTTGCACATCTGCACAGCCGTTTCTTTGGATAGACGGAAAACAAAGAAGCCTTTTTCAGTTGGAAATAAGTAGGTCTGTCTTCTCAAGGTTCGTATTTTTCAGCACAAGATAAGACTCAAACTTACCTGACATAAATAATCCCAATCATGAGCAACACCTTTCAATGTGAACAACTTGGTATTCAGGTACTTCTAGTTATTCTTCATTTCTTTACTCATTCATGCTCTTCCAGTGGAGGTTAATGATTAGACCAAAATCATTTTCACATTATGATAATAATTTACAGCCTTGTGCCCGTGCATGGAGGAAATTCAGGATGTTTTAACTAAGCTGGTGCACCAGGTAAAGGTAAAGAAATTCACATTTCAGTCAGAGAATGCCACACCCAAGTTTTAGATGAAACAAAAGTTCCCAGAGTTCCCATTTAAGAGTCTGACCTGCTTTCACAAGCAGATTTATTTTTCTTTCTGTTTTCCTCCTTTTTGTTAAAGACAAAAGTTGTTAAAACTAACCTCTTGCTTGGTTTGAACACGTCTTCCAGTGGAGATTGCCTTTCTACAGCTGAGCCCTGAACACAGGAGCATTGTGTAGTAGGTGTGAAATGACTGTCTTAAAGTGTTACAAGTCTCACTCCTTCTAATGGAATCACAGGGCGCAGCATTTGAACGGGGACTTCAGAATTTCAATGGAAGCCTGTTTTTTGTTGTATACTGGGAACAGTGAATGCTTTGCAGCTTAATGTGCTGTCACACAATCAGAAACTTCCTCACATGTTCTTTCTGATAGTTGTCTGTCTAAACTATAGAAACATTTTCACCATTTGAGTTTGCTCTTTTGGCTTTTTTTGAACTATGCAAATGTTACAGATCCAAATTGGTAATTTATGTAGTGCCATGCAGTTTACCCTTGATTTAACTGTGCCAAAACTGACATCACAGTACCTGAAATCAAATCAAATCAAATCAAACTTTATTTATAAAGCGCTTTTCCTGCCAAAGGCAACCCAAAGTGCTTTTCAAGAAAATAAAAACAAACACATTTTTAAAATAAAAACAGCCCTTCACACACCCAAGCACAAAACACAGCACACAAAACTATAAACATTTGCACACACACACACACATCCCACACCCACCCACACTAAGACTAATAAACATCTGGCTTGACCTACTGTGAGGAAGCGATATCTTGGGGATCCGTTCACTCCAGGAGCCAGACACGGTCCTAGAGGGCGCTCCTGCAGGAGCCAACCAGATCAGGGCAGGCCGGGGTCCACACCACAGTGATAGGGCTGCAGTACGGGACCCCAGCCACCAGGACAAGGGCAGCCCCCCACCAGCTCCCTCCAGACCATGTAGGCAAAGCTCCCAGAGTGAAGGATCCCCATGAGGAAACACTGGTGTTAAAATGTTAAAACAGATAAAACAAGTGAACAGATAAGAGCAACATAGAAAAATAAATAGGTATTCATAAAATTATGTGCTAAACAAGTCAATAAAATCTAAAATAACTTAAAGATAACATAAAAAAATAAATAAATAATAAAGTAAAATAAGTAAAATGAAATAAAATCAAAAAGCTAAGTTAAAAAGGTAGGTCTTGAGCCTCTTCTTAAAAACATCAACAGTCTCTGCAGCCCTGAGGTTCTCTGGCAGGCTGTTCCACAAACGAGGACCGTAGTGGTGGAATGAGGCCTCGCCGTGAGTTTTAGTTCTCACCTGGGGAACAATTAAAAGGCCGGTACCAGAGGACCTCAGGGTCCACGAGGGTTCATAGTTTAAAAGCAGGTCAGATAAATAAGAGGGCCCAAGACCATTAAGACATTTATAAACCACTAAGAGAACCTTAAAGTCGATCCTGAAACGCACGGGGAGCCAATGCAGCGATTTTAAAACTGGTGTTATGTGTTCCCGCCCTGGGTGTGTGGAAACACTGGGTGTGTCTGTTATATTTCAATGAGTTATGCATCTCTGGATTTTTCTAATCATGTGCAGTGCATCTTAAAAAAAAAGGAGAGAGAGAGAGGAATTGCTGAAGGAAATTTTGTGGCACTCGGGCTGTTAATGCATGTGCTTGAGTGACCCATCAAAACCTGAGAAGGGAAATGTATTTAAAATGGCAGCAAAACATGTACTACTGCGACTACTGTTGTTAAAGTCAAACAAAGCAGTTGAAACCGTGCAGGTACATTTGTGTAGTATCCTGCAGTGTAGCCATGTCCTTTTCTGTTCAGCATGCCTCAAAAGCTATTGTAAATAGTTATGGCACTGTGTTTAATTCACAGTTTGCTTGCACAATGACTAATGGCTTTGGACCAAACAGTTCTTAACATTTCTCTAAAGGTTACAGGGACTGAAACTTCTTTAAGGGTACAGTATTGCACCCTCAAAGCTTTTGTGGAATGCTGAAGGGATATAACAGCCATTCAGCAGGTGGTAGATGAGTCAGAGTGACATGGTAATTCCTCCCCTGTGCACCACTGATGACCCACATCTCTTTGTTTTAAGTCTTTTTTTGAGGCTGTCATAAAGACCCTTTCTTCATATGGTTAATGTTTCACCCTTTTTTTCCCTGTAATGGTAGTTTTAGTTGCTTTTACGTTCAACCAGTCATCAAACAGTTTCGTCACAGATAGCTCCTCGCATGTTGGAAAGCTTTTCTCTGATAACAACTCGGAAATCAGTTTGAATAACTAAAGCAGGCCACAGTTCCTGCAGTGTGGATGCATAAAGAAAAGAAAAACTGATAAATAAAAGGAACTTTAACAATACAAATGAGTAGTTCCTTAAGTCTGAAAGCTGCTATGTTCTCCATGGATGGTGCTAAAAGGGGTTCTAAGTTTTCAGCTGTACATCTGATATGACATGTGTGTAATCGGCTACACTCTGAGGAGGTATAGCTGAGATACCCAAGGGCTCAATCAGAAGACTCTCAAAGTTCAACTATGTGAATGATGCGAGGAATGAGTTGCTTCAGCTCCACAGTCCAGTGCTTACTGTCCCCTTACTGAAGACCCAGGGTCAACAGCTGCCTCTGAGTGCCTGACATGCTTACAGCCTCCTTAAAACGCATCCATCACTAAACCTACACACTTAGTGTATATGATAAACAGAGTGCTTTGCAGTCCTCTGCTCCTAATGGTTAAAACGGGTTTGAGGACAAATTCTGGGCATATGTCAGATGTATTCCACAAACAGAGCAATTCTACTTTTACTTGTTCATGACTGTGACTGCAGGACTACGTGGAAGGTCAGAAAGGTTGGTAGCAAAGACCGCTTGTAGCATAAGTAAAAAAAAAAAACAAAAAAACCCCAAACTGAAGTGGTTCAAGCTTTTAAATTTTGAGCACATTAAATATTTTACATTTATTATTTAGATTTTCTTCCAAATAGGTTTTAAATTTTGAGGACACAATTTTGTATCTTGTCACTGCGTGAAAAGTTCTGAAGTTCCTTCCTTCTGCATTCCCCAGAAAAACTATGAATCAAATGTGCATGTATTTTGAAAGCAGCCAAATTTCTGATGAAAATGCTCTCCTTCACATATTTTTCTGTTTCTTTTGTCAGATGGCTAAACTCAGAAATTATGACTTAAAAGCTGCACATTAAGACATTGTGTCTACTTCCAGCATTTCCTGATAAAATCCTGATTTTATGGCTGCAAGGTCATCTGACAAAAATCAGCATTTAAGTCAGTTAAAAACATCTGTGTGGAGAAATAAGCTTTATTTGCATGGACAATGATTTCCCTGCAGAAAAAGTTAGGAAGGGCTGAATGTCTTTGATTTTTACACAGTCAACACCATGGCAGCATCAGATTAGACATAGTATAGTTAGTTATTCCCCTCCCATGCATGTCAACAAGGACAAAGACAGTATAGCTGTACCTTATCTTAACTTTGCAAGTAAACCCTGTTGACTGAATGGGTTAAAAGAAGCTGGGAAATCTGGTTGGTTGTTGTTTAATTGATACATAATATACTGTTGCATAGTCTGTGTATATACAAGCATATCAAATCGCTCAGTCCAAATAAGTGGTGCCAGTGCAGAAACCTGGAATCTTTATCATGATGTTTTTGCAGAATGACGTTAGATTGTGTTAAAGAGAGAACAGCTTGATTCACTTCCTCTGAGAACATTATTTTACAAAGTGTGGTCTTGATTTCTAGTTTCAGATTGTCTTCTGTTGGGTGGGCAATACCTCTGCAGGTTCTTAGCCAGATTGAATATATATTGCTTTGAATGTATGTTTTTTTATAATTTCTGTTTGTGTGGCCTCAATTTGTTTTTCTAGTCAACTAAAAGGTGGGTTGTAAAGTCAGGGGGTGCATCGTGAAACAAAAATGAACAAGGCCCATCTGCAAGTTTCCAATGACGGTATTCCACTTGTATCTTGTATTTTCCATGTACTGAGGACACACTGAAATGAGTTGGGGCCTGTCAGTCTTGTGAGGCAGTCTCTATAAAATGAGAGAGAAGAGCTGTGGTTAGTTGTTGTGGTTTTGCTTGGGGGGGGGGGGGGGGGGTGGACCTGGTTTGCAGCTGCCCCAATCATCATTTGCCACACACATTCACATGTACACATAGACACAAGTCTGTCTACCTATCAGTACATACTCCCCCTGTCAGAGGGGTCCAGAAAGCTGCAGGGCTGATAAAGTGGAAGTAGCCTATTATTACTAATGCGATGACAGCAGCTGTGGGTGTGTATTACACACTGGCATACCTTCTGGATGAGTGTTATCCGGGATGTTCTTTACATTTCTTTCATTTAAAGTTGTACTTTCTTACTGATAGAAAAGGGACTGATTGGCAACATCTACAAAGTTATAGATTGAATATTCATTAAGCTGCAACTTCTCTGCAGAAAGTACATAAAACAACAATAAAAATGTAAGTTTGCAACTGCATTAGTTGTGTAATTCTGTGAAACCCTGTGGGTGATAGTTTTAACCACCATGTTGGTTTTCTCAGTGGTTGGATGCCATCATAGCTGCAGTGATTTATGGATATATGTGCAAACGTAAATAGAAATACAGTAAGGCAAAAACAAGAGTTACACGATTCAAACCGACTTGACAGTCAATATTTTCCAATGCCACGATTTATTCTCCAACTCCGGCTGAAAATCTCAGACCAACTGTCTTGCAATTTCTTTGTCTTCAGGAATAATTCTCCAGTCTTTCTAAAGAAGTTTCCAAATCTCTTCTATGGATGTTTCTCTCCAGGCTCTGAGCAGCATTCAGTCTCCATAAAACTTGTTGCTAGTGATATTTTCTGCAGTTATTCTTGTGTCCTTTGACATACATCAGCATTTTCTCCTTGTTCCTGTCCTTAAGAATGGCTTCTTGATAGCCATCTTTTTGTGGAGACCATTTCTGATGAGGCTCCATTGAATAGTAGATGGATAAAAATAAGGTCCAGCTGCATCTGTTAGGTCTTGTGTCAGGTCTTTGTTCAGGACAAACTCATCATCATTCTGAAATATGCCAAGTTTTAACTTGTAACTTTTTGGGATTCACCTTCTTGGAGGGAAAAAAATAACATTATACACCTGTCAAGCTGGTATTATCAGCATTTTATGTAGATGCAACTAGTGTTGTCACGGTACTCGGTACTTTGGCACCAGCATTACTGTTGTACTGTCGGTATCTTTATTTTCATGGTACCAGAGGTACTGGGCGTAGAGTAGGGCTGAACGATATGGACAAAATTTCATATCTCGATATTCATGCCAGAAATCTCAATATCGATACGATACGATATGACTACGGGTTCGTTAAAAACCAAGCACTTTGGTGGAAAGTGCAGTTTTGCTTGTGACTTCCAGAGCTTTATATGCAGGACAAGCACAGGGGAAATCTATATCTTTTACATAGTTGCTTTTGCGATATTAATATCTTGAATGTCCATATCTCGATATAGATACGATAACGATATATCTTTCAGCCCTAGCGTAGAGTGGTGTTCATCCGCCAACAGTTCAGCGCGAAGGTGTCTCCTCAGAGTGCAGCGGAACAGCTGCTTCACCTCATCTTGTTGGGGAAAAAAAGGGAACAAGGAGCCATATATGGGCACATTTCCTCCATAATCATTTAGGAGTGGCGGAGTGCCATTCCTGATTCCAGCCGTGGTCTCACGTGTGTCACACTCCGGCCTGATTCTAGACACATCGCAGCCCCACTCCAACCTACACGTCACATCATCCCACTCCAGCTGTCAGACATCCCTGCATCTCTGCACACTGTAAACACGTGAGCTGTGTCAAAACTGCGGCGCCACTGGAATTTGGCGGACCTGAATCAGCCATAAGGCTTTGAAGATAATAATTACACTTTGTCTGATGTCTGTGAATCAGTACGATGTCGCCTAAAACTGCTTCACTCCAAGTGTGCTCACATGTGTATGTTGTTGTCTTTTGTCCTATAATTTCTGTTGTCTTTGTTGTTTGTTGTTCATTATAAAAAATGTTGGGATCTCTGGCTGCTGGCATTTTCAGTGCTGATGGAAGCATTGAACACAATGTTGTTTACTTTCTTTCAAATACTTGAAGGCCTCATACCATTACAGACCTGCTTCATTAGTGTATTTATCTTTTTTTTTTATTTGTTCATCAAACTTTGTTCATTACAGTAACAAAAGCATGTTTGTTGTAAATACTTGAATGCAAAATGCCACTGCAAGAAGATTTTATTTATCTGTTAAGGTTTCTGTGTTGTAGAGAGGTGAATAATTATTTTATTTGACCGTGGTATCGAATTTGGTATCGAGTACCGTGGAAATTCACTGGTATTGGTATTGACTGCTGGATTTTTGGTATCGTGTCAACACTAGATGCAACTAAAGAAATGGGAACAAATGATATGTTTGTATATCATATGTTTATATGTTTGAGCTATGTGCATCTTTTAACGTTTAAATGATTTATAAATCAGTATCAAGTGGTTCCATGGGGGAAGGGTTGGGGGACGCGTAAACAATGTATACATTGAGTATGTGTGTGGACAGGTATAAGATTAGGTGGGATTTATCCTGTATAACCTTAGCCGTGTTGGTGATGTAAAATCAACATCCATACCAAAGCCCACCTGACCCAGACCAACCCCACCCAGACCAAGTCCTGCTGTGGACCGCTGGATGGACACAGCCAAGTGTATCAGGTGACCGGACAACAAAAAAACTGCAGGACAGGGAAGTTCTCTGTATTTAAAACTGTTTGTTTCTCAGTGTAATGCATCACTGGGCCTATTGCCTTGGCTAATGTTAATTATTATTATTACTATTTAAATGTGCTATTTATGAAAATTCATAGTGCTCCTAAATTTTTTCATTTGGGAGCACTAGTGCTCCTAGTGAAAAAGCTGAGCGTACAGCCCTGCCTAATTCTAGTAGTAATGCCTTGCATGCTCAGAATTCCATCTTTGTCCTTTTGACCTGATGGAAGATATTCTGTTTTGACTTATAAGAAGGTGCATACATACACAAATTACTTCTAAGAGTCCTTTTAGTAGTAATCTCAGTGGAAGGAAGGGGATGCATGTGTCAACCTGCAGTGCTGTTCTGCAGTCTCCAAAGAGTCCTTCCCAATTAAAATTACCAAAGCAAAATTTTAGGTGCATTAAAAACCATCTTGATTAATAAACTGTGTCTTAAGTGGTTTGGATGACTGAAGATTCGTCCCCTCTTCTTCTCTGAAACAATATAGACCTCCCACCTAAAGTAAACCACATCTGGATGCCACACATGCAGGATCAATAGTGAACACAACCACTTACTGACACACATTTACATTTGTTTGTGTCTCATTCAGTCCTATTTTGGATGTCTTCCACAGACTCTTTAATAGTCTCAGCATTCCAGCGTGGACCACAGGAATGACTTCCCCTAAAAACAGAACCTGGAAACATCGGCATAATTTCTCTAAGAGCTGCTTGTGAGCGTGTGTGCATGTGCTGTCATGCTCTTCTAGTTTGTGCTGAGCTTTTGATCAAAGATCTTGAGGTATGAAGGGAACATAACATATCCATATAAATTCATAAAATTGTGCAAATGCCCCCTTATAAATTAACCAAGGTGCCTGATGCAGATTTTTTACACAGGCATTCACATATATACAGAGCCTGAATATTTTGTGGTCCTCACTCTTTTGTCAGTGAGCACCATCGTCCATCCCCAGTACTTTGGCTATCAACAGGTCCTAAGAAAAAAAACCTCAATAGTCTAAACTTCCTCAAGAGTGCTGATATTCTGTGATGATTGCGGGGGAGTGCTGAAACCATAATTCATATCACAATTAAAATGAGTCTCTTTGAGGGTTGAGAATTGCTGTGTGATGTTGGGGTATTTGCCTGCAGGTTGAGCCAAAGTCATAAATTTACCATTTCCCGACCCTAATAAATCCTCCGCAGAGACGGGGCAGAGGATAAAGAGAGACAGAAAGTATTTTAAGGTGACTTCCATAAATGCTGGAGCATGTGGAGTCTGCCACTTTGGAGATACTTTACCACTTTGCTGAGTTGAAAGTATTAGCAGTACATCTAAAATACAAGACCAATCACACTTGATATGTTAATAAAAGCTGTTTTAACAGATACACTGAAGATGTAAAGTGTTTTTTTTTTTATCCATTTCCTGGAGCAGTTGTATGTGATCATGTCATGATAGGTGGGTTCATGGGCTAAAGTTGAGCTCATGAACAAACAACCCTTTTTTAAAAATTTTTACTTATCAATCAGTACTTGACAGAGTACTCTGTGTTTCTTATACAAAGTCACATGTCTATATAATTTCCTCTGTGTAGTAATTGCTTGAACCACTATGAAATATTTGAAGTTTGTGTTGTGCTCTGCGTCTACCAGCTCCTGCAGACTTGTGTCTATGTTTAAGTGTGTTGATGATATTTTGGGGTTTAGGCTGATCAGAAATACATTAATAATTTGAGCTATGGGCTAAACTTGGTTGTGATTGCGGCGTTCTTCCCTCTGTCGTGAAAAAACACAGCATGTAAAGTGGACAAAGATTTGTTTTGTGATTGAGTAAAACTATGCTTTATATATCGTCATCTATATCAGCTGATGTGAAGGCTGTTCACCTGGTTCTTTGCTCTTCACTGTTTTTGGCGTTTTATAATCTTTGTTATGAAATCGGTTGTCTACCATAATTTGACCTGCTCTAGCACCAAGAGATATGCTTTATTAGGTTTATGGAGAGTTGTGTGAAGGGGCTTTTGAGGACAACCTGGGCTTAGCCCAGAGTCGGACCAGGTGTAAATTTAAAAATATAGAGCTTTTCTCTTGTCGTTCACTACAAAAATGTCTTTTAGAAGGCAATAATAGACATAATGGAGTAGATAAATTGTCATTTTAATTAAAAAAATTAATGAACCACAAAATCAACAATGAAATGTTGACCATGTTGCTAAAACATATGGACTGCACTCACGCACAACAGTTCATTCAATATTAACCTTTTGTCTTCTCTTTGACTCATCATTGGCCCTCCTCCTCATCACATGTTCTCTTCTCACTTGCTCTTCTTATCTCATTATTTGCCCTTCTTTTTCTTCCTAATTTGTTCTCCTCTCTCCTATTTGTTCTCTTCTCCTCATCACTTGTTCTCCTTTTCTCCTACTCCTTTGTTCTCTTCTCCTCACTTGTTCTCTTTTTCTCCTCATTTTTTCATTAAAGGATTAATCTACAGTTTCTAAGGAACATTTCAGACCAGGTTTGCAGATGAGTATTGAGGTTTTTGATTGGAACCTGGTCTAAGGTGGTCTGTAGATAATTAAGCCATAAAATGTGGGTATTTTTCATTTTCACAAATAGAATACAGGTTTCACAAATTGGAAACTGTGCTTGAAGTCCCCGAAGAATATCTGAGTCCAGGTTTGAAAAGTCTACATGTTGTAGTTTTTACACAGGACCTGGTTAAATGTTGTCAGTAGAAAATTATTTGAGTGGAATTGCCCTTTAAGCCAAAATCAAAATGGAAGCTGGGAAAGGAGTTGCTGCTAACTTCAACCTTGTTTTTCATGTTGGGAGATTTCATGTTGACTTTTTCATATTGTTTTTTTTTTAAGGATTTTTTGGGCACTAGTGGCCTTTATGCGACAGTGTATAGCGACAGGAAAGGGGCAGAGAGAGTGGGGAGTGACATGCAGCAAGGGGACCTGGACCGGGAATTGAACCTGGGGCCGACTGCGTTGAGGAACTGTAGCCTCTGTTCATAGGGCGGCTGCT
The DNA here is from genome assembly GCA_023101725.1 of Atherinomorus stipes. NCBI lineage: Eukaryota > Metazoa > Chordata > Actinopteri > Atheriniformes > Atherinidae > Atherinomorus > Atherinomorus stipes. The sequence goes on along the minus strand of JALJCO010012253.1, from coordinate 59,703 downwards.
CAACCAACTGAGCTAATCACCGCCTCTTTCATATTGTTTTTAAAGAGAAAAAGAGTCGACACTGTGATATCTTGCCTTTTACTTTTCTGCTGAAAAAGCTGAGAAGTTGTAACTTCTGCTTTCTCTTGTATTTTCTGTCCATTTCTGCTCTCCTCTGCTGATAGATACTTTAATTTGACTGCTGCTCTCCTCTGCACATGCGCACACGGAGCTGAAAAACTTACTTTACCTTTGTCTGACATCAAAGATGGGGGGCTAATCGAACTTCACACACACACTCACTCAGTGCCACACCACCGGGAGCTAGACTGGAGCTTCACGCATTTATGATGCGTTTATGTGCTGGTGGAAAGCTGGGTGATCTGGATTTTCATCTGATTTTTTTCAAGAAAAGGTGGTCAAACAGTAAATGCACAGGGGCTAGACTCAAAACATCCGAGGCTAAAGCCCCGGGAAAATCGGCTGGCGACGCCACTGGTTGTGCATCTGTTTTTCTGCGGCAATAAAATGTTCATCAGTACAGATGCAGCTGCTGAGAGCAACACAGACAGATATCTCCATAAAGGTATAAATTGCGCTTCAGTATTCTGGTGCTCCTGTGTTTTCCCATAGTACAGGTACATGCATCCGCAGGGCCCCCCAAAGCAGACCAAATTATACAGATAAAAGACACAGAAAAGGGATTCAAGGCTCCATGCAGAGCATAAATGGACCTTTATTACCATAAAGACAAGACAAAGTTAAAAGGAAAAACAACAGCAGCAAAACAAAAAAAAAGAGCGTCTTTGGAGCTTCCATTAACAAGATGTCACGTATTCACAGAGCAGAAAGACACTCAGCTGTTAATGGCTATGATAACCACACTACACTTTTTGTTGCGTCATCTCTTCTGCAGTTTACTGATGTGCTGCTTTTCACCTAAGCTAAATTGAGTCATGGAGACCATGTCTGATACAGTTACCTGCTGTGTAAAATCTGCGAAAAAGAAACTACTGACAGTCCGAACAGCATCTACAGCTTCTAAACAGAGCGAGGAAGAGTTTCTGAAGAAGCTAAAAAAAATGGACAGAAACTGATACATCTCTTTATGTCCCCCCTTCTTTCCTGATAGCGACTCATTATCAGGCACCGTTCCTGTCATCTATGTCACCCGACACAATAGAGTGACGTTTAACTGACCTTGTGAAGGCGAAGACGGAGAAAGAAGGGACGAAAAGGACGGATATACAGGGTGAGGCAGTGAGAGTTACACATCTGAGAAAAGGAGATGAATCTCAGAAATAAAATATCATTAAGTGGAAATAATTTTGAGGAAAGAAATACAAAAAGGGAGACTAGAAAGAAAGGAGGGTTTCGGATTGGGGTCCAATCGCTTTTTTTCCCCTACCCTCACATTCCTCCTTTTCTAACTTCAAAGTAACTCCCGGTGAGAAGGAATTATTCCTCTCCGCTCAACCGAACGGCTTTGTTACACTGTGGTTTTCTCCCTGCTAGTCTTCATCCTCCACAACCCCCCACATGACCACTTCTTCTGCTTATTGCCTCAACTGACAATAGTAATGTAAATGGGATGTTAAGGGTCTTATTGAATACCTTTTGGTGGTCCTTTGCCACTACTACTGATATACTGTAGTTATTTGACCACATTTCCACCTGTTTTTCATCTAAAAGGCAAAAAATTCTGCTTTCTACTTTGGGGCATTACTACATTTTAACATGATGCCCTTAAAACAACCCTTATAAAACTCAAGGAACACATGAAGTACAAAATGTGTCCATGAAATGCTCATACACATGAGCTTCCCTTCACTATCTTTAAAAATCTTTGGGGTTTTGAAATATAAAAAGACAGCTTATAAAATCTTACAGATGTGGTTTGTCCTGGCCAGATCAGTCCCCGGCATGGAGCCAAGGCAGGATAGAGACATCAAACGATCAGCTAGTAGCCAGTAGCTCCAGGTGGGCTGGCTGAGTGGAAGCAGCCCCCGAGACATCTGCGTCTGGTTTGACACCGTCTGTTTGCTGGCTGGTTTGCTCGCTGACCAGCTGATCGATGCTTGAGCGCTTCACTGGCTGCCTGACTGACACTTTGAAGGGATTCATGAATGACTCATTGATTGAGTTTGGCTGGACGACCAACTGGCCAGCAGCATCTGAACAGCTGATTCGTTACATATGTTGATCCCATGTGTCAGCCAGGGCAATCAGGCAAATATCTCAAGTGTTTTTCTCTAGAGTCTAAACACCTGCTGATGATGCTTACGCAGCTATGTTTTTAACCTGATGAGTGTTTTTCTAGGTTAGCAGCTTTTGAGGAGCACTTAAAAAGCTAATAGTTTAGGGACTTTGTTTGGATGTGTGCATCATGTCTGCGTGGGAGAAGATTGATTTACTCCAGTGTAATGGAAAGTTGCAGTATTACAATATTTAAATGCATTGGAAGGCTTACTTAAAATGCAACCTTTAATAGTATGAAAAGAGGGAAAGCTTAACTTGAAAGACCACCTACAAATGTGTTCGTAGCTCAGAGCACCGCATTTTAATGGAAGTTCCTTTTAAGTCTGTTTACAAGCCTTGCTGTGCATGTAAATCTGACAGCTCAAAACCAGCCGTGCCGTCTTTATATGATTGTTAGCCTTCACTCCTCCTCTGACGGCCTAAAAAATCTGGCTAATATGCTGACGATTTATAGTGTTTCTCCAGACTTCCTGAAGTTGACAGCAGGTCTGAAAGCAAGGCTTTAGGCCTCGATACTCAACAGGAGCACTGAGGCTGAAGCAAGTGTGGGGGGCAAATTAGTGATGGAAACTGACAATTACGGCAGTAAGTTTTTGTAAAAGTCACTTTGTTCTTCTGCATTTGATTAGCTTTTTCTTGCCTTTGGTGGTTAACAGCAGACATAAAGTGAGGAATGGTAGGTATGTTGTAACAAGCAGAGCTACTGTACCTCTCACAGGGGGTGCAGTTAAACGGAAAGGGGAGGATATGTCTGATTTCCCTCTGAGGGGTTAAAGCAGTACTGTTGATTTAAAGAAAGAACTTTGGGAGTAAGTAAGCAAGGAGTAACTATTGTTTGAGTTTCTTTTGTTTGTATTTTAGATCTGCTGCTTCTAAGGCAAATCAGTAGGATATTAAGTGTATTTGAATTAAGTGACGTTACAACTGGATAACTTTTTTCCTTAATTCTACATTACTGATATCCTAGGGAGTTATTAAAAAAAATGTATGTCAATGTTTGACATGTACTGTCTTTTATTGGAGCCAAGGCAGAGGTTCGTTTTCAGTGTGGTTTGGCAAGATTAGTCCTAAAAATACCAAGACAAATGAGATGAAACTTGGAGGAGACAGAGAGCATGGAGACTGTCAGATCCCATCAAACTTTTATGGAACTGTGTTCTTTATTCAAAAAAAGAATTGCAGAGTTCTGCTTTAGTCTTGGTTTAGGACTTAGCTGAATGTAAGCTACTTTCAGGATGCTAACTTAAAGGAAAATGTTGAATAAAGTTGCACATACGCTGCTTTAACTTGTGGATGAGATCATCTTGGGCCTATCAGTCCCTTCAGTGGGGCGGCCTGTGCGTTTGTAGGCGGAGCCTGGCGGAGAGCCACTTAAATGCCAGCAGGGGTGGCGGCATGATGGGGGTATACACAGCAGGCTTTCAGCAGGTGTCGATAGGATGTTGAGGGGCGTCGGATGGGTCTGTGTCCCAATGAGCTTTGTCTGTGCACTTGGACACACTTGAATACACACGTAAATGCCTCAAAGATTTGCCCTATTTACACTGACACAAGTCTCATGGTTTCCCTAGGCGACCCCCACCTTTCATCAACCCAGCCTTCCTCCACCCCCCTTGTCTTTTTCCCCCCCTCTCTACTTCTGCTTTGTTGAAAAGGGCCAATCGCGCGTCAGCTGGTAACTAGGCACCCTATTTATCAGTAACCAGCACCAACAATAAGTGTAACCCGACACCTCCTCTGAGAGAGACAGACAGCGGAAAGTAGACTTGGAATGAGGCAGAGAATGAATCCAAAAGAAAGGCAAAGAGAAAGTAAAGAATATAAAAAGCCAGATTGGTTGAGATAAAAAAACAAACAAACAAAAAAACAAAAAACTTTTATTACTTCATTACCTCATGTCATTGGATGTATTTTAACATCTGTTCTTTTATGGCTCTTAAAATTTTAAAATTGACCTAAATCAATTTCTTTAAGTGAACAAAATAACCCAAATATGAAAAAAAGAGCAAAGATGAGTCAGGAAGGTACAGTAGACACCAACAGCAGAGGCAGGTAGAGGGATTTAGTGTCAGTGTAATGGATACGTGGGTACTATTAGGCCATTCATGGCTGGGTAGCTCTTAAGAGAGCGGTGCAGGCCAACCTGTGAGGAGGCTTTTGATCAGTGTCCACCCCCCCCACCAAACCAACTATTTGTCGACAGTTAGCTTATCAAATGGGATCAATGCGAGATAAAGTAAGAGAGGAGAGGCATTGTGTGTGTGTGTATCTGCATGTAAATATGTGCCGTGTGTTTAAATGCATGTGCGTGTGTCTGATTAGTGTAAGTGGTGTGTGAACATGGATGTGTTTTTTTGTTATTATGGGTGAATTGAAATGTGAGTTCATGTGTTGTGTGTGTGAGGATTTTGTTAAAACATAGCATGACCAGCTGTTGACGGCTACACTGCATTGAGACAGTGTGTGTGTGCGGGCATGTGTGTGCATTCCTGGTTATAGTTGAGTGATTCCTTCCTACAAAATAGAGAAAGGCCCATTTGACTCTTAACCCCTCTGTGATCTGTTGTATAAGTACTTAAGAACGATCTAATACTGCTAATACTAACTAGTCACATACACACAGGCTGACAGGACCCTCACCATGATGGTATAACAGCATCTGGCATGGCAGGAGTCTTGTAATGATATTTAATTAATTTCTGCATGAATATATCTGGTTACTTAGAAACATCTTTCCCAGAAACCTGGTTTCAAAAATGCGATAAAGTAATGTAATTTCTTAGTTTGCATAAACTTTTCATAGTATTTCCACTGACACCCCACTACCACCTGTAATATACACAAATTCAAAATAACCAGCCACACTTTACAAAATGTTGGGATAGAAGCCTGTCTGAGGAAAACTGCAAAGGATGGATGTTAGAAATATTCCTTTGCATCAATGGGGGTCTGGTGCCTATGCAGGTTACTCATGCCACAGACAAGAGGTTCCCAAACTTTTTGAGCTACAAGCCCAAAGATATAGTTACTCTTCATGACAGAATCTTCATAAATAAGGAGGAGAAAGGGGTTTGTTGGGGATTATGTTATCAGCTGCACCCTAATGCTGAAATTCACCTTCTCTCACTGAGATGGGACCAAATTTGGATTTTGGCTTGACAATTATCAGAAACTTTATAAATGATTAGGATAAAGGGGTTTATGGTTTATTTGCTTCACTGCTGTAACCAAGCGCATCCTATTTTTTTTTTTTTTTTATAACAATTTGAAATTATCTTGGGAGAACCTGCCAGTGATGCACCCTCATAGCTTATGTACCTTTTCCTAAAAGCAATGTGGGTGGGGTTTCTTATCTCTGAACACAGAACCAGACTTCTGTTTTTTTCTTACACGACAGCTGAAAAACTGATTCATTTAACCACAAAACACATGCCCACTGGGCAGCCGTTTCCATGCTGACTTGATGTATGGCTTTCCTATAGCTCAAACAGCTTTGGGTTATATTTCAGGTTGGTGTGGTGGGCAGTGTTGAAAGAAAGTAGTTTTTTAAAAAAGATACTCTTGAGCTCATGTGGTTAGATTGTTGATTATTCGGTAGTATTATGACTACTTCCCATACAATACTGCCTGAAGGCTCAAGGTCATGTGCATCAGTGGTTTCCATCTGATTTTTATGCAGTGAGATTTTCCCACACTCCCTGAATGTTTTTTTTTTTCATGTAAAATACTGTAAATGTTAGAATACCAAAATGTTTTGCACTGTGACTTTTTCTTTTTAACTTATTGAGTTTTGATCAAAAGATGGTGAACCAGGAACCACCCTTGCTTAAAATTGGGTCTTAAATGGAAAATGCATTTACACTCAATGCTGACACCCTTACCAGTCACCTGTTAATCTGCTGACTACTGAATCAAAGGAAATCTCTTACTGGTATATCCTCTCTAAACCTTTCTTTCATTGCCGTACTCCTGACTTGTCTTTTAGTGTGTTACTGGCTGGAAAAAATGTCATTGTTATTTTTGTACAGTGTGTGAGCACTGAATATAATTGTTTTGTACCTCTGCCTGTTAGATAATGGCATTTCAATAATTTTCTCAGCTTTTCTAGAAGATTGTGTTAATCTACTCGTGGCTAGGGTTGTCACAATACTAGAATTTCGTTTACCAAAGATGGTGGTTGATACTAAAGGGGAGAAAATCCCCACACATGCTGTAGGAAAGGGGCTGCCTGCAGCAGTGCCTGTTTAAAAAGGCAGAGGCGGCTGACACTTTCTGAGACTCAGCAGAGGCATTTAAGTATCGATACCCATGCTAATTAATATCTAACTAGATACTAATTTTTAGAATCAATTAGTAGCTGAGAATTGATTTTTTTTGACAACACGACTAAGAGTGTAACTATTCGGTGAACTACGATTTGATTCATATCACGATTCATGGTTTCTGATTCAATTCATGGACGATATTGGTTAATTTAGAACGATACGATTCGATTCAGTGACTTGAAATCGAATCAGAAACCATGAATCGCATCGTTGTTAAACCAAATCGTTACACCCCCAAAGCGACTTATTTTTTTCCATCTACTTGTTTTTTCTGTTATGATTGTAAAGTATGGTTCAGTGACTAGATTTGCCTTTTAGTTTGGCTTACTTGGCAATACAAAGTAAGAAATAAATACATTTGTGATAGATCACGTAGATCTCTCTGAGGGAAAAATTTCTAATTGCAGTGAACTTCGACCAGGGCAAAGATTGTTTGCCTCTTCCTCTCATCTCCCAGCTCTGACAAGCCATAATGATGCTCATTATAGTTTTACATGATGTCAGTAGCTACCAGCTAGAGATGGATTACAGTCGTGTTTTGACTTGCATTGAGAAGGTCATTAACTCATTTGACCCCAAACAAGTGTTTCTAAGTAGCTTGTTTTTCATCCTTTACCTCATCACAATATGCCACTGCTGTAAAAAAGAAAGGAAAAATAAAACTGTACTTAGTTATTAAAAACTGATTCCTATGATTTCCTATAAAGCTTAGGCATAACTACCAGCTATGATGTGGCTACGTAGTTGTGACATTTTGCTAATTATCATCAGATTATTTATGAAAAGAGTCAGCTCAGTTCAGTACCCATCTCTGTTCCCATTTCATGCACTGCCACCAACTTTATACTTTATAACTGTGTGCACCTCTTGTTTTAAAGTTGCATTCTTTCCCCCATTCCTAAAGTTATTTTATTTAATATGAAATATTAGATTAAGCATTGAGCTGTTAAGTTGCAGCTGGTTGGATAAGAGGCAACAGTAAGGCAGCGTGCAGACTGATTATTGTCATGTATTGTGACCCGTAGGGACCACTTTGACCATTGTGCATTGGTGTCTTGTGTTCCATGTTAAAACACTGGTATGGGGTAAAACTTGGCCCACGTTGTGGCCTGAAGGGATTTTCTTTTAGCTGCCATATCATCTTGTGAAAACCAGCCCTGGTGACACCTGGAAACTGTGAACTCTGAACCATTAATAAGAGGAAGTGGAGGGTTTTAACTTGATTAGTCGACTCAGGAGAGAGGATGACAGGCATGTGAAAGGGACAGTGAGGGCTGACACAGCTTTAACAGTCAGATCTCACAGTTCCCCAGTGGAACAGCTAAGTGGATTTAACTGTGTCTTAAAATCAATTGAGAAATAAGAGCTGCATTTAGAGATTTGATAATGTCTGACTGGCTTCATATTCAAAGAGCTAATGGTGCTTGATGGCATGCTCTCAGGCCAAAGCTTCCTGGAGACCCGATGTTGTGCAAAACTACTGTTGTTATGCTCTGAAATGTTATAATTGAGTTTGTGTGAGCCCAGGAAGCCAAGCATCGCATGACACTCGTCTAATTTAGAAGACAAAGACTGTATTCCTCATTGATTTACACAGGTTCAGTTGCCTTAATTTGTTTTCCCAAAAAGTTCACCTCACTCTTTAACTTCCTGTCTTCGCATTAGCATCTCTCTCTGTCCAGAGGGTGTTTTCGCAAACTTATTTAACACCAGGCTCCGACTTTATCATGAAAAATCTTGTCAAAACAACAAACCCAATGCCATTCCTCCCTTCATCGGTATTTCCAATCTCGTGTCCATATCCTTGTGATTAATTATTGTTTTTGGCAGTCGTCTAGCAGGTGATGAGATAACAAGTGCACTAATACTAGTCAACCCTCAGGCGCTAAAACAAGCCAGGCATCTATTAGTGTTCATTTTGCATTGTCTGGCCTCCTCATCCGGGCTCGTTTAGTATTGTCTGGACAGGAACAGTGCTGCTATTCTTCTCACCGCTCTCTCCCAGGGATCCTAAATGGGACATAGATATTCAAGCTGGGTCGATTCTTGGTCTGGCACTCGATGCCCCTGAGTGCTCTGCTTAAGTACAGCCACTAAGGGCACTTGTGGAAGGCTTGTGAAAGTCCATTCTGTTTAAAGGTGAGGGTGGAGGAGAAGTTGATACAGCGTCGCAGGCTTCTGAACTCCCTCGTGTGCCAAGGTATCAAACTGCTCTGTCACAATGCGGAGAGGGTTTGTAACTTTACAGATGTGTGCAGATGACCACAAGGCCAATCTCTACAGTACTTGCCGCATCCTTGGTTGAATTTTTCTGCTTATTTGTAATTTCTACTTGGGTAGTGCAACTGAAATGACCAACCCTAAAATGCAACATAAATGTTCTTCATAGTCTCCTTGAATGAGAAGAGAGCTAATTCAGTAACACCTCAAACTTGCATTCCAATGTTCAGTATAACTTCTGATTGTACTGAAGTTGATGATAGAATTATCCTACTTACTTGATTTGATAACTCAGTAATTGGTTGATTGGTTTTTGACTGGACTGCAGATGCAGCATAGGGAGCTGTCAGGTGTTTAAACTGTTGGGCAAAAATTCATATTTTGTTGTCTCCTTTTGTCTCAGCTGTTACTGTCCATTTTAGAGCTTCAGTGTGAGATCTTGTGGTCTGCAAATGTGTGTTTCTTCAAAGAAAACTGGACTGTGCCCACTCTTGCAGCCTCAAGTGTTGCACCTTCATTGAAAATGAGCGCATGCACTTATGTGTTGTATTTCCATCAATTCCAATCAGAGCCAGAGCTGATAAATACCTGAATACTGCAGTCATTTTACACAGGACTGAGTGTAGTGTAAAGCTTTCCTATTGGTCTCTAAAGCCAGGTTCAACAGGTTTATGGTCTGTGGTTTATGGTTTGTGGCTTTCTGCGTCTGAAGTTTAAACCTGGGGAATATATTGCTGTTCTGCATCATCTGGAAACATAAACCAACTTAAAGTTGCTTCCAATCTGAGATAAAATGAAGCAACAGTCAGAATTTGAGCAGCAGACAGCTGTCCACGTCTTGCTCTCTAATTTGAGATGTCCAGTTTATTTGTGTTTTTAACCCAAAAGTTCAGGCTTTTGCTTCTGACCAGTTATCAGTGGGCTGTCGTCCCACCTGTTTGCTCTCTTGTTGATTGGTCTGGTGACTGCTCCTGGTTCAGCCATCGTGTCTGTGTGTAATCCCACCTGTTCTCCGGCTGTGGTCAGGATGTTATCCTTTTGACAGCCGCCAACCCCTTACCCAAACCTCACCCACACTCCTCCTCTCTTAACCACTCAGTCTTGAGGAGAAAGGAGTCTTTTGTGTTCCTTCCCTCACTTTTTCATCGACAAAAGCTTAAAGGGGAAATAGAAAAGCAAGAGCTAATCCTTCTAGTGTGGTCACTACAGTGAGAGAAGGGATGAAGGGAAGAGAAGAAAAGGAGTGGGGGAAGAAGGGTTGGTTTGGCCTCCCTCAGAGTTGCAGGTGCTGTAGGGAAATTGGCTGGCAACAGCTGAGTGTCATGGATGTGTGTGGATAGGCTTGATGGTATATGGCCACACATTCACACACAGTTTGCATTTTAATCTTACAGGTAATCAGCATTGTAGAAGATGTATACGTATAGAGAGACTTTTTTTTTTCATTCCTTCCTCCAACTTTCTGTCAGAGGCATTCCTGCAACCTCCAGGATTTCACCTCCATCTGACAGCTCGTCGGTCTGCAAGTTTGTCCAGTTTATTGCTGCTTGTCCATTTGAGCTTTCAAAGCTTTAGCCTCTCTGTCCTCACCACTTTGATCAGACAGGGAGGTGATCATAACTAAAAATGTATTATTGACAGCTTGGAAAGAAGATGAGAGGCGCTTGAAACTAAGTGCTTCTAGATAAGTACTCACAAACGTCTGAGCAGGCAAGTGACTGCAGAAAGAAGTTTTCCAGTGCAGATTGTAAGCTGAAAGAGGTCCTGGAGAGTAAAAAACAGGGCTCATTTCATGGGTAGAAACTGTGTTTTTGATAATCGCGCCATCATTGGCTGTATATGTTTGACAGGTGTTCATCGATTGATAAGACCTTTACCCCTTTAATTAAAATGGCATGGTGTTTTAGATAAAATTGGGTACAATAAGAGTCTGATCTTACTGTAAGAATCTGATCTCACAACTTTCTCTCTTTAAGCCCATGAATTTTTCTGTCTTTCTGCTTGTTAACCTGCTGCCTCTGGCATTCTTGTGGTTAATCATCTACACTCAGTAACCTCAGCCTTGTATTTATAATGATTAAACTCAATAAGCAGTGCACATATTTTATGATAAGCATATGTGTGTGCATACAGAATGCTGCTCTGTTAAGGGGTTCAGTTTTACACTTCTTGATGGGGTTTTCTTGCAGTATTTGGAGCTTCAGGTCAGTTTCAGCGCTGGATCCATGTTATGCATCTGTAGCCTACCGCTGACTTGGGAATGCAACTGTTTGGTTGTGTTGTTTTGGTAAATTAGCTCATTTGTTTTGTGCCGAGAGTTGGACAAAAAAACATCAAAACTATCTAATAAGTGATCCTGGCCCTGATCATATTGGGCATCCACAACCTTCCTCTCTGGTGATCTTTGATGCATCAAAGACATATTAAAGTCTCATTAAGATCCTCCTGTCCAGATTGAATACAGAATTGTAGGGAATACATTTCGGGATTTTAAAATAGCAACTAGCAGCATGTTTTTTACTTTTTAGGAAAACATTCTCAGTTTTTCTTCAAAATTGCTGTTTTCTGCTTCTTTAAGTGACTACTTGCACATGTTCTTTGTCGTGAAGTTTTTCACTTTAAGAGAAATGGTCTAAAACCTTATATCATTTCTAAGTTTCCTTGTGAGCTCATCATCCATATTAATGCAGCTAAAGTACAGAACAGATGTCATTTTTAATTAAAATGGACACAAGGTTGATGGTGCTGCGTTTACAAAATCGAATGTTTGATAGTGACTGAGTTGATGTGTAGTCTGAATAGGCCGCTTTTCACTCAGGATTTCAATCTCATTTTGCTGGATGACAACTTCAACAAAAAAGCTTATGAGAGCAAGTTTGGGGAGTTTAGATGCATTTTTGAACAATATAAGTGACACAGGAAGCAGAGAAGAAGCAAATAGATGTAAAGCGTTGGCACCAGGACAATGTGAATGCTGTGGAAGAACTTTCTAAATCTGCTTATTTGTATATGACGCAATTCAGTGATATTTAGAGATTGAAAATTACTTTTGCAATGGGATTTATTGCCTCAAAAATATTAGAAATGTCTTTTTACTGCTCACATGGTGCCATAAAGGAAACATTGCCACTAAAAGAATGGCTTGTTGTTTTGTCATTGCTTAAAAGCTATCTTATGACTTCAGGGTGTTACTTGTTAAAACCATTCTCATTTCCAGAGACATGTTAGTTTCTGCAAAGTTGGCATTTTACATCTTTTGATTGATGATGCTTTGATTGAGTTACTGTCAGTGGCATATTTTTTCGCAGGGCGATTTCCCCTCTGCATTCAGCAAACAGGATGCCTGTCAGTGTGTCTGCAGCCTGCTGATACATGATCTGATGTTGGCAACAGTTGGAAAGAAAGACAAAAAAGGGAAAAAGAGATGGGAATTGACATCTTGTTGGAGCCGAGCAAAATGGTTGTGGTTACTATCGGGGAAAAATATTTCCTTTGTGGGAAAAAAAAATGTTTTAATGGATTCAGAAATCACAAAGAGAGCTGAGAGGACTAGCAGACTGACGGGAGATTACTGAAATCAACCCCGAGCAGCTGAGAGAGGAGATTAGAAGAAATCTTGCTGTTCTTTCAGTCTTTCTGTTTGATCACAAATGTTTATTTGCCTCTCATGATAGGCTGAAAGTGTTCAGGTATATCCCAGAAAGGAGTGCTTGTCGGTTGAGAGCTCTGCTCTCTAATTGGCTGGAGGCAACTCAGCCAGCGTGCTTTGTATTGATTCAAATATATTTCAAAGCCGTTTCTCCAAAGAGGAGGCAGGGAGAGGAGGAACGGGGGAAACTGAAAGGAGAAGGCAGAGAGGGCTTCCTGCTGTTCTCTATGGGATGTTGAAGTCGCTGAGAGGATTTTTCATGGGCTGCTCTGCTGTAAAACTTTAACTGAGCTGTAAAAAGTGTTGCAGGGTGAAAAAATGGGGATATTTCCACAGCAGCCTGTTGTATTGCCTTCCTATTTTAATAATGGCTGGTCCTCCTTTGTTGTAACATTTTAAGGCCTTATTACTATTCTTTTAAGTCATGATAAATGTCAGTAGTGGTTGTAGTAGTAGTGGTTGTCAGATGATGTGATTTTGGGCTAAATAAAAGATTTTTCATTTTATACAGTTGAAAAATGATTGAAATAAAATTTTAAAAGATGAATTACCCAGATAGACTGCTATGCTTTGACTGAATTTTAGCATTCGGTGAGGCTTCAGGAGTTGTGTTGCAGGATGAAGTGTCGGGGGCTCGTCACCTCTTCGAAACCTGGTGAAGCTACAAATGTTCTGTTTGTTTTCTTTTGTTTTACTGACCATCCTTCTAACGAACTGACTAAACACTGTTGTTGATTTGACACTGTGGAGTTTAACGGGGAGGGGGTGGCCACCAGAGTAGAAACTGACCCTACCTCGCAGTTGACCACAAAACACCACAAAGTAATGTCAAAAAGAAACATGCAAACTGTTCTACTCATGGTGCTTCTGTCTTTTTATGCAAACTGAAACTAATTTTGTCTGCCAGAAGGATTTGGGCTCATGTGACAACCATATGGTCTTTCTTTCAATCCGTACACATTGTCTATCAGTGTTCTGCATATTTGTGGGTTGTTAGAATCTGTGTGTGCTTGTCACCCACAGTGACAGCTGGCACCAGTGTGTGTCAACGCTGTGCGCTGGACACCACAGACTCCAACCACACACAGAAACCAGTGTGTTTGTGCGAGAGGAAGCCAAAGCTGTGTGCATGGAGAGGCACGCTGACAGTTGATCGACACATTTATTAGCTCTTTGTTTTTTCTGCATGTGCGCCCATAAGAATGTGGTCATTTGTCCTTGTACACAAACATAAGTGTGTCGTCGGTGTGGTTCTCTTCACAGCTCATTAACAGCTCTTGTCACTTCTGCTGCCCTCACCACCTGCAAAGCAGGTCTCTAAATGTGTGGCCCCCTGATATTATCCCTCCTGCTTTTGTCATTAATTAATGCAATGGCAAGCCACCAGAGACAATTGATGTGAGGATATCAGTCAATTAATGTTCCTGAGACCCTTTAATCCACAGTTAATGATGCTGTTGCAGAGTAATGGTTTAGCAAGTCAGACATATTATGGCACAAACCAATGGAGACTAATATGTTTTGTTAACTGAGAGGATGTTTCATTTTACTAATTGTATCATTCTCTGTACGAACAAGTCCTTTTAAACCCTTGTCTGTCTATCAGTGTGTATTTTTGCGGCATACTTAAGCATACAGAGTGTTTTCCATAGTGTCTGCCCTGACACACCCTTTCCAGGGTCCAGCCCATCCTCTACATATGTGTGCGATCCCATGCTAGCAGCTGGTGGGCACTATAAATAGTCTGGGTTGCAAAGTTCTAAAAAGAGGGGAAAAAAATATTGATTATCCAGTTAGTATAATGTTTCTAGACTAACATTTTTTTAGCCAAATGTTGAAGTTGACCAGAAAATCATTTATTAGGTTTATCTTTATATATTATTATATCTTGCCTGTTACTGCGCTGCTATTGTGATTTTGTTTGCCAAATAACTGCATCTAACTGAACAAGCTTTTTGTCTGACACCTGTTTTGACTCCTGCTGTACTTTGAGATGTCACTTTTGTGTTTTCCCTTCTAGTTTGTGTACATAAAATGCTCCTTCCCACTGCAGTAGAAAATCTTTACTGTTGTGTACAAGTTGCAAGAAGTGGAGTGTTTAGAAAGATATAAAGGATGTATGTGTGGTTTGGCTCATTGTTTAACAGATTGTCAAGACCTACTTGGTTGTCATTTGATTGCACTGGTATTATGTTGAACTTGGCACAGAAAATGTGTGTCTGTGTGAAACATCAAGCCACCAAGGCAGAATTTATTTCCTTTTTTTCCTCCGACTGTGTATACAGAATAAAGGGATCCATGCAGGATGTGTGTCTTAAAGAGGGCCAGGTGATGGATCACTGGCGGCAAGTGGGGTAATATTGTATTCCCAGACACAGAGAGAGAGACAGGTGTGGAGCGTTCTGCAGCCAGTAGATACTCTGTCTGTTAACACTGTGTTGAATGAGCACCTAGATTCCACCACAGTACTGCAGCTCAGTACATCACAGCTGCTGCTCAATGTCACTGTCTTGCTCTTGCAGAGTGGTCTTTTTAAGGCGTGACTGTTTTTCTCACTACACTCTGCATGTAGACCTGTAGTCATGAAGCTAATTGACAGTCATATTGCTCCCTGTTGTGACTCTATACGACTTGGCTGTTAGCTGGAGGCTAGCTGACTGTGTGTTTGTGTTTGCATAGTACTTACTGTAGGTTCTTAGAAATCCTCTCATCTATGATGTAGTTATGGCATCTGTTGGATGAGTCTCAGCATGACCCTTTTACCCCTCAACCCACACATATATGACACAGTCCTGCAGCAAATCTGTGCAACTTGACCTCTCTCCTTGTGTCGCTTCAACAGTATTATCCCCCCTCTGAATTTCATCTGGCCTGACCACCTGTCGTCAGCTGTATTTCACTCTGTGTCTTCGGCAGCCTATAGCCCCCCTCTCTTTCCCTCCCAGGCCAACAGAGCTTACAGTTAGCTAGAAGTAGCTATGAGAACCGATCCAAGACGCCCCTCAGGAATGAAATTTAAGACGGATCTAATTACTGTCTTCCAGGCTTGAACCAGTCCAAATCTACACCACCTGGTAATGACTTAATTCAGTCTAACAGCAAAAGTGTCACTCAGTAAACAAGTTAAATCCACGTGGAAACATCCATGATGTGTCACATTCAAATAAGAAAAGGTTGGGATGGTACGGAGGAAAAAACAACACCAGCTCAAAAGCAGCGTGTGAGCAGATCTTCCCAGTTTTGCTGTTTCAGTCATGTTTAAGATCATCACCTGCTTAAAATATTTTTCTTACCAAATAACCTGCAGTAAAATGCCACAATCCTGATGTTATTTATGTTATATGTCGCAGATCTGCAATGCAACAGTTAATCTGTTATATGTAATATTTGTTAAAGTACTTTTTTATTGCATTTTATTTTTCATATAAATTTGTGGGATAGAGTTTTGTCTGAAACAATATGTCCAACACTGTAAAGCAAGCGGAAAAAGATTTAGTCTCAGATCCTGAGCAAGAATAACAGTAAAGATGGTGTGAATTTAGAGTAGGTGTAGCATCTTTGTCAGGAAGTAGTTGAAGAATTGCACACCCTTTCCAGGAACTACTGTATTGTGTAGAAAACCTGTGGTTGGTGGATTTGGTGTGAAAATACTTGTGATTATTAGTTGTAAATATTGACATGGATTATTTGTTTATGTGTACTGCATCTACTTTTTTGACGTCATGTCTCAGGATGCAACCATCCTCTTTAACTGCCACATAAAGCTGCAAAGTTAAACACTCAAACACCTTTTCTCTCCCTTTCTTTAAGATGGTGTCCATTATGTGGAAGCCCGGTGCACCCTGCGTGTCACCATCATCACCGATGACATGTTGACCAACAGCATCACTGTCCGTCTGGAGAACATGTCCCAGGAGCGCTTCCTCTCGCCCCTGCTCAGCCTCTTCCTTGAGGGTGTGGCGGCCGTGCTCTCCACCAAACGGGAAGCCGTGTTTGTGTTCAACATCCAAAACGACACCGACGTGCAGGGCTCCATCCTCAACGTAACCTTTTCTGCGATGCAGCCCGGAGGAGCGCCGGGTAAAGGGACGTTTTTTCCGTCTGAGGAGCTGCAGGAGCAGATCTACCTCAACAGGACGTTGCTCAGGCTCATATCTTCTCAGGAGGTGACACACCAGTGAAAACTGGAATTGCTGAATAACTGTGTGATATGAATGTGACTAAACTTTGTCTTCATTCCAGGTGCTGCCATTTGATGATAACATCTGTCTGCGGGAGCCCTGTGAGAACTATATGAAGTGTGTGTCTGTGCTGAAGTTCGACAGCTCGCCTCCATTCATCGCGTCTGACACTGTTCTGTTTCGGCCCATCCATCCCATAAACGGGCTGCGGTGCCGCTGTCCGGTTGGTTTCACCGGGGATTACTGCGAGACCGAGATTGACCTCTGCTATTCAGGGCCGTGCAAGAACAACGGGAAGTGCCGCAGCCGGGAGGGCGGATACACCTGCGAGTGCCTGGAAGACTTCACAGGTAAGCTAGCCACTCTCAAATCTGCTAATATTTTCAAACTTTATCAAACAGAAATAGTCTTTCTGGTTTCAAAAATCAGGTAGCCATTCCCTCAAGTGATTTATTTCGCCTCTGACAGTGGTTTAAATAACTGGAACAAAACAGCCAAACCACTCTGGCAGGTTATAAAAGCACTCACCACCTATTGTTGTAACTTGAGGTTGACCCAGTGCAGGAAGATAAAATGTGCTTTGTATTCCCGCCTGCACACACACACACACACACACATGCACACAGTATAGCAGATTTATTGTTGTAAATAGTTTTGTAGGGGAGTGGAATGCAGGCAGCACTGGTCAGACCAGATACTTCTGGATCACTTATAAGTTAATTAGTTAAAAGTTTAATGCGTCATCATCATTTTTATTGAGAAATACTTTGATAAACCAGCTGGAGTTAATAAAAATGATGAACGATTAAACCAAACCTTCTACGCTCAACTGATCAATAATCAATGAATTGAAGGTGCTGTTATTCATAGTTTTTTTTAAAACAGTGGGGCAATGATGGTAGAATAATCTGAGAGGAATAACAAGGCAACATTTTTTATTAATACTATTTAATTCTTTCTTATCTGATCTCAAAAGTTTAAACTTTTTGTTTTTGCGGAATACTACCATGAGAATCAGTGCTGTTTGTAGATCAGCAGGTATTTTCAGGGCAAATATCCAGAATTCCAGCATTAGGTAAGAGTCAGTATACCATCTAGATCATCCATAGTCATATTGGGATGGATTTTCTTTGAATAAACCACAAAGATCAACACTGACGATTTCTCTCAATTGACAAAATGCTTTTTTAACATGTTTCAGAAACTCTTTCATTTAAAGCAGCAATGCTGAACTTGGCAGTGATGAAGCCTTCTTTGGCATCCATCTTGCATCCCGTCTCTTCTCTTAGCGCTTCCTAGTTCGATATCGGCTCTTCTATTTATTGCCCAACCCCTTTTCTCTATCTTCTTGCTTCCGCTGATAACGTCCTCCTGGGTTTCTTTGCTGAGTCAGCCATGGTGCATGCTCAGATCAGCTAGTGTGCTGATATTCAGTAGCTGGCATGTGACATGGTGCTATAAAGCAAAAACAGCTGTCACGTGATGCTCCGAGTTGGAACACAAAGTTGTGAAGTGAGGTTTCCAAGCTGCAGGATGCTGCAGGGCAACAACAGCTCCAGGAATTTATAATGAATGTCAGTGTGCCACCAAAACAAGTCAGTAGCACGAAGGTTTAAGGTTGGAAACTACTGCAGTGTTGCTTTAACTTCTTGTCCCTGTGGTGTTTCATTAACATATAAAACACTGCATGATCATGTTTAGCAGGTTAAAAAGTTAACGTGCATTAGATGTGAGTTAGATGCAGACATATCCTGCATCCCTAGTTTACATTAAAACTCTGTGTGGTGTATCCTATCCTGGAGTTATCGTACCTGCACTGTATTCATGCGGCAGATAAGCTGTGGGAAGACTTGGAAGCTTCATTGTTCCCACTGAAATCACTTTTTGAAATATTTCCCGATGTCAGTGATCTTCCTCCCATACTTCCCCCTTGTACATTTGATACCCGACTGTCTCGGCTAGGCTGTCTCTCCCTAATAGTGGGACTGTCACAACCCTCATGCCTCCCCTCCATCCGTCTCATCCAACACTCCTCTCTTTCTCTTCCTCTACTTTATCTGATGTAATTACCTGATTATACCTGCCTTTGTCACTCACAGGGCTTCTCGCCTCCTTCTCCCACCACCCATGCCCATCTTCTCCGCTAACCCATCATAGTTCCCTTCCCTCCATTTCTGTGTCCCCTCTTTGAAGGTCACAGTTCAACTCCAGATAGTCGGGGCCCATCACGGACCATTACGGCACCGATGACAGCAGGGGCCCGTTCTGTCCTCCTTGGGTTTCCTACATTACAGGGAAAAAGATCCTTATAATTCCCCCTCGCAAAAAAGGATTATATCGAGGAGAGAAGGGCCATTAGCTGGTTCCAAGCTGTGGTGTTGGGGGTCTGTGTGTGCCCTGGATGAAGAGATCTTGTCTGGATAGCAGCCTGATGCGGCACCTATAGAAACTATCACTGTCAGAAACAGGTCTGAGGAATTTAAATGAGCCACATCAGGAAGCTGGACCCAGCTCGCTAATTTTGGACAAAGCTACATCTACATGGCCATTAAAGAGGAATTTCCCATGCTGGGAATTCAACCCCTGTTTCTGAGCATTTCCTGACTGACATTTTTTTTAAGCAGTATAGCAACTTACAAAAGTCACTGCATAGAACCTTACAAAGTAAACACACTACTAAAGCATTTGAAGTTTGTTTACACTAATAAATTGACCAAAAACGGGTCATAAGTCTGCACACCAGCTTGCAAATTGGCAGGTTTCTTAGTCTCTTCCCTTCTCCATTGGATTTCTTTGTTTTTAACAAAAGCAAAACAGAAACCAACCAGGATATACTGGCAAGAGTCCGAGTGAGCAGGATGATGTGCTCTCATTCCAACATGCAACATGGCGGCTACCTGTAGATGAATTTCAAAAGTACAGTTTTTTAATGTCTTTTCAAACATGAAGTTCTTTTACAGCACTAAGCTAAATTTATATTGCATTTATGTCATCAGCAACCCCCTGTACAATCTCCTGGAGGCATCATTGTAAAGTCAACTGTTTCAATTTAAAAGGGAAAAAGAGGTTTTAAAAAAGTTTTAGGCCTCTTAATTGCAAATCAATCAATTTTCAAATAAAACTTTGTTTGAATTCTTGGTCTTCTTTCAGATTTTAGCAGCACATCTTGCTACAGCTGTGTCTGTGATATATAAAAGTATTTATGCCTAAAGTGGTCTAATTTTGGTAAGAAATATTCAAGCTAAAAGAAGCTTATAACCAGACTCAGCATTGAAATCATGTCTAGTGCTTACTGGGAAGGTGAATGTTATTCCAGGAATGGCTAATTGAAGTAGAAGTAGAAGAGCGTGAGGTGAAGTGGGTTCAGATTCAAATAAAACTACTTAGAAATAAACATGAATTCATTGAAGAGGGGAGTAAAGCTGAGAAGTATTCGGCTGATCAACCATTACTTGATGTTATCAGCATTAATTCAGCCATGGACTCATTTAATGAAGTGATGTTTGATCCTGCGTGATCTTGTTTCTTCCTGTCTTTCTTATCCTCTGTGTTTTCTCCATTCTTGGTCAAATAACTTCATAGTTTGGAGCCACACACCCTGTAAAAGACCTATAAACTTGCTTTCAGCAGTGTTGCTCATGTTTGGATAAAGACAAGAATTTCTCAAACTGCTGTTTCAACATCTTCAAAAGCAGACAGCATTGCGTTTAACCTGCAGAAATAGCGGGGAAGGCATGAGAGAGTTTTATAAATGAGCTTGACTGATAATCAAAGGCATCTTGTGCAAACAAGTAAATTCCAAACAGCTGACTTGAAGTCTGCATTGCAGTCAACAGTGAACAGCATGCTTCACAGAGAAGATAAAATGATGACAAATTGATGAGATGATATGATGTTACTGTAATTTACCTTCTACATTGTGTTGCGTGCCATCCTACATAGACAGCTTATGTATACAGAAAACTTGGTGTTGCCTTACAGTATACAGACGGGGCAGCAGAAACTGTTTTAACTAACATCCCCCGTTTTGTCATTTTTCCCTTGTAGGCGAGCACTGTGAGCTGAATGCGTCCTCAGGACGGTGTGTGCCGGGTGTGTGTAAAAATGGGGGCAAGTGTGTCAACCGGCTTGCAGGTGGTTTCATGTGCCAGTGTCCACTGGGGGAGTATGAGAAGCCCTACTGTGAGATGACCACCCGCAGCTTCCCCGGTCAGTCCTTCATCACCTTCAGAGGCCTGCGGCAAAGGTTCCACTTCACCATCTCTTTCATGTAAGATGTTTTATACTTCGCTTCTGGCCTATAATGTAAAAATGCAGTTTTTAAACGTATATTTCCTGATATGTGGCTTCTGCAGACAGAAGAAGCATAAAGTGCACAAAACAGATGCTTCATATACATTGATTGTAAAGAGTGTTTGTTTAGATAACTGTTTCCTTTCTATCAGCTCCATCCACTCTGGCTATTGTTTGTGGTTTGTGGTTGTGGCATTCCTAGCCAGAGAATCAGTGCTAAGAGGATGTTTGTTTTTTTTAACCATTCTTTGTAAACCATAACTATGAAAATAAGCAGTGTCTGAAATACCCAAACCAGCCTGTCTTGAATCCACATTCAAACCAGATTCCTTCAAATTTTGATTTGGACTTGGATTTGGTTTAAACTTGACCATGTTCTGGGGTCAAGTTCTCTTGAGCATGCCTACATATCTAAATGCACAGAGTTTCTGTCATGTGATCGGCTAATTAAAAGATGTCCTTTAACGAGCAGGTTTAGCAGGTGAACCTCACAAAGCAGCTAATTGGTGGAGCTTGTTAATGGCAGTTAAATAAGCTAATATTAGCTCAATAGCAGAAAACATGCTTCTCTTTTTTATCATATCCACATCTATCGTTTTTCCAATTTACAAAAAATGCCTCATGACTCTGAATAAAGAGCAAGATACAAGCATAATGATATTCATAAATGACCCTAGCTAAAACCCTAATGTTAGCTAAGTGGGTATGCTAATCATTGCAGCAGAAGATAGTTTAGCAAATAGGCCTACAGAAAATGTTGAAAAGTAGTATCACGTTTTAATGTATGTAGACTCATGAAATATGTAGGATTTAAAAGAGTAGGCTATTTTAACAAATACTAAAATATCATTTCAACTGTACAAGTAGGCTATCACGCATATAATCTGCAATACAAGTTGGTGAATGTTGTCCACTAATATATAACATTTTCTGAACTGCTAAAATCTCTGGTTTTCATTGTTTCCAGCAAAACTAAAAAGAAACCAGTCTAATTTTTAAAGTGTGAATTATCTATCTCACAATACTAAGATAGGGGGTTAGAAGCCACGCTTTTGCTTTTTAGCTGGACATGCTAATTTTTGCAGCTAAGAAAGCGTCGTTTGTTTCATATCACTTTAAAAGACTAAATATTCTTCAGGACTTGTTTTCATCTCAAGTATGGTGTTTCAAAGGTTATATTTATTGAAAAATGTTTCTTAAACACAAGCAAGTATACAGAGCTCGTGGAAAAATGTAAGTTAAACACGGTTGAGTTCAGTGAGCTAAAATGTGTGCTGGGGCGTGCCAAGACATGTACACAATTTCATTGTGTCTTTATTCCCTCCTCTGACTACACATCCACACACACATATAGAAGATGAATGTGAATGTGCCATTTTTTTCAAGTTTGATTCTCATTTAGTCAAACAAACTGAAATTGCTGCAGGAAACATAACCCAGTTCAAGTATTTCGCACCAAGACAGATGTTAAAGGTGAGGACAAACAAAACTTTAATAGCTTTTGTTCCCAGTAATAAATGAGGTGAGCCTCATGATGAAAATTCATCGACATCACGGTGAGAAAGGTTTGCAGCATGGTGAAAACAGGAAAGACTGCGTGATGAGTTTCCCTTATCAGTGTTTGGTTACAGCGATCCCGACTTCCTGCCTTCCTGGCCTCGCTGGCATCTGTCGGCTGACTCTTGTGCCCTCACCTTATACTCCAAACACTGGCACAAGCAACCACACATCTGATCTTTGTACCAGTGTAGGAGACACATTAATAGGTGATGCCTAGTGGGTACTACTCATACAACTTTTAAGGCAGGGAAATGGTTTCCTCTAAGCAGCACACATCCTTTTACACACTTTCCTTGGCAAGCGACGTTTCCTCAGCAGCTCCTCAGTCTGTTATCATAAAGCTATCTACAAGGTCTTCAACCTCTCAGTTCTGGTCTGTTTGAGTTGGGAAGGTGCTCAGAACTGTGAGAGGAAACGTGAGCGTAGAGCAATAAAAAGCAGGCAAAGTTCATTCAGTCTTTTCAATGACACAAATCTGAATGTTTGTTATTTTGGTTCAAGTGTGACTTTTATCAACTAAAACATCTGTAATCCGTGTGTCTCTGCAGGTTCGCTACAAGAGAAAGGAACGCTCTGCTGCTCTACAACGGCAGGTTCAATGAGAAACATGACTTCATTGCCTTGGAGATCATCGATGAACAGATTCAGCTAACTTTTTCCGGAGGTTAGGTCCTGTATTAAGTATTTGCTTTCCTGTGTATGCCTTTACCACATGAAGTAACTTTGAGCCGCATTGCAAGTGGATTACTTCATTTATCTTGTGCCTTTCACAAAGACCTGGTTAAATAATTCTTATCAGTGTGTGCTTTCTTTGATGAGGGTATGTTATGTGCGAGTGCAAGTATCCAAATGTACCAGTTTAAACATGATCATTCATGCATATGCAGTCATGAGAAAAAGAAAGCTTATACTCCTATAAAAATCCTATCCAGCTAATGAAATTAAGAAACACAATAAAAGTTAAAGTTCATTACACTGCAACTGGAAAAAGACTGAACAGGTATGGCTTGTTTGGAAGGTTTGCCAGAGGAAAACTCTTCTCTCTAAAAATAAGCATGGGGGCGTTTGGCTTAGGTTTGCAAAGTTGAATCTGAATTAACCACAAAACATAAAAAAAAAAAAAAAGTCCTCCTGAGTGTTTTTTACATGCTTTGTCTGCATTTTAGCTTTGTTTTTTGCAAAATAGATTATATAGTTTGTTCTGAGGTTGTTTATCTAATGTGAAAAAATGTGGCAAGGACGTAAAATCCTTAGCATAAAAAGAGTGAATTTTCTCTTTTTTGATATGACTGCTTGAATATCTCTCTGTATGAAGGTAAGAGGGATAGATGTGTTTTACTTTTGTGAAAGCAGCTGCCAGACTGATTAAGGATAGCCCAGCCATTTAAAGGAGAACTCAGTAACTTTTTTACCTCAATAAATGCTTTTCAAAATCCCTGTGGGGTTAAACAAAGTGTTTATGGAGCGATTTGATGTTTCCCCCCCTCCCGCCGGTGTCTCTGGCCTGTGAGCAGCACTTACAAGTCTGCCTGAGTCGACCCGACACAGAGCTTACGACAACAGAAACCGCTGTACGGCACTCAGGTCCCCTATCTACCGAGCTGCTTCTAGCGCTGATTTGAACCAGACTACCGGCGCTGATTAGAAGAAAACATTTCTTTAGCGTCCCACCACCTAAACACCGACTCCTGGCTCTCATAACCAACTCTTTGCTGGACCAGAGTTGTACCCGCAAATTGCGGGTTAACCGTCCCGCTGCAGGAGGGACAGGACTCTGCTTTGAGCAGAGGGAGACGAGCTGCTGCCACCAACGAAGCAAAGTAGCATCAACAAGCTAGTAAAAGCTTAGAAATATATCCAGGGATCAAAATAGAGGAAAGACAGGTAGAGAAGCCGTCTGTGTGCTGCGGGGGTGTAGGGGGTTACGAACTTTACAACAGTAAGAGGACGCCACTAGGGGGAGCCCCAAGCTGAAGTTACTGAGTTCTGCTTTAAGTCACAAAAATCCCTCTACAACACACAGTCGCTAAATCCTACAAGCAGAGTAACAGAGTTAAACACTGATAAATAAATGCTTTTCAAAGCATTCATTCACGCTAAAATATCAACATGCATACTCACTTGTGCAATCCCACACACGCCCTCAGTCATTGTTAAAACTGGCAAAGGCTGAATTGCAGATCAAACACACATTCTTAGGGGTGGCTACTGTTGTTTTCAGACTTGGGCCACTTTCCCATGGCACCATACAGGGAGGAATCCAGTTTAATATGATTATGTTGGGCGAAGCTGGTTTGGGACAGATGCCAACTCCTGGTGCCCTACTTCAAAACTGTAGAAAGACTTAATACATGATTCATCAAATGCACTACTCTTAGCTTAATTCAGCTTTTCTTTTTCCTTTGTTGCATCTGCAAGGTAGAAAGACACAGAGACACTACTAGTCAGTGTTGGACTGGTGTTTGCTGATTTCAAGCGCAACAAATTTTTCTGCAAGCTGCTCCTGCCTTTGCCAAACAGAGAAAACCCTAAGTAAATCTGACGCTGTGCTCTACAATCCCCTCACTGGGAGCCATTAATACTACAGATTGATGCAGCCTTTCTCAGCAGCTGATTGATGTGCATGTTAAGATAATTTACCTTAAAAGGTAACTTATGAATAGTGCTAGTAGTGTTAAGATAAGAATTTATAAACTCCCCTCATCTTATTTTATTATTGTATTATCCATGAAAAGTGAAATTCAGGGATATTCTTGCATGTTTACCCTTTACTTATTGTAAAAAGCTGTTATAGGATTAAAGCAAAATAAAGTTTTACTTGATCTCTTCACAATGTGGCTACATGACAGAGCTGGCACATAGCTGACGAGATGGTTCCAAGTTTGTAGCAAAAATAGCCAGTTTTCCTGATTCTAAAGAGCAAACTTTGATGACATCAGCTGGGGTGTAATTTTCTGCAGAGCTTCTTCCTTCATCATAACGGTTTCGTTATGGAAACACCAACAGCTTTGTTTGACAGAATTAAGTAAAAGTTGCATCTATGCCTCCACCCCCTCCGTCTCACATCTCAGCATCTCCTCATCTTTATTTCTACTTTGATTTTTCATCCAGGTGAGCGAAAAACCACAGTGTCTCCATACATCCCAGGTGGGGTCAGTGATGGCCAGTGGCACACCGTCCAGCTCCATTACTACAACAAGGTAAGCAATGTAATCACCTGACTCCCTCGGTGCGTCTCATCCTTCTATTCTTCCCTTAAAACTGAGTATTTTCTCCTGTACTACCAGCAAACAGAAGATGGGGTTAGCTACATGTTGACTTGTATGAGTTTTGCTTTGCAGATTTTGCAGTATTATTATAAAGAAGTGTAATTTATCAAAGATGCACAGTTCATATTATCTATGATCATTCTCTTATCATTTAGTGCTGATAGTGGGTGAGTTGAGGAGCTGTATTGTGGGAGTTGAGTGTGTGAAATGTGGTTTTGTTTGAAGTTACCAAAACAACTGACCTTGACTGCTGAGTCGTAAGATTATCTTAAAAGAGAAGGTTTGACTCTGCCTCTGTCAATTAGCTGACTTTCTGTGAGAGAAGCACTGGCGCCTCGCTTCAGCTTTAGGGGTCAGACATTCATTAACTGTATTCTCCCTCTGGATAACCAAATGTTTGCAGTCAAGTGTTTACTGCTTTCGCTTTCAGCCTGGATACATGATTATAAGACATTTAAGTTAGTCTGAAAAGATTTTCTAAGATGTTCTCACGATGATCTTTTTCCTTCATTCAGTCAGAGAAGATGCAGCGATTATTGTAAAACCTTGCTCAGGTATCATCTTCGGCTTCAGTATTATATTATAGAGGCGTACATTGCAGTCGGTAGGTGGTATTATTTTCCAGCAAACTTCCACAGCCTACAGGTATTGTCCTTATAACATTAAACCAGACAGGAAATAAGATAAGACTATCCTTCAGAGGATGCACACGCTATTGTACGGTGTCTGACTGTTTATGTTATTTAATCATCTGTGCTTGCATTTGGGACTTTTTGTCGAAGAAGGCTTACATCAGTTTGATCATTGATAAGAAATGGCAATATTATGGGTAGGTAACATGACTTATATGGCGAGTCGATATACTTTACATAGTTAATGATCAGTTTCACTCATTTACAGCCAAAAAACATTAAACTTTCAGTCTTTCTTACGTGACGTCAGTATTTTCAACCGTCACGAGACACTATGTGTTAGATGATTTGCAAAAAAGTACGCATGTGCTTTGCTAGGCTTTTACAGCAGACCTCAATACTACTTTTCATGCCTTTTCTCTCCTCTTTCCTTTCTGTTCCCTCCATTATGTGACGCTGAAAGCTGCAGCATCACTGGTCCGACCCCAGAAACACAGCATCATGTTTCAGCAGCACCTGTCTTTTGCAGTGTATTAAAGAGAACACTCGTGTTCTTGGTCTAACACCCACCTACAATGCACACCTTCTCACATTTCACAGGTTGTTCGCCTCTTTCTTGTGTCTTTCAGGGAGCCCATAGCATACTCTGTCGCCTTGACAGGGAAGTATTCATTAAAGGTGATGAATCAGGCTGCTGTACTTTACCATGTTCGCTGCAGGGTTGCATCAGTATCTATTGTTTGAGGTACATTTAGGCTGTGTCCCTCTCTTCAAATTCTAAACAACATAATGATGCCACAGAGACAATGGTTTATACCTGCCTTAGTGCTGCTGCAAGGCCTCCGACTACTGGTGGTATTATGTACAGGATACAGCTTGTTGGCACTGAAGACTTCTTTGTTTTGTTTTGTCTATTGGGCTGTCAAGGGTTTGTAAGAACATCACCGTGGAAACGAGAGATTAATTGCTGCATTCTAAGAGATTTCCTGCTTCACTCCTGTTCTGTGCAGTTAGTTTCTCCTATTTATATAGCTGTACTGATCTTATAGGCTTACCTTCTTCTGCTCTGACATGCACACACAAGCAGTCTGCACACAAAAACACACTTGTATTACACTAGCATTATCATTGCATCCTGGTGTTATTGGTGTGTAAAGCAGTAGGTGGGTGCGTTCCACCAAGTCAGTCTTAATATGGAGCAGTGATTTGTAGAGCGGGTGCCACATTCCTTTAAATTAGCCCAAGGCCGACTGTGCTGACATGGGGTCAGCTTTTGTTTTTTTTCCTTTTTTTGCTTTATGAGCTGAATGATCAGAAGTCAGATTGACTGATGGTAATTTAATCCTGCATCAGTTGCTGGAGGGATTAGTGGAAATGTATCTGGCAGAAAGCAGTAATGTTCTCACAATGGATTAGGTGTGTTGACATGAGAATGCACGGACATGAATGAAGGGGCACATATGTGTGCTGCGCATGAAAAGACACTTGCTCTTAGATTTACACAGAGACATTTGTCTGTAGGCAGGATTGCTTTCATAGCCCAGAGAGATGAGGCAGATGATCACAGCCCTATTCTGCAGGTATGATGTAATCCACATTCATGTCATGTTAACTGGTAGTTTTTAGGCTGTCAAGTTGGTTAAAAAGCTAGTTTAGTCAAAATGGGTACTACAGATTGTGAAAGATAAGTTATTGAAACTAAGATCAAACTTTGAATTGCAGAAGCGTCGTCATGAAGAAATCTGCGTGCATACGAGGACACGAGTGTGTGGAATTCGGTTGAATAAGCACACCAGGCCGTTAGGTGGTGCTGTGATAGAACTCCACCATGTCCGAGCGCATGTGTACCATCTACCTTCGATCCGCTGGGTTTACGCACATTATGTAAATTGTTGTTTTTCCTGTTTGTGTGTGAAGTCAACGCGCATGCGACATGAGCATGGCGTAAGCAGGTCCACTATCATTTTTGTGTTTTGGACCGTGCAGACGAGAACACAACAGCATCGCGTCTTCAGGAATTCCACTTTGGAATGACTCTTTAGATTTTTGCATCTTCAACCCAGAACAACACCGTTGCCGTGTGAACGAAAGGCACTTCCGATTAAATACTTTGACATTTTTACCCACAATCGTCCTCGTGTGAACGGCCCCTCAAATAATCCAGACAAACATGTGACAATGTTCAGCTTCTTGATGCTGCAAAGTACCAGATAACCAGCTTGCATTCCATTATCTTTGAAAATTTGTGTTATTTTGCTGGCATGTCCTATTTGGAATACTACAATAAGTAAATACAGTCAAACCATAAATACCAGTTTGTTTTGGTTCAGTAGTTATTTTTTAATTGTTTTTGTTTGTAGCTGGAGATGCTTGTGACCTTCTACATTCCCAAGTAATCTGTGCAATTTAATCCAAAGTTGATCACCTCCCACAAGCCCCAGTGACTGTTTAACGGTCCTAACGACACACTCACGCACTGCACACATGCAAGCAGAGACGGTGATTTATTGTGTCAGATGATTAGGTGGGTGAAGTTGCACAGGGTTTTATAAGTGCCCCCTTTTAAAGCTGTGGCGGCTGTCCTCACAAATATGACGGTGCCTCTTTTAAAAAGACAGAGGTCGAAGGTCAGGGAAGGGTTGGCATGACAATTGCCATGGGGTAGCCATTGTTGCATTGATCAAGGTTGATTGGAAAGCTTTGTGTATGTGTGTGTGTGTATGTGTGTGTGTTTGCCACTGTGTTTAGCAGACAAGTCAAGAGTGTATTTGTGAATCTTTACACTGCTTTTAGAAATGCTGCACAACAGAAATGAAAGGAGAGACATTTTTTAAGTTCCACAGAGTAATGTCTCAAGGACAGCGAGGTGTGTCAGCAAACTAAATCCAAACAGGATACACAGACACACTAAGACAGTTTAAAGAGTGTAAAGGGTATTCCTGAAGCAGCAGGAGGTTTCGTCTTGGGTTTTGATGTGTTGTTTGATGTGCTACAGGAAATGACATCTTTTGTTGTAGGAAATGATGTCATTTAGCAGGACGCATGGCAGGATGTCAGTTGTTTCATAGTTGTCTGCCAAGTCACCTGCATGGGTTTTTGCACTGACTATAATCTCAGCATCACAAAAATCAACATTTAGAAAAAAACTTGAGCCTAAACTAACCAGATTATTTATCTTTGACCTTGGTGTTTACAGTTTAAAGAAAAATCTTAACTCGGGATCTTAACTTTAGGTAGCTTTTCAGCTTGCTTTCAAACAAATAACAAACTTTGTTTTGCCAGTAATAACTTGGAAATATAGCATACAGAATATAATGTGCAGCATGCATGCAGAAATAAGTTTAAGTTTTGCTCCTCTGGTTCATTGTGCACTGAGATTTTTTGGCTTGCAGCTGTTGCTGATGAAAATTTTAAATTTACTGAGAAGTTACACATCGATATTGTTTCCTTTTTCTAAATCAAATAAATAAATAAAACTTAGAAATATAAGTCGCATAATTTCAGTGTTTGGCTTGTTTAATGTGAAAATGGAGAATGAAAGACCTACAACTTTTTTCACTCAAAGATTTCCAACTTTAGCTGTTCATATATTCATGCAGTCATTGACATAAAATGAACATCGTGTAAAACCAAAGCTATAAATAACATATAATCCATCCACACAATTCCAAATTTAGCAAAGAAAAGCTGCAAAAATAGCTGCATGTGTGTTTGCTGTGTGCTGCTTTTCAGGCCTGAAGTTAAACATGTTAATAGTGTCATGCTGGATAATGTGTGCTGTGATATTTGCAGAGAGAGTGTGTAGACAACATTCCCAGACAGGCTTAGTTGGCTCTTATCACCAGCAAGTACCGAAAGCTCACTCGTTTCTGCCTCTGCTGTTCTTCACCAGGGCCTCACTGGCGCTGTTTACATAGCACAGCTTTCATCATCAGGACATACGTGCAAATTGTTTCACAGCATAGTGTGACATACTTTTTAATGTACTCTGAGTATATTTTTGCATTCCAACTTCGCTGTGTCTGTAACTCAGCCGCTCAGCTGCATCTTGAGACCTGTCACTCAAATAAGTAGCAGCAGGAACATTTGAGATAACTTTTGCAAGTTTTTCAGTGATATTCTGAAAACTTGACCGTATTTTGTGTACCTCAATGCTGCAGAATACGGATTGTATTCTACATACAATCAAGTGAAACCCTGCAGATGCAGCTAGCGGATTTCTGATTTTATGTTTGCTAACTTTTAAGCTAAAGGAATATTTTTAACAGTTTACCTACAGTATTCCTCATTAAGAATTGATTCAGTCTTGATTTAAAGTCAAATACTTTTAAGTAGAGGCCTGATTTACTAACAGGAACAGAACATCAATGGAATAAACAATTAACTAATGAAGACGGAAGCTGAGGGGGAGAAGTTAAAGGACTGTAAAATGCAGCGACAGCGAGATGTGGTCAGCACAGAGCAGGCAGGATAAATGAGCAGTGCATTAGTTATAGAGTGTGCTAATTGAGAGAGACAAACTAAAGACAAGTGGACAGAAAGGGGCTTGTGTCTGGTGCGAATTTGGAATTTTGCTTTTTTTAATGCAGAAAATGTGGATAACTAATACATATGACACTCAAAGCCACATGTCTTACAAGTGGGTTGTAATGATAAATTTTGCAAGTGTGAATAAATCCAGCCAAAACCAGCTTTTGACTGAGTGTGCTCTAAAATAAACGGGCTCTTATCCTCGATGTGTTTCTTTGCTGATGTTTCAGAATGTATTTGGTTCACAGGATGAGTAGGCTATTACACCCACACACTCACAGTGTTTACACGTGGGGTCACTATAGATCAAAATATACTCTTATAAACCTGAAAGTGGCTTTTGAGTTGTCATTCCTCCTCTTTTGTTGTAGTTTTATTGCCAGTGCATGTGGCTTTCCTGGGTGGTCATGATACGATTGAGGGAGAGATGAAGTCCTTATTTGGTGTCATTGGCACACAAATTTTACCAGCTCTATGTGTGTGTGAGAAAGAGAAGACGGACTGCAACGTGATGGGCTCCTGCACAGACACGGGTGTTTTCTCTGCTGAGTGCTTTTCAGAAAGGTTAAGTATTTATTTTTTTTTTAGGCGAAGCTTCAGACTCGGCGTTCCCCAGCAGGGTGTGTTTTCAGAGGAAGAGGCCATGTTGTTCTTTGTTCTTCTTGACGTGGGTTTCACACACCTCAGACAGTTAAGGTTATCATTACATAAACACAGGCTGTAGTTTTAACTACCAGGGGCTACTATTTTACTTGTAACACATTAAGCAGTCTGGCTGTTTAAACAGTGTGAACGTTTTATGAGAGGAGAAATCACTAATAAGCATCAGCGCTGTGGCGTGTCAACATGCTCACAAACCCATCTTTCGTGTAACTACCTTCAACACATACTGGCAAGATTTTGGGGCTTTTGCATGCTTGTGCCACCAGGAATGCCCCCCCCTGTTTTTTTCCTGCTGTAAATTTCACCTGCACTTCACACAGCTTTGTGTTTCCCAGTGTCCCATAAATCTGTTGGAGATACTTTTGTCCAAAGGCGTCGGTGCGTGAGTTGCAGCCTATTGTGCAAGGTGGTGGGAGAGGTGTTTTTGAAGTAGGGAAAGAGGAAATTATGTTTTGCCTTGGATGTCGTTATTGTTGGAAGACTGGCTGGCTGGTGGCAGACGTAACCACAGACACTTGACCGTGCATGATGTGGATATGCTGTATAATGGTGTGTTCAAACACATATAGCCATGGACATGCAGACATCCAAACACAATGCACTTGCAGGTTGGAAGAGCGTGTTTTTCAGATCTCTTAAACTGGAGCGACGGTCAGTTCACATAAATAAATGTGCATAAATACTCTGCGTATGCTGTAGTGATGTGGCTTGGTTGTGGGCAGCAGGTCTAATGCGGTGTCTTTCTCTCTCACGGTGTCTCTCTCCCAGGACGGGGGGAGTCTGGTGGACTCCAGTGGGGGTCTGCGTGTCCCGCTTTATACCGCCTGGCTGGAGCTCGATCAGAAGGAGGTAACCTCTGACCTCTAGCCTAGTCATTGGTGCTTTCGTTCTGTCTCTAGACTAGCTCAAATGTACGCACTCACTTAAGATACACAAAGTTAACTTGGTGTCTAAAGCATGGGTGTTAGAGGCTTGATGGTCTGGAAGGATGCGGTAGTAGATGGTGTGGGTTTTAGTTTGTCTGTTTGACTCTAAAGGGTTTTGTGGACTTGGCTCCTGTGGAACCTGACTTTCTTCTGGCTCTTAGAGGTAGGACACAATGTGACGCTTTTGGCCCTCTTTCCCCAAAACCCACATGCATGTAATGACTTTTTTCCAAGCCCTGTGGAGCTCTATTGCTTTAAATAGGTGAAGTCTGTTGCATTATTTAGGCCTTTTTAAACGATAAAATGTTTACATCTTTGTTTGCAAGGAGGCATGGCATCTATCTGCATCCATCGCAGTTCATGCAGAGTAAAAATTTGGAGTATCGAACCAAGACAGATGGACTTGTGTGCAGTCTTTCAAATGCCAAATGGCACATAACCCCTTGGATATCATATAATTTAAAATGTATGTCAAATAAATGTGGAAAGTTCAAGAGGAGAAATGAACAACAACTGATTTAAAGGACAAAGCACCAGAAGTGAAAGAAGCAGCGAAGGTGAACAGCTCAGACAGCAGCTGCAGGGGACGATATTAAGTCTCAGCCTCTGTCCACCACACAGTAGATCTCTGGTTTTCAACTTTTAATGGGTAAAAAACACACCACGTGATAAAAGATTTTTGTATGTCAAAGCATAACTCCACAATACTACTGCTCGTTAACTCAGCTGGGTACATCTTTTTCAATGAAATGATAAACTGGAATTGAATTAAAAAATTCTTTATCGATCCCCTGAGGGGAATTATAATGTATTATAAGATTATTAGATTAAATTATACAATAATTTAAAGCAGAACTCTTCAGCTGTGGTGCTCAGGGACCTTTTTTTCCCCCTTTTTATGCTTCCTGATTATCATCTGGCTCAGATTAATGAGTTATTTACAGGCTTATGCATAACTTGAGGACAAGCTGCTGAGGAAATCCATTTAATTTGAACCAAGTGTGTTAGAACAGGGAAACATGTAAAACCTGCAAGACACTGGACCCCAAGAACCGAAGTTAGAGAACCCTGGAATTAAGGTACAAAAGTTGGCCTTCCATCTTTTAATTGCCTCAGCCTGGTTTCACCGTGCAGAGCTCTTTCTTTCCTCAGAAAGCATTAATGATTCAGACTTAGTTCTCAAACTGGAGGAAAATTTTTCTCGTTGAGTATCTATTGTTGAGCACATTTTGGTTGCACCGCTTCTCCACACCGCTTCTCCACACACCTGAATCAAATGAATGGCTCGTTAGCAGGCCTCTGCAGAGCTGAATGACATTTGCATGAGGAAATTAGCTATTTGATTCAGGTGTGTTGGGGAGGATATGTTCAAAAAATTGTTGGATAGTAGCTCTCGAGGACCGGACTTGGGCACCCCTGATCTAAATGATATGAGATGAAACATCTCTCTTTGCTGGTGTAGATGCAGAAAAGGACACAGTCTTTTTTCCTCATCTGTCAGCTTTCATCAACTTCCCCCTTTGACGTTTGCTCAGGTGAAATAAACATGTCTGAGCCTTGGCAGGCAGGCAGGTAGGTAGGTAGCCACTCAGTGAGCAATGATCTCGTGTTATTTGGCAGGAGACTGGCGGGCTGAAGCGCTGACTCTGACAGGGCGGATTAACAACACTCAGCATTCGTCAGAGATGTCTTTCGTAATGACTTGAAATGGTACACATCTCACAAGATGCTCCATCTTCTCCGATTGTTTCTGTGTATATTTTTCATTTTCAGGGAAGTTTATTTTATTCAATACCTGTGTGTGAATTTAACTTTCAGACTGAATAAGTCACAAGCCTGTAGGAACAGTAAATGTGCGCAGTGTAGTGTACTGTAGTTACTTTAGACTGCCTTCACATGAAGGAACGCAACTGTCTTCAATTTATACACTTCTTCCTAATGCTCCTGTGATGTCAGAGTTTGTGATGCAGAATACAAGTTTATTCATTTTGGTGGGAGAGAAAAAGAGGGATGAAAAATCCCTGAGAATGTTTAGGTTAACTCTAAAAAGAAGAAACCTCAATATAGTTTAACCTTTTAAAACTTGAAGTTCCCCAATTTTGGGGTTTTAAAAAAACAGGTGGTAAAAGGCCATTTTGGAGACCTTGCCTGCACTGTCATTAGAACCTAATTTTTTCACCTTCGCAAAGATGATGCTCACACATTGTGCTATGATGTGAAAGCTATTCAGAGCTGCAGCTGCATCATTCCAAAGGGAAATTTATATTCTTTCTGAAGGTGTTTGTTTTGTTGTTTCCATTTGTGCTATCTGCCATCTTCATTTATTCATTACCAGTGACACATATTTACTAATCCTAACAAATCTCACAGGTGCTCTCTTTATTATGATACCAACAATATTCAAATAGACCTTTTGGTTGCAGAAATATACTTATTGCATTATAGATATGCACTTTTCAAGCTTAAAAAATAGACACGGAGCTCGACAGGCTGAAACAGCATTCCTCTCTTGGCATTAAAAGTTTATTTTCCCTCCTCCTTGTCTTCATCCTCTCTCATTTTTCTGGCTCCTGATTCTTCTCTTTTATCTTTCAACGCTTATGTATCTCTTATCTCTTATCTCTTTTATTACGCCCATCAGATTGTGGCTTTAATGCACTAAATTTACTGCTGAACATTTGCATGGGGCCTTGTTATCTTTAATTGTTTCACTGCTGTGTCCACAAAATGATCAGACAGACATACATATTTAGATGAATAACAATTCCTGCCATTGCCAACATGTGATTGTGTGTTAGCAAGCCAAAAGCAATTTCTAGAAGGGAATATTCCAGTTCAGCTTAGAAATGCAACAGCTATGTAAACATAAATTGTAAGGTGTGTGATTTAAAGAGTTTTATTGGGTAAAATGAGTCAGAGTGTGTAATATCTCTTTAATAAGTAGTGGAAAATCATCATCAATCAGAGCTGATGTTGAGATACAGGTGTGTGCGGGGGGAATTTTCTCAATCCGTTCCAAAAGGGATACAATTACTCATACCTCAGTTTGTGTGTCATCAAAGCATTTGTCTTTCTTCTTGAAAGCAACACGACAGCAGTGGCCGCCGTCCGTCTGTTATACTGAGAGGCAGAGGTGCGATGTCACAAGGGAGGCAGCAGTAACATATAGGCTTTAACACAGGATGTCATGGTATTGTAAGGCCTACAAAAACTGACTGTGTGTGTGTGTGTGTGTGTGTGTGTGTGTATGTTTGAATAATTTAGACTTCTAGGTTTACATAGCCAGAAGGCAGATGAAGTAATGTGGACATGACAGAGTTTGTTGCTGATAGCAAAAAGGAGGGAGACACTAGTTTTTGCATGACGGGGCCAAAAATCAATCAAGTACACACATGCACACAAACTCCAACACAAAGACACACATGCATAGATTTTTATGGAGAAAAGAGATTTTGTGATGCATCCCTCTTTAAAAGTAAAAAAAAAAATCTGCATTTTAATTTGTATTGTGGCAGCATTAAAACTCAGTACTGTAACTCGAACTTGATCATAAAAAAAGAGCTTTGGTCTCCGTGTGTTTTTGGTATTTCTCAGTTTAACTCTGGGGAATAATTTGCACACGTGTGACACAAAGCTGCAAAAGTTTGTGTTTCCCAATCCTCATCAAGTGTAATTTTCATCCCAGTCTGGGAGCAACAATGGAACTTCCGCTGGTGAAGACGGATAGAGCGAACGACTGTGCAACCTTTTTCCTTAATGATCAAAATGAACTGTGCGGCCGTCTGCAGCTCTGCTAGCCACTTCCTGCATCCCCCACACACACACAAATGCAAGCATGCCTTTTGCTTACTCAAAATCCACACTCAAACACATTCTGCAGACATCCTTCCCATCCCTCCACACACACACAGCCACTCCATCTATCCCACCCACTATATGCACACTCACACACACCCATACACTTCCTTGTCATTAAGCTGTTAAACTGTGTTTTGCATGTAACTGAGTCTGTTTTTATCCTGCTGCAGGCCTGGTTAAGCTGTCATGTTAGCTTTGACAAGCATAGAGGTGTGTACGTGTGTGTATGTGCCTGGGTGTGCCTTTGTTCTTTGCTCATAGAAATTTCTGTGATTTTGTCGTGCATGTACATATGTGGTCTTGCAGCCATGCCACTTGTGTCTTCTGCAGTCTTTGTCTTTGTGGCAAGCTGTGTAGATGTATTGTGTTGTCATGACTGCAGCAAGCCTGTCGTCCCTGGAGACGACACCTCAGAGAGAGGGAATCTTCAACAGCCCCAAGTCAGGCAGAGGGTGAATAAAGGACTCTCATGGGGCCCCTTAAAGTGAGGGCCATGTGTAATTTTAAACAAGGGGGAGCAGAAATGTCACTGTTACTCTTTACACCTCTAATAATCATATCAGTGAACAGACACTCAACTAACAATGATTTCACCCATTAATTTGCACTTAAATAAATAAGGAAAAAAAAACTTAAAACAAGAAACAAATTTGCTTTAATTTGGCTTAAAAAAAATATTAAATTGAGATGTTCTGTTGTTCAAAGCATTAATTTAATGGCTTTTTAAATATTACATTCACACATATGAGTACATAAACATCCACATTACAGACATGCACTACATATATGAACAGTAGTTTAGCACAGAGTGTGTGTGCATGTGTGTGAGTCTATAAACTATCACCACATGTAGCAGCTGCTCTGACAATTTGCGGGTCCATTATGTTCAAGATCTGGGTGTTTCTATCTCCCTCGCTGCTGTTTTACTTCTCGTCTTTCTGTCTTTATCTCATCTTTCTGCTTGACTGGACCAAAGAGAGATAAGGCTGCAATCAGAGTTTCTACAAAATCAGCCAGACTACCTTTAGTTGTCCTTGAAAGCAGTTTACACACCATCATCACACTCTCTTTTGTTTGCTTTCCCTCTGCTTCCTGATTTATTTCCATCAGTGCCTTTTTTTCCTTTACTATATTAACCATGGTAGTTACAGACAGAAACAAAAACAGTTTTTTTTTTCTTTTTCCTGCTTGACTTAAGAGTACAGTATGTCTGCGAAATATGGCCACTGTAAAGTTTCAATAAAGATCCAGATGGAGGTTCTAAGGGCAAATATTCCCGGCTGGGTTTTTTTTCTCCCCCTTTTAATCTGATTTTAGAGGAATTTGATCCTTCTCAGAAGCAGTTTTATTTCACTACATGCCACAGTAATATACTTACATTTGTGTGCAGTCAGACTGCACCATTTCTAAATTATGTCTCAGTTCTGGAAATAGATGTTTCCTCTCTCCTCATTACTTCATGTTTTAGTGCTTCCACTCCAACTTTAAATGGAAGTGGACTGTATTTATATCCCAAGTTTCTGGTCTTGTTGGTTGTGTAAAGCACTTTCACACCACAAGCCACATTTACCCGTTCACACACATGCAGCACTACTTAGTTTAACCTATACTTTGCTTATGCTCACCTCACACACACAGTCACTCACTGATTAACACAATGGAGGCAGCTTGGAGTTCAGTGTCCTGCCCAAGGACAAACATGCGGTCTGTGGTCTTTTAAACAATTTGGTTATTGTGTTTAGGATTTTTTTAAAAATCAAATGTTTCCTTCTATTCCAGGTTGCAAGTTCTGCTGCTTTGGAAACATTTTTTCAGACCTTCTTGCAACAGTCAGAAATCAGTTAAAGCATTTAATTCTGATTAAAGAATTTCACCACATTCATCTTGTTTTATTTATTTTATTACCAAGTCGTGTTACTTCAGCTGTATGATGTCAGAATGGATGCTGTGGGTTGGGGTTAACCACTCACAGACACCTGAAAAGAAGGTTGCCTGGTTTCTGGTGACACAGTTAAGAATAATCTGGGCGCATACTAGAGGTTAACTATAGGTTTCTGGCACATACAGCTCTACTGTGTGTTTATAGGTGTGGAAAGTGTGTGTGCTGGAACATGAGCATACTTTAATTCACTTTTTAAAGTACAGCATAAATTATTCTCATTATTAGTGGTATTAAGTATTATATCTTGACATTGCATTGTTGTACTCTACTGTCAGTTCTGGACTGTTAACGTCATTGCATACATCTTTTTTTTTTACTTTAGAGAAATTGCTTTTGCCGTTTTATTTACATTTACGTGATGTCTAAGGACAAAGTGAATGACCAGTTAATGAAAAATTAATCAGGATTTAGCAGCGGAATTGAAATCACAGCCTTTTAAATTTTTTAACAAGTATTTTGACTTGAATCTGTTAACTATAAGTCCCATGGATCATGTACAATGACAACAAATTGACTGTTGATGTTTATCTTATATTTATTACTGTATTTATAATGCTGTCTTTCTCAAACCACAGCTGCTGTTTTTAGCTCATGAGAGATTGAAGTATGTAAGGGATTGCTCCTTAGCCACACCTCGCGTATCTGTTGCCTCTGACAGAGCTCAGCTGTTTATCTGTGCGTCTGTTTGATTCTGCTTGTGTGATTCTGAGGGGTAAGAGAAGAAGAATCAAGACCATCTAAATGAGATTAGACCTGTAAGTGAAAGAAAACAGCAGCAGTGTCTGTTGTGATGTACATCCTGTTCATCTAATGGAAAGTGTGAAAGCGTTTTCAGTGGAGTAGATGAAAATGAGGCTAGTTGAAGGGAGTGGCAGGAAAACTACAATAAAACTCCCTGTGGGTTAGAAACTATGCCCGGACTGGAGCCCACCTGGGCCAAAATAACAGACAGTGCACCCCTCTGTTGCTCTCGCCTGGCATGCGCACCACTTTCTCTTTTGTTTGTGAGTTTTCTGCTCCGTCCACTTCCTTGCTTTTGTCTGTTGTTCTTTTTTTATTTTTCGCCCCGTTCTTTTTCTCCTCCTTTGTTTGCCGAGTCTCTGCCCCACCAGTATCTCATTACTCTAATCCTATTTTTGTTAGAAATAAACACATGCACACACACATTGTTTTCCTATCCATGCCTCGTTTCTCTCCTCACTTGGTCCTTTATATTCTTTCTCCCAAACTCACATGCAGTTGGAACGCAGATTATGTAGCCGACATTAAATGTTGAATTTAGCGACTAGAAAAAAGTATTTTAGTCTTTAGTTTTTCACACGAAGCTGCACTGACTTGCTTTAACAGCAGTGTGAAAGATCTCGCTAGGCAAGGCTTATCTGGTCAACCTTAAACAGCCCAGGTGTTTTATATAAATACAGCAGTGGGAGAAAGCAGAAAACTGAAAATAAAATGTGATAATTGTAATTTCTACATAAGAAAGACATTTCAACTTCATTATCCACAAATATTATTTTAATCAAACTTTATTTCTTGTTCCAAACCAACATTATTAAGTAGATGCTCCATCGAACTTCGGCCTCAGGTTAAGTATTAGAGAGACTAAAGCGATTTGGTGGCCTGATTTTCTAAGCCGATCCACATTTTCTCTGATCAACATTTGTCGGTCACAAACCTTGATGGAGGAATTAGCCTACTTTGTAATTATTAGGTGCGAGCTAATGCACAAAGGCATTTTTTGTTGCAAGCCAAGCGAGGCCTGTGCACTTCTGCTTCAAGTCAGCCAGACATGGTTTGTGGAGCACCAACCAGAACTGAGCACGCCGCTGTCTCAGCCAACTTTGTCACATTGAATAAAAAGGAACAAAGAAAGGAATCAAGCATGAAATGTTCTACCCAAATTCAGTCCGTTGAGGTTATTTACCATAACAAAAGAGTGTAAAGAAGTTAATTTTGATCAGCAAAGAGAGATTATCCATTTTATTTCTTGAATTTCTTGATGATTTTATCATATATTATGATACAACAAGCAAAAACATCTTTGTTGTGTTTTTCAGCCTAACATTGGCCGTCTTGGGATCCCTCATGGACCCTCTGCAGAAAAGGTTGCCGTGGTTGCTGTGGACGACTGTGACATCTCCATGGCAATTCGCTTTGGAAAGCAGATCGGCAACTATTCCTGTGCCGCCCAGGGAACCCAGACCGGACAGAAGAAGTAAGAACTTTTACTGACTTTTGCTTTCCACCCATTGCGTGCAGTCCATCCCACACCAGCGAGAAACTAGTCAGGCTAATGGGTGAATATGTTGTACCTTGGGGGCAGCTTCAAATTGTCTTCATTACAGCAGCTTACATAACTCACATTCTGCTGTCCTGTCTTCTATTCACCTTTTAATCTCCCTGCTCATCCTTATAGCATTTGTGCTGTCAAACATGGCCTAAGACAAGCAAAGGCTCACCCCAGCACAGCTTTAGAGGACTTGCAGCGTGTTTACCACACATTAGTCACTTCATATTTTTATAGTGGGGGACTTATTTGATGAGTCTCTTCGAGAGATGGCATGCTGAGACACATTTACTATTAAAAGGGTGGAGGCAGAAAGGAGCTTCAAAGGGAAGCTAATGATGTTACATTCCTTTAGGAACTTGTTGCACAGGTCACAGACGCTGAGAGGCATTTAGAGGATCCTTTAAATTAGTCACACTGGAAAGTTAAGATATTACTCTAATGTGCAACTTAC
Organism: Atherinomorus stipes; assembly: GCA_023101725.1. NCBI lineage: Eukaryota > Metazoa > Chordata > Actinopteri > Atheriniformes > Atherinidae > Atherinomorus > Atherinomorus stipes. The sequence continues at coordinate 18,676 of JALJCO010012253.1, read as the reverse complement.
AAAAGTGTGGAAATGGTTAATGTTATTGTTTTGTCCACAGGTGTTATAACAAAATTGTAGTAGCAATTGCAGCAGAAAGGCCTCTTTTTATTACCTCACATTTCTTTTTTAAATCCTAATTTTCTGCTTTTATTTTAATTTTTTTTTTCTTATCTGGATGTTGTTGCTTGTGCTGCCATCTTAGATGGGACATTTAAAAAGAGATTCTACCTCATTTGGTTTGCATCCCTGGTACATTAAAAGTTAAATGAGTAAATAAAAAAGTAAGTATTTATCTACTGAATAAAGATAGTTTACAGTCTAAAAACCTGAACATGATTTGCCTCGATTTAGTTATTTCCCATCAATGAATCCTTCATGCTCTCTGTAAAACTGTGCTGGATGCAAACATCTTAGGTTTTTTATGCAGAATTGCACCACATTGAGTCTCTTAAATCCATTTACTGTTTGATGTGTAGCGTTTTAGAAGATCTGGTTGTAAGCAGCTTCCTTACACGACTGAGTGTGTTAAATCTGACTTAGTCATGATGACGCAAGCTGTTACCGAAACCTTATGAAAACTTTAAACCTTTTACACAGTAACCTTGTTTTTAGAAATGTCAGTTGTACTGAAGCTTAACCTGATCAACCTACCAGGGGTAAAACTGGGGGCATCACTGACTAGCAATCCTTGATTTGTTTAGCTGGTGGATTTTTTTTTCTAACTTTAATCTAATCTAGGATATAATCAGAGTTAAAATATTTTTTGTATTGGATTTATAAAAAAAAAAAAAGAAAAAAAAGAAATGATTTATCCATGTAAAAATGAGCAAGATACCTTTATTTCTCTACCTCCTATGCCCACTTCTCCAAGATGAAAACAGTGTTTGGCTTTACCCTGGTCATCCATAATCTACAATCATCTCTGTTGTCTAGTAGTTCACATTCATAAAGAGGTGACTGCTGTTGCCTGGTGTGGAAGTATCCAAGTATTCTGCTTATGACAGGACTGAGTTGTACAGGAAGGTTGAAGTGTACAGAGTTAAGAGAAACAGTGATGGTACAGTCCCCCTTGACGTTCCCGGGCTGCTCACACTCCTCTCAGACACACAACCTCTCAATCTCACCTCTAATTTCTGGAGTTTCTCACATAGGACTGCAGGTGTAACTGTATTTAAAGCACAAGAGAAATCAAATAACAAGGTCTTAACAATAGAAGGAGGAGAATAAACTGTTGGAGACAATGAAAGGTGGTTAGTAACAATTGTCTGTCCTGGACTTTCATAATGTGGGATGTAAACGCAGCTGGATGTAGTCGTGGAAGTCAAATGGAGATTTTTTTCAGTGCACACACACATACACACACATTTAACCCCTTTATTTGAAAAACTGACTTAAAATGTGTGTGTACCTTGTTTCACCACAGTTTTGGAAAAACAATGCTTTCTGCAAGATCAAAAGCTCTTAAAAAGAAGTTAATTGTTTCACAGTCTGCTTTGTTTTATTCACCTGTTTTTTTGTTTGTTCTTCTTCAGGTCCCTGGACTTGACGGGACCCCTGTTGCTCGGTGGAGTTCCCAACCTGCCCGAGGACTTCCCAGTCAGGAACAGAGACTTTGTGGGCTGCATGAGAAACCTGAGCATAGACAGCAAACCTATCGACATGGCCAGCTACATTGCTAACAATGGCACCACAGCAGGTTAGGATGATCGTTCAGTTGGTCAAAACTCATCTGCTTTTCAGCATTTCAGGATGTCTAAGATAAGAATGGGATTCTATGTTTGATGTTCAGGCTGTCCAGCAAAGAAAAATTTCTGCACAAATGACGTGTGTCTGAACGGAGGAGTGTGCATCAGCAAGTGGAACACATACAGCTGTGAATGTCCCACAGGTTACGGTGGCAAAAACTGTGATCAAGGTAAGAGACCTCCAGTATTTTGTCCTTTTTGGAGGAAATCGAAGGCACACTATGATCACACTCATAAAAGTTCTTCTAGCTACATCTTCATGTGTCCACTTGCTCATCTTTGCACTTCTGTGTAGACATGTTTGTTTACCTATTGCATGTATGTCTAGAAAATTTCCAGGAAACTGTGTTTGGGAGATCAAGTGGGATAAAGAGCACCTCCTTTGACTCAGTCTGACTCATGCTGTAGTCACAATGGAAAGTCACAGTGAAGCCTCTGTAGAGTCACTAAATGTGGCCTCAGGTTTGGAGTTTTTAGGACAAAGAAAAAAAACTGACTCATTTATCAAAACCTGCAAAACACACACACACACCGAAAGTCCTCATAGCTGTCGCTTCATCAGGCATGTGATGAGCAGCGTAAACCTGCTGTATGCAGCTACAGTTATATTTACAGTAGAAAGACAAACAGGAAAAGGTCATAAAAACTTTGCCAATATTTCCTTGTTCACCAGGAGAAAGTTATTTACACCCCATAACTCCTCTCAAGTTCATCTTTGGTAAGCAGAGAACTTTGATGTCTTCCTTCAGGGCAAGCTTCCAAACAATGTGTGAAGGTGTAAACACCCCTCCTTGCCTTCTTGTCTATGAGGTAGCCAGCCAGCCAATGCCAGGCCCTGGTATCCAGTATCTGAACTGGGCCGGGATCACAGAAAACGGGGAGGTGGTTTTGGCCGCTCTGCTGTTTGTTGACACCTTTGGTCTGAGGCTTCACACACACTGCTGCCACATAAGAAACAAGAGATTTATCCTCGGTTATTTCACACCACGCCAAATTCATCCAGACTGGACTGGTGTAAAGAGACCTGCTGGAACCCATCTGGCTTTATTGTCTTCTGGTTCCATGAGGTCAGATTTCAGATGACAGGTCATTCAAAAGAAAAATGAAGTACTGATTAGACTGAATTGCTGATTAATACATTGGTAAAAATCCTCTACATCAGGGATCTCCAATACTGGTCCTCAAGGGCCACTATCCTGCAGGTTTTAGATGTTTCCCTGCTTCAGCATGCTTGATTCAAACTAATGGGTAAATCTGTAGAACTGCACAAGCTTTAATTTAATTTGGCTGCAGCAACATTTAATGTGCTGCTGCAGGCTTGAAAGATACAAATGAACATGTGTATCACATCAGTTTCTCATTACTACAGAGTTTGTTTGTTGGTTTGTTTGTTTTTTTTTTTTTGGGGGGGGGGGGGGGGGGGTCTACATATGTATTTTCCTCTTCTTTATTTAGGAACCAGGTTTTATTAAAAAGCGTAAACACACCATACAAGAAACCAGCATATCCTTTATCTCTTAATTACAGGTTGCACCTCAACAAATTTATGAATGCTTTGATGAAGATGCATACCAAAAAGAGCAGAGAACATCCAAGGTTTATACTGGAGATTATACTGGAGAAAACATCACTTTTTCCAGTATAAATTCCCTTTGAAAGACTGACCCTGTCTTTGTGCAATTAAGCAGTCTGTAGCGTGGTTTGGGGATTTTTTTTTGTAGACTTTCAAATTCTGTCAGACACTGGATGTTTGTCTTATAATATTTTCATATTAATTTATTATGTGACAAAGAATCCACCATATTTTACTCTGAAGTATAACCTGCTTTTTTCCTTGTAGCTGTGACCCATTAGAATGACACTAATGTTCATTAATATGATGGTACTTCGAAAACACATGTAATTGTAAACACAAAGTTTTGACCACGGTATGATTTTTTTTTTCTTTCCTTCTTTCTGGTTCCATTGCAGAGATGCCGTCTCCTCAGTTTTTTGATGGCCAGGCGATGGTGTCCTGGAGTGAGCCAGACATCACCATTGCTGTGCCCTGGTACATGGGGCTCATGTTCCGGACCAGGCAGCCTGCCGGGACCTTGATGCAGATCAATGCTGGACCCTCGTCTACTATTAACGTCATGGTGAGATCCTGCGTTCAGCATTAGAAAAAGCATTTTTTTCTACATAAAGAAATAAAAAGAAAAAGTATTTTTACGGATTTAAACACAGTCACTGAGATGTTGCATGCGCTCATCCTCCAGGTGAGAGAGCAACAGGTCCGTATGGAAGTTCTGCTGAGGCAGCAGTTGTTGGCGTTGCTGACGTTTCCCCAAGTTCGTGTCAATGATGGGGAGTGGCATCACTTGCTGGTTGAGATAAGAAGCATTAAAGATGGAAAGGATATCAAATACATGGCTGCTGTGTCCCTGGACTATGACATGTACCAGGTACCAAACATATTATAATACAAAGGGTGACTAGAGTAGAGAAAGTCCACCTTTATTTGGAAAAATGATCATTTCCACTTGTGCGTTTTCAAGCAGAGATCAGTGGAGATTGGTAATGAGCTCCCAGGTCTGAAGCTGCAGACTCTTCATGTAGGAGGTCTGCCCGGAGAGGGGAACCTTGTCAACAAAGGATTTGTGGGCTGCATACAGGTGTGTGCATCTGCATGTATTTGATGTCATTCATGTCTGCTAAAATATTTTTTTTCTGGTTTTTATTCCTACTGTAAGCATCTTCATCAGTGTCTGTGCTCTCCTTCAGGGTGTGCGTATGGGTGAAACATCGACCAATGTGGCCAACGTGAACATGGCTCAGGGTCTGAAGATCCGCGTAGAGGATGGCTGCGACCTGGAGGACCCCTGCGACACCAACATCTGCCCTGAGAACAGCCACTGCAGTGATGACTGGAGCACTCACACCTGTATTTGTGACCCAGGTAACACAAATATAAACACATAAACATGCTTATTTCGCTCAGTGAGATTCAGAGTGATTTTTTTCTTGTCTGTTTTCCTCACAGGTTATTTCGGTAAACACTGTGTGGATGCTTGTAAACTCAATCCTTGTGAGCATGTTTCTACATGTGTCCGCAAACCGAGCTCCTCCCATGGATACATCTGCGAATGTGGACAAAACTATTACGGCCAGTACTGTGAAAACAAGTAAGTTTACTTCCACTGCACTAAAAAAGACATTAGAGTATCAGCCATCTGTTAAGGAGAAATTGTTTAGCAGCACTGTGAGAGTTGATGTGAATTCGCCAGTCATTTCCCCCTGAACCTTGACCCCCATGACATGCATCATTTCCTGTCCTGAGCAGGATGTTGGATTCTTCCCTTTCCGCTTGACTGGTCCTGCATAGGTGTTTAGTCTGTATAGCCCTCATACTGCTGCTCATCCCCTATCGGATCACATGACCACAGTGGTTTTTAAGTGTAGAGGAAGTTTATTCCAGAGCCACATGTTTGGAGATAAGCTGAACAGATAATCATCTGTTTGTCTGATTTGACAGAGAAGATACAAAGTCATTAACATGTCAAAGCCACAGGGGTATTAATGCCCAGCTTTATTGTGGGCACGTGTAGTTAGTTTTTGTCTGTCTTCTGCCGTACTTAATTAACTTCCATATTTGTTGTTGTTTTTCATGACAGAGTGGAGAGGCCGTGTCCTCTGGGTTGGTGGGGCAGTCCCGTGTGTGGGCCCTGTAACTGCGATACGAATAAAGGATTTCATAAAGACTGCAACAAAACCACTGGAGAATGTCGCTGCAAGGTAAATACTCTATACTTACGCAATAAATACTTAAGGTTGTTGAAAGTGTTTATGTTCCTGGTACGCTTTCTTTTAAGAATTTCTGTTTAATTCAAAGGCTGAAAGGGAAAGCAAAGAAGGAGCTAGAGTGAAAGCTTTTCTTTTAATCTTCTCCTTTCCATTCATCCAACTGCTTAAAGATAGCGGATATGAGCACAATAAACTGTCCACATTTACAGTGAAGACTGATTAGCCATAACATTATAATCACTGGCCTGATATTTATCAGGTCCTTCTAATGTCACCAGAGGAGATCTAATTCGTCAGGGTGTAGCGAAAAAACATTAAAGGCCTTCCTGGAGTGTCTAAATGTTTGCAATAGATCCTCTGGGTCATGTGGGCTGTGAGGTGGATTGGACTTGTCTGAGGTGTTTGCGGACATCTGTTATGGTTTTTTTCACAAGTAGTCTTCGTTGGGGTCCACTGATGAGTTATATTCTCATTATAACTCATTATAACTAAAATGAGTTATGCGGCACAGCTTTTTAATATCCCTCATTTAATCTTGGATCTGGTCACACAGTTCCAAGCTGGATCTGTGTGACCAGCTTGGATCCAGTAGTATCTTGGACCTGTGTGTTAAGCTGCTACTGTAGGGCAGTTTTGTTGGGTAGTGTCTGGTCTATAAAAATGTTTAGGTTTATGGTAAGAATCAAAGTAACATCTGTTCAAATGGCAGATTTAGGTTTTCTTGCAGGGAATTTCTTTGTATTTATTACTTTACCTGCGAGTGGTTTTAACCCATTAAGAACGCAATGCTGAGACATAGAAGCTGTATGATGAATCAGATCTTAATGGGGTCATGTTCTGAGCTATCCAGTCACCTGCTGAGTGTTTTACTTTTCAAATCAAATCAAACTTTATTTATAAAGCGCTTTTCCTGCCAAAGGCAACCCAAAGTGCTTTGCAAGACAATCAAAACAAATGCATTTTAAGATAAAAACAAGCCTTCACACACTCAAGCACAAAACACAGCACACATAACTATAAACACCCCATTCCCACCCACCCACTCAACTGTATGTATAACTTCCGACCCCTAATATATGTCACTTAAATAAAAACACTAAGAGTATTAAACATCTAGTTTGACCTGCTGTGAGGAAGCGATATCTTGGGGATCCGCTCACAGCAGGAGCCAGACATGGTCACAGAGGGCATTACTGCAGGGACCAACCAGATCAGGGCAGGCCAGGGTCCACACCACAGTGATAGGGCTGCAGTGCCGGGCCCCAGCCACCAGGACAAGGGCAGCCACCCACCAGCGCTCCCCAGACCAAGCAGGCAAAGCTCCCAGAGTGAAGGATCCCCATGAGGAAACACTGGCGTTAAAAATGTTAAAACAGATAAAATAAGTAGCTGCTTGTCGCATGTACTGTGTCAAGTTAAAGTGTGTAACTTTCACTAATATAACCTGCCTTGGGCTGGTGCAGTTGTATAAAGACATGGAGATGCTGTCCTCATGCCTCCCTCGTCTCTCCCTAACAGGACAACCACTATCGTCCAGAGGGTGAAGACACTTGCTTTCCTTGTGAGTGTTTCTCTGTCGGCTCAGAGTCTCGAACCTGCGACCCCATCACCGGGCAGTGTCCCTGCAAAGGAGGAGTCATTGGTCGACAGTGTAACCGATGTGATAACCCCTTTGCTGAAGTCACACCCACTGGATGCGAAGGTAAGAGCAAGACACTTTTTTTGTATATTTTCACATTGTCAAACACAAACTTTCAATGAATGTCATCAAGAATATGAAAAAGGCAAGTAACATACAATCTCTATATGAGAAGTAAAACTAGGTGATTTTAATGGGTGGAGCCGACAGCAATTAGGCAGATGATTAAAAAAGTGAGTTGCATTGTTCCTCCAAATCCTCCAGCTTTACAAAGTTGGCCCTCACAAATCAGTGAAGTGTCAAAAGGAAACAAACACTGCAGATGACATCCGCTGGTGCTGCAGTTGAGCTAACTTTGCATCTTTGTCACCACCCAGTCAAGCAGAAGAGGCAAGTCTGGGTATTGGGCTAACTTGGCAACACCACTGCACACACACAATACAGTAGAGATGAATGAAAGACCAAAACAACCATCAGTACGCTGCTTAATGTCTGACCGACATGAAACGCTTCACAATCCAAGAACGTGTTTGGATTTTAAATGGAAATAAAATCCTGAACCGTTTATTTTCTAGCAGTATATTGTCTAGGATGATACTTTCAAATAGATAGCGTTGCAGGGAAGGAATGAGGGGAGGGATGAGGGAAAGAATAAAAAGCAAGAGGTTTGTTTGCCTTTGTTCTGCGGGTCAACGAGATGTGACCACCCCTGACGGGTCCTACACGGATCTGTCAGCTCTGCACAAAACACAGCTTCACAGACCGTGAAACACTGAGTAACTTTGCTGGTAAAGTTACTGCAGCTTACCAAGAAAACACTCTGCCTTAGGTTTTAGACAAAATTACCAATTTAAAAAAAATCACCATTTCTCCCTTTTTATTTTTTTTTTTAATTAAAAAATAAACTCTGATTGATTAAACTTTGGTTTGTTTATGTATCACAGTAATAAAGTAGTTAATGAAGCAACAGAGAGATCACAGAGCTAAGAGAAACCTCAAATAAGCCAACAAGTCTGCAAGTCCCGTCCTGGGTCTCCCTGGAACCAGATATGCTGAAATGAGTTATGCATCACGGCTTTTGTAATCGCCCTGCAGGATTAATTTGGATGAACATCACTGGCTGTTTCATGAGAGGATCGGCCAGGTGCTGTAGACCCAAAGCAGACATTAAAATGTTATCTCTTTGGTAAAGGCCTTTATGGTTGAGCCTCAGGTTATAATTTATTACAGTATTTAATACAATATCCACAACGTTATCAATGTTATCTTTAATTATTGTATTTAAAACTTCTGTCTTCTCTTTGCAGTGGTATATGAGGGATGTCCCAAGGCATTTGATGCAGGCATTTGGTGGCCTAAGACCAAATTTGGACGCCCTGCTGCCATGAACTGTCCCAAAGGATCAATTGGTGAGTACTTTAATCCTTCTAATAATGATTGTAACTTGTGGACTAGTTATTTATCTCTAAATTTTGTCAAAACAAAGCGTAAAAACAGTTGTGACCGTTTACATTAACAAGGCTAGCCGATCTCCGATCTGCTTTCCATTCTGTGTGCGACTGCTCTGATCTGTTCATGTTTAAGTAACAGACTGCTTCTCATTTTTAGTCCTCTTAACGATCCACTGAACAGTTGCTGTAAGCCTACAATCATTTAGCAGTCATTGTTGCCACTAGGAATTTCTGTTTTAAAAGTCACATAGTCGTGATTTGAAAAAGAAAATAAAACTATCTCAGTGCCAGATTTGTGTGTAACATCAGTTAATCTGTGTGGGCAGGTGTGTTTTGTGAGTTAATGTCATTTAATAGGAACACAATCCCTGAAGCTTAAAAACACAGTCATGAAGCTTTCTTATTGGTCTGTTAATCCAGCAGAGATTTCTCAGCAGGCAGTCATGTACAGGTTTGTCTTTCGAGACTCCTGGAAAAACACCAGGTACACAGAGACCGTGAACTGCCTCTCCTTCTTAAGTTGTGTGTCTGTGTGTATACGTGTCTGTGCTGGAGAGAATCAAGAGGTAGAGTTCACCGATCTCCTCCCAGTAACTGTCACTTTCCTGACTACAGTACCTCCTTACAGTAGTAACTTCAGTCACCATGGTGACCCTTCTGCTGTCTCCCAAGACTTGTTGAAGAGTCTTTAGCATTTGAGGAGACTTTGTTTGCGCATAATTTTCTCAACAACTCGGACAACTTAGAGATGGTAGCCATATTTAAGTTTTTCTTTTTTTTTCTACATATTTTTTAGGGGTGATCAATAAGGCTTCATTACTGTGCACATCCTGTCAGTCATCTAGACCCGACAGATAAAACAGGCTCCCTTCTCCGAGTCTGGGAGCTGATTTAAGGAAAAAAATGCTTTGAACCAGCTCTTCTCTGTTCCAAAACTAATCCAAATAAAATTAGAATTAAAAAAAAAAGAATAGTTAAGTTAAACCTTAGCCAAAAAAAACCCTTTGGTCCTGTTCAGTCCTGCCCTGGTGGGCTGCTGTGTGACTCCCTGGATTAGGGTTCAGACCAGTTTGTCATGTCTCAGCTCTGCTGATTTGGGGTGGAAAAAAACTAGATTATGATTAAATTTTGATATTTGATTTGTCAATTTATTGTGGCTAATGGAGCTGATTATTATCATTGATATTATGATTTTATTATAATTATTGTAAGTAAAACTTTTTCTAAGCTATTGAAGGTATAACGTGAAATATCACCCTGATGCTCATGAGGTTTATTAGTTTAGTACTATTTAAATCAATACCAACACTTCACACATTTCCTCAAATCACTCTTGTCTTTATTCTCTCATCTTCAATGAAAAAAAAAAGAGAAAAATAACTTCTTAGTAAATGCCCTCAGGCATGACTTCATGTGTTTCAGGCTGAAAATAGCCTCTATAGCCTCAACAAGTGAGGTTCGTTAGAGAATGAATGAAGCTCTAAAACAAGGTTCTTCCACTCTGGTCTTTGGGTGCCAGGTTTTCGTTGTTTCCCTGCTTCAACACGCCTGGTTCTCAGGCTCTGCACCATCGAACCATTCATTTGGAGACAACTTAAAACCTCCATTGAGCACCAGAGTGAAAGATCTCTGCTCTAAAGGCCACATTTATGGCAGATGATTAAAGATAAATAGTATGTTTTAGGGTTCTGTGTTGTGTATGTTTTATGATTACATGGTTTGATATCTCTGCTGCCTTCTGTCCATTTGGGACTGACTTTATTCCCCATTTATGTTTTTTTTTCTTTTCTAGGCACCGCCATCCGTCACTGCAGTGATGAGAAAGGCTGGTTATCACCTGAACTCTTCAATTGCACCGCTGCCACATTCTCTCATCTGAAGAAACTGGTGATTAATTCACAAAATCGATTAAAAATCCTCCACGGCACTGAACATTTTTTAATCATGTTTGACTTAAAAAGAAAAAAAAAATAGGATATGTTGTAAGAAAGTTGATTGTGTGCTACAGACTGTGATTCCTTTACTTCATTGTGGTAGATTAAACAAAGTATTCCACTGATTGTGTTTGAAATCTAATGCTCGAGGCTTAAACTTCTCAAAGCCTCAATAATCCCAGGACTGTCTGGTTTTTGTTCTTTACTTTGACCCGCTTAATCGATTCCCTCCTGCTTCCTTCCAGAACGAAGACCTGCGCCGAAACAGCTCACGGATGGACTGCGAACAGTCCAAGGCCATCGTGCGTTTGCTTCACAGCGCCACAAATAACACGCCGCATTTTTTCGGCAATGATGTGAAAATGACGGCACAGCTGCTGAATCATGTGCTGCAGTATGAGAGCCGGCAGGCTGGGTTTAACCTCACTGCCATGAAGGATGCAGAGTTCAATGAGGTGAACAAGAAGGAAACACTCTGGATTTCATTTTCATCGTCATCCAAATTGAACTTGAATTAGATATTGGAAAAACTAAAATAAACCCTAGATGGATTAGAAGCACTGGTGGCACACCGCCCTCCACTGGTTGATTATTTACAGAATTTTATTCCCCATCATAGATTTCCACCATTTCATTTTAGTCCTGTTATCTCTCTGGTTACTAAATGGTTCATAAATCCCTGAAATTGTGGCAATGTGCTCATTTCTGGACTGTTTTCCCAGAATTTGGTGCGAGCAGGGAGCGCTATCCTGGATCCTAAGACCAAGGAGTACTGGGAGCAAATTCAAAGGACAGAAGGTGGCACTGCACATCTGCTCCGCAACTTTGAGGAGTACGCCAATACGTTGGCACAAAACGTCCGGAAGACCTACCTGAAACCTTTCACCATTGTCACAGAAAACATGAGTAAGTAGAGCTGCGATCGAATGATGGAAATGTTGCATGCCGTGTCCTGTAGTTCTCATCCTTTCCCCTTTCTCTCTTCTCCTCTACCTTCCTTCTGCAGTCCTAACCGTGGACTACTTGGATGTGTCTGACCCAGAGAGGGCAACATTACCTCGGTTCCAGGACATCCAGGAGTCTTTTCCCAAAGACCTCAGGTCTTCCATCCACTTCCCACATTTTAACCTGCTCTCTCAGACCCACAAAGGTAAGAACACTGTCTGACTTCAACGTCACGACTGGTTTTCCTTTTATGCTTCATGAGCTTCACCTCCATCTCCTTTCTAACACAGCCGAACCCACCCCTGCACCTCCAACCCAAACCGATCCCCCCCAGGGGGAAGAGCATACAGTATCCGACAGGAAAAGGCGACACCTGGAGCCCGCTGCCCCTCTGCCTGTTGCTGTGGTCATAGTTTACAAGTCTCTGGGACAGCTTCTTCCTGAAAGATACGACCCTGACCGCAGAAGCCTGAGGTACTCTTTCTGATACCGGCACAAAGGAACGTGATGATAGCCGATTAAATGTCAGATTTCTAATAAAGATAAACACGAGGAAGTGCAAACTTTCTCACCCACTTAAAGAGGATTAAACTAAAGTGTAATCCAGTCATACAATTGGAAGCAGAGAAAGAGGAATTGTGTTGCAGTGGGAGAAATAGGAGCAGCCTAACTTTAAAATACTGCTTTGTGTACTTTCCTGGCAGAGTATGTAAAAAAATACACTGAATAAATCCTGTTAGAAGTGATGCCTGTGACATGGTTTCATAATATTTGGAAAGGCGACTGGAAAAAGGGCAACACACAGTCAGGAAACATGTTTTGTACTCATTGTTATTGGTTGATGTGTATCTTTTTAAAAAAAAATTTTTAAGCACTTTTGCAGTTTGAGTAACAACAAGCAGGTGACAAATAGATGCAGAAAAGCATTTTACCAACTTATAATGATTATATGTTATATGTATATTTGTGTGTTTATAGGCTCCCTAACCGTCCAGTTATTAACACAGCCATTGTTAGCGCCACAGTCCACAACGAGGACCCTCCTCTTTCTCCCATACTGGACCCCCCTATTACTTTGGATTTCACCCTGCTGGAGACGGAGGAGCGAACAAAGCCTGTCTGTGTGTTCTGGGACCACTCCATCACGTGAGTTGGACTTTAAATGCACACGTAGGAGCGTCTCTTATCCGCCAAGTTGTAAAGTCTTTTTAGATAGACTAATTTTTAAATGTATTTTATTAGCATGTGTGCTAGTGCGTTTCTTCTTTTGTCTTTTTTAGGACTGGGGGTGCAGGCGGTTGGTCTTCTAAAGGTTGTGAGGTGCTCAACAGGAACAACAGCCATATTAGCTGTCAGTGTAATCACATGACCAGCTTTGCCGTGCTGATGGACATTTCGAAGAGAGAGGTACTGTCAGACGGTTTTTTTCCAGATTTATGTGAAACATCCAGTCAGTTTTGTTCCTGCTTGATGTCTGAATCGATGTCTTTGAACTTCTCTGCACAGCACGGTGACGTCCTCCCCCTGAAGATCGTCACTTACACCACGGTGTCAGTCTCCCTCTTCCTGCTCCTCATCACCTTCATCCTGCTGTGCCTCTTGCACCGACTCCGCTCCAACCTCCACTCCATCCATAGGAACCTGGTGGCGACGCTCTTCTTCTCGGAGCTCGTCTTCCTGCTTGGCATCAATCAGACCGACAACATGGTCAGTGGATTTTCAGCCCGTGTCAGTCGTCACTGCAGGTTATACCAAAGTCTAGATAGAACCAGCTTAAGGTGTTTGTACTTAATGTACTTAATATTTTCTCATCATTTAGATTTAGAACAAATTTCACATGCATATGATGCAAACGCACATCTTGTAGTCAAGCACATCAACTCTGGTGGCATGGTGCAACATGGTGAGGGATAAAGGGGCTTTTACTGGTATTTGTTGTATTAGTGTATAAGAACCTGGCAGACATCATAAGGTATTTATTCGGCCTTCAGGCAGAACTCAAATGCCGGCTTGACAGAGGCTTTACGAAGCTTAATGGGCTGAGGCCTCCCAGAGAGTCTCTTTTTATTTAATTTTGTGTTTTGACGATCAGCTAATGACTGTAATTGTTAGGAATGTGCCGGTTGCCAAATTGCCCCTGAAATACAACCTCATCAGTTAGTTCTCAGTCAATGACTAGATGTAACTTTATTACTGTAAACCTCTTTAATAATAGATATGTCAGATATAGTTTGTGTTGAGTTTTAAGAAGGAAATGGAATAAACTCATCATCTTGACATCATAGTTTAATTAGCTGTTGGCTCAGTCGTAGACATGACCAGAAACATGCATATGTGCGCAGATACACACTTGCATATGCAGGATCAAAAGGTATGGGGTTTCTTTGAAGTCTGCTCATACATACGTGTGGACTCACACACACACACACAGGCATACACACTTCTGAAGACCAGTAGCGGAGACATGCTCAAACTGGTACCTGTCTGCAGAGGCAGGCCTCAGGCTGGTAGGCCTGGCAAAGATTTCCCAAAACAACTTTAGTTTTAACCTGATGAACTTCTTCCAAGTCTGTGGTACAGAAACGTAATTAATCTTTTAAATGACAATTAATATTGCATCATTTTTGTTTAACGTGAGTGAGGCTTGAAAAATAAAGAAAAGTCAACCAAATTAAACTTGCATGTAATAGAGCACATTTACTTCGTGTTTCAAGAGTCAGATAATTATTTCCTTTCTTAAAAACTGGAATCAGCTGGTAAACAGTCTTTTCTAGATAATGAAAATTTCCACTTATTGACCCTTTTAAATTTAGTAATAACCCTGTTTTATCCAATTTATTTGAGGAATTAAAGAAACATTATTTAAACTTTACTCTCAGCCTGCCTTTGATAGTATCCTGTCTGAACCAGATGTCTACAGTCTTATATGCAGACATGAATAGACTTATCAGATATATCTCTCAGTCCTGCAACACTTCAGTGGTTGTTACTGCCAACCTCCAGCTGTCATCCAGATGTACTTTCTGGCTCTCTTTCAGTTGGCTTTCAGAGCTACTACAGCAATGTTTTTTCTGTTATTTATGGTAATTTCACACGTTGTCGTTCACACTGTTAGCAGAAACAAATCAGCCACATAATTCAACTGTGGGTCCCATTAACTTAACTTAACCTAGAATTAGTTGAACAAAGGTTCCACAGCCTCTGCACATGTTGTAAAACCTGCAATAAATCTACTTCTTGTTTCTAAAAGAAGACAAAAAGCATTCGTCCTTCACCAATAAAGAGTTCACTGCAGATGTGAACAGATTTGAATAGATGCAGCTAAGTTTATTATTCATTGATAACTTCCTTGCTTTATACTGTGCAAACTATAAATATTATCAGATAGTCTGGTGAGGTAAAAATAACAGGATCATTTAAGGTTACAGGCTCCAGACAAGTTGAGAGTTTAGATTTTTCCTTGTAAAACATTCTGACTAAGTGTATTGACGGGGGCGATATGGACTTGACTGAGCATGTGCTGCCTTATCTGTCTCTGTGTGGAGTTTTGTTGAACTAAAAGCCCATTTGTACAATAAGTCTTAGCAGAGGAGAAAGTGGGAGATTAATCTGTGTTTTTATGCATGCCTCTAAATTTATGCATGCTTGTTTGTATGCGTGCAAGGCCCACATCCAGAGTTTGGCTATATGTGTGTCAGACCTGTGGAATGCTGTCAGTGTGTTCCTCGGGCCATCTGTAGGATGATTTATAGTCCTGTCAAAGTAGTCTCACTTACTCCTCTGATCTTCTTCCCGTCCATACACTGAATTACTTTAATACACTATATCGCAACTACTGGGACATTCCCTGACATACCACATTCCTCTAACCTGGCAACAGACACAGAAAATTGAAAGAGATAAAGAAATATGGGGCAACTCCATTATAACATTAGGTGTAAAAGAGCTGCAAACATACTGGAATTAAGAATGAACCCAGGGTGATGTTGATGTTGCGTATTGGCGAAGAAAGATTCACTGTTCATAAGCTGTACGTATAGATGGAAAGACATGTTTCACCGTCTGTTTCCCTCTCCCACCTCTTTTCAGTTTGTGTGCACAGTGATAGCCATCCTCCTCCATTACTTCTACATGTGTACCTTTGCGTGGATGTTCGTGGAGGGGCTGCACATCTACCGCATGCTGACAGAGCTGCGGAACATCAATCATGGCCACATGAGGTTTTACTACGCCATGGGATGGGGCATACCGGCCATCATCACCGGTGAGTAACACACCGGAACTCATACAAACACACTCAGAAGGAAAAAGACAGGAGATAGCAGATTGTTGGGAAGATGCAGGCTGTGACTCGTCTGTTTTGTGGAGGCTGAGATCCTCGTGGGAAGATTATTGAACAAGACAGCAAAGAATTGAGACGTAATAAAAGGGAGACAGTTGTGGACTAATTGAATATCCACACTGTCAAAATGAGATGTATGCAGCGGCATGTAGAAAAGAAAAAGCTGAGCATGTCGAGATAGCTCATCCAGTTGGTGACAGGTATGGGATGGTGTGTTAGAAAAGTCTAGCATGAAATGATCCCTAACTTCCAAAATACAAAAAAAAAACAAAAAAAAACTGGTAAATGTATTAGGATATAAGGAGAAAACGAGTATTAAAAAGATGCTGGTGAATTCATAGACAAATGTTAGTTTCTGTTTTTACTACGATGCTGGTTATAAAGTCTGTAAGTTAACCCAGGTTCTCCAATTCTGGGTGTGAGCACGTTCATGTATAACAATCAGAGTTGACAGCAATCACAACTTTTTATTTTCTCACAGGCTGCTGCACCCTTAGCTGGAAGAAGAGTGATAATTTGGCTCCATTTATTAAGTCGATCAATGTCACTGTCAAATCATTAAAGCACATGTAGATCATCAGTTTAAAATGTTTGTCTTAGCAAATGAGTTTGTGCATATGTATTTTTAAGGTACAAGAGAGAGAATAATTCTGTTAGATGTAACACTAACTGTATAACTCTAACCCATTTTCTGTCATCCTGACTTTGAAAATGAATTCAAAGGATTGAAGTTATGTAGTGGTTTTAACTAATTTAAAAGCCATTTTACAAGATAATCAGGGCATCACTGCAAACACACAGACATATAATTTGATGCATGTTGGTGAGTTTGTTTTTCTAAACTTGTATTTAGGAGAAGATGGCAGGAAATCTTTTTAGTTGAGTGTTTGTTAAAAATAAACTATATAAAAGGCATATGAATAGGTTAAAGAGTAATTAGTCTCTGTTAAAGGAGCATAAACATCACTTTCTGATGAAGATCAGTGAAAGTCAATCATCACAGTCTATGTTTCAGTCTGGCTGGAGTCAGAAAGGCTGTTTCGCTTCCAGCATCAGTTGCCAGGGCAATCCAAACCTGATTAGAAGTAAACAAGTTTACTCATATGGAAAATCCAGAAGTAAATTTGAAGTCACCCTGACAAGCCAGTAGTCCTGTTTCGTACAAGCCCCTGAACATTTAGGCATCTCTGTGGATTAGAACCAATGAGGAGAGGGATCAACTGTGGGAAAAGGGTGAAAACTGAAAAATAAGTCTGCAAAAGTGAAACATTGTGATGAACTTTAATTATTCCTGTATTTTTGTCTCATTTATTTATGTGTGTGTGTGTGTGTGTGAGGTTTGGCAGTAGGCCTTGATCCTCAAGGTTATGGAAACCCTGATTTCTGCTGGCTCTCTGTTCATGACACCCTCATCTGGAGCTTTGCAGGACCCATCTTTGTAGTTGTCCTGGTATGTAAATGAATTAACAGATTTTTCATTACTGTTGTCTGAACCTCACAATTTCAAGGCAATATTAAAACATTAGGTTTTCTGTAGATGTATTGATATGATCAATATTTCCTTAAATAATCCCTAATTGATATATTCAAATATAAAATGCAAGAACAGTACAGTAGTTATAGGAAAGTCCTAACATAACTTTTCAACTTATGATGTTTTTAGAATTTGCTTTTTTTATTTCATGGTTAGAAGTTGTATGAAAAAACAGAAATCTTTATGAATGATCATTTCTTTTTTTTTCCTCCCTATGAAGGTCAACATAGTGATTTTCATCCTTGCTGCGAAGGCTTCCTGTGGTCGCAGACAGAAAGCGATGGAGAAGTCAGGAGCGATGTGAGTCTCAGTCACATTAACTATTCCATAAGTAGCGCATCATGCAGTGCAGAGCATCACTTTGCTATCTCCATGTTTTCTGCTTTTTTACTCAGTCCTGCGCTACGTATGGCCTTCCTCCTCCTGCTACTCATCAGCGCTACCTGGCTGCTCGGTCTGATGGCAGTCAACAGCAACGTCATGATGTTCCACTATCTGTTTGCTGTCTTCAGCTGCTTGCAGGTAAAACAGTTTGGTTTTCCAAACACATGATTTAATATCCATCTGCTTGTTTAAACACATGATCTGTTCCATAGACACCATTTTCTTTCCACCCAGGGAGTCTTCATCTTCTTCTTCCATGTGATATTCAACAAAGAGGTGAGGAAAAACCTCAAGAATGTCTTCACAGGAAAGAAGAACATACAAGACGAGTCGAGCACCACCAGGGGCTCTTTGCTCACAGTAAGTGACCAGATGCTTTTGTAATAAATGTTCTTGTCCTCATCATGACATCACTGACTCCCAATGACTGTCACATCTTCTCTTCTCCCTCCGTCCTCAGCGTTCTCTCAACTACAACAACACGTACACAGAGGACGGCCCGCTGTACCGCTCAGCCATCGGCGAGTCCAACGTCTCTCTGGATAGTACGCTCAGGTCAGCAAAGAGCCGCAGCAGCTACCTGGCTTACACACTCAGGTACAACACGCTTACTGACTGCATGGCTGCTTTACTAGACGGCTGCATGACCAGTGTGTGTCTCTGTTGGTGTGAAGATCTCTTTTTAGACTTTGATTCTCAGTTTGACACATCTGCTGATGCATTCAATGTCTCACACTTACTAACACACCCAAACTCATGATTTACCTGCTCACACTGTCCCTCCTGCCTTCTCTAAGGTCAGTTTATTCTTGGAACATTTAGAAGAGGAGTCCTCTCTTTCTTTCTTCCTGCTGCCATGTGATGGCACCTGCATTGAACAGGGATTCTGCTTGTGTGAATGATCATGCTGAGATATGCCAGTGCATGGCTCATGGCC